>OX451738.1:1147427039-1148631141 GCA_948472305.1 Vicia faba | reverse complement strand
AAGGGCTTCTTTTCAGTACTCGAGGAGGCACCTTTCTGTATCTTCCCCGACTTGATACCAGCTTCTATCCTTTCGCCAGTCAGAATAAGGTCTGTAAACCCTACAGAAGAATTACCAATCAGATGGTTGAAGAATGGACCAGACAGGGTCCCCAAGAACATGTCCACGAGTTCACGGTCAGTCAACGGTGGCTGCACCCTGCCAGCCAGGTCTCTCCACTTTTGTGCGTAATCCTTAAAACCTTCACCCATCCCAAGTGACATACCCTGGAGTTGGGTACGCATGGGAGCGAGGTGGGAATTGTACTGATACTGCTTATAAAATGCAGTAGCCAAGTCCTCCCAGTTTCGAATACTGGCTCCATCCAGCTGATAGAACCATTCGAGTTGAGCCCATGAAAGGCTATCCTGGAAGAAATGGATCCATAGATTCTTGTCTGCAGTGTAAGGTTGGATCTTTCTTACATATGATCTGAGATGCAGCTTAGGGCAGGAAGCCCCGTCGTACTTCGCAAAGGCAGGTGGCTTGAACTTGTGTGGGATCACCACCCCAGAAGATAAACCTAGATCTCCGAAATCCAACCCAGGCACGTGTTGAATCTCCATAGCGCTTAGACGATCCTCCAACTGTTTGTACCTGTCATCAGCAGGAGGGTACTGCTCATCATTGTAGTATGTCTCGTTGTCAGAGACCGCAGGACTAGGAACCCTTCCCCCTTGGGGACTATCCTTCCCTACAGAGGAAGTAGCCTGATCAGCCTCATTCTGCAGTGTATTCCCAAATCTCCTTCTAGTGTTAAAAAACACAATCCTCTTCTTCTTCTTCTTCTCCTTCAAGAGCAGAGTCTTCAACTCCTGCTGAACCTGGGCTAAGCTCAAGACCAGCTCCTGGAACTGGGCGTTCTGGGCCTGGAGGGCCTTGATAGCTTGTTCGGTAGTAGGCTCGGAAGACATGATGATTGAGTGCTGAAATAAACAGCGAAGAAGATTAAGCAACCTGTAGAAAAAGGGTACCTGTTATGCATATGATGCAATGAGATGCGTATGATTTATGTTTTCAAAGAAAATCGGGATTCAACTTGGTAGCCAAAAAGGAAACACACATTATTAGATTCAAACTTTAAATTGTTCAACAATTTTCCCTTAGGCATTACAAGAATGAAAATACTGAAAAGGAAATAAAAGTTGTAAAAGAAACATCCAAAGCCCATCAGTGCTCCCATGGCCTCCTCTTCTCAGTACGGATATAGTCATTCAGGATCCGCTCATTCTCCAATTTCTTAGTCAGCTTCTGGATCTTTTGTTCGTATTCGTTGAACATTTCCCGATAAGAATCTTGTTCTTCCTGTAGCTGCGCCCAAGACCTCTTTAGTGTATCAACATCAGTGGGTATCTGAGGAGGGAGGACAGTTGGAGGAACCCCGTCTTTATCAGGAAATTCAAGAATGATAGGCCTGACAGCTTCGTATGGCATACCTAACTTCTGAGCACGGATGCGGACCCATCTGTAGTAGGGTTCCATTGGTAGAGAATTCTTCGATCCCAACTCATGTGGGTCAGCTTTGTGAATTCTGTCCCAAGCCTTGATGAATCTACGACGCAGCTCGTCACTGTCTACCTGAAACTCAAAACTGATGTGAGGTACCAACATCTCATGAGGCCCTGCTCTTCTGGCTCTTCCAAACTGACGGAGAGCTAAACATGGAATACAAGAGATTCCTCACTGGGTACCGATCAATGGAACATTAGGATATTCTCCGCAACGATCAATAATGGCTACCTCATCCAAACCTCTTAGAGTCCAAATGATGTCATTATCAGTGAGAGACATTACCCTATGAGCCCAGCCCCTTCCTTCTTTGTTCTTCAGCACGAACTTAGGGAGGTGCGAAATAAACCACCTCACTAACAAAGGAGCACAACACCATAGAGTTCCCCGTCTTCGGGCAATACGAGCATAGAGTTGCTGCAGGATATCACCCAAGAGAGTGGGTATAGGGTTCCGAGACATGAAGATCCTTATGGCATTGATATTGACAAAGTTATCAGGATTTGGAAACAATACTAGACCATAGATTAGGAGAGCCAGGATGTCTTCGTACGCCCTGAAGTCTAAGTAATTCCAGAAACTGTTAGCTTTACCAATTAGAAACTTAGCCAAAAAGCCCTTAACTCCGCTTCTAGTCACCCAGTTATCCATTACCTCTTTATTGGTCAAAGGAAGGGCTGCAGCAATCACCTCAAGCCTAAGAGTCTTTTCCCAACCAGTGAATGGAGTTTGTTCCAAAACAGGGATACCAAGCAAATCAGAGAATTCTTCCAGGGTACGGACCAGCTGGAAGTCTTGAAAGGTGAAGCAATGGTACAGGGGATCATAGAACTGAGTCAGGACACTTATCAACTGTTGGTCCCACTTTGAAGTGACTAAACCGAGAAGAGAACCATGCCTCTGGATGAAGGAAGTCGTGTTTGGAATTCTGTCAACCAATTCTTGAAGCAAATCAGGTGGGTGAACAAAGTTGAGCCGGATAGTATTCCTTCGCATAGGCATCATGATGTCCTATAAAACAGAGCAAAGATGAAACCCTCTTATCTTTGAAATGGGTCAGTCCTTATGCAGGATGCATGCAATGTTATGATGGTATGATTTTATGATAAAGCACACCACAAGTATTCACAAAGGCAAACATGATAAGGCACACAAGTCACACAAGACAGCCCTTAGAGTTTAGGCCAGCATGAAGTTCAGGTACTACCCTCTTTCAGTTTCATTTGTTAAGACCTGTCCTATCAAAAGTAACCAGGATCTAGAGGATCTCAATACCATCGACTACCCTCAATCGGTCATAACTCCAGCATCACAATCTTTTCTTGCGGCCAGAACCATCGCGAGAGTTTATCCTCAATGAGTGTAGCATACTGCTACTTTTCTATGGCCAAGTTGGGTCAATTTAGGGTTCTAAGGTTGGTTGGTGCTTAATGACTCCTCAGAAGATCCATATTCTCCTCGTTGCAACACAAGGGATATCGGTACAGACCAAGGTGTCACACCAACGTAGCCACTGCTTCACCCGTGTCGGTCTACGCCGGACAGGTCCCTCACAGCTTATGTTACCTAAAGGGTATTCCCCAGATCCGGGTTAGGATCTATGAAACTCCGATGCAAGGCCCAAAAATATAAAAACAAACAAGACATGCAATTGAAAACATAAGAGTGGTCTAATCCTAAGGTACACCTCACTTATTAAATATTCCCCAACAGAGTCGCCAGTTCTGTGATCGGTGGAAATAAAACTGACTATTTTTTAAGATGGTTCGCGAAATGTCGCGGTAAGCAAGAGTCGCCACCGTCTTTTATGTTCTCCAATATGGAAAGGACAAAAGCACAGCAAAATTCCTTTTTCGAGAATGTTTCTCGGTTCGGGAGGTAGATTTATAGAAAGGGAAGGTGTTAGCACCCTTTCTATCTGTGGTTATCCACGGGCTCCTAGGTACTTGCTCTCTATGTTTTCAAAAATTGTTTGCTTTTCAAGTTTGTGTCGGTTTGGAAAAAAGTTTGTTTGAAAGACTTCTAGGTAACTCTTGTATCAGTCCTCAAGAGTGTATGAAGCATTTGTTTGAAAACTTTTTGAAAGTGTAGGTGCGAAAAGTTGTTTTTTTGTTTTTCGAAAGAGCAAGTACCCAGGAGAAATCTACCCACTCTAAGGAATTAGGATGTGTAAGAGTCCTTTAGACAGTGCTATCCCACTATTGAGAAGTAGGAGGCACCGTCGTTGGAAGTATTCGGGTCAATTCGATTATAGGGACGATGTGGTCACCAAAGCAATAGTAGGATGCCTTAGCGGTAACCCTAATGTCCTATATCCTTTTTATCCGAGGCAACTGTTTCGAGGCAACTGGATCTTTAGACAGGAGGGCGACCTCTAAAACACCCTATACTTGACGACCACGTCGAGGCAACCAGTGAGGAGTACCCTAGGAGTGGCATGTGCATGTGTGTTGTTTTCATGTTATATTATCTTGTACATGCATTTGTGAGCTACGGGTTGATTTTATTTGTCATACAGTCTTGCAGGCATAATTAACAGTTAGTATTTGTGCGAGAAATAAAGTGCGGAAAATGACTCTACGCTATTACAAGGCGCGGGTATATACATCGCCAAAGACAAAACCCGTTTGGAAAATAAATGCGAGAAAAGTAAATAAAGCGATAAACCCTAATTAACTATTACATTTCCGGAACCTATACATAAATATAATGAATTAAGATAAACATGCGCGCGAAAGATTGAATCGGGACGTCCTTAGGGTTTTGACCCTTTTTGAGAAAAGAATTGAATTTGTCCTTTTTTGCAATTAATGAAATATTAAACCTAATTTACTAATTAATTAAATAATTGAAGAAAAAGTATTTTTGTATTTTTTATGTTTCAATGAAAATAATTAAAAAAAGAAATTAAAAGTGTCAAAAGAAAAACCCTAAGTCTAATTCATTTTTATTTATTGCAAAAGATTAAAATTGAACTTAATTAACAAAATGACTAAATTCATTAATTTGTATTTATTTACAAAATAATAACTAATTAAATTTAATCAAATAAAAATATTACTGGATTTATTATGGAAAAATAATTATCTAGTTAATAATAATAATAATAATAATTAAAGAAAATAAAAGGAAAAATAAAATAAAAAAAGAATAGTGAACCAGGGGTGCTGGGCCAGCATTGGGGTTATGTTTAGAAATCTGAGGCCCAATAAGCACATAAGCCTGTTGACTTCTGGAATCGTCTGCACATTGCATTGACCAAGAACATGGTGTCCATCCATCTTTGGCCATTGGATTGCTGTTAGTGGCCACTTGGCATTTTGAGCGTTGAAGGTTCATGGTAAACCACTTTGTGAAGCCTGCATGAAATCATGTTAGAAAAAATAATATGGAGCTTTTGGGGGACCTGGGAATCGAACCCAGGTCCCAATGTTCACACTCCAACGCTTTGACCAACTGAGCTGCACGTTTCAATTATTATTAAGACCACACATAATTATTATAATGGTAAATCAAAACAATGCCCTGAAAAAAAAATATAAAACGCGCTATTTTTTGAAAGAGCGAATGAGAGGGAGATGCGTCAGCGTCTTCTTCCTTTGTCACTGGTATTTTTACCTGCGGATTTTTATCCGCAGGAGGTTTCGTAGATCGCTTCAAAAATCGTCCTCAGGCCATGGAAACGCTACCTGAGACCATGGGCATGTTCGTCTTGGTCCCCTGATCACATTTATACTCATGCTTTGTCCTAATTTCACCTGGAACCAAAATACCTAAAATGAAAAAAGATGAACCCTAGAATCGGGCATCACGATTCAGGGCCTAAAAATTCAATTGGATATTACAGTTATGTTAGAAATCAAATAAGGAACACAAATATGCCAATGCTTTTGAGAAAAAGTGCAAGAATAAGGAGTTTAGATTTCGTGTTCAGAGGTGACTTCGTGAGTACTTACAGTGCTTGATAGGTGGTCTTAGGACGTGTTTGTGGTTACTTTAGTTTCAGGGGATGGCAAGGAAGAGGGTCACGTGCTCCTTTTTGTCTGAAAATGCTTGCAACCTTGTTCTAGATCTCTCACTTTTCCAACAATTTTTGAGTTTTGCTTTGGTCGTTTCAGCAATGCTTTGGTCGTGAATTAGGTTTGGCCTCCTTGCCTATGTATATGGAAATCAGTCTAGGTTCAAATATGGACTTGTATCCTTGTGTAATTAAGTTTGTCGATTTGGTTGACCACCATTGGAGAAATTTCCAAATTTGGAGAAAATCCAAGATTTTATGAACAAAAAACCCCTAGTACAAATTTGTGAGTTGGCACATGACATATGAAAGCTATTCAAACCACAAAGATGCTATTTCATTAACTTTTAGATTTTATTTGAATTATTATGGATTTAAAATGAATTAAATCAATAAAAATTAAATAAAATGGAAAAATAAATGTTTGATCTTGAAATTAATCATGGGACACGTGGGTGGCATGACAAGTCTGAATCAAGTGGAAGAAAGTGGGCCCTTTTGTCAAAAATTGAAGTTTTAAGGATAGTTGACTTTTGCACATTCATGAAAATTTCTCAACTTCTCCAATGCATATCTTGCTCAATTTTGATCATATGAACATGTTCTTGGACATTTTGGAAAGGTCTTGAAGTCCTCTAACCAATTCCTTTGGTCCAATGTCATTTGGATTTACCAATCTCAAGTTATGATATTTGACTTAAAATGCCTTTTTGTTGACTTTTAAAATTGACCTATAATGTAGAAATTGATAACTTTTTGTGAGAGCATTTCTTGGACTTGGAATGTGAAGATGAGTTGTAGGAAATGTCATTCCCTTCAAAATGAGCATTGGATTGGATTTTTCTGATGAACCATGAAAAAGTTATGCCCTGGTCAATTTACAGTTGACTTTTCAACTGTCCAAAAATGGAAACTTTTGCATCTTGATGATTATCAAGCCATGCTTGTGGAATAATGATCAAGACTTGATCAAATGATGATTATGAGCTCAAAATAAAATGTTGACCAAAAATTTTGACTTTTGACTGCAAAATGACCATTTTGCCCCTACAGTTGATTGTGAAGCAAATAGGGCTTTTGACTGTGGACTTTGATGCTGTGAGTCTTGAAACTTGACATGTAGATGCTTGACAATGTATATGGGCCTATATGACTTGATTGAGCCCTTGAAAACCTCAACTTCCTTCCAAGAACCAAAACCCTAATTTTGACTGGCTTAGGAGGATGTTTGACTGTGCAATCCTTGAGTAGACTTTGAGCAAATTGAGATGATGCTTGTCAACACTTTGAAGAATATGGGAGGGAAAATTTTGGGGTACAACAACATGAAATTTAAATTCTAAAATAAATGGTGCGTAAAATAAAAGGCGTAAAGTAAAAGCATAAAGGTAAAAGCATAAAGATAAAAGAAAATTGTTAATGAGTTAGAAATTAGAGGTTAGTTGAATGACCATCTTGAAAACTCACTAGAAGATTGATAAAATCAAAGTATCTCAACAACAAGTTTCATGTGTTTTTGTGAAGTATATCATTCATTTCAAATTCTCAAGGCAACAACAAATGATCAACTATGTTTAGATGATTCACTTAGACCGAAGTTCATGAAGATTCACTAGAGGATTGATAAGACAAAATACTTCTAACAATGAAGCTCAAGGTTATTGGATCAAAGGTTTCAAATTAAAGATAACTTGGGCTTACAAACATAGGTTTGGGCCACGAATGATCATTTCTCGAATCGGGAAAAATTTAGGGCTATGTTAAGGAATCGTAAGTGGACTTATGTAGAAGTCGCACCTATTTTGAGGTTGTTCAATAGCAATATATGTATAATATGTTTAGAGAAATGATATGTAGATTATTCTCTAACAACATGTAGCACAAGTAAGAAAGGGATAAGATGAAAAGGGATGGGGTTTAATATGAAATTAGGGTTTCAAATATCATCAACATCATTCATCCATTTTGGTGGATTTGGTATCTCAACCTATCAACACCCAAGATTCATTGAGGTTGAGGAATTTGTCACCAAATGAAATCCAAGTCAGAGCCAAATAAAAATAATAATAAAATAATATTTAGTAAAACAATAATTAAATGGTTAATAAAAAGAAAAATAATTTGTAAAATACATAAAGTATATTAAAATACCAAATAAAAATCATAAAAAAAGTCAAATGTAAAAAATATTTGACAAAAATTTTCATATTTTTTTAAAGTCAGAAATTATTTTTTTTAAATTTCGAGAAAATAAACAAAATAAACCAAAATTTGAAAAAAAAAAAAGAAAATCATAAATAAAAATAAAATGAGCTCACCAATGTTTGTCAAGAGATCATTAGATCCTTCCATAATTTTTTCAGAATTTAAAAATTAAGGAAAATATTTTTAATCAATTAAAAAAAATATCAAATCATAAAATAAAATTGTGAAAAAATATAAATCAGAAAGAGAAAAAGCCAAAGTATTTTTAAGAATTATTTCAGATTTTTTGATTCAGAAATGATTTTTTTATGAATTTTTGAAGTTTAAATCAATTAAAATATAAAATCATAAAATAAAAATAAAACCAAAGAGATATAGACCATTGGATCAATGTCAAAACGTGTAAGTAATCAAATCCAAGGGATCTGGCGCGCTGTGAATATCATGGTCAATAGTGAACTCAAAACCAGCGTGATCGCCTTCAACCTGTAGCCAACCTCAAAACCAGGTTTCTCAAACTGTATAGTTAGAGGTTCAAACCAATGTCACTCCCTTTGTCTCATCAAGACGAAGAAAACCGTACCCTCGCGAAAACTTTATTTAGAGTGTAGCTCAATCGATTTGCAAAAAACCAGAAGAAAAAAGTTGAATAGGGATTTAAAAATTCACGACCAAAACTCGCTTCCAGTTAAAAGCAAATGATGCGACGAGTATCAGAATGATGATAGCTTCATTGTAGTAGAAAATTTTGAGAGGATTGATGAAGGAATCTACATGTTGGAGTTCAAATTCAGAGCTCTGCAACTTGACTTGTCTAACACGATTCAGGATGCTTCAAGGGTTGGATCTTCTTCTGTTAGCTTCAGTGAGATTCAAGGATGAATAATTAACAAAAAAATGGATTAAAGAAGGTTGTAAAACCAAATTCGAGGTTGCAGAATTGTTAGTTATGGAGAGAGTTTGGCCGAGTAATTTTGGTTGTTCAAGCTTGCGAAAATAAGTGGAATAGAGCCTGTATTTATAAGATAAGTGAACGGGATCAAGAGGAGGGTGAATTATGAAAATTCAAATGAATTTGTGCACACTTGTGATCATGAAGAAAGTGTGACGACATGTGCATCAAAAATCATCCAAATGATGCGTTTTGACACTCTAAATGATTCAACCATCTTTGCTAATCATGTTTAAGTGGAAAACGCGTGGTAATTTGGTGGTTAGAAGTCACATTATGGAAAATGAAATCTGAGTGCAAGTGAAACTTCAGCTTCAAGGTACCAACTTTGAATCCATAGTATTCACAGCTCAAAAGGTCTTAGGGCATAATTCTTGAAGCATTTGAAAGATAAGGTCACCATATTTGCAATGTGCCAAGAGTGAAATCAAATGGATGCTTGAGCTAAGAGTTGTGATGAGTCAAAGTTGAGAAAAATATGCTGACTTTTTGTACTTAGAAAAATTCTATGTTTTTTCTATAAAAAAAATGTCTTATAATGTTTTGACTCTAAACAAGGTCTTCCTTCAAAATTTAGCTTTGATCAATGATGCTAGCTTGTAGTGGACTTCCTAAAGATCACTATCAAACTTGAATCACTCAAAAATACCAAGCATTGAAAAAGTTATGGCCTTGTAAAATTGGTGAAAATTCATGAGGTGATCTATAATCTTTTGAGTTTTTTAGGAAGAGTTTCACATAAAGGATGGGTTGAAGTTAACACTCAAGATCAATATGGAAAAAGAATGGGCTTAAGGAGATAAAAATTGACCAAGTTATGGTCATTTGAAGTCACGTGAAGGAATTTGATGACCTATCTAGAGGACTTGTAATCTTTCTCAATCATTAGATATCTTCACACAAAATTTGCTTGAAACAATTGAAGTGATTGGTTGATAACCCTTTAAATATAAGCATATCTTTTGAATCACTCAAAAATCTCAAAATGTGAACAATATATAGCCCTTATAAGTTTAAAACCCTAGCTTCTAAAGCACCAAAATGACTTGGTAACCCCTTTCAATTTTGAAAATCTTCCTTGCACAATAACTTTTTCCATGTGAGTAGAAGTTCTTATGGATTATAATGAGAATACATAGCAACAATATCCACTTCCAAATATTAAGGATTGAGAAAGTTATGTACTTGGGATCAAGGAAACAACTTGTCCAATCAGATCAAACTTCTTCAATCAAATATTACATACTTTGAATTCCTTCGACAAATTGAGGCATGATGAATCATAGTAGACATGTCATGATAGAACTCTCAATGATTATGCTTAAATTTCAATGAAGCTTTGTTGAAGAAGTCATCAAAATAAACTCATGAACCTATAAATCAACCTGATGAAATATGTTGTGCCTTCACCTATAGTATCGTGATTTAGAGAAAACATTCATTGTATTTGTTAGTTAAAAGTTAATCAACACGAGACATATATGATCACAATGTACAATTCAAAGTGCTTGGTGATCCCTCATGAGCAAACTTAGAGATAGAGAGAATAACCAAACTCGAGTGTGCTCTTGATATGATTGAGTTTATATGAGATGATAGAGGATCCTTAGGGGCAAAAATTGGGGTACAACAAATGTGTTCACAGAAAAGTGCCACTCTCAGATCATAAATTACATAGGCTTTCAGAGAGAAAGAAGTCATGACCAGAAACTAATATGTAGTTGACAAAAGTTGTTGCTTCCAGCTCAATTCAAAGATCAGAATTAGAGATCACAAAGAAGGATTTCAACCACAAAATCAGATGTACTGATATAAGCTTCCGCTTCAGAAATTAGACATCAGATATGCAGCTCAGAAAAGCTGATTATCAACAAATCAAGGATCAAATCAAGACGTATAGTTCAGAAAAGCTTTCGCTCATAAATAAGTCATTATTCATTAGATAAGTTGTTTCTTATATATTTGAGGGAAATATTCAACCATCTAAAAGACTATGACTCTACAATAATGAAGCATCGTCTAGATCATTCTTCATCATCATACTAGAAACAATCCAACAAAGAGAAAAGTGACAACGATCAGAAAGAAATATCTTTCAAGCGTACTACTTCATCCAAGAAATAAAACATTAAAAGATAAGGTCCTAAGAAACATAGCCACGAATAGTATAGTACAACCAATACGCTTCAAATTAGCCTACATGCTTACGTATTGTATTATTTTGTCTCCCATGATGAAATGCTATCGTTATTGTAGTTTTTAAGTGACAATGATGTTTTCGTACTACCAACAATCTATTTCTCAAAGTCTATATAAAGAGACCTTTGCATCATTTGAAGATTGATAGAATATACAACATTATCAATCTTGAATCAAACTGCTGAAAAACTTAAAATAACAGGAGAAAATAAGGTTCACTATTCAAATATTCATCCACAAATATACTTCTAGATAAATATCACGAACACGAGAGTTGTTGCTCATTATTGTGTTAAGATATTAGGGATTAAACACAAAGAATTTTTGCTTGTTATTTATGTTTATCTTAGAGTTATCATTACAAAGTGTTGTTGCTCATTATTTTATTAGAGACTGAAGAATTGAAAAACACAAGAAGGGAGGGTTGAATTGGAATCTTAAAAATCAATGGAAAGAACGTGATGATTTTTATCCTGGTTCGTTTGAACTCAAACTACTCCAGTCCACCCGCCAAGGTGATTTCGCCTCTCTCCAACGAGTTCTTAATCCACTAATAAATATTGATTACAAAACTACTTTGACTACTGCCAAAGTCTTCTTGAGTATAACCATAACCCGGTTTTTCTCAAATAAATTGCAGTAAATAATATAATTATAAAATGGTGTGCAGTTATGTTTTCTTACAAAATAGTATCACAGTATGTGATGTTTTAAACAGTTGAGAGAATTGTAAGTATGAGGATTAGAAAAGATTGCAGTGTGGTTGAGAGTTGTGAAATCGTATACGATTTGTCCTCACGTCTTGTTTAAATAGGCGCAACAAGAATGATCTTTTAGAAACATGATTAATGACAATTAAGGTGCTTTCCAAAAATAAAGATCCTTGTTCCCTTCTAGTCGTTACTCTTGAAATGGAAATGTATGATTTGTAACACTTCAGAACATTGAGGTATGCGTTGCTGCTTGCTTCAGAGCTTTTGCAGATCATAACCATAAGATCTTGTTTGTAGCGTTATACTTACTTTCCTAGAGTTGTGTAATCAGAGTTAAAAACATATTTCCTTTAGCGCAACTTCTGATCTTCTATCATCAGATCTTTTTGAGAATTGTCTACGTTCATAGTAGGAACATCCTTGTAGCTTATCTTCTGATCTTGTTCCATCAGAACTTCCTTACAAAACATAATATAATTTTAGAGTGCATATTTCTTCATTGTGTTTGTTATCATCAAAACTCTTACTAGTGTTGTAGAATGAAACTATGTTCTAACAATCTCCACCTTTTTTATGATGACAAAAACTAGGATATTTCAATTAGAATAATCAAAGCATAAATCATTATAGGGTCTCCCCCCTTAGCTGAGTACTCAGATAGAGATGAATTACTTACTTGAAGTTCATTCTGATCAGAGCTTTGGATGCACCTACTTCTGTCTTCATTAGAGTTTTGTACCTGTTTTGCTTTCAAAAAAAGAAACGATAAGTTATGATATTGAAAATGTTTGAGACTGTGTCTCGATATACTATTATTAGAAATATCTTACGTTCTCCCCCTTTTTGTCATGAATCAAAAAGAAATATAAACATTAATATTCAGAGTCAAAATATGAGTTATATTCACTTTGATTGCAATAACATGCTCAGTGGAAAACAAAACAAGAAAAGAAATGAATACAGTAAAGAAAACATGTTTTAAAAACTAAGGTTGAGGTTGGGGAAGTCGTGTGATCAACGCTTCCAGCAAGCTCTTAATCTGAGTATTCGATTCCTCTTGTTTTCCCCGCATTCCTTTGATTTCTTTGCATGTGTCATCTTGCTTGTCTAATCTCTCCTTGATCACTGCATTTTATTTCTTCAACTCTTCCAGAGTTTGCATAACCAGAGATGAAGAAGGTATATCCAAGGAAGGCTTAGGCTTCATAGTGCAATCTGTAGCAATTTCTGACGCAGTGGCTTCTTCAGTCTCTTTGCTTTTGTCTTGAACAATAACCAAGGGAAGCTTATCAGAGCATGGTTCATCAACGTCTGAGGGCTGGTACTCTTTCCATGGAGTATTATCCAGCTGAAGAATAGGTTTCTTTTCCCAATGACTTAGAACTTGATCCTGGAAAGCATTCAGATGATCACAAAAGTTCTGTTGGGCCATTTCAGAGCTTAGCTCCTTGAGTTTTTGGGATTCAGAATTGAAGCATTGTCTGAACTGGTTCCAGTGAGAATCAGAAGCAGCAGGATTCAGATTTTCTAAGAATGCTAGCTTCAAATATTTAACCCATTCATTTATCTCTAATTCAAAAATCAATAAATTTCTACCAACATCTGCCTTGGTGATAGTTGGTTTTGGTTTGGGGATAGCAATTTTATGAGAGTTAGAGGAATGGTGATCTAGCACTTATAAGTCTATTATAGTTCTGAGGTGATCTTCTGGATGATTAATAGGTGAGGGAGAGGGAGAATCATAAATGATAATTTCTGATGGAGGTGTGTTTGGTGGAGTGGAATGGTAAGGAGATGGAATTTCTGGAATGTCGTGGATTGGGAGAGGTTGGCGAACAATGAGAGGTTCTGTTATTCCATGAATTGGTTTGGTGGTATCAGAGTCAGTGTTTCAATTTTCTGTTTGGGAAGCGGTAGCGTTTGGATTTTCAAAGTGTGTACCTTGGAAGTTTGGATTTTCTATGTGGGGAGCTTAAAATTATGGTTCAAATTGCTCAATATCAGAGAGAACTTGAGCAAGTTCTATCTGATTTTGTTCAAGGTGTGGATTAGGACAGTGTGGTTCATTCAAAATGATTTATAGAGTGACTGAAGGGTTAAATTCAATGTCAAAATCTTCAAAGGTTCGTGGTGATGGGTTTTCTATTGGTTTTGGAGAAGAGGGTGTTTTAGATGTTAGAAAAATCACTGATTTCACAACACAAAAAAAAAAAAAGAATTACCTTTCTTCTTAGCAGCTTTTGGTGTCTTCTGAGAAGATCCTTCTCCTGCAGCTTTCCTTTTTCTGGACTTCTTGAGGACAACTTCTGGAGCCTGTTGGTGTAAATCACGTATTCTTAACTCTGGATTAGTATCATCCAACTTGCGTGCTTCCAAATACCTGACAATAATTTATGGTGAAGCATCAATCTGAGAGAACAGAGGGAAATATTTCAGAGGGACTCTTCTTGAGGTGATAAATTCTTTGGATGCAATGGTTGGATCCTTCTTAATACTGTCAATGATCTTCATCTTCTTCAGATTCTTAGCATTGAGAGGTTTTCCAACACATGCCTCCAGCATGCTGATCTGCTGAGCTTCAGTCAGATATTGAACTAACTTGTTTTTAGTCAGAATATTTCATATTAGCCTACCCAGTGGTATCCAATCCCTCTTGGATCTTTCATCTTCTCTGGTTTCCTTTACACTTGTTCTCAGATGGTTGAATAGCATGTGAGGAAGGTTTATTTTCTCCTTTGTTGCAATGAAGTATAACAGGAATTGTTGATCAATGTTTATGTAGTCAGGAGAGCTTGTTGGCTTCCTGTGGTTGATATAGCCCATAATGATTTTTGCCCATATTCTGAAGTAGTCCTTCATATCTTTTATCTTGTTAGAAGGCTTCCCAGAGGTAAAAAAATTTGTCGAGATAGTTGATAGGTCAGGACATTTCTACGCCATGTCACTGCAACAGATTCCTCCGCCGTTGTGACCAATCAACTTTGTAATCAGTTCTTCAGTGATAACAATTTTCTTTCCCATTAGATATGACGTCACTTGATGATTTGAAGAGGATGCATGAATCTAGAATTCCTTAACAAATTTTTGGAAACTGGACCCAAAAGATGATCAAAGTATTTGTTCCAACCTTGATATTCCACATTTGTTGTAAGATCAAAGTCGTCTTCTTTCATGCTTTCAAAATCAATGACAAGTTCATAGAGAACCTCTATAGAGTCAATGGGGGTTAACAAAGTTCTTGAAGGTTCTTCGTATCTCTCTGCAGTTGACGAAGATGAACCTGGAGCACATTGAGGATTCTGAGCGCTTGAGGATTCATATCGGCACCTATCTTGACTTCCTTCTTAACCTTTTCAGTACCCAAGTTTATTGTCTCAATCGACTCTTCATGAGGCTGTATTGCCCTTTCCTCCTGTTGTAACACTCTGGCAAGTCCTCCGGGTACTTCACAATCTTCCTCACCTTCGTCCTCGGCTTGGTAGATTGGATTTTCAAAGTCATAATTTGTAATAGCAAAACAGTTATCAATAGGATACATAGTGGATGTGGATCTGCAGTTTGATATGTGGGTGTGTGTAAGAGAGAATAACTATTTTTGATAAAGTAAAAAGTAGAAAAGAAAGACAAAGAGCATAAAATTTATATGCAGTAATAACCCTCACAAATAGGCCATTGTGCCTCGAGTAAGATAGAAGGCTTTAAAGTTTCAATTTTTCAAATATTACATATCCCAAAAAACTAAAAGATAATTACTCTTGAATAAAAGTAATAGGAACAAAATCTTTTGCCTCTCAATTGTTGAGTCCACCGCTGATAGTTGGGAAGATCCACTTATCCACGTCACAGTCACTATCAGCCTCTTCTGTAGCGGAAACAACATCAATAGCACGGACTCTCGGTTAATACTTGGGCATTAGTGCATTTATGACGTTGGGACTCTTAGGAGGGTCAAACTCAATCTCTTTCTCCTCGATAAGATCCTACACCTTATTTTTCAGAGTCCAACAATCGTTTGTATCATGTCCCGAACTTTCAGAATCGTAGGCACATCGAGCATTTGGGTTGGAGTGGGGAGATGCAGTATTGGGATTCTTAGGAGCTTCCTTTAGAGTCACCAGATTGGACTTCATTAGGTGTGGAAAAACCTGGGATAAGGTCATGTTGATTTGGGTGAATCGTCTTTTGGGTGCATCTGGTCTGTGCTGATTGTTTCGTTGTTGGTTCGATGCCAGATTGGAAATCATAACAGCCCCTATCGTCGGAAGATGTTCAATTTTGCTTTGATTTCTATTTCCATAAGCAACACTGACCTACTTCTTCCCAGAGAATGTTTTCTTTACTGTACTGGAGGATGAATCTCTATAGATCTTACCACTCTTAATACCAGCTTCTACTCGCTCAAGAGTCAAAATCAGCTCAGTAAACCCAACTGAAGAGCTTCCAGTCAGATGGTTGAAAAATGGACCAGACAACGTGCTCAAGAACATGTCTACCAGCTCTCTATCAGACAGAAGAGGCCGGACTCTTCCTACAAGATCTCTCCACTTCTTGACATGATCATTGAAACCTTCGTTGGAACCCATAGACATATTTTGCAATTGTGTACGAGTTGGAACGAGGTCAACATTATATTGGTACTTCTTTTCAAAAGAAGCAGCCAGGTCTTCCCAATTACGAATGTTGGTTCCTTCCATATAATAGAACCATTCCAACTGTGTCCCGAACAAATTTTTGGATGAAATGTACCTACAGATTCCTATCAGTAGTGTGGGGTTAAATTTTCCTGACATATGACCTTAAGTGTAGCTTAGGACAGGAGGCATCGTCATACTTAGCAAACATGGGGACCTTGAATTTATGTGGGATGAACACCCATGAGACTAGTCCTAACTCTTCAAAATCCATCCCGGGTACCCTCTGAATCTCCATAGCATTGAGATGATCCTTAAGCTATTTTTATTTATCATTAATGGGAGGAAATTGTTCCTCGGAGTAGTCAGCATCTTCCTCATCAGTCACTGGATTGTTCTTTTCTTCTGTTGGCTTCTCTTCTTGATTGTCCCCTTCATTTGAAGGGGTTGCGAAATCTAGAGCTCGCTTAGCCGATCCTCTAAACCTTCTTCCCAAATTCAAGACACCAACTTGTTTCTTTGTCTTCTTGGTCTTCTCTTTGATGATGAGAGCTTTCAGATCTTCTTTCCCCTTAGCCAAAGCTAGGAACATTTGTTGGAACTGAGCGTTTTGAGCTTGAAGGTCCTTTACTGTTTGTTCAAGAGCCATTTATTTTGCTGAAATAAACAGCGAAAAGAATAAGAAACCTGTCTCGAAATACCTGCGTATGTAATGATATGTATGTTAATGTTTATGCAATGTTTTCAAGGACTTTTAAGATTTTAAATTTTCTTAGACCAAGAGAGTATAAACATTAATTGCATTCATAAGTTTAAATGATTACAATGATGCCTCTTGGGCTTACAATGGAAGAAACAGAGATAAAACTAAACTCCTAAATCAAACAAGACTCAGGCTTCCCATGAGCGCGTCCTCTTTGGTGCAATGCTAGCATTCAAACTCTGTTCTTCATGCAGTTGTCTTTTAAGCTCCAAAAACTTCATCTCGCTTGCGTAGAACTGGGTTTCAAAGGTGTCTCGTTCCTCTTTGAGTTGAATCTAAGATATTTGCAATTCCTTGAGAATAGTTTGCATTTCAGGATGGAAAATAGTATGAGGTACATCTGTCTTGGCAAAAGGTTCCATGATGATAGGTAGGATGGTGGGGTAAGGCATCATGATATTTTGAGCGCGTGCTCGCACCCACTTAAGTTAAGGCTTCAAAGGAATGGATTTCTTATGCCCTAAAGTCTTGCTATCCACTTTGTTAACCATGCTCCAAGCTCGGATGAGCCTCTGACGTTACCCTTGGACATTGTTCTCATAGTCAAATGTAATTCCCTGAACTAATGATTATCGCAACGCCAAACAAGGGTTATAAGTGATTCCTCCCCTAATGCCTAGGAGAGGGAAATTCGGGAATTCCCCACAGGGATCAATGATGGTAACGTCTTCCACAGATTGAGGGCACTAGTGAATATCCGAATGCGTGAGGGACATCAACCTATTAGACCACCTCATGCTTTGCTTATTCTTCAACACAGGTCGAGGTAGATGTGAAGTAAACCATCTAGCCAACAGAGGAGTTCAACACATAAGGGTTCCTCTTCTCTTTACGGTGTGAGTGTGAAAAGAGTGCAAAATGTATGCAAAGAAAATGTAGGCACCGGGTTACGATACATGAAAACCTTGACCGCATTCACGCCTATGAGTTGGTCCGAATTAGGGAACAATACCATCCCATAGATGATAAGGGTAAACACCTCTTCAAAGGCTTGTAAGTCCAAAGTATCCCAAAAAAGGTGAGCTTTCTCAAACATAAACCTGGCTAGAAACCCTTTGACATTGTTTCTTGTTTCCCAATTTGTCATAACGTCAGACCGTTGTAAATACAGGGATTGAGCGATCCCCTCAGGCTTTGGGTCTCTTTCCATATCATTGAAGGATAATTGATTGAGAATAGGCACTCCCAATAAATGAGAAAACTCTTCCATGGTAGGCACCAACTGGTAATCGGGAAATGTTAAGCAATGATGTAAAGGGTTAAAGAACTAAAATGGAACTTTAACCATGTCTTCATCAGGGATTGAGTTGACCGAATTGAGGAGTCGACCATGTCTTTTGGTGAATGGAGAATTCTCAGGAACACTTGATGTCAACTCTTTGAGTTGAGGAGGCACCCTTACGAGGTTGACTTCGATAGTATTTCTGTGAATGGGAGTTATGTCCTACAAAACAGACACAAAGATAAGTCCTAAAAGTACTTGAAATTGTTAGTGTGATATGGCATGTTATGATGTTATGATGTTATGTACAAAAAATATATACAAGCACTCAAACAAATCCTTAGGTTTAGGCTTGCATGAATTCCATACATAAGTACCCTCTTGAAGTATAATTGGTTCAACCTATCCTATTAATAGTAATCGGGTTCTAGGAAATCTCAATATCACTGATATTTCTTCGTCGGGCGTTATTTCAATGTAAGCCTCTTTATTGGCGACCGAAATATCCCAGAAGTCAGACCTCAATGAGTGTAGTATCGAGTATCAACCAACTTCGGACTGCACCAAAGCCGGATATCTCACTACTTCCTAATATCCAAGTTGTTAAATTAAAGGTTCTAAGGTCAGTTGGTGCTTCATGACACCACACAACGGCCCCGTATTCTCCTTGACTACTCAAGGGCTACTAGTACCAACAAATGTGTCACATAATTGTAGCTATCGTTTCAACCATTTCGGTATACCCCACACATTCCCCGCGATCTATTACTAATTACCTAAAAGGAGCCCCAGATCCGGTTGTAGGATCTTTACAAGTAAACTCAAACAAAACCCTTAAAAGTAAAGTAAGCAAAGCAAACAAGAAAGCAATTTTAAAATGAACTAACTCTAAGGTAACCACACTTTTTTTACATTCCCGAGCAGAGTCGCTAGTTCTGTCATACGGTGGCAGAACTGACTGTTAAACTGGTTTTACGTTTGTATTCGCAAATTTTACGGTAAACAAGAGTCGCCGCCGACTTTTCTTTTATCCAACAAAGGAATGGGTGAAAAGAACAGAAAAATTCCTTTCGAGATTATTTTTGAGTAAGGGGGTAGATTATGAAAAGGGAAGGTATATTATTTTCTGAAGGCAACCAAACAATATGTATTTAAATGTCCTAGAAATGCAGTTTTGATTTTGTAAATCCTTACCAACCAAAGATGCTTCGATCTGTGAACATGGGCGTGGAATTGCTAGCGTAAGGGCCTGGGCGACTTCCTGGATATTTGAAAAGTTGGCTTGGTATTTAGGCAACTTATGATATTTTTAAGCTTTTTCCTGAGGCAACTTCTTCTGTGTGTGTAATGCGTGTGTATCTGGGCAATGCATGTGTAGGAAATGTGTTTCAATGGGCAATCAATCTGTCTCTGGGTGGAGGCAACATGTCTATTTTTCTTCATTTTTCATCCCCTTGGCAATGTGTCCTTAGCCTTTATTTATAGAGGGCAGTGGTGAATGTAAATGGCAAGAGACAACCATTAATCAGGCTTTGAAGGCAGAATCGAAAGCCTTAAATAGGTTGCCTTTTTTGAGGATTTTATTCCCTTTTGGGTTTTGAATGAACGTGGACATGTTTCACCCCCTAACTCCTTCGAATGCCCTCAAGCCTTGTTATTTGATTGGCTTCGAGTGGCTTCATTCGATGGCTATGGGCTTCAATTTGATTTGTTCATGGTTTCATCCTTACGGCTCCTTCAATTGAGTCCATTCACATTGGTTGTTTGACCTGGAAAATTTTCCTGTTAGCCCAATCGAACACTTCCTTCTGGCCAGTTGAAGCTTCTTTTGTTATTTCCTTCGAATGTAATTGTGTAGGAGGCTTGAGCTTCGCAGCATGTAGGACTTTGACCAGCAAGCATCTTGAACCAAAATCATCAGAAGACAAAACAAACTTATTTCCAACAATTATATGTCCTTCAAATGGACCAATTGTATGTCCTTCAAAGGCACCATTTATGTGTCCTTTTAATGGTCCAATTGTATGTCCTTTGAAGGAACCACTTATATGTTTCTTTAAATGGACTAAATTTATGTCCTTCGAAGGCACCACTTGTGAGTTTCTTCGAATGGGCCACCAATGTGTGTTCATAATGTAGAAATTGTGTGTTAAAGGGTTTTGAGGTCGAATCGAAGCAAACCATTTCAGAGGGAGATATTACCCAGTCGAAGCTAGCACAAAGGAAGCCAATGCCTTGTGAATGCTAGCATGAGGGAGGCCATTACTTTGTGGATTAAAGCAAGTACAAAGGAGGACATTGCCTAGTGAATCGAATTAGGCATGAAGGAACTATTTTCCTTGTGAATCAAAAGCAAGCCCGGAGGAAGTATTTTCCTTGTGAATCGAAAGCAAGTCCAAAGGAAGTCTTTTCCTTGTGGATCAAAAGAAATTCCAGAGGTAGTCTTTTCCTTATGGATTGAAAGCAAGTCCAGAGGAAGTCTTTTCCTTATGGATCGAAAGAAAGTCCAGAGGAAGTCTTTTCCTTATGGATCGAAAGCAAGTCCAGAGGAAGTCTTTTCCTTGTGGATCAAAAGCAAGTCCAGAGGAAGTCTTTTCCTTGTGTATCAAAGGCAAGTCCAGAGGAAGTCTTTTCCTTGTGGATCGAAAGGAAGTCCAGAGGAAGTATTTTCCTTGTGGATCGAAAGCAAGTCTAGAGGAAGTCTTTTCCTTGGGGATCGAAAGCAAGTCCAAAGGAAGTATTTTCCTTGTGGATCGAAATAAAGTCCATAGGAAGTCTTTTCCTTGCGGATCGAAAGCAAGTCAAGAGGATGTCTTTTCCTTGTGGATCGAAAACAAGTTAAAGGAGGCCAAAGTCTAATAGAATCTTTGGAAATCGAAGAAAGCTTGCTTTTTCTTCAATTTGATGCCTGAAGGCCCAACGTGATCCATGGAAACTATATGAGGCATCAAAAATCCAATTGTATTTGTGCAAACTTGAACTTTTGAAAATCCTTGTGAGAAAATTGTCTTGAGAAAAGTGAGGGAAAATTTTGGGGTACAACACCAGTAAAATCAATACACCTAGTAATTCTAAACCCAGTTCCTGTCTGGTAGTCATTTCCCGTCTGAAAATCGATTCTAAACCCAGTTCATGTCTGGTAGTCAGTTCCCGTCTGACGATCGATTCTAAACCTAGTCCATGTCTAGTAGTCAGTTTTCGTCTGACGATCGATTCTAAACCCAATTCTCGTATGGTAGCTAGTTCCCGTCTTACAAATAATTTAGTGTCCAAACACTCGCTTGTGTAGGTTTCCTAAACACTCATACGTGTCAGTTATCTAAACATTCGTCTATTTTAGTTTCTCTAAACAATGGTCCGTGTTAGTTTCTCTAAACACTCGACAGTGTCAGTTTATCTAAAAGACTCGTTTGTGCCAGTATTCCAAATGCTCGTATGTGTCTATTTGTCCTTCAAATCCCAAAAAATGCAATGCAATTGGTCATTCTAGCATCTTCAATCATCGTGTCGTGACCAATACTCCCACCTTCTTAGAATTTTAGGTCGCCTGTAGGCCTAGTAATTTTGGTAGATCGCTCGTAGGTCTTACCTTAGGATCTTCGAACGATTGTAGATCTAGATTCCTTGTAGGTCGTCCGTAGGCCTAGATTTTGGTAGAAAAACTATCAGTTCAGCAAACTTGCTAATAGAAAAACTAAGAGATCCAAAACAACTTTCTATCCTCTAACTGCTGTAACAAAACTTTTCCTAACTCCCAGATTATAACTAACATGTCACTCCTAACAAAACCATATAACTCACGTAACAGAAATCCCTTAACCTCCTCTCCAACAGAATTTCTCACCGCTCCAACAGAAAATACCATATAACAAACATTCCCCAACAGAAAAAACTTCATAACCAGTTATACAGTAAAATTCCCTAACAGCTTCTAACAACCTCTAACTTCCTAAACGCTTCTAACCATAAACTCCTAACATTTTCTAACTCCCTCAAAATCCCTAACTTCCTTCTATAACAGGATTGAAAAAACTGAATTCACTAACAGAACTACAAAAAGATATTACAGATGACAAAAAGAGGAAGGAAAGGATACCATTATTCAAACACAAAAAATACTCAGAGAGACTTCACTGATTGAACTAGAGATAAATATCACCACAAAGATAAACTTTCTCTTCTCCTCTGTATCCACACTGAAAATCATCATCACTCTTGGCAATTTTTCTAAACCACAACAACAGCTTCAATCTTAATCTTCATGGATTCATCTTCTACAAACCGCATATCTCTGCAAACGTACCTCTACTTTCGCAACTTCAAGCACCTTCAATATTCTACATCTAAAATAAACGATTCTTTGCTGAGGTTCAAGAATCTTCGTCGATTCTTCATCATTATCAATGTTGTTCATCAAAACCTATAACACTGCAACACATCAACATCAATATCCTCCTGACTCATCTATGTTCAGCAACGAAAACATAGTAGTTACAACTCTGGAAAACATGTGAGAACGACGAACACAAGAAGATTAAAGAGGAGAAGTAATACCATGATTCACCGTCAATGCCGAACTTCATTCTTAGGTTTACTTTCACGCATCACTTCGATTCCATGTTAGATCAATATTGCTTGCATCTAACCTCCCTAATTCCCTTGAATCCCCAACGTTATTAGACTTAGGGTTTGTGATTTCTGGAGCTTAGATCCGGTCGATTAAGGATAAGTCAACAAAATATGAGGCCATGTTTGTCTTCAGAGGCTAAATTGAAGCTAGGTTATTGTCAAAATGTTATTGTTTTACGGTGATTTGGGGAGGTCGTCTTTGCCAGAGCGATTTCCGAGACCGTGGCTTAGAGAACGAAATTGAGTAAGACGATGGAGGTTGAGATGGAGATTAAGAGATGATAATGGGGTTTTCATGATATTGATCGGAAAGAAGCAGCTGTGACACTGTTGATGAAAGAAGGAAGAAGAGGGTTATGTTTTGTGGAGAAGTTGAATAGACACATAATAAACCATAACGCTCCAAAATGGCACCGTATCAGTTTCTTTCCCTTTTAACTTTTTGTATTTTATTATTATTGAAACAAAATGCTTGCTGAAAATTTGAATGGGCCTTGATTACACTTGGTGTTAGCCGAATACTCCCTTGCTTTAAGCCCACTGCTTTTTTTGGGAAAGCTGATAACAAAAATTGAGAGAGATAAAAAAGGGCTTCTGAGCTCAATACTATGGTCCTAGCGCCCATGGCCTTGGTGCCTCATATTTTTCACCGTTGTATTCCAATTAACACCCCCTAATACTCCTTGCCTTGTTAAGATTTAGGCCCTTTTTTTAGTTTTTTTAGATTTTTGTTGTGACAAAAATAATAAGAATGATAAAAAATAATAGAATATATTAGAAATTTTTGGCATTAATTCTTTAATTTTTTAGAACTTTCCTTACATAAAAAATCGAATGAAAATACTTCTATTTCTTTTAGTTTTATCTGTATTTTTGTATTGTCGTGCCTCGTTATTTCAGACGCGTTTGTTCATTGTGCAAGGTACATTTTTATGCTTTCGATCATGTAACATGACAAGTGTTATGTGATCCAAGCATATGGATTATGCTCTCTTCCGATGCAACACGCCTTATTTCTCTTTGGCCTTATAAATTCATATTATATTATATGTTTCCATGATACATGTGATATTTTGTGATACTTTGTACAAGAACCTCTAATTACGCATTGCATTTGCAATATGCATTTGCTTTTATCTTAGTTGGATATTATTTCTGACTTTGTTTGTTTCTTGGTGAAGCTCGCTCAATGGGTACTCCCTGCTTCTCCATTGATTTCGTCCGTCTTGACGATTTGCTCGTTTTGGTAGTCGTCGCTACTACCTTTGTACTTCTTCCCACTTTATCGTACTTTTTTTATCGCTTTTCTAGAAATCATGAGAAGTGGAGCTTTACTGCTTTCCGATGCCATGAGAAGTAGGATAGAGATGTATGACGGGGGTCTCTATTGCCGATCATGTTAGGAACCCATCTAGTTTATTTAAAGACCCTTTTAGGGCAATTCCATATTGTATGCATTCTATTTTCTATTTATGGTTGTTTAAAACCCTACCTTTGAGTAGGTATTTTGTAGGTGTGTTTATATTTTTGCCCGCATATGTACAGATGATAAGTCCTTAAAAAGAGGCGAGCGGGGAGGGTTAGTAATCAACCCCCGCAATTTTGTATGAGTCATCCCTTATCTCGTGACGCACCATGATGCTTCGGAGTTGTTCCTGCTCTTGTGTATTGAGTCATCAAGTGGGGAAGGGTTCTATAATTGAACCCCCACGCTTTGTCAGGAGTTTTCATTGGCCGATGCTGATACTCCATGATCGTTCATATCGTCTTTTGTCGCCTACCTCGATCTCCTATATCTTGGTTAGGTGTTAGTCGCTTTGGACATCACATTTTTTGTTTTATCATCTCACTCCCGCTTGTTTGTCTCGAGTGATATGCTCCACTTGACTAAAGCATTTCTCTTCTTTTCTTTACTCTTTTATGTGTGTGCTCTTTCAAGCTTTCTTGTTTTATCTTTGTATGTTCCCTTAGGATGTGCTTGCTCCTTTAGGATGCAAGTTAGACCTTAGGTTGCAAGCCATGCATGCTAACATTAGGTAGACGTTTCCCTTTTCTTAATCCTAACCTTAGGACTACCGTTGTATGATAACATTAGGTTAGAAATAGGCTAGTATCCCTTAGACTCTTTTCTTCCCCTTTTGCATATGCGTATAAACTAAATCCTTTTCCTTAGCAAATAAAAAACATGCTACTCACACTTAAACCCTTTTTCAAGGTTGTTGTACCCCAAAATTTGCCCTCCCATATTCCTCAAGAAATTGCCAAGTCAAGCTTCAAAATCTCCCCAAGGGTTGCACAGTTCAAGGGCCTCTTAAGCAGTCAAAATTAGGGTTTTGATTCTGATCAAGAAAATGAAGTTTCCAAGGGTCCAATCAAGTCTCACATGCCTATAAATATGGTCAAGCATCCTCATACAAAGTTTCAAGACTTTCAGCACAAAATTGCACAGTCAAACCCCTAAATTGCACTACAGTCAACTGTAGGGGAAAAATGGTCATTTGGCAGTCAAAAGTTCAAATTTTTGGTCAACATATCATTTTTAAGCCACAAACATCATTTGATCAATTCTTGATCATGATTCTCAAAGCTTGGCTCAAAAATCATCAAGATGCAAAAGTTTCCTTATTTGGACAGCTGAAAAAGTCAACTGTAAATTGACCAGGGCATAACTTTAACATGGATTATCAGAAAAATTCCATCCAAAGCTCATTTTGAAGAGAAAGACATTTACTACAACTCATCTTCATACTCCAAGTCCAAGAAATGCTCTCACAAAAAGTTATCAATTTCAACATTATAGGTCATTTTCAAAAGTCAACAAAAAGGGACTTTAAGTCAAAGGACATAACTTGAGATTGGTAAATCAAAATGACATGATACTAAAGGCATTGGTTAGGGGACTCAAAGACCTTTCCAAAATGTCAAAGAACATGAGCAAAGCTTAAAAATTGAGCAAGTTATGCCTTGTGTAAGTTGGGAAATTTTTGGATATTTTGAAAAGTCAACATTGATTCAAATGACCTAAAATTGCTAATGGGCCTATTTTTCTTCCACAATTCATTATCCAAGGCATGTGCACGACCACTTGTCCCAAAGGGAAGTTTTTCTTCATTTTTTATTTATTTATTTGAATTTTTATTAATAATAATTCATTTAAATCAATTAAATACATGAAAAATACTTAACCTAAGTTTTTCAATCTTTTTGTGCATGATATATACTCAATAATTCGTGCATGATCAGATATGGAAGGAATTGAATTGATTGGATATGATTAGGGTCAAAATAGCATGAAAAAATATTGAAAAAGATCTTTGAAAATCAAATCTTGCAAGTCATGAATGCCAAGCTTTTTGTTTGATTTCTTTGACCTAGATCACTCATACATAAGTACAGAATGCAACCCTAGTGCACACAACCCCTAAGCTGCGCTACAGACCAAGCATTTGAACTTGAGTTTTTGGTTGAAAATTTGAAAACTGAAAACAAGGTTAGAGGACGATTCAAGGCCAAAGATCAATTCCATTAGCTTGCTGAGGCTTCAAAGAAAGGATTTGGATCAAAAACCACAAGCTTTCGTGCCCAGAAACGTGAGAACGATCTCACCTGTACAAAAAAAATTTCTCATTCGTGCATCTTGATTCATACACTTTTCATAATTTTTTATGCTTGATTTGTGTTCATTATAAGATTCTGAAGCTAACCATATAAATTAATTGCGTTTTTTATGCGATATACATGATTCTACCATTGATGCAGGCTAGGTTTTCTTGAAATCCCAATTAGGGGTTTCTTGATACTGTAAAATTAAGAGACCTCAATGCCATGACCATGTTCAGCTCGCTTAGACGAAAAGAATGGCATGCTCGCGCTTAATTTATATACCAAGAGGGCTTAATCGCTATTATGGAATATGGTTTATTTTGAGGGGGTTCAAAACCCCCGTTAATCGTTTTCTATTTTTCAGGAAGAATAAAACAATGAAGAAGACGATGTAGTGGCAAGCGCTGATTGGTTTGTTCAAAAATTCGCGCCAGAATTCCATTAATCCATATTATTGCTTATGTTATTTGTGCGTTATTTAATATACAAAGCGCGTTTGATGGCTCAGTGGTGAAGCGTGGCACTGGTAACCCCTAGGACCTGGGTTCGATCCCAGGTCCCCACCCCCTTTCATATTATTTTCTATTTAATGTTGCTATGCAGGTTTAATGCTGAAGGTCCACTATGTGCACCACATCTGGCCATCCACGTGCCCATGGAGATTCAATCAATGGCCACAATCTGAAGAACATGATGCAATCAGTCAACAAAGATCCATGCCAGCGCAAAAGTCTTACAGGCCAAGGTTGATGGCCCCAGATTGTTAAAACAAACCCTCACAATTAGGGGCAGACCCCCTAGGTTTGCCATTTATTTTTACCTTCTTTCTTTTTTATTATTTCTATTTTTCTTTTAATTATTGTTTTTAATTAATTTATTATTTTCATAAAAAACACAAAACACCATAAAAAAATCAGAAAAGATGAAAAATAGTAAATATTTTATTTTAGTATTTTCATAAATAAATTGCATTAATTCATTTAGTTTTGATTTAGGGTTTAATTGTAATATTTTCATGATAAAAAATCTAAAATTGGTAGAATTAGGGTTTAATTAATTTTTTATCCTTTTTTATTTTCTTTCATAATAATTAAATATTTACTATTATTTATTTTTGTAATTAAATTGCATATAAATTAATTAGGGTTAATTTTAGGTTAAAACTTTAACATGTTTTCATAATAAAATAAAAATTGTAGAATTAGGGTTAGCATGTTATTTTAATTAATTCTTTTTTCATTAAAACCAAAAAAATACCAAAAACAATTTCTTTTCTTTTTAATTAATTAATTCCATCATTTAATTTAATTTTGCAAAAAGGGTCCAACGCCCTCGTCTTAATTCTTATTTAATTCGCGTGTTTATTTCTTTTCCGTTTAATATTTATGTATCTCTCCCAAGGCCATGTAATATCTTTTATTTGTCGCACTTTTGCTTTCTTTATTTTTCTGTCAAATCGGGTTCAAGAAATTTTGGCGATGTGGACCCGCGCCTTTTGTAATAGCTTTAGAATTTTACTTTTTGCAATTTTTAACTGTTAATCAAGGCATGAAAGAATGAATGGTCATAAATAAAAACAAACGCTAGATCACCAATAACATGACAAAAGACAAAAATATCTGAAAACGACACACAAATCACACACCACCCCTAGGGTACGCCTCACTGTTGCCTTGCCTCGAAAGGTGATCGTCGAGTAGAGGATGTCTTAGTAAGTCCTCATGATCCGGGAACCTGGCATGAGGGTAGCTTCTAAGGTATCTTCCCATTGCTCTGGTGATCACCATGTCCCAAACCTCGAATTGACCCGAACACCTCCAACAGTGGTGCTACCTACCTCTCAATGGTGGGATGGCATTACTTTAAAGGACATTTACACAGACGAATTCCTTAGAGTAGGTAGATTCTCATGGATACTTGCTCAAATTTCAAAACAAATTCAAAATACTTTTCACACCGACACCTTTTCAAAAAAGCTTTCGAAAGCATCTTTTCAAATACTCTTGAGGACTGATACAAGAGTCGAACTGGAATTTTCAAAGAAACTTTTTTAAAACCCACATTGAAAAGCAAACAAACCATTTTTGAAAACACAAATGAGCAAGTATCTAAGAGCCCATGGATAACCATGGATAGAAAGGGTGCTAACACCTTCCCTTTCTATAATCTACCTCCCGAACCGAGAGCAATCTCTTTAAGGAATTTTTCTGTGCTTTTGTCCTTTCCATTTGGAGAAAATAAAAGACGGTGGCGACTCTTGCTTCCGCGACATTTCGCGAACCAGCGTTAAACAGTCAGTTCCAGATCCACCGATCACAGAACTGGCGACTCTGCTGGGGATATCTTTATAAAGTGAGGTGTACCTTAGGGTAGTTCATAACTGTGTTTTAAATTGTATTGACTTGTCTGCTTTAACTTTGTGGGTTGCATGGGAGTTACATAGATCCTAACCCGGATATGGGGATACCCTGTTTAGGTAGCATAAGCTGTGAGGGACCTGTCCGGCGTAGACCGACACGGGTGAAACAGTGGCTACATTGGTGTGGCACCTTGGTCTGTACCGATATCCCTTGTGTCGCAACGAGGAGAATATGGGTCTTCTAAGGAGTCATTAAGCATCAACAACCTTAGAACCTTAATTGACACAACTTGGCCTTTAGAATTGTAGCAGTACGCTACGCCCATTAAGGCTAAACTCTCGTGATGGTTCTGGCCGCAAGAAAAGATTGCGATGCTGGAGTTATGACCGATTGAGGGTAGTCAATGATATTGGGATCCTCTAAGAACCCGGTTACTTTGATAGGACAGGTATGAACCAACAAACTGAAAGAGGGTAGTACCTAGACCTCATTCTGGCCTAAACTTTAGGGGCTTGCCTTGTGTGACTTGTGTGCCTTACCATGTTTGCCTTTGTATCTATTTGTGGTGTGCTTTATCATAACATCATCACATCATGAGCATTGCATGCATCCTTCATAAGGACTGACCATTTCAAAGACAAGAGGGTTTCACCTTTGCTCTGTTTTGTAGGACATCATGGTGCCTGTGCGAAGGAATACTATCCGGTTCAACTTTGTTCGTTCACCTGAGTTGCTTGATGAGTTGGTTAGCAGAATTCCAAATACCACTTCCTTCATTCAGAGGCATGGTTCTCTTCTCAGTTTAGTCACTGCAAAGCGGGATCAACAGTTGATGAGCGTTCTGACCCAGTTCTATGACCCCCTGTACCAGTGCTTCACCTTTCAAGACTTCCAGCTGGCCCCTACCCTGGAAGAGTTCTATGATTTGCTTGGTATCCCTATCTTGGATCAGACTCCCTTTACTGGTTGGGAAAAGACCCTCAGGCTTGAGGATGTTGCTGCAGCTCTTCCTTTGACCCATCAAGTGGTAACAGACAACTGGGTAACTAGAAGCGGAGTTAAGGGTTTCTTGGCCAAGTTTCTGATTGGTAAAGCTAACAGTTTCTGGAATGACCTGGACTTTAGGGCATATGAAGACATCTTGGCTCTCCTAATCTATGGGTTAGTCCTTTTTCCTAATCCTGACAACTTCATCAATGTCACTGCCATAAGGATCTTTATGTCTCAGAATCCTGTACCCACTCTCTTGGGTGACATCTTGCAACAACTTCATGCTCGTACTACCCAAAGACGAGGAACCCTATGGTGTTGTATCCCTTTGTTGGTGAGGTGGTTTATTTCGCACCTCCCCAAGTTCGTACTAAAGAATCAAGAAGGAAGAGGTTGGGCTCACAGGTTAATGTCTCTCACCGACAAAGACATCATTTGGACTTGCAGAGGTTTGGATGAGATAGCTATTATTGATCGATGCGGGGAATACCCCAATGTTCCTCTGATTGGTACCCAAGGAGGGATCTCTTAAAATCCATGTCTAGCACTCCGTCAGTTTGGAAGAGCCAGAAGAGCAGGCCCCCATGAGATGTTGGTGCCTCACATTAGTTTTGAATTTCAGGTGGATAGTGACGAGCTGCGTCGTAGGTTCATCAAGGCTTGGGACAAAGTTCATAAAGTTGACCCACAAGAGTTAGGGCCAAAGACTTCTTTACCTATGGAAGCCTACTACAAATGGGTTCGCATCCGTGCTCAGAAGTTAGGAATGCCATATGAAGCTGTCAGACCTATCATTCTTGAGTGTCCTGACAAGGATGGTGTTCCTCCAACTGTCCTCCCTCCTCAGATACCTACTGATTATGAGACACTGAAGAGATCTTGGTCGCAACTGCGAGAAGAACGGGATTCTTACCGGGAAAAGTTCAACGAGCAGGAATTAAAGATCCAGAAGCTGACAAAGCAGTTGGAGAATGAGCGAGCTCTGAATGCCTACATCCACACTGAGAAGAGGAGACCATGGGATCAATAAGGAGCTCCGGATGTTCTTTTGCAGTTTTATTTCCCTTTTTCAGTATTTTCCTTTCATGTAACGCCTAAGGGCAACCTGTTGAATAATTTCAGTTTCAAAGTTGAATCTAATGAAGTGTGCTCCTTTTTGTTTACAAAGTTGATTCCCGATTGTCTTTGAAAACATAAATCATACGCATTCCATTCATCATGTGCATAGCAGGTTTCTTCTTTTCAGGTTGCTTACAGTTCTTCGCTATTTATTTCAGCACCATGAATCCTGACTCATCATCAACTGAGACATCCATCAAAGCTCTTCAGGCGCAGAATGCGCAATTTCAGGAATTAATCAAGGGTTTGGCTCAAGGCCAAGAAGAGCTGAAGGCTATGCTTCTGAAGAAGGAAAAGAAGAAGAAGAGAAGAACTGTTCTGTTCAGCTCGGGCCGAAGGTTTGGCAATACTCTGCAGAATGAAGAGGCTGGTTCTTCCATTGGCAAGAGTACTCCTCAGGCAGAAAAGGGTCCTAGTCCGGTAGTCTCCGACAACGAGACTGATTTTGATGAAGAGCAATATCCTCCGGCAGAAGACGTTACAAGCAGCTGGAAGACAGGCTGAATGCTATGGAAATACAACAGGTACCTGGGCTGGATTTTGGAGATCTGGGTTTGTCTACTGGTGTGATCATTCCTCGGAAGTTCAAAGCACCATCTTTCACTAAGTACGACGGGGCGTCTTTCCCCAAGCTACATCTCAGGTCCTATGTTCGGAAAATACAACCGTACTCAGCGGATAAGAATTTGTGGATCCACTTCTTCCAGGAGAGTCTTTCAGGGACTCATCTCGAATGGTTCTATCAGCTGGATGGGACCAAGGTTCGTAACTGGGAGGAGTTGGCTACTGCTTTCTACAAGCAGTATCAATATAATGCCGACCTTGCCCCTACACGTACCCAACTCCAGGGTATGTCGTTAGGTTCAAGTGAAGGTTTTAAGGAGTACGCTCAGAAGTGGAGAGACCTGGTTGGCAGGGTGCAGCCACCGTTGACTGATCGGGAATTGGTAGACATGTTCTTGGGGACCCTATCTGGGCCATTTTTCAACCATCTTATCGGGAATTCGTCTGCAGGATTCACTGATCTGATTCTGACTGGAGAGAGAATTGAGGCTGGGTTAAAGTCTGGTAAGATTCCGAAGGGTGCATCGTCTAGTTCTGAGAAGAAACCCTTCAAGAAGGAGGCTAGTGTTGTATACGGTTCCAAGAGACCAGAGAGATCTGAGCGCCGCTAATCTGTCAGCGCGGTAATGATTGCTAAGCCTGCTGCCGCTCCTCGGCCAACCAATCCTCAAAGGGCTGAAATACCCCGGAGAGAGTTTACCCGTTTGAGCATGACCTTGTCGCAGATCTTACCACAGTTGCTCTCAACCAACTTAGTGACCGTCAGAGAGGCTCCGAAGTTTCCAAATACTACGTCTCCCAAGTACAACCCAAATGCTCGTTGTGCTTATCATTCTGATAGCCCGGGGCATTACACTGATGACTGTTGGGCATTAAGGAGCAAGCTGCAAGATCTTATTGACGCCAAAGAGGTACAATTTGAGGCATCTGAGAAGCCTAATGTAGTGACAGCTCCCCTGCCTGCTCATGGAGTGAATGCTATTGGGGACGAAGAGGAAGTAGATGAAGCTGAGTTCAATAGCTGGATTTACCCTGCAACCGACAGTGGACCTAGAAAATGGAGTGCAAAGGACAACCTACCTGTTTCTCTTGTTACTGAGTAATGAATTCCTATGTTTTTGGCATTTGTAATAAACAATAAATAAACTCTATGGCCCGGTGTCTTACCCGAGGCACCGCTGGCTTCATTTGTGAGGGCATATAAATTGTCATTTCATATATCATAAATGAAAATCTTGGACGTTTTCTCACATTGCAAATCTTATGCTCCTTTTCTATCTTTCTTTCCTTTAAATATATTTCAAAACAGCTGTATTTACACACACACTCACTCATACAGGTTTCAATCCACTCTGGATCTCACTGATAACGACTCTGCTACTGCCAGTTATGACTTCGAAAATCCGATCAACTTAGCCGAAGACGAAGGTGAAGATGATTGCGAAGTGCCTGGCGAGCTTGCAAGACTGTTACTTCAGGAAGAGAGGGCAATTCAACCACATGAAGAGCCAGTGGAAACAATAAACCTGGGTACTGAAGAAGACAGGAAAGAGGTAAAGATTGGTGCCAACCTAGAGCTCAGCGTGAAGCAACGGTTAACCAAGATGTTACATGATTATATGGAGATCTTTGCCTGGTCCTACGAAGACATGCCCGGGTTGGATACCGATATTGTGGTCCATCACTTGCCAACTAAGGAAGATTGCCCTCCGGTCAAGCAAAAGGTCCGCCGGATGCGTCCAGAGATGTCTGAAAAGATTAAAGCGAGGTTATGAAGCAGTTTGATGCTGGGTTCCTTGCAGTGACTTCTTACCCCCAGTGGGTTGCTAATGTGGTGCCGGTACCAAAGAAAGACGGTAAGGTCAGAATGTGTGTCGACTACAGGGATCTGAAAAGGGCCAGCCCCAAGGATGACTTCCCTCTACCTCACATTGATGTCCTTGTTGATAATACAGCCCAGCATAAGGTGTTCTCTTTCATGGATGGCTTTTCAGGGTACAATCAGATCAAGATGGCACCTGAAGACATGGAAAAGACTACATTTGTTACTCAGTGGGGCACCTTCTGTTACAAGGTCATGCCATTCGGATTGAAGAACGCTGGGGCAACCTACCAGCGTGCCATGGTTGCTTTATTTCATGACATGATCCATCATGAGATAGAAGTGTATGTTGACGACATGATCGCAAGGTCCCAGACTGAGGAAGAGCACCTAGATCATCTGCAGAAGTTGTTTGACCGGTTGAAACTATACAAACTGAGGTTGAACCCGAACAAGTGCACCTTCGGGGTAAGATCTGGAAAGTTGCTAGGCTTTGTTGTAAGTGATAAGGGTATTCAAGTGGACCCTGCTAAAGTTAAAGCTATTCAAGAGATGCCAGTTCCTAGGACAGAGAAGGAGGTCAGAGGCTTTTTAGGATGCCTGAATTACATTACTCGGTTCATCTCACATCTGACTGCTACCTGTGAGCCAATCTTCAAGCTGCTGAAGAAAGATCAGGTAGTACGTTGGAACGATGAATGTCAGGCTGCTTTCGACAGAATCAAGGAGTATCTCCAAGAACCACCTATCCTCATGCCACCGATTGAAGGGAGACCTCTGATACTATACCTGACAGTGCTTGACAACTCAATGGGGTGTGTGCTGGGGCAGCATGACGAGTCTGGCCGAAAAGAGCACGCCATTTATTACCTTAGCAAAAAGTTTACTGACTGTGAGACCTGATACTCACTGCTTGAGAAAACTTGCTGCGCTTTGGTATGGGCTGCTCGCCGGCTGAGACAGTATATGCTGACTCATACCACCTTGTTGATCTCAAAGATGGATCCCATAAAGTACATATTCGAAAAGCCTGCTCTGTCTGGGAGAATAGCAAGATGGCAAATGATCTTGACGGAATACGACATTCAGTACACGACCCAGAAAGCCATCAAGGGAAGTGTATTGGCAGACCACTTAGCACATCAGGCCGTAGATGACTATCAGTCAATGAACTTCGAGTTTCCGGACGAAAGCATCATGATTGTGACTGATTGTGAAGTACCTGGACCGGATGAAGGACCTGAGGAAGGATCCCGATGGTCTATGCACTTTGATGGAGCCTCCAACGCTTTGGGTAACGGGATCGGCGCCATAATCATATCACCTCAAGGCACTCATACTCCACTCACTGCCCGACTATGTTTCAACTGTACCAACAACATGGCGGAGTATGAGGCATGCATCATGGGTCTTCAAGCTGCGATCGACCTAAGGATTAAGTTTCTGAGTGTCTTCGGAGATTCCGCTCTTGTGATCAATCAGATCAAAGGAGAGTGGGATACGAAACATCCAAACCTGATTCCTTACAGAGAATGTGTGTTGACCCTGATCCCCCACTTCACGAAGATAACCTTTGAACACTTTCCAAGAGAAGAGAATCAGTTGGCGGACGCGTTAGCTACAATTTCTTCTATGTTCAAAGTTAAATGGAATAATGAAGCTCCCCGGATCATCATCTGGAAACTGGACGAACCGGCATACTATTGCGATCTCGAGACTGAATTGGTAACTGAGAAGCCTTGGTACCATGAAGTAAAAAGATATCTGGAAGCTCAGGAATACCCTGAAGGTGCCTCTGTCAATGATAAGAAGTTCTTGAGAAGGTTCGCGGCAAAGTTCTTCCTTAGCAACGGCATCTTGTACAAGCGGAACCATGATTCAACCCTACTGCGTTGTGTGGATAAAACTGAAGCAGAAAGGATCATGGAAGAGCTACATGAAGGGACCTTTGGTACACATTCCAGTGGGCACACTATGGCAAGGAAGATCCTTCGGGCAGGGTACTACTGGTCCACAATGGAAGCTGACTGTTACCAACATTCCAGGACATGCCATAAGTGCCAGATTTATGCAGACAAAGTGCATGTTCCTCCAGTTCCCCTGAATGTTCTGACTGCGCCTTGGCCGTTTGCAATGTGGGGCATAGACATGATTGGTGAGATTAAACCTACGGCATCTAACGGGCATCGCTTCATCCTAGTAGCGATTGATTATTTTACGAAGTGGGTCGAAGCAGCTTCCTACGCTACGGTAACCAAGACTGTTGTGGCACGGTTCATTCGGCATAATCTGATCTGTCGGTACGGTGTCCCTGAACGAATTATTACAGACAACGGTACCAATCTGAATAATAAGATGATCACTGAGCTCTGTGAGCAGTTCAAAATACAGCACCACAATTCTTCTCCTTACAGACCGAAGATGAATGGGGCTGTAGAAGCAGCGAATAAGAACATCAAGAAAATCGTGCAGAAGATGACAATGACTTATAAAGATTGGCACGAGATGTTACCGTTCGCTCTACATGGGTACCGTACCTCAGCAAGGACGTCAACCGGGGCAACTCCTTTCTCTTGGGTTTATGGTATGGAGGCAGTATTACCGATTGAAGTGCAGATACCCTCTCTCCGGATAATGAAGTATGCAAATCTGAACGAAGATGATTGGATCCAGACACGACTTGATCAGCTCAACCTTATTGATGAAAAGAGACTTGCTGCTATCTGTCATGGTCAGACGTACCAGAAACGAATGATCAGGGCATTTAACAAAAAGGTCAGACCACAGGAATATCAAGTTGGGGATCTGGTGATCAAGCGAATCATCCTTCCGTAGAGTGATCCGAGGGGCAAATGGACCCCTACGTACGAAGGGCCATTTGTGGTTAAACATGTGTTCTCAGGAGGAGCCATGATTCTAACCAACATGGATGGTGACGACCTTCCTCACCCAGCCAATGCAGACATAGTAAAAAGATACTACGCATGAAAAAAGACCCGCTAGGCTGACATGCCTAGGCAAAAATTAGGGCTTCCCGGCGAACCAAAAAGGTTCGGGCAAAATGAAGGGATGAAATGAAAAAAATCTGTACACCCGACAAGTCGAAAACCTGAAAAGGCGGCTTGGGCAAAAATGGGTATCCCGGTGGACTGAAAACCCGAAAGGGCGGTCCAGGCAAAAATTAGGGATAAAAGCGTAATACTATGTCTCATTGATCACTTTGCATCCAGAATCCGGTATCTACATCAAGCTCAGACAGCATCGATCAGTCAGCTTCATCTTCGTTTAAGTCATCAAGTGATGAGACGCTCGGAGATATAATGGCAATAGTAGAGTTGAAACCCAGTGGGATCATTCATTTCACACAGCTGTTTTATTTTTCTTTTGTACAAAATTTGTATAAACTCTTTTGTTCGGCGGCGTTCTCTTACTAGGACGTCAGCCTCTTGTACACAAACGCCTATTTTCAGGCCATTCAAAATCAATACAAAGATACTTTTCAGTTAAAAGTGCCAATTGTTTTTCTTTTTCTGTTTTGTTTTGCGAAGAACGTCCAAGGTTCAATTTGTGATATATGCATTGACAATAATTTGCTAACTCATGAATATTTGCATACGAAACAAAGGATTAATTACAGGTAACATTAGAAACAGGGGCAATAAAGAGTTGTCTAGGCAATCTAATTGTTCTGTCCTCCAAGGTACCAAGGTAGGTTCAACTAAAGAACATAACCGGCATATCCTAATTCCCCAGAGAGTAAGCAGTCAGTACACTCTCTCCAAGCTATATTATCAAACTTAAGGAAGTTGAGTATCCTCCAGCAGATCTCAACATTCCCCAGCAGCAATATACACATTCTTAACAAGCATCCCCGACAATCTTGGTCTAAAGATTGTTCCCCGGCGGCATATCAAACATTCAAAGGAATCACTTCCCCCGCAGTTCAAAACTTCACCAGGAGAGTCCAATCTAGTTCCCCAGGAAAGTTGGAATCCATCTCCCCAAGCAGTAAGCTTATCCCCAGTAGATTCTGGAAGCTTATCCTCGCAGAACACGAACGCATCGTCCGGCTTTATTCAAAGAGTTATTTCCCTACCAGGATATAACTGGGTTATCCTCAGCCAAAAGCCACGGAAAGAGCGTCCTCGACGGAGTCTTCGTATCCCCAGCGAAGTCTATTAACACTTCCAATACAATAAGGGTATCCCCAGCAAGTTATTGTCCACCACTCAGCAAAGTATCTCTCTCCCCACAGAGTATTGCTTCCCCGCAAGATTGTTAGAGTACTTTCCTCCCCGCAGAGTTATTCCATTCGCCAAGTTTATTCCCCAACGGAGTCATCTTCTCCTACCAGTATTCTTGCAATTAGCATCCCCAGCGGAAGCAAAATCTATTCTCCAACATCAGCCCAGGAGTGACTTCCTGGCACCCGTCAAGGATTTATTTTCCTAGACAAAAATACATACATAAACATCGCACTTCCATACATCATAGCATGCATATACGCATCATATCATACAAATCTCATTAATGTTGAGAACATCATCGCTTGATCCATATCATGCATTGCATATGGCTGACCTCTATCTTTCAGGAAAGATTCAGTTAAATTCTCAATCATATTTCAAGACCTAGACCGGTTCAGTTAATCGACTCCAAAGATTTCTTATCCAGTCCAAGGCCTTCTCTAGTCCAGCTAAATCGACCCCAAACAGATTTTTCTGATGAAGACTCAGTAGAAGTTATCAAAGGTTTTTCTCAATGTTTGCTTTTGAGATCATAATTTCCTATGGTTCTCTCCCCCATGCTGCAGAGACGATAATTCCATTCCAGGTTTTTCTCAATGATTGCTTTTGAGATTATAATTTCCTATGGTTCTCTCCCCAATGCTGCGGAGACGATAATTCCATTCCAGGTTTTTCTCAATGTTTGCTTTTGAGATTATAATTTCCTATGGTTCTCTCCCCAATGTTGCGGAGACGATAATTCCATTCCAGGTTTTTCTCAATGATTGCTTTTGAGATTATAATTTCCTATGGTTCTCTCCCCAATGTTGCGGAGACGATAATTCCATTCCAGGTTTTTCTCAATGTTTGCTTTTGAGATTATAATTTCCTATGGTTCTCTCCCCAATGCTGCGGAGACGATAATTACATTCCAGGTTTTTCTCAATGTTTGCTTTTGAGATTATAATTTCCTATGGTTCTCTCCCCAATGTTGCGGAGATGATAATTCCATCCCAGGTTTTTCTCAATGTTTGCTTTTGAGATTATAATTGCCTATGGTTCTCTCCCCAATGCTGCGGAGACGATAATTCCATTCCAGGTTTTCTCAATGTTTGCTTTTGAGATTATAATTGCCTATGGTTCTCTCCCCCATGCTGCGGAGACGATAATTCCATTCCAGGTTTTTCTCAATGTTTGCTTTTGAGATTATAATTTCCTATGGTTCTCTCCCCGATACTGCGGAGATGATAATTCCATCCCAGGTTTTTCTCAATGTTTGCTTTTGAGATTATAATTTCCTATGGTTCTCTCCCCAATGCTGCGGAGACGATAATTCCATTCCAGGTTTTTCTCAATGTTTGCTTTTGAGATTATAATTTCCTATGGTTCTCTCCCCAATGTTGCGGAGACGATAATTCTATTCCAGGTTTTCTCAATGTTTTCTTTTGAGATTATAATTGCCTATGGTTCTCTCCCCGATCCTGCGGAGACGATAATTCCATTCCAGGTTTTTCTCAATGTTTGCTATTGAGATTATAATTGCCTATGGTTCTCTCCCCGATCCGGCGGAGGCGGTAATCCCAAGATTTTCTAAACGATTGCTGTTGAGGTTAAAGTCATCCAAGGTTCTCTCACCGTTCCTGTTGAGGTAGTAACCATCCTTGGTTCATTCATCACCATTTGAAGCTCCAGATCCAGCTCCTGTAACCAGTCAGGACACAACTATACAAAGCATCTGAAGACCAGCCCCGTAACAGGTCAGGTAATCATTTTCTCTTTTTGGAGGTACGCAAGTTCTCACTAAGGAATCTCTTATGCGATCAACATCCAGATGGCATCTATAAGCCCATCATCCTATCCATCAATCTCCAAATGGCATTGTTGTACCCCAAAATTTGCCCTCCCATATTTCTCAAAATATTTCAAGAAAAATTCACAAGACCAACCCGGCGCGTCATATTCAGGTATTCTTTCGCCAAGATATCTCTGATAACGTATTCTCAAATTCAGGTTCGGCTCAAGAGTCAATTCTTTAAAGAAGGTATCCGAATGTGCGAGTTTTCTTGAAGAAATATAGTGAAAAAGTGTGCTGAAAGTGCAGTTTTTACGCGCTAAAAAATTCATAACTTGAAGATCGTGACTCGTTTTGAACCCGTTCCAGTGGCCAAAATTCCGTCTTGACATTATCTACGTTTTCGTCTCTCACGGCTGGAAGCCAATTTCGATCAGAAGGTCTTCAAAAATGTGGATTTATCTAGTATTTTCGTGCAGAAAATTTGTGACAGAAGTTTATTTGCGTCATGTTCAAAAAATCATAACTTGGTCGATTTTCATCGTATCGAGCTGGTTCCGGTGCCAAAATTTCACAAATTGAGTTGGCTACATTTTCACAGAAGGTATTGAGTTCAAACAATATTCAAAAGGCCTTCGTTCTTTGCTCAGAGTGCGTGACACGCTGAAAATCCTGAATGTTGAATATTATTTCATCTGGGCCGAAACTTCGAAAATTCATAACTCGGTCAATTTTTATCGGATTGGACTCATATTTTTACACAAGGTCACTGACTCATAGATCTACAACTTTTCTTCAAAAGTCGAGACCAAATTATGCACCGATCAATACCAGTTTTTTATTGAAGAACGTGTCGGAGTCGACACTGGAGCCCAAAATAAGTTTGTCTGAGCTGAAACTTCAAAAATTCATAACTAATTCACCGTTTATCCGATTGAGTCGATTTTCAGACAGGAGTTAGTTCTCGATGCCGGCTACATTTTGTTTTCACATTTCAACTTCAAAAAATGCACTTAAGTCCCTGCGATTTAGCCTGGAAAGTGACGAATTCAAGTGAATATTGGAGGCCCAATTGCACATTTAAAGCCCATTTGCTTTACCCTAATTTCCATTATATAATCACCTTCTTTTCACACAAACCAGGAGGAGAAAAAGAGGAGAGAAAAAGAGAGAGAAAAACCTTGCCACAACACTGTTGGAATATCAAACTCTTTCAAGAACCATAAAACCTTGAAATCCTTATTACAAATCCCTCTCTCACTACAAACAAGCCATCACAGTTATAAACCAATACCTCACTACTTCTTCAGTAAGGATAAGGCTGGCTTGATCTCCATGATCCTAATTTTCCATTAAGGCATAAAAGTATTCAGGTCACTAATCTTCCAGTAAGGATTTAGACAGGATCCCATGCAGGTTCATTAAGGAACGTTGAGGCTAAAAGCCAAATGGCCAAAAGGCCAAAAGCCAAATGGCCTAAACAGAACATTTTATGCATGACACCAATACATGGCGAGGCAGACATTAAGCCAGACATTAAGGAACGTTGAAGCCAGAACACAAATGGCCAAAAGCCAAAACGCAAATGGCCAAAAGACAAATGGCCAAAGTAGAACAACTTATGCATGATGAGGCCAGAACACAAATGGCCAAACCACTCCAATTCACCTCCAATTGGGGACAGAACCCCCTAAGGTATTGTATTTCTTTTCTTTTCTTTATTTTATTTGTTTCAATTATTTCTTTTTTTTAATTAGTTCCTTTAATTTAATTTATTTTCATAAAAAAATAAAACAATATAAAAATCAGAAAAAAAGACAAAAAATAAGTATTTTTATTTAATGTTATTTTTTTGTAAATAAATATCACTAATTAATTTTAGCTTTGTAAAATTATGTTTAATTCAAACATTTTTCTTAATAAACTTAAAATTGGTAGAATTAGGTTTTAATCAATTTTTATCCTTTTTTTCTTTTCTTTCACAATAATTAATTATTAAATATTATTTTTGTAATTAAATTACCATGTAAATAATTAGATTAATCTTAGGTTTAATTTTATATGTTTTCTTAATAAATTAAAAAACAACTAGAAATAGGGTTAGATTTCATTTAATTTTCTCATAAAAATACGTAAAAAACATAAATACCAAAAACTCAAAAAAAAAAAAAATAATTTCTTTTTTTCTCTTTAATTTCATTAGTTTAATCATTTAATTTAATTTCATTAAAAAGGGTCCAACGCCCTCGCTTCCAATTTTAATTCCAATTCGCGCATTTTATTTTATTTCTTATAATATTAATGTAATTCTCCCAAAGCCTTGTAAACTCGGACATTTTATTTCTCGCACTTTACTTCTTTATTTTCTGTCAAATCGGGTCCTGGATTAAATTTGGCGATGTGGACCCGCGCCTTTGTAATAGTTTAGAACTTTTAATTTCCTTTTTTTTACTGTTAAATAAATGCATGCAAGAATGAATGATAAAATAAAAACAAACGCATAGATCACTTTGACATGAACAAGATAAATGCAAATGAACATGACACACAAATCACACACCACCCCTAGGGTACGCCTCACTGTTGCCTTGCCTCGAAAGGTGATCGTCGAGTAGAGGATGTCTTAGTAAGTCCTCATGATCCGGGAACCTGGCATGAGGGTAGCTTCTAAGGTGTCTTCCCATTGCTCTGGTGATCACCATGTCCCGAACCTCGAATTGACCCGAACACCTCCAACGGTGGTGCTACCTACCTCTCAATGGTGGGATGGAACTACTTTAAAGGACATTTACACAGACGAATTCCTTAGGGTAGGTAGACGACTCTAGATACTTGCTCTAAACTTCAAAATAAATCAAAAATACTTTTCACACCAACACATTTTCAAAAAGCTTTCGAAAGCAATTTTTCAAACACTCTTGAGGACTGATACAAGAGTCGAACTGAAATTTTCAAAGAAACTTTTTTTTAAAACCCACAGTTGAAAAGCAAACAAACCATTTTTGAAAACACAATGAGCAAGTATCTAAGAGCACATGGATAACCATGGATAGAAAGGGTGCTAACACCTTCCCTTTCTATAATCTACCTCCCGAACCGAGAGCAATCTCTATAAGGAATTTTTCTGTGCTTTTGTCCTTTCCATTTGGAGAAAATAAAAGACGGTGGCGACTCTTGCTTCCGCGATATTTCGCGAACCAGCGTTAAACAGTCAGTTCCAGATCCACCGATCACAGAACTGGCGACTCTGCTGGGGATTTAAACTTAAAGTGAGGTGTACCTTAGGATAGTTTATAACTGTGTTTCAATTGTATTGACTTGCTTGCTTTATTATTGTGGGACTGTCTTGGGAGTTCTATAGATCCTAACCCGGATCTGGGGGATACCTTCTTAGAAAGTAGCAACAAGGCTGTGAGGGAACTGTGCGGGGTATACCGACATGGTTGAAACAGTCTGCTACATTGATGTGGCACTTTGGTGTGTACCGGTAACCCTTGAGTTCAGTCAAGGAGAGTACGGGGCCTCCGCGTGGTGTCATGAAGCATCAACAGACCTTAGGAACCTTAATTGAACTATCTTGGCCTCTTTAGGGTAGTGAGATAACTGACTTTGGTGCAGTCCGAGGTTGGTTGATACTCGATACTACACTCAATTGAGGGTTGCTTTCCTGGAATATTTCGGTCGCCAGTTCAGTGGCTAAATCGAAACGATGAACAATGAAAGCAATTCCGTGATATTGGGACCCTTAGAACCCGGTTACTTCTAATAGGACAGGTTGAACCCACCAACTTCAAGAGGGTACTACCCAGACCCCATGCTGGCCTAAACTCTAAGGGCTTCTCTTGTGTGACTTGTGTGCCTTCGTACTTGACTATTTGCATGCTTATTACCTGACACTTGTTTCTTGCAGGTTTTGGGTATAGTCCTTAACTGGGACTTATAACAGGGTTCACTAAGTTTCTTGCAGGTTCGGTTTATAGTCCTTAATTAGGGACTCATGACAGGTTTTATACCAATGTCTTGCAGGTTTTGTTTATAGTCCTTAATTGGGACTCATAACAGGGTTGCTTACATTACCCCATGCATAGCATAACATCATACCATTGCATACATCCTAACACATTTCAAGGATCTCAAGGGCTTGTGATGCAGGTCATGATAAATCAAACGTCTAGCAAGGGGCAAAGAGGATTTATTTTCCTCTCAGCCAAGATTGTCAGGGGCTATGACCCACTAGATATGGTGAGCCTTTTGACCCTTGAAGAAGGACTCTCGGCAATATGAAGTTCCTTCAATCAAGCTACCGGATTCAAATGCTAACCAATTTTCTTGTTTACCCCTTGAGGTCCTTGAAAACATTGCATGTCATACTCATCATTGCATAACAGGTATCCTTGTTGCAGGTCGCTTACCGTTCTCGCTGTTTATTTCAGCAATGGCTTGCCCACAAGATAACCAGGACTCTCTCGCTTAAGAGACTCGGTTCGGGGAAATCCTCCTGAATCTATCCAAGGGGCAGGAGGAGCTAAGGACACTTCTCATGGAGACCTTTGTCAGAAACAGTGCTGAGGGTGAAAGGCTGAAACACCTACAAGCTGAGGTGGATGCATTGAAAGTCCAGATGCTGGGGAAGGTGACTGCCATTCAAGGGTTAGCTCAAAGACAAGATGAGCTCTGGTTTCTCGTCAACCAACTGCTTCAGGGTAACCAACTGGGGCAAAAGTCTAAGGGCAAAAAGCCAGTCATCGTTCAACCACCTTTGAGACAAGGAGGTAAGGGGAGAGCTCCTCAGATGGCTCCAGTGTCACAAATTCAACATCACAACCAACAAAAGAGCGAGAGGAGGCAGTTCACTCGGCTCAGCATGACCTTATCCCAGATATTGCCACAGTTGCTGGAGACCAAGCTGGTAACTCTAAAAGAGGCTCCGAAGTTTCAAAATACAACGTCACCGAGGTATAACCCCAACGCCCGCTGCGCTTATCATTCTGACAGCCCGGGGCATGCTACAGAGGATTGTTGGACTTTGAAGAATAAGATTCAGGACCTGATTGATGAAGGAGCACTGGAATTCACACAAGATGGTCAGGCTGAATTTTTCTACCATCCCTCCAAGGCTCAGCTTTTGAAGTGACAAGCTCTGAGACTAGGAAACTTTTGTTCATTCGAATGTTCAAGTTGTGTTGTGCTTTGATTGTTCAAACATTTATTCATGTTAAACATTGTTATTCCATTAATGCATCGCATATGTCTGTTTTGAAGCAATATATTCGTATTCACTATACGCAAATTATTTTCATATTTTTTTTCTGATGTTAACTCTCGATTAATAATTCTAAGCCTCTTGAGGGAGGATGACAAAAACGATACCACAATCTACAGTATGCTTTCGAACAGACCCCGCTGATGAGGTACATGCATTGTTTCAATCCCTAAACACTGGAGTTATAAGGAAGATAATCCCTCGTCAACCCATCCGAGCCAAAGAAGTAGGAGTTTTTCTTTTCGAAATTTAAAACCCTTAATCATAACCTGGGGCAGGGTAGTCTCTCAGTTGATCCAAATGCATAACGAATGGCACCAAAGTGGTCCTTACAAAACAAGGAAAGACAGTGATGGTTCCGAATAATCAATAAAGAAAGGCAGTCATTATCTTTCAAAATAAAAAAAACCCATTAAGTCAAAACCCATGAAGGAGACTTACAAAACTGGGGCATCCCGCTGACTGTAATTCCAAAAAAGGAAACAGTTCAGGCAAAAAAAGAAAAGGATAACAAAAAAAAAATCAGACAAGAAAGAGGTCTTACCAACCCTTAAAAAGAAAGGAATGACTGCCTATTCAAAATAAGTTATCAACATCCGAATCATCACCGAAAAATCAGAGCAAAGACTCAAACAAGGTCTAACCTATGATCAACTGAGTTTAGGTTTGGAGAACATCACGAAGAGCGGGTGGGTACAAATAAAATTTGAGCCTTTATCCTTTGTTTCTTAAACCATGAACCAGGCCACGTTATAACCCTCAAAAGTCCTAGCTGAAGCATGGGTTAGTTCGAAAGCATATTGTTACGAAAGGTATCCTGACTCCTTAAGGCTTGTAATAAATACAGAGTTGACATCACGTTTTACAAACATTCACTTGTTTTATGAAAAAGAATGCATTTTCAAAATCTTCAAGACAGGCATAGGCTTTGCATTTTAAACATAACTTTGTTTGCATATGACTATTGGTTTGAACAGCAGGGAAATTCGCACGACGAATGCCTAATGAACAGAAGTACTTCCAATCAAGGGGCATGGCATGACCATGGTCCATCATCTGGGGCAATCCAATCAAGATTCGGAGAATCTCTCAAAGGCCAAACAACCTGGGGCAAATCTCCACCTGAGTCACTTGGGGGCATTCCAGCAACGAATCTTGCCTGGTCAAACACCTTCTGGTGACATGGCAAAACATTTCTAACAGGGGCAACTCCCTATATCCCGAAAGCGTGGACATAGTCGGAAAAAAAATACTACGCATAATCAAAGACCCGCTAGGTTGACACACCTAGGCAAAAATAAGGGCCTCCCGGCGAACCAAAAGGGTTCGGGCAAAATAAGGGATGAAATGAAAAAACATGTACACCCGGCAATTCGAAAACCTGAAAAGGCGGCTTGGGCAAAAATGGGTATCCCGGTGGACTGAAAACCCGAAAGGGCGGTCCAGGCAAAAGTTAGGGATCAAAGTGTACGACTATGTCCCGCCATCTTGTCACTTGCCTACTAGAAGAAGGTTTGTCCATCAACAACTATCAGCACCTCACAGGTCTTCCTCTCCTACCTCAGAAACAGGAGCAATAAAGAGTTGGCTAAGCAATCTGATTGTTCTGTCCTCCAAGATATAAGGGACGTTCAGCTGAAAAACATAACCAGATATCCTAATTCCCCAGAGAATCAGCAAGTCAGTGCATTCTTCTCCAAACAAGAGTTATCAAATCTCAAGGAAGTTGGGTATCCCCCAGCAGATATCAACATTCCCCAGCAGCAATACATATATTCTTAACAAGCATCCCCGGCAGTCTTGGTCTAAAGATTGTTCCCCGGCAGCATATCAAACATTCAAAGGAATCACTTCCTCCCCTACAATTCAAAAACTTCCCCGTGAGAGTCCAATCCAGTTTCCCCAGGAAAATTGGAATCCATCTCTCCAAGCAGTAAGCTTATCCCCAGTAGATTCTGGAAGCTTATCCTCGTAGAGCACGAACGCGTCGTCCGGCTTTATTTAAAGAGTTATTTCCTTAACAGGATATAACTGGGTTATCCTCAGCCAAAAGCCATGGAAAGAGCGTCCCCGACGAAGTTCTCTTACCCCCAGCGAAGTCTGTCAGCACTTCCCATATAGCAAAGATATCCTCAGCAAGTTATTATCAACAACTCAGCAAAGTATCCCTCTCCCCACAGAGTATCACTCCCCAGCATGGTCGCTAGAGTATTTTTCTCCCCGCAGAATCTTCCATTTGCCAAGTTTATTCCTCAACGGAGTCATCTTCTCCTACCGGTATTCTTGCAGTTATCATCCCCAGCGGAAGCGAAAGCTTATTCTTCAATATCAGCCCAGGATATGACTTCCCGGCACCCGTCAAGGATCTACTTTCCTAGACGAAAACATACATACATAAACATCACATACATCATTATAGCATGCATAGACGCATCATATCATACAAATCTCATTTATGTTGAGAACATCATTGCTTGATCCATATCATGCATTGCATATGACTGACTTTTACCTTTCAGGAAAGATTCAGTTAAATTCTCAATCATATTCCAAGACCTAGACCGGTTCAGTTAATCGACTCCAAAGATTTCTTATCCAGTCCAAGGCCTTCTCTAGTCCAGCCAAATCGACTCCCAACAGATTTTTCTGATGAAGACTCAGTAGAAGTTATCAGGTTATAATTTCCTATTGGTTCTCTCTCCGACGGTGCATGAGATTTCCATTTTAGGTTTTTCTTTGAGATTATAATTTCCTATTGGTTCTCTCTCCGACGGTGCATGAGATTTCCATTTTTAGGTTTTTCTTTAAGATTATAATGTCCTATTGGTTCTCTCTCCGACGGTGCATGAGATTTCCATTTTAGGTTTTTCTTTGAGATTATATTTTCCTATTGGTTCTCTCTCCGACGGTGCATGAGATTTCCATTTTAGGTTTTTCTTTAAGATTATATTTTCCTATTGGTTCTCTCTCCGACGGTGCGTGAGATTTCCATTTTTAGGTTTTTCTTTAAGATTATATTTTCCTATTGGTTCTCTCTCCGACGGTGCATGAGATTTCCATTTTAGGTTTTTCTTTGAGATTATAATTTCCTATTGGTTCTCTCTCTGACGGTGCATGAGATTTCCATTTTAGGTTTTTCTTTGAGATTATAATTTCCTATTGGTTCTCTCTCCGACGGTGCATGAGATTTCCATTTTAGGTTTTTCTTTGAGATTATATTTTCCTATTGGTTCTCTCTCCGACGGTGCATGAGGTTTCCATTTTAGGTTTTTCTTTGAGATTATAATTTCCTATTGGTTCTCTCTCCGACGGTGCATGAGATTTCCATTTTAGGTTTTTCTTTGAGATTATATTTTCCTATTGGTTCTCTCTCCGACGGTGCATGAGATTTCCATTTTAGGTTTTTCTTTGAGATTATAATGTCCTATTGGTTCTCTCTCCGACGGTGCATGAGATTTCCATTTTTAGGTTTTTCTTTAAGATTATATTTTCCTATTGGTTCTCTCTCCGACGGTGCATGAGATTTCCATTTTAGGTTTTTCTTTGAGATTATATTTTCCTATTGGTTCTCTCTCTGACGGTGCATGAGATTTCCATTTTTAGGTTTTTCTTTAAGATTATATTTTCCTATTGGTTCTCTCTCCGACGGTGCATGAGATTTCCATTTTAGGTTTTTCTTTGAGATTATAATTTCCTATTGGTTCTCTCTCCGACGGTGCATGAGATTTGCATTTTAGGTTTTTCTTTGAGATTATAATTTCCTATTGGTTCTCTCTCCGACGGTGCATGAGATTTCCATTTTAGGTTTTTCTTTGAGATTATATTTTCCTATTGGTTCTCTCTCCGATGGTGCATGAGATTTCCATTTTAGGTTTTTCTTTGAGATTATAATTTCCTATTGGTTCTCTCTCCGACGGTGCATGAGATTACCATTTTAGGTTTTTCTTTGAGATTATATTTTCCTATTGGTTCTCTCTCCGACGGTGCATGAGATTTCCATTTTAGGTTTTTCTTTGAGATTATAATGTCCTATTGGTTCTCTCTCCGACGGTGCATGAGATTTCCATTTTTAGGTTTTTCTTTAAGATTATATTTTCCTATTGGTTCTCTCTCCGACGGTGCATGAGATTTCCATTTTAGGTTTTTCTTTGAGATTATATTTTCCTATTGGTTCTCTCTCCGACGGTGCATGAGATTTCCATTTTAGGTTTTTTCTTTGAGATTATAATGTCCTATTGGTTCTCTCTCCGACGGTGCATGAGATGATAATTCCATTTTAGGTTTTTCTTTGAGATTATAATTTCCTATGGTTCTCTCCCCGACGGTGCGTGAGATGTAATTCCCTTTCAGGTTATAATTTCCTATGGTTCTCTCCCCGACGGTGCGTGAGATGTAATTCCCTTTCAGGTTATAATTTCCTGTGGTTCTCTCCCCGACGGTGCGTGAGATGTAATTCCCTTTCAGGTTATAATTTCCTATGGTTCTCTCCCCGACGGTGCGTGAGATGTAATTCCATTTCAGGTTATGATTTCCTATGGTTCTCTCCCCGACGGTGCGTGAGATGTAATTCCCTTTCAGGTTATGATTTCCTATGGTTCTCTCCCCGACGGTGCGTGAGATGTAATTCCCTTTCAGGTTATGATTTCCTATGGTTCTCTCCCCGACGGTGCGTGAGATGTAATTCCCTTTCAGGTTATGATTTCCTATGGTTCTCTCCCCGACGGTGCGTGAGATGTAATTCCCTTTCAGGTTATGATTTCCTATGGTTCTCTCCCCGACGGTGCGTGAGATGTAATTCCCTTTCAGGTTATGATTTCCTATGGTTCTCTCCCCGACGGTGCGTGAGATGTAATTCCCTTTCAGGTTATGATTTCCTATGGTTCTCTCCCCGACGGTGCGTGAGATGTAATTCCCTTTCAGGTTATGATTTCCTATGGTTCTCTCCCCGACGGTGCGTGAGATGTAATTCCCTTTCAGGTTATGATTTCCTATGGTTCTCTCCCCGACGGTGCGTGAGATGTAATTCCCTTTCAGGTTATGATTTCCTATGGTTCTCTCCCCGACGGTGCGTGAGATGTAATTCCCTTTCAGGTTATGATTTCCTATGGTTCTCTCCCCGACGGTGCGTGAGATGTAATTCCCTTTCAGGTTATGATTTCCTATGGTTCTCTCCCCGACGGTGCGTGAGATGTAATTCCCTTTCAGGTTATGATTTCCTATGGTTCTCTCCCCGACGGTGCGTGAGATGTAATTCCCTTTCAGGTTATGATTTCCTATGGTTCTCTCCCCGACGGTGCGTGAGATGTAATTCCCTTTCAGGTTATGATTTCCTATGGTTCTCTCCCCGACGGTGCGTGAGATGTAATTCCCTTTCAGGTTATGATTTCCTATGGTTCTCTCCCCGACGGTGCGTGAGATGTAATTCCCTTTCAGGTTATGATTTCCTATGGTTCTCTCCCCGACGGTGCGTGAGATGTAATTCCCTTTCAGGTTATGATTTCCTATGGTTCTCTCCCCGACGGTGCGTGAGATGTAATTCCCTTTCAGGTTATGATTTCCTATGGTTCTCTCCCCGACGGTGCGTGAGATGTAATTCCCTTTCAGGTTATGATTTCCTATGGTTCTCTCCCCGACGGTGCGTGAGATGTAATTCCCTTTCAGGTTATGATTTCCTATGGTTCTCTCCCCGACGGTGCGTGAGATGTAATTCCCTTTCAGGTTATGATTTCCTATGGTTCTCTCCCCGACGGTGCGTGAGATGTAATTCCCTTTCAGGTTATGATTTCCTATGGTTCTCTCCCCGACGGTGCGTGAGATGTAATTCCCTTTCAGGTTATGATTTCCTATGGTTCTCTCTCCGACGGTGCGTGAGACGATAATTCCATTTCAGGTTATAATTTCCTATGGTTCTCTCCCCGACGGTGCGTGAGATGATAATTCCATTTCAGGTTATAATTTCCTATGGTTCTCTCCCCGATGGTGCGTGAGATGATAATTCCATTTCAGGTTATAATTTCCTATGGTTCTCTCCCCGACGGTGCGTGAGACGATAATTCCATTTCAGGTTATAATTTCCTATGGTTCGCTCCACGACGGTGCGTGAGATGTTAATTCCATTCCAGGTTTTTCTCAAACGTTCGCTTTTGAGATTATAATTGCCTATGGTTCTCTTCCCGATACTACGAAGATGGTAATTCCCACCAAGATTTTCTCAACGAGCGTTGTTGAAGTTAAAGTCACCCAAGGTTCTCTCACCGTTCATGCTGAGGTAGTAACCATCCCTAGTTCGTTCATCATCTTGTGAAACTCCAGACTCAGCTCCTGTAACCAGTCAGGACACATCTATACCAAGCATTTGAAAACCAACTCCTGTAAACGTGTCAGGTACTCATTTTCTGTTTTGCAGGTACGCAAGTTCTCGCTAAGGAATCTCTTACGCGATCAACATCCAGATGGCATTTATAAGCCCATCATCCTATCCAGCAACCTCTAAATGGCATCTATAAGCCCATTCCATCATCGCACTGCTACTATGTGAGCGCAAATTTCTGGGCACTCTAGTGTTCAATCATCTTCCACCCTCGGATTACGAAAGGCACGTCAGCCAATCTGCATCCTCAGGTTTAAGAAGATTGAACAGGGGCAACTGTTGTACCCAAAAATTTGCCCTCCCATATTTCTCAAAATATTTCAAGAAAAATTCACAAGACCAACCCGGCGCGTCATATTCAGGTATTCTTTCGCCAAGATATCTCTGATAACGTATTCTCAAATTCAGGTTCGGCTCAAGAGTCAATTCTTTAAAGAAGGTATCCGAATGTGCGAGTTTTCTTGAAGAAATATAGTGAAAAAGTGTGCTGAAAGTGCAGTTTTTACGCGCTAAAAAATTCATAACTTGAAGATCGTGACTCGTTTTGAACCCGTTCCAGTGGCCAAAATTCCGTCTTTACATTATCTACGTTTTCATCTCTCACGGCTGGAAGCCAATTTCGATCAGAAGGTCTTCAAAAATGTGGATTTATCAAGTATTTTCGTGCAGAAAATTTGTGACAGAAGTTTATTTGCGTCATGTTCAAAAAATCATAACTTGGTCGATTTTCATCGTATCGAGCTGGTTCCGGTGCCAAAATTTCACAAATTGAGTTGGCTACATTTTCACAGAAGGTATTGAGTTTAAACAGTATTCAAAAGGCCTTCGTTTTTTGCTCAGAGTGCTTGACACGCTGAAAATCCTAAATGCTGAATACTATTTCATCTGGGCCGAAACTTCGAAAATTCATAACTCGGTCAATTTTTATCGGATTGGACTCATATTTTTACACAAGGTCACTGACTCATAGATCTACAACTTTGCTACAAAAGTAGAGACCAAATTATGCACCGATCAATACCAGTTTTTTATTGAAGAACGTGTCGGAGTCGACACTGGAGCCCAAAATAAGTTTGTCTGAGCTGAAACTTCAAAAATTCATAACTAATTCACCGATTATCCGATTGAGTCGATTTTCGGACAGGAGTTAGTTCTCGATGCCGGCTACATTTTGTTTTCACATTTCAACTTCAAAAAATGCACTTAAGTCCCTGCGATTTATCCTGGAAAGTGACGAATTCAAGTGAATATTGGAGGCCAAATTGCACATTCAAAGCCCATTTGCTTTACCCTAATTTCCATTATATAATCACCTTCTTTTCACACAAACCAGGAGGAGAAAAAGAGGAGAGAAAAAGAGAGAAAAAAACCTTGCCACAACACTGTTGGAATATCAAACTCTTTCAAGAACCCTAAAACCTTGAAATCCTTATTACAAATCCCTCTCTCACTACAAACAAGCCATCACAGTTATAAACCAATACCTCACTACTTCTTCAGTAAGGATAAGGCTGACTTGATCTCCATGATCCTAATTTTCCAGTAAGGCATAAAAGTATTCAGGTCACTAATCTTCCAGTAAGGATTTAGACAGGATCCCATGCAGGTTCATTAAGGAACGTTGAGGCCAAAAGCCAAATGGCCAAAAGGCCAAAAGCCAAATGGCCAAAACAGAACATTTTATGCATGACACCAATACATGGCGAGGCAGACATTAAGCCAGACATTAAGGAACGTTGAAGCCAGAACACAAATGGCCAAAAGCCAAAACGCAAATGGCCAAAAGCCAAATGGCCAAAGTAGAACAACTTATGCATGATGAGGCCAGAACACAAATGGCCAAACCACTCCAATTCACCTCCAATTGGGGACAGAACCCCCTAAGGTATTGTATTTCTTTTCTTTTCTTTATTTTATTTGTTTCAATTATTTCTTTTTTTTAATTAGTTCCTTTAATTTAATTTATTTTCATAAAAAAATAAAACAATATAAAAATCAGAAAAAAAGACAAAAAATAAGTATTTTTATTTAATGTTATTTTTTTGTAAATAAATATCACTAATTAATTTTAGCTTTGTAAAATTAGGTTTAATTCAAACATTTTTCTTAATAAACTTAAAATTGGTAGAATTAGGTTTTAATCAATTTTTATCCTTTTTTTCTTTTCTTTCACAATAATTAATTATTAAATATTATTTTTGTAATTAAATTACCATGTAAATAATTAGATTAATCTTAGGTTTAATTTTAATATGTTTTCTTAATAAATTAAAAAACAACTAGAAATAGGGTTAGATTTCATTTAATTTTCTCATAAAAATACGTAAAAAACATAAATACCAAAAACTCAAAAAAAAAAAAAAATTCTTTTTTTCTCTTTAATTTCATTAGTTTAATCATTTAATTTAATTTCATTAAAAAGGGTCCAACGCCCTCGCTTCCAATTTTAATTCCAATTCGCGCATTTTATTTTATTTCTTATAATATTAATGTAATTCTCCCAAAGCCTTGTAAACTCGGACATTTTATTTCTCGCACTTTACTTCTTTATTTTCTGTCAAATCGGGTCCTGGATTAAATTTGGCGAGGTGGACCCGCGCCTTTGTAATAGTTTAGAACTTTTAATTTCCTTTTTTTTACTGTTAAATAAATGCATGCAAGAATGAATGATAAAATAAAAACAAACACATAGATCACTTTGACATGAACAAGATAAATGCAAATGAACATGACACACAAATCACACACCACCCCTAGGGTACGCCTCACTGTTGCCTTGCCTCGAAAGGTGATCGTCGAGTAGAGGATGTCTTAGTAAGTCCTCATGATCCGGGAACCTGGCATGAGGGTAGCTTCTAAGGTGTCTTCCCATTGCTCTGGTGATCACCATGTCCCGAACCTCGAATTGACCCGAACACCTCCAACGGTGGTGCTACCTACCTCTCAATGGTGGGATGGCACTACTTTAAAGAACATTTACACAGACGAATTCCTTAGGGTAGGTAGACGACTCTAGATACTTGCTCTAAACTTCAAAATAAATCAAAAATACTTTTCACACCAACACATTTTCAAAAAGCTTTCGAAAACAATTTTTCAAACACTCTTGAGGACTGATACAAGAGTCGAACTGAAATTTTCAAAGAAACTTTTTTTTAAAACCCACAGTTGAAAAGCAAACAAACCATTTTTGAAAACACAATGAGCAAGTATCTAAGAGCCCATGGATAACCATGGATAGAAAGGGTGCTAACACCTTCCCTTTCTATAATCTACTTCCCGAACCGAGAGCAATCTCTATAAGGAATTTTTCTGTGCTTTTGTCCTTTCCATTTGGAGAAAATAAAAGACGGTGGCGACTCTTGCTTCCGCGACATTTCGCGAACCAGCGTTAAACAATCAGTTCCCGATCCACCGATCACAGGCATCTATAAGCCCATTCCCATCATCACACTGCTACTATGTGAGCGCAAATTTCTGGGCACTCTAGTGTTCAATCATCTTCTACCCTCGGATTACGAAAGGCACGTCAGCCAATCTGAATCCTCAGGTCTAAGAAGATTGAACAGGGGCAACTGTTGTACCCCAAAATTTGCCCTCCCATATTCCTCAAGAAATTGCCAAGTCAAGCTTCAAAATCTCCCCAAGGGTTGCACAGTTCAAGGGCCTCTTAAGAAGTCAAAATTAGGGTTTTGATTCTGATCAAGAAAATGAAGTTTCCAAGGGTCCAACCAAGTCTCACATGCCTATAAATATGGTCAAGCATCCTCATACAAAGTTTCAAGACTTTCAGCACAAAATTGCACAGTCAAAACCCTAAATTGCACTACAGTCAACTGTAGGGGCAAAATGGTCATTTGGCAGTCAAAAGTTCAAATTTTTGGTCAACATCTCATTTTGAAGCCACAAACATCATTTGATCAATGCTTGATCATGATTCTCAAAGCTTGGCTCAAAAATCATCAAGATGCAAAAGTTTCCTTATTTGGACAGTTGAAAAAGTCAACTGTAAATTGACCAGGGCATAACTTTCACATGGATTATCAGAAAAATTCCATCCAAAGCTCATTTTAAAGAGAAAGACATTTCCTACAACTCATCTTCATACTCCAAGTCCAAGAAATTCTCTCACAAAAAGTTATCAATTTCAACATTATAGGTCATTTTCAAAAGTCAACAAAAAGGGACTTTAAGTCAAAGGCCATAACTTGAGATTGGTAAATCAAAATGCCATGAGACCAAAGGCATTGGTTAGGGGACTCAACGAACTTTCCAAAATGTCCAAGAACATGAGCAAAGCTTAAAAATTGAGCAAGTTATGCCTTGTGGAAGTTGGGAAATTGTTGGATATTTTGAAAAGTCAACATTGATTCAAATGACCTAAAATTGCTAATGGGCCTATTTTTCTTCCACAATTCATTATCCAAGGCATGTGCACGACCACTTGGCCCAAAGGGAAGTTTTTCTTCATTTTTTATTTATTTATTTGAATTTTTATTAATAATAATTCATTTAAATCAATTAAATACATGAAAAATACTTAACCTAAGTTTTTCAATCTTTTTGTGCATGATATATACTCAATAATTCGTGCATGATCAGATATGGAAGGAATTGAATTGATTGGATATGATTAGGGTCAAAATAGCATGAAAAAATATTGAAAAAGATCTTTGAAAATCAAATCTTGCAAGTCATGAATGCCAAGCTTTTTGTTTGATTTCTTTGACCTAGATCACTCATACATAAGTACAGAATGCAACCCTAGTGCACACAACCCCTTAGCTGCGCTACAGACCAAGCATTTGAACTTGAGTTTTTGGTTGAAAATTTGAAAACTGAAAACAAGGTTAGAGGACGATTCAAGGCCAAAGATCAATTCCATTAGCTTGCTGAGGCTTCAAAGAAAGGATTTGGATCAAAAACCACAAGCTTTCGTGCCCAGAAACGTGAGAACGATCTCACCTATACAGAAAATTTTTCTCATTCGTGCATCTTGATTCATACACTTTTCATAATTTTTGATGCTTGATTTGTGTTCATTATAAGATTCTGAAGCTAACCATATAAATTAATTGCGTTTTTTGTGCGATATACATGATTCTACCATTGATGCAGGCTAGGTTTTCTTGAAATCCCAATTAGGGGTTTCTTGATACTGTAAAATTAAGAGACCTCAATGCCATGACCATGTTCAGCTCGCTTAGACGAAAAGAATGGCATGCTCGCGCTTAATTTATATACCAAGAGGGCTTAATCGCTATTATGGAATATGGTTTATTTTAAGGGGGTTCAGAACCCCGTTAATCGTTTTCTATTTTTCAGGAAGAATAAAACAATGAAGAAGACGATGTAGTGGCAAGCGCTGATTGGTTTGTTCAAAAATTCGCGCCAGAATTCCATTAATCCATTATTATTGCTTATGTTATTTGTGCGTTATTTAATATACAAAGCGCGTTTGATGGCTCAGTGGTGAAGCGTGGCACTGGTAACCCCTAGGACCTGGGTTCGATCCCAGGTCCCCACCCCCCTTTCATATTATTTTCTATTTAATGTTCCTATGCAGGTTTAATGCTGAAGGTCCACTATGTGCACCACATCTGGCCATCCACGTGCCCATGGAGATTCAATCAATGGCCACAATCTGAAGAACATGATGCACTCAGTCAACAAAGATCCATGCCAGCGCAAAAGTCTTACATGCCAAGGTTGATGGGCCCAGATTGCTAAAACAAACCCTCACAATTAGGGGCAGACCCCCTAGGTTTGCCATTTATTTTTACATTCTTTCTTTTTTATTATTTCTATTTTTCTTTTAATTATTGTTTTTAATTAATTTATTATTTTCATAAAAAACACAAAACACCATAAAAAAATCAGAAAAGATGAAAAATAGTAAATATTTTATTTTAGTATTTTCATAAATAAATTGCATTAATTCATTTAGTTTTAATTTAGGGTTTAATTGTAATATTTTCATAATAAAAAATATAAAATTGGTAGAATTAGGGTTTAATTAATTTTTTATCCTTTTTTATTTTCTTTCATAATAATTAAATATTTACTATTATTTATTTTTGTAATTAAATTGCATATAAATTAATTAGGGTTAATTTTAGGTTAAAACTTTAACATGTTTTCATAATAAAATAAAAATTGTAGAATTAGGGTTAGCATGTTATTTTAATTAATTCTTTTTTCATTAAAACCAAAAAAATACCAAAAACAATTTATTTTCTTTTTAATTAATTAATTCCATCATTTAATTTAATTTTGCAAAAAGGGTCCAACGCCCTCGTCTTAATTCTTATTTAATTCGCGTGTTTATTTCTTTTCCGTTTAATATTTATGTATCTCTCCCAAGGCCATGTAATATCTTTTATTTGTCGCACTTTTGCTTTCTTTATTTTTCTGCCAAATCGGGTTCAAGAAATTTTGGCGATGTGGACCCGCGCCTTTTGTAATAGCTTTAGAATTTTACTTTTTGCAATTTTTAACTGTTAATCAAGGCATGAAAGAATGAATGCCCATAAATAAAAACAAACGCTAGATCACCAATAACATGACAAAAGACAAAAATATCTGAAAACGACACACAAATCACACACCACCCCTAGGGTACGCCTCACTGTTGCCTTGCCTCGAAAGGTGATCGTCGAGTAAAGGATGTCTTAGTAAGTCCTCATGATCCGGGAACCTGGCATGAGGGTATCTTCTAAGGTATCTTCCCATTGCTCTGGTGATCACCATGTCCCAAACCTCGAATTGACCCGAACACCTCCAACGGTGGTGCTACCTACCTCTCAATGGTGGGATGGCATTACTTTAAAGGACATTTACACAGACGAATTCCTTAGAGTAGGTAGATTCTCATGGATACTTGCTCAAATTTCAAAACAAATTCAAAATACTTTTCACACCGACACCTTTTCAAAAAAGCTTTCGAAAGCATCTTTTCAAATACTCTTGAGGACTGATACAAGAGTCGAACTGGAATTTTCAAAGAAACTTTTTTAAAACCCACATTGAAAAGCAAACAAACCATTTTTGAAAACACAAATGAGCAAGTATCTAAGAGCCCATGGATAACCATGGATAGAAAGGGTGCTAACACCTTCCCTTTCTATAATCTACCTCCCGAACCGAGAGCAATCTCTTTAAGGAATTTTTCTGTGCTTTTGTCCTTTCCATTTGGAGAAAATAAAAGACGGTGGCGACTCTTGCTTCCGCGACATTTCGCGAACCAGCGTTAAACAGTCAGTTCCAGATCCACCGATCACAAAGGTAAGAAAATATAAACCAATCAAATGTGCCATATTGCCTCGAGGGTGTAACTCGAAATCATTTTCAAGCAAGGACATGATTAACTTACTTCTATGCTAATGTGTGAGTCTCCAAAGGTCGAGCTACAGAAGAAGGTGAAATTAATATCATCCATAAAAAACACAAAATAGGTTAGCCGAACTACGGTAACTCTGATTCCTCAAAAAGGATACGTAGGCATTGGGGTAGGGCCCAAGTGAGTACAACTTTATTTTCCCTACATTCTTTTTTCATTCCTTCTGCATGCATTCTTCCTTAAAAATAAACAGTAAGGATAGATTAAACACACCCATGGGATAAACAACAAGAGTGGATAACATAGATTACTACGTGCGTGGGGGGTGCTAATACCTTCCCCTCACGTAACCGACTCCCTTACCTGATCTCTCGGTCGCAAGACCGTGACTTCTCCCTTCTCAGGTTTTCTCGATGTTCACCTTTCCATTCATGTGGGATAAAAGACGTTTGATGGCGACTTCTTTGTTTGATGATTTTCAACCGGTTGTTTCAATGGGTACATACATCTAGTTGACGAAAGCGGTCAGAAGATTGAAAAAAAAAGAATGACAGATCATCAAAAGTCCAAAACAATTCTCTTGAGTGCTATATCATACATAGAGTATGAGAAGATCATAAACATAGAATCAACAAAACACATGTTTGACTCCTTGAGAATGACGCATGAAGGCAACACGCAAGTCAAAGAAATCAAAGCTCTTGCTCTCATTCAGAAGTATGAAGCTTTAAAAATGGAAGAAGATGAAACCATTGAAACAATGTTCTCAAGAAATGGTACTTAACTATAGATCATGTAAAGAAAATCATCATAAGTTTACCCAAGAAATAAAGACTCATGGTCACAGCTCTAAAACTGGCCAAAGATCTGAACAAAATCTCTCTCAAAGAACTTATCAGCTCCCTTAGAAGTCATGAGATAGAACTAGAAGAAGATGATCCCCATAAGCAAGGTATGTCTATAGCCCTTAAATCTAATAAAAAATATGAACCTAAAGTTTTGCAGGAAAAAGAAGAAAACTCTGGTGGATCCTCGTTAGAAGAAGACGAACTATCTCTTCTCTCCAGAAGAGTCAATCAGCTGTGGAAGCACAAGCAGAGGAGGTTCAGAACTTCCAAAAGAATAGGGAATCATTTTGAACCATCTTCTGGATACAGAAAATACATTGTTTGCTACGAATGCAATGAACAACGTCATTACAAAAGCGACTCTCCAAATCCTTAAAAAGAGAAACATAAAAAGAAGTTCTTTAAAGAAAAGAAGAAAAGCCTCATGGAAACATGGGATGACTCAAAATCTTCTGAAGCTGAAACAAAATCAGAAGATGAAAGAGCCAACATAGCCCTAATGTCCAACGTATCAGATGACTCTAGATCATCTGAATCAGAATCAGACTCAGAGGCAGAAGAGGTATTCTCTACATTTTCTAGATCTCAATTAGTGGAAAGTATGTCAAAAATTCTTGAGAGATATAAACAACTTTGAGTCTAAAACAAGAACCTGAAAAAGGATCTAGTTTCTGACTCTGAAGAAACTAAAAAAATTAGAACATAAAATTGTGAGCTTAAAGAAACAATTTCTAAACTCGAAAATAAACTACAAAAGGCTTGGAAAGAAACGATCTCAGAAGTTTCTAGTAACTCTGATAAGATCATAAAAGAATATGATCATAGCTTTCAAAAATTTCTTGCTAAAAACATATATAGGAGAAGGATGGCTTCAATGATCTATGAAATTAGCAGAAATGGTAGAAAAGGGATAGGATATAAGGGTAAAGAATCTAAACCTAAGAAATTTAAGGATATGGTCATAAAACACCCCCCGCCCCCCTTTATTTTCACTTCACCTATGGGCATACACATGACATAAAGTATACTAGTAATGCTTTTTCTACAAAACCAAAATTCAAAGAGAATTTGGGTAAATCTAACAAAAAGGAACCAAAAAGATATGGGTACCTAAGAACAAAATTATCTATGTTGTAGATGTCTTTAACAACAAAACTGAAACACCAATATTGGTACCTATAATCTAGATGCTCACGACACGTGACGAGAATAAAGCATATGTTCCAAATCCAAAAGCATAAATCTAGAGGCTACGTAGGTTTCGGAGGAAATCAGAAAGGAGAAATTATTGGCTCTGGAACTATTGGTAACGATACACTTCCTTCTATAACTAATATTCTGTTAGTAGATGGATTAATGCATAACATGTTATCCATAAGTCAATTAAGTGATAACAATTATGATATAATCTTCAATCAAAAGTCCTGTAAAGCGGTTAGTCAGAAAGATGGATCTATCCTCTTTAATGGAAAGATAAAGAACAACATTTATAAAATAAAAATTTCTAAACTAAAAAGTCAGAATGTAAAATGCTTATTGTCTGTTAAGGATGAGCAATGGGTCTGGCACAGAATATTGGGGAATGTTAGAATGAGAAGAATATCTCAGATTAACAAACTCAATTTGGTCACAAGACTTCCTAACCTGAAGTTCCGCTCAGATGCTATGTGTGAAGCATGTAAAAAAGGAAAGTTTGTAAAACCCTCTTTTAAAGCTAAAAATGTTGTTTCTACCTCTAGACCATTAGAACTTCTACATATAGATCTATTTGGACCAGTGAAAACTGCATCCATTAGTGGCAAGAAGTATGGATTAGTGATCGTATATGACTATAGAAAATGGACATGGGTAAAGTTCTTAAGACATAAGGACGAGTCACACTCTGTTCTTTACCTTCTGTAACCAAGTTCAAAATGAAAAAGATATTAGAATTGTTAAAGTCAGAAGTGATCATGGTGGGGAATTTGAAAACAAAAAATTTGAATTATTTTTTAATGAGAATGGCATCTCTCATGATTTCTCTTATCCTATAACTCTTCAACAAAATGGAGTTGTAGAACGAAATAATAGAACTTTACAAGAAATGGCCAGAACCATGATCAACGAGACAAACATTGCTAAGAACTTCTGGGAAGATGCAATTAACATAATTTGTTATATTAAGAATAGAATCTCCATAAGACTTATTCTGGATAAGACTCCATATAAACTGTGGAAGAATAGAAAGCCTAACATTTCTTATTTCCACCCATTCGGATGTACTTGTTTTATTTTAAACACTAAAGAACATATGAACAATTTTGAATCTAAAGCACAAAAGTGTCTCATGTTAGGATATTTTGAATGTTTAAAAGGCTATAGAGTATATAACACAAAAACACGGATTGTGGAAGAGTCTATCAATGTCAGATTTGATGATAATCTTGGCTTCCAAAAGTCAAAGTAGGGTAAAATTTTTGAAGATATAGAAGTTCAATTTACAGGTACTGAAGACACTGCATTAGAAGTTCCTTACAAAGAATCATAATCAAACCCAGAAGAAGATGTCACAAACATTACAACAACATTTGAAGAGCCCATCCAGAAAAGACAATCCAGAAGAAATTTAGCTCATCCGAAAAGAAAGATTCTAGGAAAGAAAGAAGACCGAATCAGAATAAGATCCACATTCGGAAATTCTTAAGAACTTCTCATGGGATTAGTGTCTCTAGTTGAGCCAACTTCCACTAACGAATCCCTTCTGGACAATGACTGGATACTCGCAATGCAGGAATAACTAAATCAGTTCACCAAAAACAATGTGTGGGATCTAGTTCCTAAACCAAAAGTGTTTAACATCATTGAAACCAAATGGCTCTTCAGAAACAAGCTAAATGAACAAGGAGAAGTTGTCAGAAACAAAGCATAACTGGTTGCACAAGGTTATAGTCAGCAATAAGGGATAGACTATACAGAAACTTTGCTCCATTCGCCAGGTTAGAATCTATTATACTTTTAATTTCTTTTGCAGTAAATAATGGCATCACTCTTTATCAGATGGATGTTAAAAGTAGGTTTTTAAATGGTTACATTGATGAAGAAGTTTATGTGCACCAACCCCCTGGTTTTGAAAAATCAAAACATCCAGGATATGTTTAGAAACTTAATAAATAACTATATGGTCTAAAACAAGCTCCCAGAGCTTGGTATGAAAGACTAAGTAATTATTTGTTAGATAATGATTTTACCAGAGGGATAGTGGGCACTACTTCATTCTGTAAACTATTTAAAAACGACATTCGGGTTTGTCAAATTTATGTATATGATATAATTTTTGGATCTACTAAAGCCTTTTTAGGAAGAGAATTTGCTAAGTCTATGCAGGCAGAGCTTGAAATGAGCTTGATGGGAGAACTCGAGTTCTTTTTTGGTATCCAAATAAATCAAACTCCAAAAGGAACCTACATTCATTAAAGCAAGTATTCCAAAGAACTTTTGAAGAAATTTGACTTGTCAGAATGTAAGCCATCCAAAACTCCTATGCATCCCACAAGCATTCTGGAAAAGGAAGAAGGTAGATCAGAAGCTCTACAGAGGTATTATTGATTCTCTCTTATACTTCACAGCTTCAAGACCTGATATTCTGTATAGTGTATGTCTGTGTGCTAGATTCCAATCAGATCCTAGAGAATCTCACTTAACAGTTGTTAAGCGAATTTTCGAGAATCTGAAAGGTACTACTAATCTTGGTATTTGTTATAGAAAATCCAAAGAATACAAATTAGTAGGGTGCTGTGATTCTTACTTCGATGGAGACAGAATAGAAAGAAAAAGAACTTCTAGAAGCTGCCAATTTCTGGGAGACAATCTAATATCATGGTCCAGCAAAAGGCAATCCACCATTGCATTGTCAACTGCTGAAAGTGAATATATAGAAACAGCTGGATGTAACACACATATGCTCTGGATGAAGTGTCAACTTGAATACTTCAACATATATGAGAGTAACATTCCTATTCTATGTGACAATACTTCTTCTATCTGTCTTTCAAAAATTCCCATTTTACATTCAAGGGCTAAGCATGTAGAAATTAAACATAATTTTATTATGGACTATATTCAGAAAGGAATCTTTCGTTAAAACTTATAGACACTGACCATCAATAGGCTGATGTTTTCACTAAATCCCTTTCTGAAGATATATTTAACTTCATTCTGAAACATCTCAACATGAAATTATGCCCATAATGATAATTATGTTTCTGTATACTTTAACCTCAGAATTTTATGCTTTAAATTTTCTTTCTGAACATCTGATCAATAGCTCTTCAGAAGTAAGATGGGAAGTTGTATCAGGATCTATCTAAGAAGATCTGAATGTTCTCCAAATGGTTCATTTCAAAGATAGAAGCATGCAGTTTACAACATCAACATTTGTCAAATTGGTAACTATTTCATATATTTATGTTATCCCTCTTTTCAGGAATCATTAATGCACGTAATTATTTTCTTTAAATCTTTTTCTTGTTAATTAAGTCTTCTATTTTCGTATATATATATATATATATATATATATATATATATATATATATATATATATATATATATATATATATATATATATATATATATATATATATATATATATACTTCGTTCACCTTCACTATCACATTTTCACTCTCAATTCCTTTTTCACTCTTAAATTTGTTCAATCTTTCAAAAACCTTAAAAGGAGTTTGTGTGAACAAATGGATTCCTCTCAAAAAGTTGCTCAAGGTTCTCAAAAAATTCTTGTCTCTTCTTCCTCAATAACAGAAAGGTAGGAAGAACCTTCAAGAACTATCCTCACACACATTGTTTCGCTGGAAGTTCTGTGTGAGATCATCGTACATTTCGTCAGCATGAAGGAAAATGGATACGATTTAACCCCTGATGTGTAGTTCCGTGGATGGACTAAGTATTTTGATCGCCTCCTAGGTCCATTTTTTCCAAGACTTGTTAAAGAATTTTGGATTCACGCTACAACTTCAAATCATCAGGTTACTTCTTTCGTTATGGGAAAGAAAATCATCATCTCTGTAGATCTTATTGGGAAACAAATAGGTAACGACGACATCGATATTCGTTACAGTGATATGGGTGACAAAGGCTCTGTCCAAACCAAGATCTCAAAGGAAATATTTACTTATGGTCAACCTTCAAACAAAATCAAACCTCAGAATTTGTTCTAAAATTATTTTGGGCTGCATAAATCACAGGAAGCCTACAAGTTCTCCAGATTACTTCAACATTGAGCAGTAGTACCTTTTGTACTTCATAGCGACCAAAGCAAAGGTTAATCTTCCAGAAAAGAGGCTCAACAAGCTAGCACTCTGGAAGCTTGTGCTGGTAAACCCCTCAACGCCAAAAATCTGAAGAAGATGAAGATTATTGAAACTATTAAGAAGGATCACACAATCACCACCAAGGAAGTCATTACCACTAGAAGAGTACCTCTGAAGGATTTTCCTCTCTTCACTCAAGCAGACTCTTCTCCATATATTATTCTCATGTAATTGGATGCTTGCAAGAGGGACATGATAAATCCATATGTGAACATTCATGATCTGAGACAACAACCTCTGGAAGTTTCTCCCAGAAAATCTAGGAAAAAGAAAGCTGCTGCAAAAGGAACTTCTCAGAAGACTCCCAAAGTTGCCAAAAAAAAGGTAACCCTTCTTTTGTTTCTGTTATTGAATTAGTACTGCTATCAACATCTAAAAACCCTTCATCTCCAAAGCCCACAGAAGATCCTTCTCCTCAAACCTTTGATGATTTTAACATAGATTTCGACACCTCATTTCCTCTAGATAACCTTCTGAATAATCCACCTTCTACCCATCTTAACCAAAATCAACCTGAACTTGCACATGTTCTCTCTGATATTGATCAATTTATCAGCTCTTTAAAGATCCCCAAATCGAAAATCCAAATCACCTGCCCTCTCATGGTTTCTCAACCAACTACAATTCCTTCAACATCTTCATATAACCTCTCTATCCCAGACATTCCATCTCCTTATCAGTCCACTCAACCAAACTCACCAAGTTCGCCCATTATCCTTTCTGACTTTCCCTCTCCAAATAACTACCCAGAAGATCCTCTAATAACTTTTATAGGCTTAGAAGATTTGGACAGTCTCGTCACAAGCTCTCAGAAAATTGTCATTCCAAAACCAAAACAAAAAATCTCCAAAGCAGATGTTGGTAAATCCTTGTTGATTTTTGAAACAAAAATGCTAGAATAGGTTAACTCTCTGAAGCTTGATTGCATAGAGAATCTCAATCCAGCTGCTTCTGAATCTCATTGGAACCAGTTACGAAATCGCACAATAGAACTTCTACGACCGCCTGAATATCTTCAAGGTTCAAGTTCTGCGTCACTGAGAAAAGAAGCCACTCCTTCTGTTGGACAATACCCCTTGGGAAGATCATCATCCATCAGAATGTAATAAACCATCCTCTGATCCCCTTCCTCTGATCATGTTTAAAGACAAAGTCAAGGAAGTTGAAGAAGCTCCTGACTCAGAATCGGCTGCAACCTGCTCTAAAAAGGTGGTCCCTTCTGCTGAAATACCCCCTTCCTCTCTTTTGCTGCAAACTCTAGAGGAGCTGAAGAAAGAAAATGTTGTATTTAAGGAAAGGAAATACAATCAGGATGAAACTTGCAATGAATTTAAGGGGATGCTTGGAAAACAAGAGGAATCAAACAATAAGATTAAGAATTTATTGGAAGCCCTGTTCACACGACTTCCACCTCCTCAAACTTAGTTCTGAAATTTGTCTTCTTCATTGGGTTTTTTATTTGTTTCCTTGAACCTTTTTTAATACAAAATGCCTTTTATTGTCTAAAGTGCTTTTATTGCTTTTTGATTCTTGAAAAAAAAGGGGGATAACATAAGATATTTCAAATATAACAGTATCGAGACTCAGTCTCAAACATTTTGAATATCATAACTTCAATTGTTTTTCATCAGAATGCAAAATAGGAACAACCTCTATTGAGGAAAGTTGTGGACGCATAAAAAATCTTCTTCTCAAAAACTTTGATCAGAGCAATCTTCAGGGAAGTATTTCTTTTCTATTTGAGTATCCAAGTCAGGGGGATACTTTAATACTTTATGTTCTTTACATATTTGATCAAAATATCTAAGTTATTTTCATCATCAAAAAGTGAGAGATTGTTAAAACATATTTTGATTCTACAACCCTTGTAAGAGTTTTGATGATAACAAACATTCAAAGAACAATTATGCTCCCTAAATAAGTATTTTGTTTTGCAGGGAAGTTCTAATGTAAGAAGCACATAAGATGAGTTAGATCGTTGTTTAAACTCCGATTCAACACATCTTGCATAGAAAGCAAAATCTTTGTAACACTCTTATATATAGCAGTTTTGAAGCTACAACTTCTGAGTGCACTAAATGCTGCAAACAAGAACTCCATTATTTTGTTTCGTACAGTTCTGGAAAGAAGTAAAGGAGTCCTAACAGTAACATTAATCTTCTAATTTAATCTTTAGTAAGCATGTTCTAAAGCGTTACATTCCATTCATGGCTATTCAAAACTAACGGATGAAAGAGGACAAGAATCTCTATGTTTGGAAATTTCATTAACTACTATTTATCAATATTCAAAAAGGACCTCTCATGCGTTTCCTATATAAACAAGACTAGAATGAGAAATCGTTTACGATTTTGTTGTGGACTACAAATGATAAATTTCACAACCTTTAATCCATTAATTTTTATTTCTGTAATACATCACTTTTGTGATACTGTTTTTTGTTAAAAAACATATATTGTACACTTTCAAATATAGTATTGTGTAATACATTGAGAAAATTGGGTTGTAGTTTAAACTCAAGAAGACTTTGGCAATTATGATTGTAACTTAACTTTGTAATGAAGATTGATTAGTGGATTAAGACCTCATTGAGAGAGGCGAAATCACCTTGGCAGGTGGAATGGAGTAGTTTGAGTTTAAACGAACCAGGATAACCAAAGTGGATTTTGTTTTAAGTTTTAAAAACCGCAATTCAATCCCCCCTTCTTGTGTTTTTCAGTTCTTCAGGGAGTACAATTCAACCCATGGACTCGGGTAGCAACTCGCCCTCACCCTGGACTCGGACGAAGTGGATAACTGGGTAGCACCTGCTCGTGACAGATCAACATCTCATCTCATTAAAGCAGGTAACCATCAACGAAGCATTCATTTCTACGTTATATAACACTAATCATCTTCATTCATTGAGATGCCGATTGTTACACAAATATGGAATTACAGAATCACTCATTAACTGAGGCACATGATGAAGCAAAGGTGTGATACGGTGGCAGAACCGACTGTTTATATACTACTAGTTTTGCGTTTTTTTTCCGCAAATGTGCGGTAAGAAAGAGTCGCCATCATCTTTTCTTTTATCCAACAAAGGAAAGGGTGAAAAGAACAGAAAAAGACCTTTCCGAGATGTTTTCTAAGTAAGTGGGTAGATTGTGGAAAGGGAAGGTGTTAGCACCCTTTCCATCCGTGGTTTTCCACGGGCTCTTAGAGGTTTGCTAATTTTTCAAGATGTTTTTGTGCTTTGTGTTTGAAAATGTTTTTGAAACGCCTTAGTATGGCGAACTTTGTAATGTTTCTCGGGATAGTAGAGAAAATATACAAAGTGTTTTGAAATGTCTTTTGAAAAAGTTGTTTTTGTGTGTAAGTGCAAAAAGTATTTTTTGAGCAAACTTCTAACAGCTATCTACTTTTTGTACTCGAAAAGGATCATTCTTTTCCTCCTATCCTTTAGACAGAGCTATCCTACTATTAGTTAGTAGGTAGACCTATCGTTGGATGTTGAGGGACATTGGAAGGGACGTTTACAATCACGGAGGCTATTATGGAGATGCTTTAGAAATTTTGTTTTAGGGACTAGATCATTTACCGAGAAGGAAACTGTAGGTTCATCTAGGGACTATGATATTTTGATTTTACGGGTCTTTGCTATAACATTTCTGCCTCATGATTGTTTTTTAATGGCAACCAAAGTGGGCATACCTTAGAGGTGCTGGTGTGAAAGTGTGTTGTGTTTCAGTTATTTTTGTCTTTTTGTTAGGTTTGCTAGCATTTGATTATTAGTCTTATCATACAAGCCTAATTACTAGCAATTAATATGAAAAGTAGTAAAATACAGAAAATAGAGGTCCTACGCTATTACAATGCTTCGGGGAGGGGATTTACATTATACAAGGATAACGGAGAATAAAGCAGTAAATATCCTAATTTTATCTATTACATTCGATAGGCAGATACAATAATAGTAAATAAAACGGAATTAAATAAACACGCATGAAGTAGAAAAGACGTCTAAAAGTTCTAAATAAAAGAATTTTTTTTTTGTTTTTGGTATAAAAGAAAACAAGGTCGAAGTATATTTAATTTTAATTTTAAGAAGAATGTTAAAATAATTAATTTATTTATTTACAAAAATTAATTTGGTTGGAAAAATGACTAGCCTAATATTTTTTGTGATTTTTATTTTAATGTTAAAAGGTAAAAAGTCTACTAAGAAAAATAATAAAGAAAAGAAACAAATACAAAATAAAAGTACAATGAAGCACCCTTCGATTGGGGTGAAGAAAAGGGGAATTCAATCACAAAGGGAAGAGATATGGTCTCTTTGATTTGGAGGTAGATTAAGTCTTCGATCCAAGAAGGATGGGTGTCCTTCGACCCAGGGATGGAGTATTTATTTCGATCCAGAAGGGGATTCCTTCTTCGATCCAGGAGGCTATAGATTCGATCTAGAGAAGGTATCTTCTTTGATCTGGAATGATGTCCCTGCAGAAGTACGTTAGCGAAACGAAATACAGGACATGGTATCAAAACCCAAGTCCTTCGATCCTGCGCTTGCTAGGTCTTCTTAGGCTATATCTGCAGCAAATGTTAGCAAACGAAGAACATGACCTGGGGGCCAAACCCAAGCCCTTTGATCCTGTCTAGGATGGCAAATCGAATGTATTAATAAGTATGGATGTGTTATGAAAACAAGAGGGTTGGACAATTTACCCTCTCTTACCAATAGATTGGAATTTCGATTTGGGAGCTTTTTGGATGTAGGCACCTTCGATCTGGGGGCTTCTGGGCTTGGCTACTTTTGCTGAAGGGTGGCTTTGCTTTGAAAATTCTGGCATCCTTTGATGGATTTTATGGGCATCCTCTCTCCAATGTTTTTCTCGTCCCCCCTTTTTACAACACTGGTGATCTCTTTATATAGAGGGGGTAGAGGGGACAAGAAGGCAAAGTTTAAACAACCTTGACTGTGTTTGAAATCCATGAATAATAATTTTTAACATAGGCCAAACACATGGGATCTTGTCTCCCTTTTTGAATTTTGAATTATTATGTAACTGGCCTTCGAATGCCCTCCTTCGAATGGGCTGATGGCCTCCTTCGAATGGACCTTTGCAAACTTCTTTGAATGGCTCTTCTGAAGCTCCTTCTAATGGGTCTGATGAAGCTCCTTCGAATGGACTCTTTGCAAGCTTCTCCGAATGGCTCTTCTGAGGCTCCTTCGAATGGCTCTGATGAAGCTCCTTCGAATGGACTCTTTGCAAGCTTCTTCGAATGGACTCTTTTGGAATGGCAATCGAAGGGGCCTTTGCTCTGATGTTTCAATCGAAGGAAGCTCTGATGCTCCAAATCGAAGGAAGCTCTAATGCTCCAAATCGAAGGAAGCTATGATTCTCCAATCGAAGGAAGCTCTGATGCTCCAAATCGAAGGAAGCTCTGATGTTTCAATCGAAGGATGCTATGATGCTCTAATCGAAGGAAGCTCTGATACTTCAATCGAAGGAACCTTTAGGAATGCCAATCGAAATATCCTGTTGCTAGGCCAATCGAAAGGCTTTGCTGAAATACCAATCGAAGGGAATTTTGGAGATATCAATCGAAAAACATTCATAATGCCAATCGAAGGCCTTGACACAATGCCAATCGAAAGGCTTGTCATGCGGGCCAATCAACAGGTACTTAAAACCCCCTCAAAAAATTTTCTTTCTTCTTAGGAAAGGGTTTATGGTCAATCATGTAGGGTAAGACCTTGTAAAACATGAGAGGGAAAATTTTGGGGTACAACAGCTGCCCCTGTTCAATCTTCTTAAACCTAAAGATGTAGATTGGCTTGTCTGCCTTTCGTGATCAGAAGGTGGAAGATGATTGAGCACTAGAGTGCCCAGAAATTTGAACTTGCATGAAGTAATATTGATTGTTGATGATGTCAGGAATGGGATTATATATGCCATTTTCATAAGTTGACATAGAGTCTTCGGAGATGGGCTTAAATATTCCATCCAAAGTAGATGCTGATTTCACACATGGTCCCTTTGGTGGTTCCTATTCCTGATGTCTGAGGAGGAGTCCACTGGGGGATGTTGATTTCAGTTGTTTTCCTGTTTGAGGAAAACTTTGTGGGGAATAGAGTCTAGGCACTTCAGTTGTCCAAGGCTCTACTGAAGAGTTATCTCTTGACTGAAAATGTATTATGAAGAGCCTGCGTAGGGATATTTCAGGATGAGTCCGTGTTGGACTGCCTCTGTAGGGTTATAATGAAGGAATCTTTGACGATTGCTACCTCAATAGATAATGAAGAAACCTCTGACGATTACTACCTCAACAGATTAGTGAAGGCATCTTTGACGATTGCTACCTCAATAGATGATGAATGAATCTCTGACGATTGCTACCTCTACATATATTGAAGGAATCTTTGACGATTGCTACCTCAATAGATAGTGAAGGAATCTCTGACAATTGCTACCTCAGCAGATAATGAAGGAATCTTTGACGGTTTCTACCTCAATAGATAGTGAAGGAATCTCTGACCATTGCTACCTCAACAGATAATGAAGGAATCTCTGACGATTTCTACCTCAACAGATAATGAAGGAATCTCTGACGATTTCTACTTCAACAGATAGTGAAGGAATCTCTGAGGATTGCTACCTCAACAGATAGTGAAGGAATATTTGACGATTGCTCCTTAACAGATAGTGAAGGAATCTTTGATAATTGCTACCTCAACAGATAGTGAAGTAATCTATGACAATTGCTACCTTAACAGATAATGAAGGAATCTTGGACGATTTCTACCTCAACAGATTACCAGAAATTTGTCTGGTCATGTAAGTAGTTGATGTTTTTTGTCTGTTTATAGACTTTTACCTGAAAATATACAGGGTTAGCTGGATGCAAAGTCATGATGCATGAAGTGTAAATGATGCATCCAAAATAAATGAGATTGTAATACATGCATTCGTACTGCGTATGTTATGACATCTGTAAAAATGATGTATGAATGTAATGTATGAATGTGTCAGTCGTTCCACTACCGTATTGTTGAACTAGGGAAAATGAATCCCTGATTGTTGTTGGAGAGTACCGGGAAGCTGAATCCTGGACTGCTGTTTGTGATTGGAGAAAGTGAATCCCGGGGATAAGAAATGGAGATAATTTTGTTGGCGATTCCTTTTCTCTGCCGAGGATCTTCAACTTCTGTTTGAGAATGATTTCTCTGTGGGGAAGAGTTCTGTTGGGAGACTTCACCAACCTGGAGAACAAATTCTTCTCAGGGATGAACTTCTGCAACTAGAGAAATAAACTCTATTGGGGAAGGAAAGCTCTGTGCCCTGCCTGAGGATTTTGTGAAATCCTATTGAGGAATCCTGAGAAGTTTGACAAATTTACTGGGGAAAACTTAATGTTGGAGCAATAGTTGGAAATTCTTGTTCTGACGGGGATACGAGAACACCTGACATCACTAGGTTGTAAGCTGAGGATATGGCGGCAACTTTTTAGTAAGATGCCACTGCCTCTGTACTTGTTGGAGAAAGTTCCTGCGGAGACTTTGTGGTTGGTTCGAGTGTCATCCCAACTCATGGGGCGCTTGGTAAATGCTGATCAGGATGATAATTCTTCTACTGATAGGCAAGTGATAAGATGAAGGGACGTAGTCATACGCTTTAATCCCTAACTTTTGCCTGGACTGTATTTTTATATTTTCAGTCCACCGGGATACCTTTTTTTTCCCAAGCCTCCTTTTCAGGTTTTCGACTTGCCGGGTGTACCATTTTTTTGTATATATCCCTAATTTTTTCTCGAACTCTTTTGATTCTTCAGATGCCCTTATTTTTGCCTAGGCCTGTCAACCTAGCAGGACTTTATTCATGCGTAGTATTTTCTGACAATGTCCATGTTTACGGGTACGGAGAATTGTCATTATCCGTAGTAGTAAGTGTTGTCACACTTCTAAAATATGTTTGTTTGATCGCACAGGATTCGTTGCTGGAATTCATGTCCAATGCCCCAAGTGATTCAGATGGAGATAATTCCCTGGCAATTTGGCATTTTTGAGAGATTCCTCAAATCTTTACTTGACTGCCCAAAATCAATTGGACACCATGCCATGCCCCATGGTTGGAAGTGTTTTTCCATTTGAGGTGATCCTTTTCATTGAGAAGGTTTTTGTTCACTGAATATTCATTGTGTGAATTTCTCTGTCGTTGACCAAATAGTCACATGCAAACAATGATGTTTTAATAATGCAAAGTTTATGCTTGTCTTGAAGTTTTTGAAAATTGATTTAATTAGTAAAACAAATTTTTCAAGAGAGTGATATGAACTCGAGATTTATAGCAAGTCCTACAGGAGTCAGGATACCTTTTGTAACAGTATGCTTCTGAACTAACCCATGCTTCAGTTAGGACTTTAAGGTTTATAGCATGGACTGGTTCACGGTTTAAGAAACAAAGGATAAATACTCAAATTTTATTTGTACCCACCCGCTCTTCGTGATGTCCTTCAGTCCTATGATCAGTTAATTGTGCATTTCGAATCCTAATTCAGTTTGGCATCTTGTCCTTGATATTTTGGTGATGGTGCAGAAATTGAATGTTTGTTTGAGAAGGCAGTCATTTTTGTACCTTTTATTTTTTGTTGAGGATTTGTAGGACCTCTTTTTTTTTCTTTTGATTTTGTAATCCCTATCGTTTGCATAAATTGTTTCTTTTCTGATTGCAGCCAGCGACATGCCCCAATTTTTTTCTTAAGTCTCCTTCATAGGTTTTGACTTAATGGGCTTTTATTGTGAGAGATAATGACTGCCTGTCTTGACGATTATGCGGAACCATCACCGTCTTTTTATTTGGAAGGATGTCTTCGATGCCATTCATTGTGTACGAAGCAGATGATTGCAACTGAATGTGCGTCTGAATTAACTGAGAAACTACCCTGCCCCTGGTTATGATTAAGGGTTTTAATTTGTGTGAAAATAAAAACTCCTACTTCTTTGGCTCAAAGTGGTTGACTAGGGATTATCTTCCTTATAACTCCACTATTTTGGATTTGAAACAACGCCTGTACATCGTCAGCAAGGTCTGTTCAAAAGCACATTGTACAGATTGTGGTATCGTTTTCGTCATCCTCCCTCTAAAGGCTTAGAGCTTTTGATCGAGAGTTGAATATCACAAAAGGAAATAAAAACACAGTTTGAATATAATGAATACGAATGAAATAATTCAAGACAAACATATGTAATGTATTAATGTGAATTACCAAAGTTTGACATGACAATAACTGTTTAAACAAACAAAGAAAATACAACTTGAGAATTCAACTGAACAAAAATTCCCTCAATCCTAGCCATGGTTTGGCATGGGAGTAGTGATCATGTTGGGAGTCTTAGGAGAGTCAAATTCGATCTCCTTGTTGTCGATCAAATCCTGAATCTTGTTCTTCAAAGTCCAACAGCTGTCGGTGCCGTGCCCAGGGCTATCAGAATGGTAAGCACATTTTACATTAGGGTTGTACTTAAGAGAAAAGGTATCAGGTTTTTGAGGAGGATCCTTTTGTGTAATCAGCTTCGATTTTTAGAAATTGTTGTAATGCTTGAGATAAAGGCATATTAATATCAATGTATTGCCTCTCTTTATATTTTATCCTAAGCATATTGCTCCGTTGATGTTGAGCGGGTGTAGGATCAGATATCAACACTGCTCCCACGAATTGATGGTGGTTATTTGTATTAAAGCGCTTTTGACCATAGACAACATTAGTTTCTTTTATACCACCAGATGGCTTCCTCTCAGAATTAGAGGATGCCGCCATTGGAATATTCCCATTCTTGATAGAGATTTCAATCCTCTCCCCAGTCAGAACCATTTCTGTAAACCCGGATGAAGAACTTCCAATCAGCAAATTGAAGAATGGGTACGTCAGAGTTCCCATGAACATGTCCATCATTTCTCAATCAGTCAGAGGAGGTTGAACCCTGCAAACTAAATCCCTCCATTTATGTGCATATTCCTTGAACCCTTCTCTTGAGCCCATGGACATATTCTGCAGATGCAATCTAGTCGGTGCCAGGTCAGCATTGTATTGGTATTGCTTGTAGAAAGCAGTAGCCAAGTCTTCGTAGGTATGGATTTCAGTTCCTTCTAGTTGATAGAACCAATCCAGTTGAGTTCCATCCAAACTTTCTTGGAATAAATGGACTCATAACTTCTGGTCAGCAGTGTGAGGCTAGATCTTCCTGACATAGGACCTTAAGTGGAACTTAGGGCATGAGACGCTGTCATATTTAGCAAACGTGGGGACTTTGAATTTTGGTGGGATGACCACTCCAGGAACCAACCCTAATTCTTCAAAATCCAGACTAGGCACTTTTAGATCTCCATGGCAATAAGCTGATCCTCCAGTCGTTTGTATTTTTCATTAGCGGGAGGAAACTGCTCCTCATCATTGTTAGATTCATCCTCTTTGGACATTGTATTTTTGTCTCCTTCAACTGATTCCTCGTCTTCTTCCTCTTCATTATCCCCTCCCTTTGATGAGGTTGTGAAATTTAGAGCTCAGTTAACTGGTCTTCTTCTTCCCACACTCGAAACACAAACTGGTTTCTTTGCCTTCTTAGCCTTATTTTTGACAAGCATAACTCTCAGGTTTTCTTACCCATAGGCCAGAGTCAGGAACATTTGTTGGAACTGAGTGTTTTGGGTCTGAAGGTCTTTGACTGTTTGTTTGAGAGCCATTTCTTTACTTGCTGAAATAAACAGCGAATAAGATGAGGACCCTGCTTTGAAACCTGTTTATGCAATGACATTTATGATATATGTATGCAATGTTTTCAAGGATCTCGCGGGGTAAATAAGAAGATGTTAGTAGTTGAAGTTTGTAGCTTTGATTGAAGAACTTCGTATCATTGAAGGTCCTTCTACAAGAGTCACGCTCACCATATCAAGTGGGTCACAGCCCCTGACTCAAGTGGTTGAGTTTTGATCTTCCGGCGACATTGGCTAGAGGAAAATAAATCCCCTTTGCCCCTAGCTAGACATCTGATTTACCATAACCTGCATCACAAACCCTTGAGATCCTTGAAATTGTTAAAGAGATGCTATGGGATGACATTATGATGTGTATTTTATACGTTAAGAAAAATTGTAAGGTTATGTAAGAAAGTAAACCTGCAAGAAATCCAAGTTATTGGATAATGACTGTGAACAAATCATGCAAGGAAATCATGTCGTTAGATAATAAAATCCTGCAAGTAGTTCAAGTTGAAAGCAAACAAGTCACATAAGCAGCCTTAAGTTTAGGATTGCATGGGGTTTATAGGTAATTACCCTCTTGAATGTTTAATTGGCTCAACATGTCCTATGAATAGTAATTGGGTTCTAAGGAGCCTCAATATCACTAACCTTCCCTTCAGAAGTTGTTTCAGCTCCGCACCGAAGTATTGCATCTAAAAATTCCTGAAAGTCCAGCCTCAGTGTGTGTATTATCAAGTATCAACCAATCTTCGGTCGGAACCAAAGCTGGTTATCTCACTACTTCCTAATGGATAGGATGAGTCAATTAAAGGTTCTAAAGGTCAGTTAGCGTTTAGTGATACTATGAGGAAGCCTAATGTTATCCTTAACTTACTCAAGGAACATTAGTACAGTCCAAAGCATCGCTCTAACGTAGCCACCACTTAGTCCGTGCCGGTCTACGCCGTACAGCCTCTATGGTTTATTGCTACTTACCTAACAATGTGCCCTAGATCCGGGTGTAAGATATTTTAGTAACAACACAAGCCAACCCTTAAAGATAAAGCAATCAAAGCACATAAAGCAGTTAATATCCTAATTTTATCTATTACATCTGGTAGGCAGATACAATAATATTAAAAAAGTTACGGAATTAAATAAACACACATGAAGTAGAAAAGACGTCTAAAAATCCTAAATAAAAGAAATATTTTGTTGTTTTTGGTATAAAAGAAAACAAGGACTAAGTCTATTTAATTTAAATTTTAAGAAAAATGTTAAAATAATTAATTTATTTATTTACAAAAATTAATTTGGTTGGAAAAATGACTAGCCTAATATTTTTTGTGATTTTTATTTTAATGTTAAAAGGTAAAAAGTCTACTAAGAAAAAAAATAAAGAAAAAAAACAAATACAAAATAATAGTACAATGAAGCACCTTCGATTGGGGTGAAGAAAACGGGAATGTTTGGGCCACCTACATCAAAAACATACCCCCTCATTTTTTGTACATAAATGGACCCATAACTTCTGGTCAGCAGTGTGAGGCTAGATCTTCCTGACATAGGACCTTAAGTGCAATTTAGGGCAGGAGACGCCTTCATATTTAGCAAACGTGGGGACTTTGAATTTTGGTGGGATGACCACTCCAGGAACCAACCCTAATTCTTCAAAATCCAGACGAAGCACCTTTTGGATCTCCATGGCATTAAGCCGGTCCTCCAGCCGTTTGTATTTTTCATCAATGGGAGGATACTTCTCCTCATCATTGTCATATTCTTCCTCTTCGAACGTTGGATTTTTGTATCCTTCGTCTGATTCTTCGTCTTATTCCTCTTGATTATCCCCTCCCATTGATGAGGTTGCTAAATATAGAGCTCGGTTAACTAGTCTTCTTCTTCCCACACTCGAAACGCGAACTGGAAAATAAATCCCCTTTGCCCTTTGCTAGACCTCTGATTTACCAAAACCTGCATCACAAACCCTTGAGATCCTTTAAATGGTTAAGGAGATGCTATGGGATTACTTTATGATGTGTATGATATACGTTAAGCAAAAATGTAAGGTTATGTAAGCATGTAAACCTGCAAGAAATCCAAGTTATTGGATAATGACTGTGAACAAATCGTGCAAGGAAATCATGTTGTTAGATAATAAAATCCTGCAAGTAGTTCAAGTTGAAAGAAAACAAGTCACACAAGAAGCCTTAAGTTTAGGCTTGCATGGGGTTTGTAGTTAAGTACTCTCTTGAATGTTTAGTTGGATCAACCTGTCCTATGAATAGTAATCGGGTTCTAAGGAGCCTCAATATCACTGACCTTCCCTTAAGAAATTATTTCAGCTCCGCACCAAAGTATTGCGGCCAAAAAATCCTGAAACTCCAGCCTCAATGATTGTAGTATCGAGTATCAACCAATCTTCCGTTGGAACCAAAGCCAGTTATCTCACTACTTCCTAATGGCACGGATGAGTCAATTAAAGGTTCTAAAGGTCAGTTAGCATTTAGTGATACTATGAGGAAGCCTAATGTTATCCTTAACTTACTCAAGGAACATTAGTACAGTCCAAAGCATCGCGCTAACATAGCCACCACTTCGTCTGTGTCGGTCTACGCCGTACAACCTCCATGGTTTATTGCTACTAACCTAATAATGTGCCCCAGATCTGGGTTTAGGATATTTTAGTAACTAAGGTAACCCCACTTTTTATTTTCCTCAGCAGAGTCGCCAGTTCTATGATACGGTGGCATAACAAATTGTTTATATACTACTGGTTTTGCATTTTTTTTGTTCGCAAATGTGCGGTAAGCAAGAGACGCCACCGTATTTTCTTTTATCCAAGATTTCTTCAATAGCATAACCCCCCCCCCCCCCCCCTTCACCATTTAAAATGGGCTAAAAATTTACATTGGCCCTTTCTGATTTGAAAAGGCCCGAGATTTCTCAAAATAGTGTAAATCCTCTTTCAATATTTGAAAATGGGGTGAAACCAAAAGACCTTTACCCAAAGTGAAATGGGCTTAGCAAATTGAATGTTAAGCCCCTAACGTGAGGCACGCCCGTTATTTAGAAAAATGAAGCTTTTAATGGGCTTAAAATTTTACATGGACCCTTTCTAATTTATAAAGGCCCCTTAATTTTTTATAAGGCAAGAAAAACTACTTTCCAAAATTTAACCCCCCCCACCCCCACCCCCGCCAATTTGATAACAATATAAGTCAAGTGATAGCTCTAGAACTTAATATGGAATAAGAATGATTAGAAACCCGTGGGAAAAATTTGGGGTATGACAAAAGGGGCTCCCGGCAGAGGGATAAGCAAGTCCCTCATCTTGGGACGCATGAATCACTTTCGTAGCTCTCCAATCTTCCAATCGTCTTATAAACACACTCTAGTAGGCTCTCCCTAGCCATCTTCTGGGAAATCTGTCAGATATTTGTTCTACACAGGAACAATATATATATATATATATATATATATATATATATATATATATATATATATATATATATATATATATAGAGAGAGAGAGAGAGAGAGAGAAATAGAGAGTGATATAAGGATTTGTTTAGGATGTTCACCAATTGTCCTCGTTATGGTTACGACTCCCCCGATTCTGTTTGAAATTGAGATAAATTTCTTACTATGTGCAAAAAGTTGTTTACAAGAGAAATGTAGCAATCCAACCCGACAAACCATATGTTTGATGTTGATCCTAGAAATTTATCTTCCCTTGATATGAGTTTGATCAAGTCCCCAACAATACCAATTTGATCCACCGTCTCACGCTACTCCTTTTCAAGAAACCACCATTCTTCACAGCTTTTCACTCAGCCAAATACAAATTGTGTAATTGTTGTATCCCAGGATTCTTGAGCAATTCAATTTATCGAGCTACTCCTTTGAAAGAACCTCTCATTCTTAAAAGCCTTTTACTCGATCGAATTTAATATCTACAAAATATTGTTAAAACCCCCAAATCCACACTTTAATCTTGAGGTAAAAACTCTCATTATTTTTCTGATTAAACACCCTATGATTCTCAATCCAACCTTAGGTTATTACCCACCTAAATTGAAAGATATCAACACAAATCTAGATGGCACCCAAACCATGAATGATTATGTGTACGTTGTTTGTGTGAATCCATAGATGCAAGTTTGAAGATGATGAGAAATATTAATATGTGTTTAAAGTCACACCAAGTTGAAAATGTTGCATGTATGAAGTGTATATAGGTGTGCATGTTAGAGGCAAAATGGAAACTTTGAAGTTTGATAAGGAAAGATATTTTTGCAAAATATCGACACATGTGTCGACACATGTAAGTCATGTGTCGACACATGTAATGACATGTGTTGACACAACAATTATATATATCTTCATGCTTTAAAAAAACAATAGATGTGTCGACACATACATTGGATGTGTCGACACATATAAATCATTTTTATGCAAAAAATATTTTTAATGACAAGTGTCAACCTATATGAGGTGTTTGTATCGACACATAGTTACAGAGCCTACAAGCTTTATTATTGAGCTACATGTGTCGACACATGGTATGGATGTGTCCATACATCCATCTATTTTTATGCAGAAAATAATTTTCGATGAATGATACCTTTCGACAACCTTTTCAAACATGTTCTAGATGCATTCTAAGATCCCTAATGCAAGGATGCACACAATAACTCAGAGATATTGTTCAATATACAGAAAAGATAAATCTATCCTTGTTTTGACATCATGAAAAATTTCTATTTAAGATGTAAATGCATTCAAATACTCCTTCTTTTTTATGATGATAAAACTTCAAAACTTTAGATGATGGTTTTCATGTATTTATGAAGGCTCCCCCTAAATTTAGGCATCCTAAACTTCTTCTCCGTATATGCTTCTCCCCCTTTGACAACATCAAAAAGAGACAAGGAAATCCATGAGAATTATCAAATATTACACAGATACACGTATACCACACAAAGGCATTTTTCAAAAGTATGAACATGCACACACATATACCCATATATATGGAATGACTCAAGAGATAAAAAATAAGTAAGAGACAACAACAACAAAAAAAATTATAGCAAGGTTGTTGGAAATTATCCTAAAAACATAATAAAATACTAAACATTATCATAATTTACGAACGTGACATAGTTTATAATACATAACCAAAGCAAACCATAGGTTCAACATGAGATGCAATATGAAAAAGAAGCAGAAAAATGCATGAACCAAAATGAGAACTAGTCCCACATAACAGAGACACCAAACACTAACAACCTTTATGTCCTCAATGATAGGGTATGCGACCACGACCCAGAACTCTCATATCTATTAGTAGAATTCTGTAGACTCCTCGTGATTTTAAACACGAAGATTCATCATAATGCTTATCCTGTTCTGCATAGGCACATTGTGGTTAGTCATCCCTATTTTGAGTGAAGTAAATTGTGTAGTTGCGTATGAAGTGAAAGTGTCAAAATTTGAATCATGGGAAGATACTTGTTCTTGAGCAATCCTTAACCATTCTTATTGATCACCCTCAAAGTCATCCTCTAGCACAATTCCAACTTATATCTTTCATCTTGCTTAATCTACATATTTTGGAGCATAATCATTCAAGTAGATTCATTACCAGATGTAGTCATAAAATTACTTTGCGAACCAGATATGCGCTCTTCGTATCCACCATCATACTCTTGATATTCATCACCCTGTTATGGCAATGTACCTTCTGGCCATTGTCTCCAATCTTGATCAGCAACAACATTCAACAAAGCCTCATCTTGCTCATAATCAGCATTTTCCATGTTCATATCCTCTTCATTCTCATGACCAATGGTTTTCTCATTAAACACGGGAGCTTTTGTTTTAACTTCAAATTAAGTAGGATCATCAAAATTAAATATCTTTTTGTTATTACCTTCCATATAGAGGAAATACACATTTGAGACCTTATCCCAAAAGTACTCCACGTGATTCAAGGCGCTTTGATCAAATTTTTGATAAGTTCTTGGAGAGATGTAAAGAATATTTCAGAACATCAATATTAAAGTAGTTGAGAATTTTAGAAATCGTGCATACATAACAAAAAGAATGGATTTGTTTGCTTTCTTTATGACAAATGTGCGAGCGACAATGTAGTATGCATAATTGATCTTGATTTTAGGTAGAAGTAGGTACATGATGTGAACCTTCACTTCATCAACTCTTGAATGTCCACCATTACATGGACATGGTATATGAGATACATTCCAATGCAAGATGCAAGGGAGCTGTTTTAGTTGCCCATTTGTAATGCTCTCATAATTGTTATTAGTCTGAGGAGCTTTTAGCAATTCATTAGAATGAGTTCTCCAAGAAATTGATTGTGAATACTTATGTCTAATAACTTAGGAAACTTACTCCCATCATCATCAATTGTAGCAATTCCAAACAAATATTTCCATATCATTAGTAAATGTATAATCTTTACTTCTCATTATGAACATAAACTTAGTTACACATCGTTGGTGCATCCCGACGTAGAAAACCTGAATGAGATCCATATTGTACTTCTCTGAGAACTGTAGAAAGTAGTTGATTCCTTATTGTTTAATGCAACTTACCACTTCAGGAATATGGAGTTCTTCAACACACTTAGATTGTACACATGTTGTTTCACCACAAGCCAATTTTTGCACTTCTCATCAAAGAATGTGACATCCCTCTCATGAACAAAATCCAAGACATTTTCAGGTTCATGGGATGAAGAAGGAGCCTTACCCTTTCCCTTACCATTCCTTTTGTACCTTTGGAGGCATGGTGAAATTACCGAACTTGACTTGCACCGAAGGTGTTTGATGAAAGTTGTGAATGAGACATTTTGTTGTTTGGGAGAATTATAATTTCCCACAAACCTCAAATGCTAAACAATGATGTAATAACATAAAAAATTACAATGCAATAACAAATGAATTCAAATTCGTGAATCTTCGGATGTGAGTGTGCTAGAGAAAGTGAAAGAATATGGAAGAGGAATTTTAGTGAGGTTTTAATGACAAGTTGGTAAAGGTGAGGTCAAATTATTCGTAGTTAGTTAGTTGTTAGTTCCATGGTTTTATGATTGGCTAAAGTTTGGTAAAACATGGTTCTATACTGATGTTGATCAATATGTTGTAGCATTCTTATCAACTATCATAATAGTTTTGCTGTTATGAATTTTGCAACCAGATGTCTAAGTTGAAGTCACGACATCTTGGTCTAGTACAACAAGCACTACTATTTTAAATCTTGATAGATTTGATTTGATTTTGTGATATTCCTTTTGGATATAACTAAGTAAATTTTGTAGGTCAAGAAGATTTAATTTGGAATAAGTTTTGTATCTTCAGTTCTATATAAGTTACTAAATTGGGCCTTGAAACAATTTAGGAAACTTGGTATTGTTTGTTCCATGATTTAAGGAGATTTTGTTGCACAATTAGTGCATCACTCAACTTGTGGATCAAGAAACTTTTGGGCGCAGGATTCGAAGCCCATGGACTGCAAAGGTGTTTTTAAAGACAACACCTACACTAATGTATTTGAACTTTCAATAATTTGTAAATTAGTAAAATCTTAGAGTCTTAGGTTTTGAGAGTCTCTTGTGTAGTTTTAAGTTACCCATGTATCCTTTGATACTATGTGGTATCCTGATTGTTACTTGACAGTTTGTCAAGTTATTGTTCTCACTCTTAAAGCTTTTAAGCCAAGAGTTTGAGATTTGTATTTAAAGTGTATGTAAAATCAAGCTTCTCAAATGCACTTTTGTTTTGATGAAGACAAACCATGAGTGACAAAGAAGGCAAAGATTATTGATTAAGCTAAAAGCATCCATGAATAAAGTCTTCAGTTCAAGCACTTAGTAAATTTCAAGGTATAATGATAATACTTACTTTGAACTTAAGACATAGATGCTTAATGGTCAAAAGAAATATTTTATATTGTCCAAATCCTTACTTAAGTTTTTCTAAGCTAAAAATCATTTTTCACTTGATTGCAATCGATTTGCATATTAGTGCAATCGATTGCATGCTTCAATTTTTCAAATCTTTTGTTAATGTTTCTAAGTGTAATCGATTTGCATGGTTATGCAATCGATTGCACTCAATCAACTTTTGCTAAAGACTTCACATGAAATCGATTTACACTCTTATGCAATCGATTGCACGCTCAAAATATTTGGAATTCTAGTTGTTGAAACTCCGTGCAATCGATTTACACAAAGGGTGCAATCGATTGCATGCTGCATGATTTTGAAAAATAGCAGCTTTGCACATGCCTGTTCATAACACCATTTCATGGAAACCTTTCACTCAATCTTGGAAATTGTTCATGATTCATCTCCAGAACTTTATGCTGCTTCAAAAAGGTGCTATGAACATATAAATACTTATTTTCAAAATCATTTCAACACCTTTTCCAATTATATTTTCTGAATTTTCAAAAAACAAACTCAAGCTGTTATACACTTTCATACACAAAGTTTTTCTGCACAATTTCAGATATTGTTAACCAGAAAACTTTGAGCATTATATATCTTGAGTGATTGTATACTATTATCATTGGAAGAGAAGATCAATTCAATGATAAAATCACTTATAGTGATTATTACACTACAAACTCACTCAAATCAAATATTGCTATATACATGCTTATTTTTCAGGATTGTTGAAAATAAGTTCAAGTGATTTTGAAATCTTGCTTTTGCAGGATTGTTGGATACAAGTAAAGTCAATTTGAGAGGATTGTTCTCATTGTTGACATAGTGAAAATCCAAGAGGATTGTTCTTGGTCCAAGAGGATTGTTCTTGGTGGTTTTATTGGTTAGAGTCTTGTATAGAAGGACTAGGGTGTCTTGTCTAGAGGTCTAACAATAAGGAAATCTCTTTCATATTGAAAGGGGACTGGAGTACTCTCGGACTGTGAGGGGAACCAGGATATATCTTTGTGTTATTTACTTTTCTGTATTTACCACTTTCTTCACTAGTCATAAACCATAAAATAAAGAAACACATTTGTAAAGCATGCACTAAACCATAAAAATAATATCCATCATCACTGAAACCAGAAATTTTTAAAGTACCTAATTCACCCCCCTCTTAGGTGTACTTCGTACTTACAATATAATCATATAAATTGGGTTATTCTTGATACAATTACTAGGATTGGGACTGTGAGATATCACTGAGGTGATTTAGTGGATGAGATGGTATTTCTCATATCTAGATGATGATTTCTAGGTAGAAGTTGCACTAGGTAGTGATTAAGCGAGAAGTTGTAAATTGGGATTGTTTAGGCTTTAAATTGTTACTGCTAATAGTGGCTTTCCTTCTTGGCTTGGTAGCTCCCAAATGTAGGTAATGTTGGCCAAAACTGGGTTAATAGCTCTTTGTGTTATTTATCATTCTATAGTTTTTTGTTTTATTATATATTTTAGTCTGATATGTCTGGTTTGTTTCCAGATGGTGTAACATTTGTCTTGTATTGTTCTGATGTTGAGATATCAGTATGAACAAGCGTTCTATGTTCCAGAAAATTTCAATTGGCATCAGAGTAGGTACCTTGGTCTATTAGGTGAACTTGATGGAGATTCTTTTCAGGTACTATTTATCTTTTGGAAAACTAGAGTTATAGCATTATGGAAATCAGTGTACAATAAGACTTTGATGTTAGTCAGGTTAAAATAATCCTGATGTTAAGAGGAACGGTGGGAGGAGTATAAGTTGGTTCTCTGTAACTTTGATGTATGGGTTTTGCCAAGGTTGGAGAAGCTGTATGGGTTTTCTATGTCTTGGGCTAAGGAGGAAATTGATCCTGATCTTCCCAAGATCATTACTGATTTGACTGGAAAATGGACTTATGATCTGGATTTTTGTATTGAAGAATTATCTCATGATGTGCTGGATGTTATATTCAAAGATCTGTGTATCTAGAATAAAAATGGGTTGTCAAATATGAAGAAATTGGAGGTGATTTATTTCTGATCTTATGTCTTAAGAGAAAGAAATATTGTTTACCATCTATAACTTGCAGGGTGAGGTGACTCTATTAATCCTAAAACTTTATATCATGATCAAGTCTGTAAGGATAGTTTAGAACAGTTCGAGAGGTTTATTCTATAGGAAATAAGATTGGAAGCCTAGATGGGATTGGGTTTTCAAGCTATTATTAGCAAAGAGAAAACTCAAGTGACAAGAGATTGTTTCAATCAGAAGACAAGATGAGTCAAGTATGTCAATCTAAATGTCTCAACATTGTGCGAGACATCAGATTACTCAAGATAGAAGCAAATACTTCCACTGAAGATGTTTCTTCTATGATATGTTAATATTAACTTATTTTTTGTTTTCCTTGACTTCCTCAAAGGTAAAACTCAACACGATTAACTAAGACTTGGTTAAAACTCAGAGAAGGAGTTAATTTCCTTATCTGTCATACCTTTCTTATATCTTCAACTAAGATGACTGGTATTTTGACACTAACATTACCAGACACTTGACTTCAGTAAATGTGCTTCTGCTGGTTTATTTAAGTCTCATGCTATCAACTGTTAATTTTGTTGTTGATACAAAAATAGAATATTAAGGCCATTAGGTAACTGAAGAATACATGATGGAGTATCTATGTTTTGGTAATGTTCTTCTTACTAGAGGACTGATGACTATTGTGCTAAACATAAGTCAGTTATGCGATCAAGGTATGAAGGTAAATGTCATTAGGAAATAATTTTTTGTCTCTAATGAGATGTCTGAAGTTTTGATAAGGATTTAAAAAACAGTTTCTATTTGTGAATTACACATGTATTTATTTGCTTATCCGCCTATTTGATGTACAAGAAAGATGAAGTCAAGATGTCACACCAAAAGGTGCAACATCAGATACTTGCAAAAATCTCTATAATCTATTATATGGATCTTATTAGTCCAATGCAATATGAGTGTCCTTGTGGATAGAGGTATATATGTTATTCTCTTTTGTGCTCTATAGCAAAGAAGAATATATTATCTATGAATTCTTCAAAGGTTCTTATCTCTCCTTGAAAGAGAACAAGGTATACTTCTTAGCTATTCTACTAAGAGAAGTACATTTAGTAACATAAACTTCTTAAAAAAATCAATGATTTATTCATTGAGAAAGGACCTGGTGTTCAACCAGATGTTAAAACATCATTTCAGCAGGTTGAGTCCTCAGAAAATGTGAAAGATTATAATGTGCTAACATGCACCGAATAATATAATTCTCAAGAAGATAAAATAGTGTCTAAGAGGTGGTTCATTATTTGGAATTGTTTAGAGTTTGTGATCATCAATATCTTCATAAATGAAGCATCTAATGATGATGTATTTTGGAGTAAAAGTTGTTTGTCCAAGTCTAATGGAGATAGTATGAAAGGAGGAAGTTGTGTTAAGAAACAATCTTATCTCTTGGATCAAAAATATTTTATCCTGGTCTATCTTTAAAGGATAGGTACATTACTGGAGGAAGATGTATTCTTAAGTGGGTTGGTTACTAAAAGAGTACAATGACAAATTGGATGTCATGACATTGTAGTGTGACAAGCTACTGCATTCAAGGAACTTAACGAGTTTATTTTGTTTACAGAATAAAGTCATGAGTTTAAGTCAACATTGTGTCAAGGGACTTGTTACAGGAAAATATTGGAACTTTTAAGAGTGGAATATCTGAGAAGGTGTATGAAGTTTTTTTATCATAACTTGAGGTGCAAGTTACATTGAGTATATGAGCGGTAATTTTGGAATTGAACTGCTGAAGAATTATAGTAGTAATTGTTTGGTCGGTTTGCCAACTATATTCCTTCATCTTGTGATATGTGCAATCTCAGAAAAGGCATTTCCAATGGCATGGAGAATTTCATTTCAAATGTTGTAACATTTTTCTTGCAGTCAAATCTTGGAAAGAGAGAAAAGCTAATAAGGGATGTGTCTCTCTCCTATGGTGAGTGGTGCAATGTTACTAAGGCTAATTTTATCTTCTTCCAAAAATGATCTCATTGACTATACTGTCGTTACAAGCAAGGTTTTGTTACAAACTACGGAACTCTCCTTGTATTTAAAGGCATCAAAACCTCACCATCTTCACAAATTGTGTTTCAAACATGAGCAAGTCTTCCAAAGATGTTAGTGCTAAGAAGGTTTTTCTGCTGGAATCCAAAAGGGATAAGATCAATGGTCCAAAGAAGGATGTATTAAACATTGCAACAAATGTTGGAACATCTATTGGAGCATCAAGAACAGGGAAACCATTTGTAACATAGATGAAGTCCCTCAAGAGAAAATCTTGTTCAATTACATGACTCACATTCAGGTACTGATGAAGACTGGGTAAAATTCATTGACTCAGGAGGGGGATTTGGATAACTGTTATATGCTGTCTAATTATAAAAAAAATAATAAAAAGGTGTGCTTTTTTCTGTTTGTTATTTTTCTGTTCATTGAGTCAATCTTATTTTTTGAGTCTTTTGTTTTCATTTTGTTTGTGTTCCATAGTTGAGTTTGTTTAAGTCCTTGTTTTGAGTCATTTTTTAACCCTTAGTTTTTATTTGTTTGTGAGAGTATATTATTTTTGTTTCTTGTTTTGAACAATCTTTTCTTTAGTCTGAACAGAGAGGTTTTTGAATCTTAAAGCCCTCACAACTATCCATCTATTAAACATGTTCCATTTAGAGTTTATACTTGAAGAGTGATAGATGACATTGGATTCCTTAATGAGTTTCTTGAGTCTTCTTATTGAATTGTCCTTAAAGTTAGATATTACTTCATCAAGGTTAAGTCTAAGGAGTTTAGGATCATGATTGGTTTCTTCCTCATAACTAGTTTCAATAGAGGTAGATGGTTCAAAGATAATAGTAAGGTTCTGAGAGGCTATAATATTGCCAACTGTAGAGACAAAAGGTGTAGGTAGACTATCAAAGATGGTAGGAGGTTTAGTGATGATAATAAGGGGTGGCTATTTTTTAGAAATAGCAATCATATATGTAGATGTGTTTTCTACGGGAATTGAAATTTCTTAAGTGGAAGTAATTGTGGGTGTGTCCTTGAAATCTGGTGATTGAAAAGAAATCTTTGGAAGGAGTGTGGAAAAATTATATGTGGAGGTTGTAAAAATTAAATCTGGTCATGATAAGTATTTTGATGGTGTGAATGTTGATGGTTTGAAAACTATTTTAAGAGTGATTGGTAAGGGTGTTTGAGCCTTAGATGTCTCAAGAGACTTAGAAGTGGTAATATTAAGAGGTGGCATAGAAGTTGATGGAGTAATTCTTTTAAGATCAGAACAAGGAATAGTAGTGAGTTGAGAATGAAAGGAATTACTAAGAGACTCGGCACAAGTTGAAAAAATAGTGTTTCTCAATTAATTTTCAGACGTTGACAACGTTGGAAGTCTTTGCTTCTTTTATGATGTCACTTTCTTCTAAAAGGCTCCATGTTTTATCTTAGATGATGATGGTTTTGAAGGAGCATCCATGAGATATTAAAAAGGAATTCGAGAAATGTCTACTCCATCATCCGCAAAACCTTTCAAATAATGGGCTACAGCTTCAAGTGGATCACACTAAGTGAAAAGTGGATATCCATTCACTATCATCCTATTATTTATCATGCAATTGAAGTCCGAGGACATACTTGGAGGAATTAAAGCCCATTCTATGTTGATAGCTTTTGGGCTTCTTAGATTCTGCATGTTGAATTTGTTTCCCACTTCTGTCTGAGGAACTTCCATAATGTTTAGAGTGTGTAAGTTCCCAATGAGGCCCCTCTCTTTCAGGATATCTGAAATATGTTCGCTCAAAGGAATGTGGGTCTTTTTAGCAATTCCAGTTTCACTATTTCTCGTCTCTATAACCGTATCTCTCAATAGAATAATAGAAGAGATAGTAAATGGACTTTTTCTCCCTTCATTAGATAATATAATATGTGTTTCTGTTTAATGGTCACATGATTTGATGCGCTGGAAGCTAGTTTGGGATGTATGCATCCTTAGATGGTTTTGAACCACACCTTCAAATTCTTGGACAAATATTTACATCTATAAGATTATATTCCTTCAGATGACCTTTGATTTCTTTAAATAAAGATTGCAGGATTAGTTTCATGCTTAAGAAAGTGTGATTATGACTTCATGCGATAAACCCTTTTTTCCCTGAAATTTTCGATTCCAAGCAAGGTAGCTACACATTTTTCATTAATCAAAACCTTTTCACCTACAACATGCGATACTATGCAGGTTTCTTCAGCTTTTGTGTGTCTCTAGAAGTCTTTGACCAGATTAGTGTAAACAATTCCATGGAGGCGTCAAAAATAGTCCTTGATTGTTTAGTTCCTCTTTAAATCTGTGCCATTTGCTTTCAGGTTCTTAAAATCCACTAGCAGTTCACAAAGAAAATCTAGTTAATTAACTCTTGTAGATAGATGAATGTTCCAAGGACGGTCAAGTATGTGAGTTTGTTTAAGAGGTTGTTGAAAGATTACCAGGGATTGCCTTAGTGACGAAGATTCTGAAGCTTGTGTACTTGAACACAATTGATGAGAGGATTTTTCTTATATTTCAAGTTCTTAAGAGAACTTAAAGACTTCTTGTTGTTAGGAATCCATGGTGGAAGAAAATAATTAAGAGAATATATGGTTATAGGTGAAGTGACTAATGTGAATGTGAGAACAAAGAGAGGGTATTGAAACTATTATTTCTCTAAACTTATGATTGGCATTCATTTTGGTAAAACCATTTTTGTAGCAACATGTTGAACAAAATGTTCCACCATTCTATTTTCAACATGTCAAGTAAGATGTCCCAACAAGGAGATAGGACATCGCGTCTGCAGCAAGCTGACAGTCGTGGGTAAGTTGATTTTTAGCTATTGAACATTAAGGGTATATTCAGTTCGCTTATATGGCATCCAAGATTGACAAACCATAATATTCTTATGTTGGTTTTTGAAGATTACATAGTTTCTAATTATGGAGACATTTTAGGAAACTAATTATTGAAGATCTATTATCTTGAAAGACTTTTTGCAGACTATGTGTAGCCTCAGTGATGCAGTTTTGAAGCCAAATCTAGTCAAGAATGAAGTTATAAATAGAATGGTGTATACCTAGTATTAGGTGGAACTTACAGATGTATTTGTGTTAGGGTTTTTTGAATCATTATTTGTGGGTGTAAGTTTATTGTGAGATGTTCATAAGCATTTAAGAATTTAACATATTGTGTGCCAATTCTCATAAGCTTTTAATCATTGAGTTTTGCGTGTTCTTGGAAGTATAGCTTTCGATTGTTTTTTATCTCTACTTGTGTTTATAGTTGTTCCAATTGTTGAATGTAATTGAAGAGGGCCTCATACCTAGGTGTGTATTAGGTAGAAGTTAAGAAAAGGGTAGTGATTAAGTGTGTATGCTGTAAACTGGAGGTTTGCAGTAAGGTCTTCAAATAGATACTATCTAGTTAATTTCGTCCATGGCTTGGTAGCCCCCATAGTAGGAAGGTTGTTCCGAATTGGGTAAACATATCATATGTTATTTACTTTCAGCACTAATATTTTTGTTTATACACCTTGATGTTGTGTGTGAAGTAAGATCCTGCTCTGACTCTAGGTGAGATTCAGGGAAGTTACTTTCTTGTGAACTGAACAAGGATGGTAGAACTATGGTAAAAACATTGATTCTAGATGCTACCAACTATGACAGTTAGAAACCTCATATGGAGTCCTTTATAAAGTTTGTGGGTGACATGGCTTGGAGAAACATTGTCAAAGGTTAGGATCCACCGAAGGTTATCGATGTAGTAGGGAAGGTCACTGATGTGCTGAAGCCTGAAGAATATTGGGATGATAATGACGAGGCATGATCTCAAGGAAACTCCAAAGCATTGAATGCCACATTCAATGGAGTTGATAAAAATATTTTCAAGTTGATAAAGAATTGCAAACATGGAAAAGTTGCATGGGAAACCTTGATAAAGGTGCATGAAGGAAATCCTAAGGTTAAATTGGCAAAGCTCCAGCTTCTCTCCTACAAATTTGAGAACTTGAAGATGAATGAGGATAAGAATATCTAGAACTTTCATATGGATGTTCTAGATATTGCTAATGACTCAGAAAACCTTGGAGATAAGATATCAGAGGATAAGCTAGTCAGAATGATGCTTAAATATCTTCCTAAGATATTTGACATGAAGATGATTGCTATTGAAGAATCCCAAGATTTAAGCACTATGAAAATTGATGAACTTGCGAGTTCACTCAAGGATTTTGAGTCTGCTATCAACGAAAAATCTAAAAATAAGAAGAGCTTAGCTTTTGGATCTAGTGCTGAAGATTCTGAGGATAAAGGAAACATGAACTCAGAATGAGTATCTGAGGAACTCGTGCTACTGGGAAGATAGTTTAGCAGGATGTTAAGGAAGTCCAGGTTAGGTTCTAAGAACATGTCTTACAACATCAACAAACCAGGATCTGGAAAGGAATTCAAGATTTGATGAAAAGTCAAACCAAGGGAAAGGTGTATAGTGTCATGAATGTGAGGGATGTGGACACATAAGAACTGAATTTACCACCTATCTCAAAAAACAAGGAAAGAATTTGTATGTGTCATGGTCTGATGGGGAAACAGAAAGTGATCACGAGGAAGGTTCAGCCAAGCAGGTGATTTCCTTGACTGGAATTTATGGATCTGACTAAGAATCAAGCGCTTCTGATAAAGAATCATATGTTGGAGAAATCATTGTTAATGAACTGGCTATTGGGTACTCAGAGTTGTGCCTCAAAAATGAAAGACTGTGTTAGAAAGTATTGACATAAAAGTTTGTCATTACTCGATCGGAGGCTGAGAAAGAAGAGCATTTATCTATCATTGTTATATAGAGGAGAATACTGGGAATGTAAAGAGTCTTGGTTTTAATAACCAAATTGTGAAGAACAACAAGAAAATAGTGGAGTTTTCTCCTTAAAGGATGAAGCATGATCTGAAGATGTCAAGGTATATGTTCCAAGATCAGTCAAGACATAAGGTAATACATCATAGTGTAGTGGTAGAAATGTTGAGACTAAGCCATTGGATTGACTTGACTCGTAATGATGAAATAAAAATCGTCACCGCGCTTTATTATTTCCAACGGAATGGGAAAAGAGCGAATAACCCAAAAAAGAGGGGGAGAGAATCTAGGTACGGGGGTTGGTTATGCAAAGGGAAGGTATTAGCACCCTAAATATCCATGGTACTTCGCAGGAACCTCTTTGAAAATTTGTGTATTTAGGCTATAAGGGTTGTATACAAAAATAGATGGTAGAGATGAGAAAGGATGTATTTTAAGAGAAGAGACATCATTGTCATATCCGAGTAGAAAAAATACTTACTACCCACGATTATAAGAAAAGAGAATTTGTGTCATATCAAAGTGGAGAATATAGCTTGAATTTTAAAATCAACAAAGCCTCACTCAACACCCAAGTGGAAAATATCTCACTTCACTACTAATAATAGAAGTATAGTAGCTCGCGTCACTTCAAGGATTGACAAGAGTCTAATCTTTTGAGAAAATTTTAAAGTAAAAAGTCAAAGTGGAAAAAATGGTTTGAATGAGATTGATTGAATTTTAGTCTTCTCACAAAAAATGTCAAAGTATGGTCAAGTTGATTAAAGTTTGATAAAGAAAATATTTTTGAAAATGCATGGACCTAAGTACATGTTTATTATGAAAGAGATTTAAGTTAGAAAAAAAAAGAGCTTTGAAAAGGATGGGGAATATTTTAAAATTAATGAAAATGGGAGGAGATGAAGGGACTATCCTAAAGCATAAGGTAAAAATTAGGGAAAAGAACCGTATAACCAACAAGAAGCCAACACTTGACATAAAGAGTCAATGTAGAATTCACATCCTTTGGATTGAAACCAAGAATGCAAAGATATTAAACCTCCTAGGAGTACCAAGCTTTAGATGCGTTATGTCTTCATAAAAATTGGGCAGAGTAATAGTTATATACAGATGAATTCTCAATCACAGACAAAGCATATAATTAGAATAACATGCACACAAAGAAAATCAACCCAATGTCTCGGGGTAAATCCTAATAACTCCAGACAAAATAACAATAAGATCCACAAGGTCTAAAAGGTATCAAAGGCTTCTAATCCTAAGTCCGTAAAATCCAACCCTCCATTATGCCAGGGATAGTAACCAAATAGTCCGTATAACTTTAAAGCTTTTTTATTGTTCAAGTTGATTATTAACTATTTTCAAAAAGAAAATGAAAGTTCAAGTGAGCAAAGAGTAAAATGACATAAAGATAAATTCTCAAATGAGCAAAGATAAAAATAGCAAGAAATGTAAATACTAAAGTAAATGGTACTTAAAAGTAAAGGCATGAAATAAAAGGGCTTAAAATAAAAGTCAATTGTTAGTTGATTAGAATTTAGAGGTTAGTTGAATGACCATCTTAAAACTTGCATTTGAAAAATCGTTAGAAGATTGATAAATTCAAAACCTCTCAACAACAAGTTTCATTTTCTTTTTGTCAAGTATATCATTCATTTCAAGTTCTCGAGGCAACAACATGTGATAAATGATGTTTAAATGATTCACTTAGACCAAAGTTTATGATGGTTCATTAGAGAATTAATAAGACCAAAGCCTCCTAACAATGAACCTCAAGGTTATTGGATCAAAGGTTTCAAATTAAATATACTTGGGATTTAAACCATAAATTTGGGCCACAAATGATTATTTTTCGAATCAAGATAAAATTGAGTGCTATGTAAAGCAATCGTAAGTGGACTTATATAGAAGTCGCACCTATTTTGAGGTTGGTCAATAGCAATTTATGTACCATATGTTTAGAGAAATGACATGTAGATCATTCTCCAATAACATGTAGCACAAGTAAGAAAGGGATAAGACAAAGAGGGAAGGGATGTATTAGATGAAATTAGGGTTTCAAATATCATTAACATCATTCATCCATTTTGGTGGATTTGGTCTGTCAACCTATTAACATCCAAGATCCAATGAGATTGATGAATTTTCCCAAGATAACTCTCAAGTCAGTAGTAAATGTCATACCAATAGTTAAACAAAAAAACTATGCACAAAAGTTCTCAAACACAAACTTTGATTAAGAGCAAAACCCTAATTATACTCCTAAGTCAAAATTATGTTAAAAATAGTAAAAGGTCTCGTAAAAAAGTCCTTGGAATTATAATTTGAAGTTCTTGGATTAACTTGAAAGGGTGAAAATAATTTGGAATTGTCAAGACTAGGTGGCAAAAGGCACAAACTAGAGAGGTTAAACAAAATGATTTGTGAAAAATGATAAAGTCAGAAGTAAAATATCAACAAAATGATTTTTTGACCTTAAGTAATCCAAGAACATAGAACCTATTTTTCTTGATTTTAAAATTAAGGGAAATTGGAATATTAAATGTTTATTTAGGTTTAAGCATGAAATAAGACCAAAAACAACAATTAACTTAAACAACTTTGAAAAATAGTCAAACTGAACTGTAAATTAAATTAAAAATTATAAGCAATTAGTTAAATACCTAAGAGTTTGTAAGTATATTTTTTTGGAATTTTATCACAAGAGAAAAAAATTAAACAAAAATTATTTACGCAATATATAAAAAAAACAAAGAAAAATGTAATATAACCAATCAATTTATTTAATTTGCATCCCACGAATTTCGTAAAATAGGAATAAAATTATTTTCATAAAGAAGACATAGCAGGAAACTCAAAACATTTTTTATGGATTTTTTAGGTTAGAAAAAATATAAATATAAAAATTTCCAAAACTTAAAAACTGATTAAAACTCTAATTAAACTAATTGAGTTAATTAATCATGCAAAAATGATTAAAATATGAAATAAAATTAAAAATCTAAAAGTAGACTAAAAATAATATCTAAAATATTTTTTTGATATTTTTTGAATAGTTGAAACTATTTCAAATAATTTGTAGAAAACAATTAAAATGAAAGACATTCAAATTAAATTCAGATCTACTACATTAGTTATGATCAAAAGTCACTGTAAAAGAAATTCAAATCATGTTCAATAGGTAACAAACGCGTCATCTTCTCTGTCCTTTAACCATGCCCTAGCTCATTTTTAAAGTTCCAACAAGCAAAAGTCAATTCACGATTTCTCTCTTATTTCTCTATGAAAACTCAAAATGTAAACATCAAACTTCAAGATTAAAATGCGTGTGACACAATAGGATCAAGAATTTCATGAAATGATGCATGAATCATATAGAAATTAGGGCGCGAAGTTTGCTGCATGAACATGGTTTTGAGTTGAGCAATTTAACTAACAGTTTTCAGAGTCAAATATCTCACTCGACTCTCAACGAAATCAAATTATCCAAATATAAAAATCCATCACAAAATTACAAGGAATATGAATGTTCCCTTATATTTTTCAAAATGAAGCAAGATCAAAGCACAAAGGGAGCATGAAGTCACTGCCACAAAAAAAATTCAAGGATTTTGCATAGCACGAATTCATCATGAAAAATAAATTCACGGGATTAAAGATGCAAGATGCAAGCTAAAATCGGGGATTGAAGTTCAGGGGAATTTACCTCAAGCGTAAAAAATAAATTCACATTGTCTTTGAACAGTGGTACGAAACCCAAAGATTATTGCTTCCTAAGCTTCAAATGAAGATGAAATTATGAAGAGATGAATACAAGAGCAAGGGACAGGAGCTTCGAAAAAAAGAGAACAAAGAGAGTTCTGATTTTTGCTTCAGTGAAGGAGAAATTGTGTTATTCTAATGCGACTTAAATTGAGTATATATAGATTCGGAAAGAGTGTTGAGGAAGCTTTGCTAAAGGTATGAAAGTGATTTGTAGTTTGGAGGAAAAATTGGAACTTTTTGAAAATTTGACAGTTTGCAAGCAAGGCCATACATTTCATGTTGTTTTTGTTGAGCTGAGGGTTTTTTAGGTAATTCATAGGGAGTAGAATGAGAGTGTAATGCGTGCCCCCAATGTGACACAAAAGTGTGTGCACAAAACAAAATCTGGTACACTGCATGCATGGCTCATGATCAGCTCAGTTTCAACCTAAAGATCTCCCAATTGGCTCGTGCGTTTTACAAGCTCTTGAGGCCTTTAGAAAGCCCTCATGATGAACTTCAACATGGTGCTTTGAATGGTTGAACATGTCCTTGCATTAGGGAGAAATTTATGTGAGAACTTTGAAAAATGAGAGGCCTGGCACGCTGGTAAGTGAAAATTGTAGCTATTTTTAAATATAATTTTTGTTTCAATTATCGACTTTTTGTTGTTAATATCATTTAATAAACCAGACTTTTTTGTAAATACATTTAGTTTGTGTTTATTTGTGTTTTCGTGTACATAGTGTACCTTTTGATGTTTTTCCATTCATTTTGTAGGTATTTGTTGCATTTTGAAGCACTGAGGAATAAAGTGTCGAAGGAACGGCTCCGGATGCGTGTTTTCAAAATAAAAGATTATTTTTGTCCAGGATAGCCCGCTTAGCACGCAGAAACCGCTAAGTGCGAGTGTGTTTAGCCCATTTTGTAGTGTGCTGCTTGTGTTTGACATTTTAGCAGAACCAATATTTTCAATCCCGCTTAGCGCGGACAGCGTGCTGAGCGCAAATAGCGTGCTTAGTGTGGTTTAGGTCAGTTTGATGTGTAAAATAAGGAAGTCGCGCTTAGCGGGCCAGGACTTCTTAGCGCGTCTGCTGAGATTTTTTTATAACTTCATTTCCTTCATTTTTTAGGTTATGGTTTTGGGGATGTTTTTTCTCCCAACTCCATCAACCTTTAGTTTTGTTAGGATTAGCTTAGATAACAACTATGGAGCTTGCATGTGGATGATCTGGGGTGGATTGCTCTTTGATCGGTGCTGACAAACCAGTAGATCTATGGTTCATTTCTCTTTTTCTATGTGTATGCCCTATTGGTTGGGTTTGTATGTATATTTACTTTGAACTTATGTATATTTTTCGCCCTTAGAATTATATAAAACTTGTTTTACAAATCTTTGTCGATTGTTATCCTTGATTTTTGCGCTATGCTAGGGATTTGAGTTGTTATAGACATATAATGCTTAGATTTTTATCTAGGATGATTATCTAATAGTGTCTGAATTCTAGGGATATATTTACCGTTGTTATTCACGTAGGGTGTCTGTGATTAATGCTTATGTGTTATTTGTGTCGCTTTGAAGGATCATCGATGCAAGCGAGCACAGTTGACTTTTGTGTTGTTGAGGTGGTTGAGAGATCGTTACCGACATGATGCAGTCGGCCTCTTAATTTGGGTTAGAAATAACTTAGATTGTGAGTGACACGTGATGACATTGATGAATATTGTAGCTTAAGTATAAGAGGTTGATAGGTTTAAGTATGTGAGAAGTAGTATATATGCATGCTTGATAAGTTATTCCTTTTTCTTTTTTATACATTTATTTTATGTTGATACTTTTCATTTCGACCTATTTATCCCCAAACTCATTAACGAGAGAATTGTCGAACGGCGAATCAATAACCAATCATTTTGGACACGATACAATATAACCTAAATATCACCCGTTAAATTAATAAGTTACTTTTTGCTTGCCGCTTTACAGCAACAACAAAATGGCGATGTTGTCGGGGATTGATGTTTATTGTTTTCACATTGCGATAAGTTTCTTCATTTTTGAGATTTGTAATTAATGTATATGTTGTATAAAATGTGTACATTAACTTGTCTATTTTTACTTGTACATGTTTTGTGTTTACTTTCAATACTTGTGCATATGTGTGTTTTTATTTGTTTTCACGTATTGTTGTGAATTGTCTCATTTTCGTAACGTTTGTTGTATGGATGTTAGGACACTTTCTTTAAGTTTGTGCGGTGTGACAATATCATGGCATGACGAGAGAAGGTTACTAGCTCGCACAATAAAGGCGTCGAGCTTACGACGTAAAACAAGCATGTTTTGTTTGTATTCATTTATGTATGTGTTGACTTGTGTTTTAACAAGTTGAAATTGGACCTATTTTAAATTCTCAAATTTTCACTCTTCAACTTGTTAATTCACTTTCAACTGTTTGTTTCGTTATGTCAATTTGTGTTTTTTCGCAAGCTTGTCGTGTTTAGCTTCAGGAAGTTTGTTATGTTGTAAATATTGTAATTTTTGTAAAGTGAGTGTGTTAGGTGAATGTGGAGGCTGCACTATTGTTGTTGTTCTGGTTTTTCTGCAACTGGTGTAGCGCGCTAAGTGCGGTTTAGGCCTCTTGGCGCACTCTCTTGTACTGCGCTAGTGAAGTTTTTTTCAGTGTTCACTTGGCCGTCCTTTTCCCCACTTTCACCAATGCCTTGTAGTAGTAATTAAAATTAATATTATTTTTTAATTATTTTTTTTCTTTGAGCTTATTATGAATAGCTTGAAGTCTCTTTTGGTGATTTTCCAAATTTGAGTGTTTCAACTTGCGAATGCGTGGTAATTATTTTATTAATGTTCTATACACGTTTGAGGTATGTGTTTATCGCTTTCTATAATTTAGAATATTCATGATACTTAGACCTTTTACAATTTTTATACCATTCATTCTTTTGTATACTTGTTAATTTGTGAATCATTTTAGTTCCTACCCTTTTTGTGAGGTTGCTTTCTGTTGTTCACATACGTTGGAGACCACAACTCTTGTTTTAACTGGATTTTATTATTCTTAATCTTTTGTTTGTGTTGGTTGTATGAAAGCATGAAAATGATTAAGGAATTATTTGTCCCATGTTGAACACAACTACCTTGGCCAAATAGTCAATTCACCTTGTGAGTGTTTGGTCATTAGTAACCCCTTTGAGCTTCTTATCGATATCCATGTTGTTTTTTTCTAAATGCTTGTTTATGAGTGTTTAGTTCATATTTTTGTATGGATGTGATTCTATTGTTTTCTTGAACCCTCAACTATAATTTTTAATTGAATTGCCTTATGTTGTACCCCAATTTTTTCCCATAAGATTCCTCTATCATCTCATATCAACTCAATCACAATAAGATCACACTAGGGTTTGGTTCTTCTCCCTATTTTTAGGCTTTCTCATGAGGAATAACCAATCACCTTGATTTATATATTATGACCATATATGTTTTGTATTGATTAACTTTTAACTCATAATAACAATGAATGTTTTCTTGAATTGATGATGTTAAAAGTGAAAGCATAACACATTTCATCAGGTTGATCTATAGGTTCACAAGTTTATTTTCATGCCTTCTTCAACAAAGTTTCATTGAAATTCAAGCTTCATCATTGAGGTTTTTGAAGTGATATCATGAAAAGGTCTACTATTATTCGTCATGCCTCAACTTGTCAAAGAAAATCAAAAGATGCAAGAGTTGATTGAAGAAGTTTGACCTAATTGGACAAGTTCTTGATTTCATGATCACAAGTGCATAAATATCTCAATTATCAATACTTGGAGGTGATTTTTGTTGCAATGGATTCTTATTATCATCCACAACAACTTCTATTCACATGACAAAAGTATTTGTTCAAGAAAGTTTGTCAAAATTAAAAGGGGTTCCCAAGGCATTTTGTTGCTCTAGGAGCTAGGGTTTTAAACTTCTAAGGGCTATACCTTGCTCATATTTTGAAATTTTTGAGTAATTCCAAATACATTCTTCTCTTCAAATGTTTATCAACTAATCACTTCAAAAGTTTCAAGAAGATTTTATGTGGAAGATGCCTAATGATGAAGAAAGATTACAAGTCCTCTAGATAGCCCATCAAATTCCCTTATGTGACTTCAAAAGATCATAACTTTGTCAACTTTTATCTCCTTGATCCCATTATTTTTCCCAAATGATCTTAAGGATGTGAACTTTAACTCTTATTGTATTTGCAAAGCTTTAAAATGGATGGAGGATGCCCTAAGAATGCAAAAGATTATAGGTCTTCTCATGAATTTTCACAAACTTCACAAGGCCATAACTTTTTCAATGTTTGTTATTTTGAGTGATACGAGTTTCACAATACTCTTTAAGTAGTCCAATTCAAGCTAGCATCAATGATAAAATCTCAATTTTGAAGAATGGCCTTGTTTGGAGTCAAAACATTATAGGCCATTTTTTGAGAAAAAACTTTAGAATTTTTCTAAGTACAAAAAGTCAGCATCTTTTTCTAAACTTTGACTCATCAAAACTTTTAAATCAAGCATCCATTTGATTCCATTCTTTGGAAATTGTAAAGATTGTAACCTTATCTTTCAATTGCTTCAAGGATCATGCCCTAAGACCCCTTAAGCTATGAATGCCATTGATTCAAAGTTGGTACCTTGAAACTGACTTTTTCCTCCAAGTCAGGATTTCAAATGCACAATTCAGCTTCTAGTCACTAAATATCTGTGCATTTTTACTTCTAATCATGTTTAACAATCTTCCAGAAGTGATTAGCACCTTGAAGTGCAAGTTTTAGTTAAGTTTTGAGAAAAATAGAAGCCCCGCTTTTCATGCTTGCAACTTCACACGATTTCCCTCAACACTTCATCATTCCACACGCTTGAGCATCCTATTTGCTTCCCTATAAATAAAGGGTTATATCTCACTCATTTTATCAAGCTTAGACAACCAGAATCACCCTGCCTAAATCTTTCATTAACCCATATTTCTGCAACTTCGAATTTAGTTTTACAGCCTTCCTCGATCCATTTTCTTTGTCAATTCTTCATCCTTATACTTCACTAATGCTAACAGAAGAACAACCAAGCCCTAAAGCATACTAAATCGTGCTAGCCAAGTCAAGTTTCATAGCTCTGAATTAGAACTTCGATAGGTAGATTCCTTCATCAGTTCTCTCAAAATTTGTTACCACAATGAAGCTCTCATCATTCTGATACTAGTCGCAACATTTGTTTTCAACTGGAATTGAGTTTTGATCTGGAATTTTCAAATCCCTATTCAAATTTTTTCTCCTGCTTTGCTTCAATTCGATTGACCTACATCTTTTATAAATTTTTCGCGAGGGTACAATTTTATTTGTCTTGATGAGATGAAGAGAATGGCATTAGTCTGAACCTCTAAATTTACAGTTTGAGGAACATGGTTTTGAGGTTGGCTGGAGGTTTAAGACGACCATGCTGGCGTCTTCATCCAATGAGAATTTGCCACACATTTTTTAAATTTATTTTAAATTGTTGATCTAGTGGTTTATTCACTAATGACCATGATATGCACAGTACTCTAGATCCCTTGGATTTGATTACTATCGCGTTTTGACATTGATCTAATGGTCCACATCTTTTTGGTTTTTTTTTAATTGATTTAAACTTCAAAAATTCATATTTCTGACTCAAAAAATCTGATAAAATTCTTAAAAATACTTTGAATTATTTCTGACTTTGTGAATATTTTTTCATATTTTTATTTTAATGTTTGATATTTTTCCAAATTTTTTGTATTGTTTTCCTTATTTTAATTGTTTTAAAAATACTTCTCGTCATTTTAAAATTCTAAAAAATTTTATCAAGATCATTTTCTTTATTTCTAACTTTCTGAAATTGTTATCAGAATTTTATTTTGATTTTTACTATTTTTGATTTTTTTTCTGTTTTGATCCATTTAGGGAAGTCTGAGGTTGAAGCCCACATCACTACTAAAGGAGGGATTAGAGGATTACCAACTCAGTTCTTATTAGAGAAAGCCCGTTACTTTTCTAGGATAAAGAGTACAGTCGCTTTTGAGGCCATCTTTGCTCTAATTGCTTACGGGTTATTCTTATTTCCCAATGTAGACAAATTTGTTGACATTAACGCTATCAGGATCTTCATGATTGGAAACTCAGTTCCTACATTGTTGGGTGACGCTTATTACTCTATTCATCTTCGGGATTCTTATAATGTGGATCAAAGAAGCTTTCTGTTTTAAAAAATTATCAAAAAAAATAATAAAAATATTTGAGATCACTTCTGACTTTTCAATGCTCTCGTTTAATTTTTCTTTGATACTTTGAACATAGTTTTCCATTTTACTTTTATTTTCATTTTAAAAAACAATTTAAAATTTTTTTTATTTATTTTGTTTTATTAATTACAATTTATTTTTTGAATATATTCTGGCCATGTGATTTTTGATCATGAACTTCATTAACATCGTTGGATATTGGGTGTTGAGTTTAACTCCACCAAAATGGATGAATGATTTTAATGATAGTTTGATTAAAATCTTTAATTCAAGTATTTTCCCTCCCTCTTCATCTTATCCCTTTCTTACTTGTATTATATGTTATTATATGATGATTTGCATATCATCTGTCTAAACATATGGTACATATATGGCTATTGACCGACCTCAAAATAGGTGCAACTTCTATATGAGTCCACTTACGATTGCTTAACATAACGCTAAATTTTGTCCCGATTCAATAAATGATCATTCATGGCCCAATCTATAAGATCCAATGTTAGAAGGCTTTGGTCTTATCAATCCTCTAATAAATCTTCATAAATTTTGGAACTAAGTGAATCATTTAAACATCGTTGATCATTTATTGTTGCCTTGAGATTTTGAAATGAATGATATACTTGACAAAAGCAAATGAAACTTGTTATCGAGAGGCTTTTATTTTATCAATCTTCTAATGAGTTTTCAAATGCAAGTTTCAAGATGGTCATTCAATTAACCTCTAATTCCTAAAAATTGAGATTATTTTATGCTTTTTATTTTGAGCACATTTATTTTAGCTTTTTCATTTCATGCTACTTTTATCTTTGCTCATTTGTGCATTTATATTTATGTCATTTTTATTTTTCTCACTTGATCTTTTCATTTCTTTTTGAAGATACCTAATAATCAACTTGAACCATAAAAAACTTTAATGTTACTTAGACTATTTGGTTATTATCCTTGGCATTTTGGAGTTATGGACTTCTTGGACTTAGGATTAGATAACTTTAACTACCTTTAGACCTTGTGACTTCTATTGCAATATTGTCTAGAGTTCTCGGGGTTTACCCCAAGACATTGGGTTGTTTGTTTTCTTTGTGTGCAGGTTATTCTGATTATATGCTTTGTCTGTGATTGGGTATTCCTCTGTATACAGCTGTTAGTCTTCCCAATTTTTGTGAAGACTTGATGCCTTTGAAGCTTGGTTTTCTTAGGAGGTTTCATTATCCTTTCTTGTTTGGTTTCAAATCCAAAGGATGGGAATTCTACATTGACTCATTGTGTCAAGTGTTGACTTCTTGTTGGTTAGACAGTTCTTTTCCCTAGCTTTTACCTCATGCTTTAGGATAGTCCCTTCATCTCCTCCAACCTTCTTTAATTTCAAAAATTGTCTCCTTCCTTTGAAAACTTTTCTTGTTTTTTAAACTTGAACCGCTTTCACAATAAACTTGGACTTAAGTCCATGCATTTTCAAAAATATTTTCTTAAACAAAATTTAAACAACTTAATAATACTCTGACATTTTTGTGAGAAGACTAAAGTTCAATCAATCTCATTCAAACCATTTTGCCACTTTGGCTTTTTGCTTTAAAACTCTCTCAAAATATAGACTCTTGTCAACCCTTGTAGTGACGCGAATTATTGTACTTCTACGATATGTAGTGAAGTGAGATGTTTTCCACTTGGGTGTTGAGCGACGCTTTGTTGATTTTAAAATCTAAGACATATCCTCCACTTTGAGATGACGCAAATTCTTCTTTCTCATAATTATGGGTAGTAAGTATGTTTTCCACTCAGATAAGACGATGAACTCTAGTCTCTTAAAATTAACTAACACACATTGTGTTTTAAAAATTTTAAAGGTGAACTACGAGTACCCTGATCCCATATTGCACGAAATATGGTACGTAGGCAATAAAGCTTTGCAACCGCGACGGGTGCAAAAATTGTACAAAATACTTCTTTTCTCATCCCCATAATCTATTTTAGTATACAACTTTTATAGCCTAAATACACAAATTTACAAAGAGGTTTCTGCGGAGTACCATAGATGTTTAGGGTGCTAATACCTTCCCTTTGCATAACCAACCCCCGAACTTAGATTCTCTCCCACTTTTTTGGGTTATTCGCTATTTTCCCATTCATTTGGAAACAATAAAGTGCGGTGGGGATTTTTATTTGTTCTATGCGAGTTATGTCAATCCAATGGCTTAGTATCAATATTTCTACCGCTACAGAAAAAAATGGCGACATCACTAGGGAAAGATTGACCAAATGTTGGTCCATCCCTAAGGGGGTTGGGCATATCTTTGTTTATTTGTGTATGTGCAATTGTTATTTATATGTTATATGTTGTATATATGTTTTTCTGGATTTTCATACTTTTAGGGTGCTTGGTGATTTCTCTTAAGTCCTCTACCAAGACTTAGGTAAACTTAAGATAGGACGGGCGGTATAGTCATGTTAACTTTGAGGGAGAAATCCCAAAAAAGGAGACATGAGACCCCCCACTCAGTTGAGGCCCCTTTGACTGTAGTTTCGTTTACCGAGTAATCGGGAAGATGTGCTTCTTTTGACCCGGGAGCCTGCTGAAATTAAGGACCATGGAACCTTTAACCCATCATGGCCTTTTAGGTGTAGTGCGATAACTATGAAGGAGTATTCCGGAAATGGTTTTCACGCTATACTACACTCAGACGGGTTTTTCTTGAGAATATTACTAATTACCGAGTCAATCGGGACGTTGGTAATATCTGAAGGAAGGATGTAGACTCTGGGAACCTCTTAGAACCTTGTTTAACAGGTGATAAAATATTAAACCATACCTTGTGGGTATTACCTTTGACTTCATGCTCGTGATGTCAAACCTATTAACCCACCATGTTTGTGATCTTGTGTGTGATTGTTGCATCATGCATTCATGCACCCATGAGCATATTTTAAGACATTTTGGTTCAAGGGACTTAAAGTTGACTTTTTGCGAATATCTCAGGTACTTTTTGACCATGGATTCTGGAAAAAGAAAGACTCAGAAGTACAAATTCAAGAATCCTAAGATAGATGATTTGATGAGTCTGATTCCTGAGAACGAGAGTTCTACAGATTTTTGAAAGAAATATGGATCCATCATGTCTCTCATGAAGCTCAGGATAAAGGAGGGTATTCTCTCGACTTTGGTCCAGTTCTATGATCCTATGTATCGATGTTTCACTTTCCCTGATTATCAGTTGATTCCTACATTAGAGAAGTATTCTTATCTACTAGTTTTATCTTTTACTGATCAAGTTCCTTTCACCGGTTTAGAGGGGGAGCCAAGATCTCAGGAGATTGCTGCTATGGTCCATTTGGGGAGGTTTGAGATTGAGGCCCACATGACTACCAAAGTAGGAATTATAGGATTACCTGCTCAGTTTTTATTAGAGAAAGCTCACTACTTTGCAAGGATGAGGAGTACAGTTGCTTTTGAGCCAGTCTTTGCTCTACTTGCCTATGGGTTGTTCTTATTTCAGAACATCAACAACTTTGTGGATATCATTTCCATCAGGATCTTTTTGATAGAGAATCCAGTCCCTACATTATTTGGAGATTCTTATTACTTCATTCATCTTCGGGATTCTTATCATGGAGGGATGATCATTTGATGCACGACTTTGTTGTATTAGTGGTTTATTTCTCACATACCCTGGCCCGATGCTTTCAGGGATGTCAAGAAGGAAACGCGTTGGGCTCCGAAGGTTATGGCCCTCACTCATTCAAATATTGTTTGGTATCATCAGGCTTACCATGATATGGAGATTGTCGATAGTTGTGGTAGTTTCCCCAATGTACCTCTTCTTGGTACAAAGGGAGGAATTAACTACAATCCTGTTCTTGTACAAAGACAACTTGGATATCCGATGAGAGATAAGCCAAAGAGTTTTCATCTGAGTGGTTTCTTTCTTAAAGAGGGAGAGAATCATAAAAAAGCTAGAGTATCTGTTTCTTTGGAGCCTTATCTCTGGTGGGTACAAGCAAGGGAAATCAAGTTCAAAATGTCATATTCCCGTGAAGCACTTATGCCCAATATGTTTGTGAAGACCACTCCTCCCCTTTTAGATAATGTGGAAGAGCTTCAACTTGCCCTAGTCAGGATGCAGCAGGAGAAAGAGGCTTGGAAGAATAAGTGTCAGGCTTTAGAGATATCCTATCGAGCAAACTTGAAGGAGAAGGATGACATAATTGAGATTCTTGAGAGTCGTGTTATAGATATGATGGTGAAGAAAGAGGATTTATTTTCCTCTAGAGCTCTGGTTATTAGAAAGTGGTTGCTGATAGGTATGCAGAAGAGAACAAGCAGTTGAAATCTTAGATTACAAGACTCATATGAAAGCATCAGTGTGTGGAGTGATCTTTATCAACTTTGCTTTTTAGGATTTTAGATTCTATTCTCTTTTTTACTTGGAATTGTTGAAACTTGTACTAAAAGTTGTAATCCATTTTGAAGTTATTATAATGGGATTTTTCAGTATTTCAAAATGTGTAGTACTTTAATATTTGCAAAATTTCACCATCCGATACATATTTCTTGCATTTTTATTCATACTAAGGTGTCTTACTGAATTTCTCTACTTCGTTCAGCAAGTTGTTTCACCAGTACAATACTCGGGCTAATTTCAGGAAGAAAATGTAGAATCTTGAACAAGAGAATCGCGAGTTGCACGAAGAAGTTACTGATTTGAAGGTCGGTATGGCCAATCTGACTGCTTTGATGGAATCATTGGTGGTTTCTCAGAATCATTGGTGGTTACAAAAGATGGTGAGATCTGGGCTCTTATCCTTTAAAGATGTTGGCCCTAATGTGAAAGATTATCCTTTTCCAAAGCATGGAGGAGCAAATGTTGTAAACATGGTTGCTGGTTGTCCTGGAGACTTCCGGATTTTTGATATTAATCTGGTTAGAGGGAATTTGTAAAGATGCATGTTGACCTCTACGATTTGAGTTACTATACACGTGACCATGCTGGTTGTGGTATTTGCAGTACAGATATACATGGGTGTGATAAGATAAAAGCTGATCTTCAGGAAATGATGGACGGAGGCATCATTCATATAATCAGGCAAAGGGTTGAGTACGAAGAAGATGTTAATATGGTCATTGGATGTCCCAGTGAATTATGTATTTTTGACGTGGATCATATGAATGATGATTTGGTGCAGTTGCACGCTACCTTCTGTCACATGGATGGTGAAGAAGAACACCATTATGGGTCTTGTCGAATCTGCTGTAGAAGTTCTCGTGGTTGTTCCATAGTGAGGAAGGATGTTCAGTTGTTGTTTCACAATGGTACTATCAAAGTTTCAGAAAATAGAGATGATTACAATGAGATTAATGTGATTGAGATTGTTTGACTGAGACTGTGACAGATGACAAGTATGCTTCTGTAGATGAATTCTTTTCCTCAGATGTAGATATGTTCTCCAGCAATGATTCTTTGATTCTAAGTATTCTGAAGAGGGGTGAATGTTATTATGCCTTGTTTTGGTGTTCCTTCCCCTATAGAGATTGAGTATCATAGAAAACCAGTTGTTGCTCCAGTGGTGATTTGCTTGTCGTGTCCTGCTCCTTACGAATTAGACAAAGTCGTGTCATACAAATACAATCCTACAATCTTGGAGGATGGTGTGGAAGTTCCTATTCAAGCTTTTTCTGATGTCGAGAATAATGTTGAAGCCAGTCGAGTGACCCGTAGTGGCCGTGTTTTTGAACCTGTCATTCGAGGGAGTGTTAATGCTGATAAAAAGGTCGTTGAAAGTAAGGAACCCAAGAAAGTAGTGGGGAAATTTAGTGGTGCTACTATGGAAAATGATGTGGATGATATATTGAATATTATCAAAATGAGCGACTATGGGATCATAGATCAATTATTGCAAACCCCATCAAAGATATCTATTCTAGGCTTGCTAATGAACTCTTATCCCCACATGGAATCTTTGATGAGAGTATTGGATCGAGCTTTCGTGGAAAGTGATATGCCTTTGGACCAATTCAGCAGTCTGGTAGGGAATATTACATCCTGTAATAACCTGAGTATCTTTGATGATGAATTTCCCGATGAAGGAAGGAATCATAACTTGGCTCTCCATATCTCCATGAATTACTAGAACGATTCATTGTCAAATGTGATGATTGACAATGGTTATGCTTTAAATGTCATACCGAGTAGCACGCTTATGAAGCTGAAGTACCAAGGAACTCCCACGCACCCAAGTGGCATAATTGTGAAAGCTTTCGATGGATCAGGGAAGTCTGTCATCGGGGAAGTAGATTTTCCTATTCATATAAGCCTGCACTTATTTCAGATTACTTTCTAGGTTATGGATATCGTGCCCGCTTACATTTGTTTACTGGGACGAGCATGGATACATGAGGTAGGGGTTGTCACTTCAACTTTGCACCAGAATCTGAAGTTTGTGCGTGAAGGAAAGGTGGTCATCACAAATGGAGAACAAGCTTTGTTAATATCTCATTTATCCTCTTTCAGTGTTGTGGAAGCGGATGAAGATGCTGTTGGAACTCAATTCCAAGATTTATCCATTGATAACATATGGGAAAATGAGAATTCTATAGCTTCGTTTAAGGATGCTCAGCAGGTAGTACGTAATGGCCCTAGTAAAGTATGGTGGCAGATTGTGGACCCACCTGTGAATAAGAATAGAGTTGGTTTGGGATTCTCTATGAAGAATTATAAAGGTAAGAACATTAAGTCGAAGTCTGCTTTTGGAAAATATCAAGATATCTTTCGTAGCGGGGGTTATCTTCATCCAATTGTTCCTAGGATCAATGTTATTGTGGAAGATGAAGCAGAGCAAGAGATGTCAAACTACGTGATACATAGAGTTAGAGTCAAAAATTGGATCACCATTAATGTTCCCTCTTGCATTCATCTCTCAAAGTAATTTGTTTTTTGTTAATATTTTCAAAAATCTTTCACTCTGCCCAAGGTGAAAGTTGATATGGTATGGGCATATATGTTGCTTTGATCTTTAAAATCAATAATAAAAGTTGTCTTTGATTCCCAAATTATGTCTTTATTTTCTGATTTTTCTTGCAAAATGGTAATCAGAAAAAACCTTTCAAAATAAATAATAATTGTAATTGAATCTACATAATCACTTGCTATATGTGTCAATTTCTAATAGCAATCATAAATCATATGTGCAGATTAATTAAAAAACATGTAGAATACAATGACCCTTCACACTCTCCCAACTTTGAATATACTACGTATGTGGCCGAAGAAGAAGAATATGATGAAATTCCATAAGAGGTTTCACGGTTGCTTGAGCGCGAGGAAAGTGCCATTCATCCATATAAAGAGTCGTTGGAGACGATCAATTTGGGTTCAGAGGAAGATCCAAAGGAAGTAAAGATTGGAGCATTACTACATCCCGACGTAAAGAGCATGTTGATTGAATTGTTGAAAGAGTATTGGGTATATTTGCTTGGTTATACCAAGACATGCCTGATTTGAATACTAATATTTTGGAACATCATTTGCCGCAAAAGCTAGAATGCCCCCCAATCAAGCAGAAATTACGAAGAACTTGCCCTGATATGGAAGTGAAAATTAAAGAAGAAGTTTTAAAGCAGATTAATGTCCGTTTTCTTGTGACATCGGTGTACCCTCAGTGGATTGCCAATATTGTCCCAGTACCAAAGAAAGACATAAAAGTTCGCATGTGCGTAGATTATAGAGATTTAAACAAAGCTAGTCCAAAAGATGATTATCCATTGCCACATACTGATATGTTGGTTGATAGTATATCACAATTTAAAGTATTCTCGTTCATGGATGGATTTTCCAGATATAATAAAATTAGAATGGCTCCTAATGACATGGAAAAAAATAATGTTTATCACACCCTGGGGAACATTATGTTACATGGTGATGCCCTTTCGGTTGAAGAACACTGGTGCAACGTACCAGAGGGCTATGACAACTTTATTCCATGATCTGATGCATAAGGAAATCGAGGTTTACGTTAATGATATGATTACTAAGTCCTAGACTGAAGAAGGGCATATAGAAGATTTGTTGAAATTGTTTCAGCATTTGAGGAAGTATCGTCTCCGCTTGAATCCAAATAAATGAACCTTTGGTGTTTGATCTGTGAAATTGTTAGGTTTCATTGTCAACCAAAAAGGGATTGAAGTTGACCCTGATAAAGTAAAAACAATTCAAGAAATTCCAGCACCAAGAACTGAAAGGCAAGTTAGAGGCTTCCTCGGGCATTTAAATTACATTTCCAAATTTATTTCCCATATGATTGCAACGTGTGAGTCAATCTTTAAGTTGTTAAAGAAAGATCAAGGTTGTGTGTGGACAAATTATTGCCAAAGGGAATTTGAAAGTATTAAAGAGTATCTGCTTGAACCTCCTATCTTTCTCTCTCCCGTTGAAGGAAGACCATTGATTATGTATCTGACAGTGTTAGATAATTCTACGGGTTATATTTTGGGACAACAAGATGAAACAGGGAAGAAAGAATATGCCATTTATTATCTCAGCAAAATGTTTACTGACTGTGTGTCTCGGAATTCTATGCTGGAAAAGACATGTTGTGCTCTGGCCTGGGAGGAAAAGCGGTTGTGGCAATATATGTTAAATCATATTACTTGTTTGATTTCCTAAATGGATCCAATTAAGTATATTTTTGAAAAGTCTGCTCTTACTGCGAGAACTTCCCGTTGGCAGATATTGTTGTCTGAATATGATATTGAATACCATACTCACAAGGCTATAAAAGGAAATGTGTTGGCCGATTATCTTGTTCACCAACCGGTTGATGGTTACCAGTATATTAAATAAGATTTCCCTGATGAGGATGTTATGTTTCTGAAAGTGAAAGATTATGATTAACCGTTGCCCGAGGAAGGTCCTGATCCTGAATCTCGTTGGAGCATGGTGTTTAATGGAGTTGTAAATGCTTATGGGAAAGGAATTGGTGTTTTGATTATTACTTCCCATGCATCGCATATCCCATTTACTACAAGGTTGGCATTTGATTTCACCAATAACATGGCAGAGTATGAAGCTTGTATCATGGGTCTCGAGGAGGCTATTAATCTCTGAATCAAAATTCTAGATGTGTATGGTGATTCAGCTTTGGTAATAAAACAAATTAAAGGAGAATGGGATACTCGTCACCCTAGCTTGATTCCTTACAAACATTATGCTAGAAGGTTATTATCTTTCTTTAGTAAAGTTGAATTCCATCATATTCCCAGAGATAAAAATCATATGGAGGATGCTTTGACCACTCTGGCTTCTATGTATCAAGTGAATACTTGGAACGATGTGCCTCGTATGACAGTACGATGTCTGGATAGGTCAGCTCATGTGTTTCCAACAGAGGAAACATAAGACGAAAAACCTTGGTATTATGAGATCAAGCATTTTCTCCAGACTCAGGAATACCCGATTGGTGCATCAAACAAAGATAGAAACACATTGAGAATGTTGGCAAGCAGCTTCTTCCTCAATGGAGATATGCTATACAAAATAAATCATGACATGGTCTTGCTCAGATGCGTGGATAGACATGAAGCAGACATGTTGATGCATGAGATCCATGAAGGCTCCTTTGGCACTCGTGCTAATGGACATTCGATGGAAAAGAATATGCTTAGGGAAGGTTACTATTGGATTACAATGGAATTTGATTGTTACAAATTTGCAAAGAATTTCCATAAGTGCCAGATTTACGCTGATAAAATTCATGTGCCTCCGACACTCCTCAATGTTATTTCTTCCTCGTGGCCTTTCTCTATGTGGGGTATTGAGATGATTGGAATGATTGAACCCAATGCATCTAATGGACATCTTTTTATCTTAGTGGCAATTGGCTACTTCACTAAATGGGTGGAAGCATCTTCATATGCTAATGTTATTAAGCAGATGGTAGTAAGCTTTATCAAGAAAAATCTTATATGTCGGTATGGTGTGCCAAGCAGGATTATCACTAACTGTGGCTTGAATCTGAATAATAAGATGATGGCAGAACTTTGTGAAGAATTCAAGATTGTCCATCACAATTCATCTCCTTACAGGACAAAGATGAATGGGGTTGTTGAAGCTGCCAATAAAAACATCAAGAAGATTATCCAGAAAATGGTTGTTACCTATAAAGATTGGCATGGGATGCTCCCTTTTGCTTTGCATGGATATCGTACATTCATCTTCACTTCAATAGGGGAAACCCCATTCTCTCTTGTGTATGGTATGGAAGGAGTGCTCCCTGTTGAGGTTGGTATTCCCTCCTTACATGTAATAATGGAAACCAAGTTGTCAGAGGCTGAATGGGTCCAGAACATGTTTTACCAATTGAATTTGATAGAAGAAAAAAGAATGACAACCTTGTGTCATGGTCAGTTATACCAGAAGAGGATGAAGAAAGCTTTTGACAAGAAGTTCAATCCTAGCGAATTTTAGGGGAAAGTGAACTCCCAATTTTGAAGGCCCATATGTTGTCAAGAAAGCCTTCTTTTGTGGTGCATTGATTCTTGAAACTATCGATGGAGAGGAATTCCCACGTCCTATAAATGGTGATGCAGTCAAGAAATACTTCGCCTAAAGAAATAAAAGAACAACTCACTAAGTCGAAAACTCGAAAGGGCGGCTTAGGCAAGAAGGAGCATCTCGGTAGGCTGAAAACCCAAAAGGGAGGTCTAGGAAAAAATTAGAGACATAAACAGAATAAATTTTCCCGGTAGGTAGAAAACCCTCAAGGGAAATCTTGGCAAAAGTTAGGGATTTCGTGCCAAGTAACTGCATTAGACAAGACTTGATCATTGAAGCAATAATCTTCTTAGATCCTCACCATACTTCAACATAAGTCGTTGCTCAGAAATTCAAAGTTGTTAGGGAGAATAGTGGTCATTGTATTTCAATGTATCTTTTCCAATGTATTACCATTTTCCAAACATTGTAATCATCCATGGAGTCTCGCCATTCACAGACTACCATTCTATTAATAAAGTTTGAGCTTTTATCCAATTCTTTGCAATTCTTATTTTATTCTTCTTGCAAAGATTCCATTTATTATTGATAGTAATTTTCAAAACAAAAAGGTTAAATAACAAAATTGTTTTTTGAAAAGAATTTACAAATTACTTTTTACTTTAGATTTTGTGACTCAAGAAAAACAAAAGTGATGATCCCAAGGATGGACGAACTCTTAAATTTTGGAAGTTTGTTTCCCCAGGAAGGTTCTCTATGGTCACTTTTGCTGGTATGCATATGATCTTTGTGTGTTTCTCAGATAGTTGGAGATGATACCAATTGACGTATGGTGCAGTGTTGGGATTGTGATCCCATTTCCCTAGTCAAGTATTGGTTCATTTTGATTTCGGGTTTGCATGGTTTGAAGCCTCTAAAGCCTTCTCCCTTTTGCGTGCTAAGGTGGAATCATTTTCAAAACTTCTCCCTTTTGCAGTGTTGGCATTATTATTGTTGTTTATTTCCCGGGCAACTAGACAAGGGCAATATCTTTTCTAAGAAGTGTTGAATTAGTTGTCAACTTTTTGGGTTTTCTCCCGCCAAGTGTTTGGTTTGATTTAAAATCCCCATAATTTTGATTGCTTGTGGTATTGTTTGACTTCTTAAATCCCCAAGTAAAGCTGAGGTAATGTTTCTCTCTGAAAGTTGTTATCCCTATGTGGTTTCATATTTTCTCCCCAAGAGGTTTGTGTAATCTTCACTCTTGGTAGCAAAGAAGATATTTTTGGCTCCCCTCAATGATGTGGTGTTACCTTCCCCAATGAAGTTAGCACGAGATCCCCAATTGATAACTTGATGATGCAGTTTTCATCTGCCCTAATGAAGTCAGTATTGCAATCCCCAATGGAAATCTAGACGTTGATACATTTGTTTTCCCTATTGAAGTGTGTGTGATATTCCCCAGTGAAGCCTGGAGGAGGATGTTAGATCCTTGTATTTGCATTGAATTAATTATTTTGATTTGATTACTTTCGGATTTTGTTTCTTCCCAGTGAAGTTAAGTCGTGGAACAGGACTTTGTTTCCTCAGTTGGTGCTTACTTACTTATAAACTTTCCTCCTGGATGTGATTTAGCCGAGTGTTGACTCTATCAAAGTTGGTTTTTTTTGTTATTCCCAGTGTTGTATGTCTATTTTGTAAGCATATACATAATAACATTCATATATACATCATGCATAGTTGAATTAAAATTCATTGCTCATTTGCATTTATTGTTTTATGTTGGCGTAATACCCTATTTTGCAGAGTCATGTTTTCAGCCTTCCTATTTCAGTTCATTGTCTGATTAGATCTGTGTTTCCTCTTTGAGTTTAGATCTCATCAGATGCTATCTTGGTTGATTATTTCATTCCGGTTTATTTCTGGTTTGAATCAGTGTTTCCTGGCAACATTATTATTCTGATCTCTGCAAGCTTTGAGTCCTGATTTGAGAATATGCATTTATTTTGTGCGAGAAGATTTTATCTCCTCGGCAAGAATATATTGGCATTTCCCTAAGAATTCATTATTACAATTCGTTCTCAAAACAACAAGTGACAGGTCTCTTTTCATTTGAGCAACTTGTACTTCCCTAGTAAGTTTGTCAGTTCCCAAAAAAGATTCATTTAGTACTCCAATGAATTGTAGTATTGTCATTATGGGAGGTAGTTCGTTATTGAGAATTGTTACTCTGATGAATGTAAATCTCGTCATTATGGGAGATAGTTTGTTGTTTTGTTACTCCAATGAATTGTAGTCTCGCCATTATAGGAAATAGTTCTTTGTTGACATTTGTTACTCCAATGAATGGTAGTCTCTTCATTATGGCAGATAGTTCGTTGTTGAGATTTGTTACTTCGATGAATGGTAGTCTCATCATTATGGGTGATAGTTCATTGTTGAGATTTGTTACTCCGATGAATGCTAGTCTCGTCAATATGGGAGATAGTTTGTTGTTGAGATTTTTTACTCCGATGAATGGTAGTCTCGTCATTATGGGAGATAGTTCGTTGTTGAAATTTGTTACTCCGATGAATGAGAGTCTATTCATTATGGGAGATAAATCGTTGTTGAGATTTGTTACTTTGATGAATGGTAGTCTCTTCATTATGGGAGATAGTTCATTATTGAGATTTGTTACTCCGATGAATGGTAGTCTCGTCATTATGGGAGATAGTTCGTTATTGAGATTTGTTACTCAGATGAATGGTAGTATCGTCATTATGGGAGATAGTTCGTTGTTGAGATTTGTTACTCCGATGAATGGTAGTCTCGTCATTATGGGAGATAGTTCGTTGTTGATATTTGTTACTCCGATGAATGATAATCTTGTCATTATGGGAGATAGTTCGTTGTTGAGATTAGTTACTCCAATGAATGATAGTCTCGTCATTATGGGAGATAGTTTGTTGTTGAGATTTGTTACTCCGATGAAAGGTATTCTCGTCATTATGTGAGATAGTTTGTTGTTGAGATTTGTTACTCGGATGAATTGTAGTCTCGTCATTATGGGAGATAGTTCATTGTTGAGATTTGTTACTGCGATGAATTGTAGTCTATTTATTATGGAAGATAGTTTGTTGTTGAGATTTGTTACTTGGATGAATGGTAGTCTCGTCATTATGGGAGATAGTTCATTATTGAGATTTGTTACTCTAATGAATGGTAGTCTCGTCATTATGGGAGATAGTTTTTTGTTGACATTTGTTACTCTGATGAATGGTTGTCTCGTCATTGTGGGAGATAGTTCGTTGTTGAGATTTGTTACTCCGATGAATGGTAGTCTCGTCATTTTGGGAGATAGTTCATTTTTGAGTTTTGTTACTCCGATGAATGATAATCTCGTCATTATGGGAGATAGTTCGTTGTTGATATTTGTCACTTCAATGAATGGTAGTCTCGTCATTATGGGAAATAGTTTGTTTTTGAGATTTGTTACTCTGATGAATGGTAGTCTTGTCATTATGTGAGATAGTGCATTGTTGAGATTTGTTACTCTGATGAATGGTAGTCTCGTCATTATGGGAGATGGTTGGTTATTGAGATTTGTTACTCTGATGAATGGTAGTCTCATCATTATGGGAGATATTTCGTTGCTGAGATTTTTTACTCTGATGAATGGTAGTCTCGTCATTATGGGAGATAGTTTGTTGTTGAGATTTGTTACTCCAATGAATGGTAGTCTCTTCATTATGAGAGATAGTTCGTTGTTGAGATTTGTTACTCCAATGAATGGTAGTCTCATCTCTATGGGAGATAGTTCGTTGTTTAGATTTGTTACTCCGATGAATGGTAGTCTCATCATTATGGGAGATAGTTTGTTGTTGAGATTGACATTGCTCTGGAGAAGTTTGTTTATTTCCAGTCATGAGTACTGATGCTGGTCACTTGTGGCTTACCCTAGTATTAATGTTTACTGGTTTTGTCCTACCACTTCTTTCCCCCTTGTGGGTCGACATTACCTTTTTTTGCTATCTTCTTAGTGAATGGATAGTTTGCAGTTATCTGTCGATCATTGTTATCCTTTATTTTCTCTCCTCAATGTTAAGTTGATGTTACTTTGTATCCTCCTAGGGATTTACCCCAATAGAGTCGAGTCTTCTGTTTACCAGTGATTTTTTTTCCTGGTCTAAATTTATTTTTATCTTTTATTTTCTAATTCCCGAGTGGTGTCCCATTTCACCTTTGGATCTGTTTATTTGCATGCACAATCATATGCATTGCATGGCATGTTAGGGCCAAAAATAGGGCTTATTTTGTGTTTAAGTATATTTAATCGCGTCGACACAAAGATTTAAACCCTCATATATATGGATAGAAGACACTTAAATAAGGGCAGCTGCTGTACCCCAATTTTTGCCCCTAAGATTCCTCTATCATCTCATATCAACTCAATCACAAAAAGATCACACTAGGGTTTGGTACTTCTCCCTATCTTTAGGCTTGCTCATGAGGAATCACCAAGCACCTTGATTTATATATTGTGATCATATATGCTTTATATTGATTAAATTTTAACTAATAAATACAATGAATGTTTTCTCTAATTGATGATGATATAGGTGAAAGCACAACACATTTCATCAGGTTTATCTATAGGTTCATGAGTTTATTTCCATGCCTTCTTAAACAAAGTTTCATTGAGATTCAAGCTTCATCATTGAAGATACTTTGAAGTTATATCATGACTATGTCTACTATGATTCATCATGCCTCAATTTGTCAAAGCAAATCAAAATATGCAAGAGTTGATTGAAGAAGTTTGACCTAATTGGACAAGTTCTTGATTTCTTGATCACAAATGCATAAGTCTCTCAATTCTCAATATTTGGAGGTTATTTTTATTTCTATGGATTCTTATTATCATCCAAAACACCTTCTATTCACATGGCAAAAGTATTTGTTCAAGAAAGTTTGTCAAAATTGAAAGGGGTTCCCAAGGCATTTTGTTGCTCTAGGAGCTAGGGTTTTGAACTTCTACCCTGCTCATCTTTTTGGATTTTTGAGTAATTCCAAAGACATGCTTATCTTTAAATAGTTATCAACTAATTACTTCAAAATATTTAAGAATACTTTATGTGGAAGATGCCTAATGATGAAGAAATATTACAAGTCTTCTAGATAGGCCATCAAATTCCCTTATGTGAATTCAAAAGATCATAACTTGGTCAAATTTTATCTCCTTGAGCCCGGTATTTTTCCAAAATGATCTTAAGGATGTGAAATTCAACTATTCTTTTATGTTCAAAGCTTGAAAATGGATGGAGGGTGCCCTAAGAATGCAAAAGATTATAGGTCATCTCCTGAATTTTCACCAACTTCACAACGCCATAAATTTCTCAATGTTTGTTATTTTTTAGTGATTCAAGTTTCACAATACTCTTTATGTAGTACACTTAAAGCTAGCATCAATGATCAAAGCTTAATTTTGAAGAAGGACCTTGTTTGGAGTCAAAACATTATAGGACATTTTTTGAGAAAAAAACTTAGAATTTTTCTAAGTACAAAAAGTCAGCATCTTTTTCTCAACTTTGACTCATTACCACTTTTAGTTCAAGCATCCATTTGATTCCATTCTTTTCACATTGTAAAGATTGTAACCTTATCTTTCAATTGCTTCAAGGATCATGCCCTAAGACTCCTTGAGCTATGAATGCCATTGATTCAAAGTTGGTACCTTGAAACTGACTTTTTCCTCCAAGTCAGAATTTGAAATGCACAATTCAGCTTCTAATCACTAAATTTATATGCGCTTTTACTTCTAATCATGTTTAACAATCTTCCATAAGTGATTAGGACCTTGAAATGCAAGTTTTAGTTGAGTTTTGAGCAAAATAGAAGTCAAACTTTTCATGTTTGCAACATCACACGATTTCCCTCCAAACTTCATCATTCCACACACTTTAGCATCCCATTTACTTCCCTATAAATAGAGGGTTATATCTCACTCTTTTTCTCAAGCTTAGACAGCCAGAATCACCCTGCCTAACTCTTTCCTTAACCCATATTTCTGCAACTTCGAATTTGGTTTTACAGCCTTCCTCAATCCATTTTCTTTGTCAATTCTTCATCGTTGAACTTCATTGAAGCTAACAGAAGAAGAACCAAGCCCTAAAGCATCCTAAATCATGCTAGCCAAGTCAAGTTTCAGAGCTCTGAATTGGAACTTCAATAGGTAGATTCCTTCATCATTTCTCTCAAAATTTGTTACCACAATGAAGCTCTCATCATTCTGATACTAGTCGCAACATTTGTTTTCAACTGGAATGTAGTTTTGATCATGAATTTTCAAATCCCTATTCAACTTTTTTCTTCCTATTTTCTTCAAATCAACTGAGCTACAACTTATATAAATTTTTCGCGAGGGTACAATCTTCTTCGTCTTGGTGAGACGAAGAGAATGGCATTAGTCTGAACCTCTAATTTTACAGTTTGAGGAACCTGGTTTTGAAGATGTGTGGTGGTTGAAGAAGACCACACTAGCGTCTTCAACCAATGAGAATTTGCCACACATTTTTAAAATTTGTTTTAAATATTTGATCCAGTGGTTTATTCACTATTGACCATGATATGCACAGCGCACCAGATCCCTTGGATTTGATTACTAACGCATTTTGAAATTGATTCAATGCTCCATATCTTTTTGGATTATTTTTATTTTCTGATTTTTAATTTTTAATTTATTAAAACTACAAAAATTCATAAAAAATTCAATTTTGACTCTAAAAAATTGAAAAATTCTTAAAAATACTTTGAATTATTTCTGACTTTGTGAATATTTTTTCATATTTTTATTTTAATGTTTGATATTTTTCCTAATGTTTTGTATAGTTTGCCTTGTTTAAATTGTTTTAAAAATACTTCTTGGCATTTTAAAATTCTAAAAAAATTTATCAAGATCATTTTCTTTATTTATGACTTTCTGAAATTTTTTATAGAATTTTATTTTGATTTTTACATTTTTGATTTTTTTCACTTATTTGAATGATTTTTAATTAGTTAAAAAATAATTTTCTATTTCAAAAAATCATCAAAAAATTAATAAAAATATTTGAGATCCCTTCTGCTTTTCTATGGTGTCTTTTAATTTTTCTTTGATACTTTGAACATAGTTTGTAATTTTACCTTTTATTTTCATTTTAAAAAACTATTTAAAAATCATTTTCTTTTTTTTATTTTGGTTTATTAATTTCAATTTATTTTTGAATATATTCTGACCATGTGATATTTGATCATAAACTTCATTAACATCATTGGATCTTAGGTGTTGAGCTTAACTCCACCAAAATGGATGATTGATTTTAATGATAGTTTAATTAAAATCTTTAATTCAAATATTTTCCCTCCCTCTTCATCTTATCTTCTTACTTGTATTATATGTTATTAGAGGATGATTTACATATCATCTCTCTAAACATATGGTACATAGATTGCTATTGATCGGCCTCAAAATAGGTGTAACTTCTATATGAGTCCACTTACGATTGCTTAACATAGCATTAAATTTTGTCCTGATTCGAGAAATGATCATTTGTGGCCCAAACTTATGTTTGCAAGCCCAAGCACGTTTAATTTGAAACCTTTGATCCAATAACCTTGAGATCCATTGTTAGGAGGCTTTGGTCTTATCAATCTTCTAATGAATCTTCAGGAATTTTGGAACTGAGTGATTCATTTAAACATCGTTGATCATTTATTGTTGCCTTGAGATTTTTAAATGAATGATATACTTGACAAAAGAAAATTAAACTTGTTGTTGAGAGGTTTTGATTTTATTGATCTTCTAATGAGTTTTCAAATGCATGTTTAAAGATGGTCATTCAACTAACCTCTAATTCCTAACAATTGACTTTATTTTATGCTTTTACTTGATGCTTTTTATTTTGATCACATTTATTTTAGAATTTTCATTTCATGCTACTTTCATCTTTTCTCATTTGAGCATTTATCTTTATGTCATTTTTATTTTGCTCACTTGAGCTTTTCATTTCTTTTTAAAGATACCTAATAATCAACTTGAACCATAAAAAACTTTAATGTTACTTGGACTATTTGGTTACTATCCTTGGCATTTTGGAGTTATGGACTTCTTGCACTTATGATTAGAGACCTTGTGACTTCTATTGCAATATTGTCTTGAGTTCTTGGGGTTTACCCCAAGACATTGGGTTGTTTGTTTTCTTTGTGTGCAGTTTATTCTGATTATTTGTTTTGTCTATGATTGAGAATTCATTTGTATACAACATTTACTCTGCCGATTTTTTTTGAAGACTTAATTCCTTTGAAGCTTGGTTTCTTAAGAGGTTTAATTATCCTTGATTCTTTTGTTTCAAATCCAAAGGATGGAAATTCTACATTTACTCATTGTGTCAAATGTTGACTTCTTGTTAGTTAGACGATTCTTTTCCCTAGCTTTTACCTTATGCTTTAGGATAGTCTCTTCATCTCCTCCCACCTTCTTTAATTTCAAAAATCTTCTCCCTCGTTTAAAAATTCTTCTTGTTTTTTAAACTTGAACCACTTTCACAATAAACTTGGACTTAGGTCCATGCATTTTCAAAAATCTTTTCTTAATCAAACTTTAAAAAACTTAATAATACTATGACATTTTTGTGAGAAGACTAAAAGTCAATCAATCCCATTCAAACCATTTTGCCACTTTGGCTTTTTGCTTTAAAATTCTCTCTAAAGATAGACTCTTGTCAATCCTTGTAGTGATGCAAACTTTTATACTTCTAAAATATATAATGAATTGAGATATTTTCCACTTCGGTGTTGAGCGTGGCTTTGTTGATTTTAAAATCTAAGCCATATCCTCCACTTTGAGATGACGTAAATTCTCCTTTCTCATAATCATGGGTAGTAAGTATGTTTTCCACTAGGATAAGACGATGACGTCTAGTCTCTTAAAACTAACCAACACGCATTGTGTTTTAAAATTTTTAAAGGTGAACTACTAGTACCCTGATCCTCTATTTCACGAAAGATGGTAGTAGGCATTAAAGGTCCGCAACCGCGGCAGGTGGAAAATTTATACAAAATGCATATTTTCTCATCCCCACAATCTATTTTTGTATACAACTTTTATAGCCAAAATACAAAAATTTACAAAGACGTTCCTGCAGAGTATCGTAGATGTTTAGGGTGCTAATATCTTCCCTTTGCATAACCAACCCCCGAACTTAGATTCTCTCTCGCTTTTTTGGGTTATTCTCTCTTTTCCCATTCATTTAGAAGCAATAAGACACGGTGGAGATTTTTATTTGATCTGTGTGAGTTAAGTCAATCCAATGGCTTAGTCTTAACATTTCTACCGCTACACCTTAGAAAGTAGGGATTATTCACACTTTGATGATGGTTGAATTCAAGATGGGGAGAGGAATGTTTATGTGCTTATGTTGTGATTTCTACGAGGTTGTGAAAATAAAAAGAATGAAAAAGAAAAAAAAGTGAAAAAGAAAGAAAAGAAAGAAGAAAAAAAAGAGAAAAGTTTTGAAAAACAAAAACAAAAAGAGTTTAAATAATTGTGTTAATAAGTGATATGTGTTGCTTTAAAATTTGGAATGAAGAAGAAGTTTGATTGAAATTATTTTTCTTGAGACTCTCTGAGTTGATCACTCCCTTAGGTTTAGGCAAGTTTTTGTTTAGATTAGCTTTAGGACTTATCCCTTGTTTGTTAACCAAGCCACATTATACCCTTGAAAAGCCTTGAGATTGTTGCCTTTGTATTTTCAATATGAGTTTTTGGATGAATGCATAATTTAGTCTTTTGTTTGCATGATTGTGGATGAGTTAAAATACCTTATTTCTTATGTTTTTCATCTACCGATGATTGATTTTTCTAGGTGTGATTCATTTGTGAACTAGTATTGTTTTCAAATTTTTGGCATTTTCTTTGTATTTAGCATTCATTTCATGTTTATGTTATCATCGTAGTTTAGTGGTAAGTATGTTTCTTCGTGTGTACCATTTTTAATTTGAACCATTGTATTTGTTTTCGGTTTTCAAAACTTGTTGATTCATAATATTTTTGTTGATTACTTTTGGTTCTTTGAGTTGCTTGGCTTTGTTTGAGGACAAACAAGTTCAAGTTCGGGAGAGTTTGATAAGTGAAAATTGTAGCTATTTTTGTTTATACTTTTTGTTGCACTTATCGACTTTTTATTTTTAATATCATTGAATAAACCCGACTTTTGTGTAAATGCGTTTAGTTTGTGTTTATTTGTGTTTTTGTGTACATAGTGTACCGTTTGATGTTTTTCCATTCATTTTGTAGGCATATGTTTCATTTTGGAGAATTGAGGAATAAAGTGTCGAAGGCACGGCTCCAGATGCACATTTTCGGAATAAAATATTACTTTTGTCCAGAAGATCCTGCTTAGTACGCAGAAGCCACTAAGTATGAGTGCGCTCAGTGCATTTTGTATCAGGGTGCTTGCGTTTGACATTTTAACAGAACCAATATTTTCAATCCCTCTTAGTGCGGATAGCACACTTAGTGCAGTTTAGGTCGATTTGGTGTGTAAAATAAGGAAGTCGCGCTTAGCGCGCCAGGTCCGCTTAGCGCAGTCTACTGAAATTTATTTTATAACTTCATTTCATTCATTTTTTAGGTTATGGTTTTGGGGAATTTTTTGCTCCCAACTCCATCAACCTTTGATTTTGTTAGCATTAGCTTAGATAACAACTATGGATCTTGCATATGGATGATCTTGGGTGGATTTATCTTCGATCGGTGCTAACAAACCGGTAGATTTGTGGTTCATTTCTATTTTTCTTTGTGTATTCTCTCTTGGTTGGGTTTGTATGTATATTTACTTTGACTCATGTATATTTGTTTCCCTTGGCGTTATATAAAACTTGCTTTACAAATCTTTATCAATTGTTATCCTTGATTTTTGCTCCGTGTTGTCGATTTGAGTTGTTATAGACATATACCACTTAGATTCTTATCTAGGATGATTATCTAATAGTGTCTAAATTCTAGAGATAGATTTGCCATTGTTATTCACTTAGAGTGTCTGTAATTCCTTTGTGTTATTTGTGTCACTCTGAGTGATCATCGATGCAAGCAAGCACGATTGACTTCTGTGTTGTTGAGGTGGTTGAGGGATCGCTACCGAGGTGATGCAGTCGGCCTCTTAATTTGCATTAGAAATGACTTAGGTTGTTAGTGACACGTGATGACATTGACGAATATTGTAGGTTGAGTATAATAGGTTGATAGGTTTAAGTCTGTGAGAAGAATTATATATGAATTCTTGATAAGTTATTCCTTTTTATAAATTTATTTTTGATTGATACTTTTCCTTTCAACCCATTTATCCCAATACTCATTAACGAGAGAATTGTCGAACGGCGAATCAATAACCAATTTATGTGGACACGATACAATATAACATAAATACAACTTGTTAAATTAATAACTTTTTTTTCTTGCCGCTTTACCGCAGCAACATATGCCTGGCGTGCGAGCATGTATGGCATGCATGGTTGGATGTTTGGTCAGTTTGAGACACTCACTTTGAAAGATCATATCTGCTTCAATATTTGACCATTTGATTTGATCCAAAGAGATACATGAAGCTCACATGTCCAACTACCATTCCCCTTTGAACATTTTTCAAATTAAAACATAAATCAAAAGTGAATCAACCATGAAAATGGCACACCAAGTGTTTGTTTAAATGATTGGCTAGGCGTGCATGGTGACTTGCACTTTGACATCTTTATGCCCTAAACTTCTAAGCTCCATGTCTCATAAATACTTCACTTTTGGGGTTTAGGCTCACAAAGACAAACTTGTAGGATTTTTCTTAAGCTTTTTGAATATGTATCATTTGCTCCATTTAAATAAAAAATGAGCAACTTATGAAAAGTCAAAAATCAGTACTATGGAGACATGAAATTTTTAAATGATCTAACAACTTCTTTAACAAGTTATCTTCAAATTAACCAATTCTCTTGATTTTATGCCACCATTGACCATGAAATATGAAAATAGGGTCTTTGAATTGATGGTTAATCAAAAGTCCACTTGGTCAACAGTTGACTTTGGTTAACTTTTGACATAATGACCATTTTACTCCTTGTGATCAGTTGAACCTCTTCAAATCAAAATTGATGATCAATCCTCCGATCATAGATGCTCATGAACCCTAGTTTCGACCCTTTGTGATAGAAGATGGTGAGATGAATACAACTATTTCATCACCCACAATATGAACATTAAAATAAACATATATACATATTTTGATGTTAGTTAAAAGAACATATGTATAAGATACACAATTCAAAGTGCTTGGTGATACCTCAAGAGCAAACTTAAAGATAGGAGATATTAGAGAGAGAAACAATCTTAGTGTGTGATCTTGTTATATTGATAATATGAGATGATGAGAAATCTTAGGGGTAAAAATTGGGGTATAACAGATGTCCTTATTTAAGTGTCTTCTATTTGGAGATACGAAGGTTAAAATCTTCATCTCGATGCGATTGAAGATGCTTAAATAAAAACAAGACCTATTTTTGACCGTAAGATGCCATGAAATGCTTATGATCATGCCTGCAAACAAATGAATCCAAAGGTGACACAGAAAACTACTGGGGATGCGAGAAATAAAACAAAGGATCAGAAAGAGTGTTCGACCAGGAAAATAAATCATTGGGGAACAACACGACTTTGGGAATAATTGTTGAACCGGGGAAAAAAACTCAGCTCCATTGGATGACAATCAACTCTGTTAGGGAAAATTAACCTCAACTCTACCAGGGTAAAGCCCAAAGAGGAGACAAAGCATCACTAAGTCAAAAAGTGAGGAAAAATCAATGGATAACAACAACCGTCAAATAATTGTGAACTACCGACTCAATAGAAGAAGGTAGAAAGAAAAAATAGAATAATACCGACTTTTATTGGAGACAGAGATACAAGTTGCACTAACTTATACTGAAGGTGAAATACCAACTTTCATTGAAGGTAGGATTTGTATGGATAAAAACAATTTTTTCCAAATCTGGTGTTCCACCTAGAACAGGTTTCAACTTCTTTTTTAACCAACGCACCTCGCCTGGAAATGGTAAAAATTCAAGTTTCCTCAAATAATGAAACTTCCACTTGCAAAGATTTCACAATAAACTTCTATGCGATACTTTTAGAAGAGATTCCATTTGGTGGAGAATCATATAAACTTCCCCTCGATCCTGGACATAAGCCATGAACTGGTCTTAGTTTCTTCTTTAACCAAGATGTTTCACCAGGAAAGGGTAATATACAAGTTTTCTCAAATAAAGAAATTGCCACTTGTAAAGATTTCACAATAAACTTCTCTGCGAGACTTTTTCAAAGAGATACCATTTGGTGGAGAATCAGATAAACTACCCCTCGATCCTAACCATAAGCCACTAATTGGTCTTAGTTTCTTCTTTAACCTAGATGTTTCACCTGGAAAGGGTAATATAAAAAATAAAGAGACTGTCACTTTTAAAGATTCTACAACGAACTATCTTTATCATCTTGAAAAGACTTGACACCCATTGGAGTAGTTTCACAATGAACTATCTCTATCAAATTGAAAAGACTTACCATCCATTGGAGTGATTTCACAGATAAACTTTCTCTATCAAATTTAAAAGACTTTCCATCCATTGGAGTCATTTCACAATGAATTGTCTCTATCAAATTGAAAAGACTTTCCCTCCATTAGATTCATTTCACAATGAACTTTCCATATTAAATTGAAAAGACTTTCCATCCATTGGAGTCATTTCACAATGAATTGTCTCTATCAAATTGAAAAGACTTTCCATCCATTGGAGCAATTTCAAACAATCTTCTCTGGGAACTAATAGACTTACTGGGGAAATACATATTTCTCAAATAAAGAGAATTGCCTCTTGTTGTTTACAAAGAGGAATGCGATAATGTTGTGGGGAAATGAATCTTGACTTTCTAGGGAAATGCCAATACATTCCCATTGAGGAGGTAAAATCTTCTCGTGCAAAATAAATGCACATTCTCAAACCAGGGCTCAAAGCCTGCAGAAATCATAATAAAAACGTTGATGGGGGACCACAAAAACAAACCAGAAATAAACTAAAGTGAAACAATCAACCAAGACAGCACCCAATGAGGGATAAGCTCAAATGGGGATCACGTTCCATCCAGATAATGAGCTGAATAGAAAGGCTAAAACAAAACTCTTCCACGAGGGATAACTCAGTGGGGAAATTGAAAAGATATACACTTTCTGCTTAAGGTTGAAAAACTATCGAAGAGAGGGTAACATAACTCTACGAATAGGGTAATATTCCAACAAAAATATCAACGAATGCAAATGAGTATTAAATTTTAATTCAGCTATGCATGATGTATGTGTGAATGTGTGAATTTTATCATGTATATGCTGACAAAACAGACATATAGCATTGGGAATAACCAGACCAAGACAACTTGTGTAAAGTCACCACTCGGCTAAATCACATCCAGGATGAAGATTCCATAAGAGTGTAAGCACCAACTGACGAAACAAATCTGTAATTTACAGCATAACTCCATTGGGAAGAAATATGGTTTGAAAATAATCAAAGCACAATATGATAGCAATAAACCAATACATATGTAAGGATATATCATCCTTCTCCAGGCTTCAATGGGGAATATCATATAAACTTCACTAGGGAAGACACGGTCAAATCGTCTAGAATTCCATTGGAGATTTTAATACTGACTTCACTAGGGAAGCTGATAACCAAATCGTCGAGACTCCAATTGGGGATCTCGTGCTGACTTCATTAGGGAGGAAAACACCACATCACCATGGGGAGCCCAAATACCTTTCTCAATATCAATAGCAATGGTTGTGCAAACTTTTCTGGGTAGAAATTATGAAGCTTCATGGGGATAATAACTTTCGAAGAGAAGCATCGTCTCGACTTCATTTGGTGATCTAAGAAGTTTAACAAAATAGCAAGAAGTCAAAATTATGGGTATTTTAAACCAAACCCAACACTTGGTGAGAAAAAAAACCTAAAAAGTTGACAATTGTTCCAACGCTTCTTAGAAAAGATACTGCCCTTGTCTAATTGCACTGTCGGAAAAAATCTGCGTCAAGTATGGACTGGGGAATATGGGATAGAAGTATCAAACCATCCAACCAAATAATCAACATGGATAAAAAACTAATTCAAGACTTAACTGGGGAAAAATAGGATTACAGACCCAACATCGCTCATATATCAATTGGCATGAATCCAACTATCTGAGGAAAGAAGCACAAGAGGATCATGTGTATATCAGCAAGAGTAACCTAGGAAATCTTTCTTAGGGAATGTTTTTTTAAAACTTCAGAGTTCGTCCATATTTGGAATCACTACTTTTGTTCTACTTGAATCACAAAATTTGAGGTAAAAAGTCATTTGTAAATTCTTCTCAAAAACATTTTTATTATTAAATCTTTTTGTTTTGACAATTACTATCAATAATAAATGAATTTTTGCAAACAGAATAAAATAAGAACTATGAAAAATTGGATAAATGCTTCAAAATTTATTAATATAATGGTAGTTTGCAATTTGCGAGACTCTATGGATGATTACAACATTTGGAAAATGGTAATATATGGAAAAGATACATTGAAATACAATGACCATTATTCTCCCTAACAACTTTAAACTCCTGAGCAGAGACTTCAGTTGAAGCGTGATGAAGATCCGAGAAGATTGTTGCTTCAATGATCAAGTCCTTATTGATGCAGTTGCTTTCCAAGAAATCCCTAACTTTTTCCTAGGCTGCCCTCACGCGTATTCAACCTAGCGGGAAAATTTATTCTGTTTGTGTCTCTTACTTTTTCCTAGACTGCCCTTTCAGGTTTTCAGCCTACCGAGACACTTATTTTTGTCTAAGCCGCCCTTTCAAATTTTCGACTTAGCAAGCTGTTCTTTGATTTCTTTAGGTGAAGTATTTCTTGACTACGTCAGCATTCATGGGATGTGGGTACTGCTCGGCATCCATAGTTTCAAGAATCAATGCACAACCAGAGAAGGCTTTCTTGAAAACATACGGGCCTTCATAATTGGGAGTCCACTTGCCCCTAGAATTAGTGTTAAAAGACATAATCTTTCTGAGCACGAGGTCGCCTTCTCTGAATTCATGATGCTTGACCTTCTTATCAAAAACTTTCTTCATTCTCTTCTAATATAAATGACCATGACACAAAGCCATCATTCTTTTTTATTCAATCAAATTCAATTGGTCTAACATGTTATGGACGCATTCAGCCTCTAACAATTTGGTTTCCATTATTACACGCAAAGAGGGAATCTCAACCTCAATGGGGAGCACTGCTTCCATACCATACACAAGAGAGAATAGGGCTGCCTCTATTAAAGTGCGTACGAATGTATGATACCCATGCAGAGAAAAGGGGAGCATCTCATGTCAGTCCTTATCGGAAACAACCATCTTTTGGATGATCTTTTTAATGTTTTTGTTAGTAGCTTCAACATCCCCATTCATCTTAGGTCTGTAAGGAGACGAATTATGATGGACAATTTTGAATTCTTCACAAAGTTTTGTCATCATCTTGTTATTCAGATTCGAGTCATTATCAGTGATAATCCTTCTTGGCACACGATACTGACATATAAGATTTTTCTTGATAAAGCGTACCACCACCTGCTTTGTGACATTAGCATAGGAAGCTGCTTCCACCCACTTGGTGAAGTAGTGAATTGCCACCAAGATGAAACGATGTCCATTTGATGCCTTGGGTTCAATCAACCCAGTCATATCAATACCCCACATAGAAAATGGCCACGGGGAAGAAATAACATTGAGAAGCATTGGAGGCACATGAATCATATCAGCATAAATCTGACACTTATGGCACTTCTTCGCAAATTTGTAACTGTCAAATTCCATTGTCAGCCAATAGTAACCTGCCTTGAGCATCTTATTTGCCATTGAATGTCCATTGGCATGGGTAGCAAAGGAATCTTCATGGATCTCATGCATCAACATGTCTGCTTCGAGTCTATCCACGCATCTGAGCAAGACCATGTCGTAACTTCTTTTTTATAGCACATCTTCATTGGGAAAAAGATTTCTGCTAACCTTCTCAATGTCTTTCTATCTTTGTTTGACACACCAAACGGATATTTCTGAGTCTGGAGAAAGTGCTTGATATGATAATACCAAGGTTTTTCGTCTGATGTTCTCTCTGTCGCAAACACGTGAGTTGGCTTATCCAGACGTCAGACTCCAATCTGAGGTACATCTTTCCAAGTATTTACTTGGTACATGGAAGCCAAAGTGGCTAAAGCATCTTCCATCTGATTCTCATCTCTCGGAATATGATGAAGTTCAACTTTATTAAAGAAAGGTAATAATCTTATATTATAATATTTGTAGGGAATCAAGCCAACGTGGCGAGCATCCCATTCTCCTTTAATCTGATTTATTACCAAAGCTAAATCTCCATATACATCTAGAATTTTGATTCTGAGATCTATAGACTCTTCAAGACCCATGATACAAGCTTCATACTCTGCCATATTATAGGTGCAATCAAACACCAACCATACAGTAAAAGGTATATGTGACCCATGGGGAGTGATAATCACAAAACTAATCCTTTCCCATAAGCATTTACAGCTCCATCAAACACCATACCCCAACGAGATTCAAGGTCAAGACCTTCCACAGGAAAAGGTTCATCACAATATTTTACTTCAAAATACATCATATCATCATCAGTATTATCTCATTTAGTAGACTAATAATCATAAACTGGTTGGTGAGCAAGGTAATATGCCAACACACTACTTTTTATAGCCTTTTGAGTATGATATTCAATATCATATTCAGATAACAGCATCTGGAAACGGGAAAGTCTTCCAGTAAGAGCAGGCTTTTCAAAAAACTTATACTTAATCGGATCCATTTTAGAAATAAACCAAGTAGTATGATTCAACATATATTTCCGCAACTGCTTTTCCGCCCAGGCCAAAGTACAACATGTTTTTTCGAGCATATAATATCGTGACTCACAATCAGTAAACTTCTTGCTGAGATAATAAATGACATATTATTTTCTTCATGTTTCAACTTGTTGTAACAAAATATAGCCCATAGAATTATCTAACACAGTCAGATACATAATCAATGGTCTTCCTTCAACAGGGGGATTAAGATAAAAGTTTCTAGCAGATACTCTTTAATGTTTTCCAATGCCATTTGGCAATGATCTGCCCACACAGAACCTTGATCTTTCTTTAACAACTTGAAGATCGGTTCACGTGTTGCAGGTATATGGGAAATAAATCTAGAAATTTAATTAAATTATCCAAGGAAACCTATAACTTGCCTTTCAGTTCTTGGTGCAGGAATTTCTTGAATTGCCTTAACTTTATCAGAATCAACTTCAATTCCTTTTTGGCTGACAATGAAACCTAGCAATTTTCCTGAATGAACGCCAAAGGTGCACTTATTTGGATTCAAGAGGAGATGATACTTCCTCAAACGCTGAAAAAATTTCAAGAAATGTTACATATGTCTTTCCTCAGTCTGAGATTTGGCAATCATATCATCAACATATACCTTAATTTCCTTATGCATCAGATCATGGAATAGGGTTGTCATAGCCCTCTGGTACGTTGCACCAGTGTTTTTCAACCCAAAGGGAATCAAATTGGAATAAGGTTGTCAGTGCCATTCCTGTTTACTGGGGGATTGATAACCTTCCCCCACACCTTTCTAGGGCCCTTCTGCACTAATTGTTGTGCATCCTTAAATGAGGCGATGGAATTCTCATTCTTCCTTATACTATCAATGGAAAAAGTTGGAACTGAGTTCCAACATCGGATTCATCAGCTTCTATAATGCTAAAGTAAGACAAATGAGATATCAACAGAGTTTGCTCACCATTCACAATGACCACCTTCCTTTCACGAACAAATTTCAACTTCTGGTTCAAAGTTGAAGTAACAGCTCCTGCTTCATGGATCCATGGTCGTCCCAATAAATAGTTGTAGGCAGGGGAAATATCCATAACCTGGAAATTAATCTGAAATAAGTGCAAACTTATGTGACTGGGAAAATCTTCTTCGCCAATGATATACTTCCTCGAACCATTAAAAGCTTTCACTATAATGCCAATTGGGCGCATGGGAGCTCCCTTGTATTTAAGCTTCATGAGTGTACTTCTTGGTATGACATTCAAAGTAGACCCATTGTTAATCAGCACATATGACAAAGAGTCATTCTTACAATTCATGGAAATATGGAGAGCCAAGTTATGGTTTCTTCCTTTATCAGGAAGCTCGTTATCACAAAAGCTTAGATTATTACAAGATGTAATATTTCCCACAACACTGATGAATTGATCTAGAGACATATCACTTTCAACAATAGAATGATCTAACACCCTCATCAGAGATTCCCGATGAGCAGACAAGTTCATTAACAAGGCTACAATGGAAATCTTAGATGGAGTTTGCAACAATTGATCCACAATCCTGTAATCACTCATCTTAATGATTTACAACAAGTCATCCACATCCTTTTCAAAATCGTCGCCACTAGGTTCTTCTATCACCTTCTTAGGTTCAATATACTCAACAACCCTTTTATCAAAATTAACATCTCCTCGAAAGGTAGGGGCGTAGACATGACCATTGAGGGTTACCCGACTAGCTTCAGCAATATTCTCGACATGGGACAAAGGTTGGATTGAAATTTCCACACCATCTTCCAGGATAGTTGTGTTGTACTTATGAGGAATAGCTTTGTCTGATTCATATGGGACATGTCCAGACAGGAAAATACCACGGGAGCATTAGCAGGCTTGCTATGGTACTCAATATATATAGGAGCAGGAACACCAAAAAACGACACAATAACATTCACCCCTTCTTTAGAATATTTAGGCATCGCATAATCATTATCGGAGAACATACCTTCATCAGAAGAAAATAACTCATCAGCATAAACATATTCATCATCAGACATGGCCTCAACTGAGTAATCTTCAATCACATTAACTCCATTGTAATCATCTCTATTGCCTATGACTTTGATAATATCATTATATAACAACAATTGCACGTCTCTTTTTATAATAAAACAACCCTGAGAATCCCTACCGTAGATCTGATATGACCCATAATGATGTTCTTCTTGGTCATCCATGTGACAGAACGTAGCATGCAGCTATAAAAAATCATCATTCATATAATTCACATGAAAAATACGGAATTCACCGGGACATCCATAAACCATATTCACTTCTTCTTCTTCATTCTCAACCCTTGGTCTGATTATATGGAAAAGACCTTCATCCATCATTTCTTGAAGATTATCTCTCACTTTATCACATATATAGATACTTGTACTGCAAATACTACAACCAGCATGGTCATGTGTATAATAGTTGAATTCACAAAGATCGACATGCATCTTCACTAAATCCCATCTCACCAGGTTGATATTAAAAATCTGGAAGTCCCTTGGACAACCAGCAACCATATTTATAAAATTTGCAGTTCTCAATGTTGTGCCCAGGGGCTCCTTGATGGAAAGCACGGGTATGATTCGCCTTATAATACCATGGTAAAGTTGAAGGTATAGAAGGGGGAGGCCTAGTCTACACTAATTTCTTTTGAATGAAAGTCGAGAAAAACTCTGCATAACTCATTGGAATAGGGTCAAAAGCTTATCTCTTCTAACTTCGCCCTTGATTTCCCTAGGGAGGTGGTCTCTGATAAGAAACATAAGTCGGAGCTACATTTACGACTAGAATCAAAGAAGCAACCTATTGTTGATATTGATGATGTCTTATCAGAGGTCTAAACTTTTTTTCTCAAGGACATCATTTGCTTCACTTTCTTTATTTCTAGAAAACCAATATGATGATTTCTTCGTTTGTTTGTCTTTCGTCAAGCATACTTCCCCAATAGCTTCTTCCTAACAACACCCATACTTACCATCTCAGTGAAATCACATAGCGCACTGGCATCCATCCTTTCATAATAAAATGATACAAGAGTTTTCATGAAGAACTTGGTAGTTTCTTGCTCTCCCGTCGGGGGTACCACTTGGGCAACAACCTTGCCCCAATGTTGTGCATATTCTTTGAATGACTCCTTATCTTTCTGAGCCATCGCTCTCAATTGGTCATGGTCAGGTGCCATAGACATATTATACTTATATTTCTTGATAAAAGCTTCACCCAAATCGTTGAAGGTTCGGATGTTGCTATCGTCCAAACTCGTATACCATTACAAAGTAACACTGATTAAACTATCCTGGAAGAAATGAATAAGCAAGTGTTGGTCATCAGTATGAGTGGACATCCTTCTAATATACATCACCAGGTGGTCTCGAGGACAAGTGTTTCCCTTGTACTTCTCAAATTATGGAACTTTAAACATTGTTGTAACTTTCACATTATGAACTAAGCAGAGGTCCCTGACATTCTGTCCAAATAATTCTTTCCCTCGAAGAGCCTTCATTTATTTCTGCATTTCATTGAATTGGTCCTGAAAGTAATCTAATCAGTCATAGAAGCCCATACTTTCTCTTGGTGGAGGAATAGGACGATAAACTTCATCATTAACAAACGACATGGCATTCATCGTAGGAGGTGCAGTATAACGAATCTCATTTTTAGTGGCAGGAGTAACGTGCACCACAAGAGGTGTAGAAACAACAGTTGTTTAAGTAAATGGAGAAACTTAAGCATCAGGTTTGTAACCTTCTAGAATGAAATTTTTAGGAATTCCCCACGGGTAACCTTGAGGAATACGGTATTGAGCTGCAATAACTAGAGTAATAGAAATGGGAACCGACGGAACCTAGGAAGCAACGGTTGTTTGTTGTGGCTGAGCAGTATGAGGAGACTGAGGATCATGTGGTGGCTAATTTTAAGAAGCCACCAACGATTCCATCAAAGCAGTCAGATTAGCCATAATGGCCTTCAAAGAAGTAACTTCTTCTTGCAGCTCGCGATTCTCTTGTTCAAGATTCTCCATTATCTTCCCAGAATTAGCCCGATAATTGTATCAATGAGACATCTTGTTGACTGAATGAACTAGAGAAACACAATAAGACACCTGGGTATGAACAGAAATGTAAAAATATGTTCAAAATGATGCATGATATATGATGCATATGATTTATTTATCATTTATTATTATTATTTCAAGGAACTCAAAGAATTATAGACAATTGTAAATATTAAAGTACTAGCATATTTTGAAATACTGAAATTTTATTATAATAACTTTGGAATGGATTACAACTTTTAGTACATGTTTCAAAAATCTTAAGTACAAGAGTATAAAGATGGAATCTAAAATCCTAAGGAGCCAAAGCTGATGAAGATCTCTCTACACACAGACGCTTTCCCATGAGTCTTGCAACCTGAGCCTTCAATTACTTGTTCTTCTGCATACATGTCGCCGACTTTATTCCAACCACAAGAGTCAGAAAGTGAGCAACTAGTCTTGGATGAGCTCTAGAGAAAAATAAATCCTCTTACTTCTACATCATCTCCATAACACGACTCTCAAGAATCTCGATCAATTCATCCTTCTCTTTTAGCTCTGTTGAGTAAGATACCTCCAAAGTTTGACACTTGTTCTTCCATGCTTCCTTCTCTTGCTGCATCCTAACCAAAGCAAGCTAGTGTTCTTCCACATCATCTGAAATTGGAGGAGTAGTCCTCACAAATATATCATGTATAGGTTATTCACAAGAATATGGCATCTTTACCTGAATTTCCCTTGTTTGTACCCAACAGAGATGAGGCTCCAAAGACACAGCTCCTCTTTGTCCCAAATCTTTTCTACTCTTCCTATGAATATTACGCCAAGCCTTTGAAATTTATTCTTTATCTTCCTTATGATAATTTACTACTTTGAGAAATAAACCACTCAGATGAATACTATTTGGCTTGTCTCTCATCGGATATCCAAGTTGACGATGCGCAAGAACGAAATTATAGTTAATTCCTTCTGTTGTACCAAGAAGAGGTACATTTGGGAAACTACCACAACTATCAATAATCTCCATATTATAATAAGCCTGATGATACCAAACAAATTCAGAATGAGTGAGATCCATAATCTTCGGGGCCCAACAAGGTTCCTTCTTAATATCCCAGAAAGAAACAGACTGGGGTATGTGAGAAATAAACCACTAATATAACAAAGGTGTGCAACAAATGATCATCCCTACATGATAAAAATCCCAAAGATGGATGAAATAATAAGTATCTCATAACAGTGTAGGGATTGGATTCCCAATCAAAAAGATCCTAATGGCATTGAAATCCACATATTTGTCAATGTTAGGAAATAAGAACAACCCATAGGCAAGCAAAGAAAAGATAGCCTCAAAAGCAACTCTACTCTTCATCTTAGCAAAGTAGAGAGCTTTCTCCAATAAAAATTGAGCAGGTAAACCTCTGATTCCTCCTTTGGTAGTCATGTTAGCCTCAATCTCAGACTTCCCCAAATGAGTCATGGAAGCAATCTCATGAGACTGGGGCTCTCCCTCTAAACCGGTGAAAGGAATATGATTTGTAATACGCAAGCTAAGTAAAACATCGGCATAACGGATCATAGGAGATATGATGGGTCCATACTTCTTCCAAAAATATGTAGAGGTCTCAATCTCATCAGTTCCCCTATCTTAGGATCCTTGAAACTATACTTCTCGGTCTTTCTTATTCTAGAATCCATGGTCAAAAAGTACTTGAGATATTTGCAAAAAGTCAACTTTAAGTCCCTTGAAACAACTGTTTAAACGCAAAAATCACACACAAGATCACACTCATGGGGGTTCATAGGTTCAACGTCATGAGCATGAATTCAAAGGTACTACCCACATGGTATGGAATAATGGTTTATCAAAAAAAGTTCTAAAAGGTTCCCAGAGTCTACATTCTTCCTTCAGATATTACCAACGTCCCAATTAACTCGGTAATTAGTAATATTCTTAGGAAAAACTCATTTGAGTGTAACATCATGTAACAACCATTTCCAGATTACTTTGTCATAGTTTATGCACTACACCAAAAAGGCTAAGATGGGTTAAGGTTTATACGGTCCTCAGCTTCAGTAGGCTCCCAAGTCGAAAGCAGCACGTCTTCCCAATTACTCGATAAATGATACTACAGTCAAAGGGGCCTCCACTGAGTGGGGTATATCATGTCTCCTTTTTTAGGATTACTCTCTCAAAGTTAACATGACTATACCGCCCGTCCTATCTTATGTTTTCCTAAGTCCGGGTAGAGGACTTATAAGAAATCACCAAGCACCCTGAAAACCAGGATAATCCAGAAAAACATATATACAACATATAATATACAACAAATAATAGCACATACTCAAATGAACAAACATAGGCTCAACCCACTTAGAGATGGACCAGAATTTGGTTAATTTCCCCAGTGAAGTCACCATTTTTTCTGTAGTGGTAGAAATGTTGAGACTAAGACATTGGATTGACTTAACTTGCGCAGATCATATAAAATATCCACTGCGCTTTATTATTTCCAGAGGAATGGGAAAATAGTGAATAACCCAAAAAAGAAAGGGAGAGAATCTAAGTACAGGGGTTGGTTATGAAAAGGGAAGGTATTAGCACCCTAAACATATACGGTACTCCGTAGGAACATCTTTGAAAATTTATGTATTTTGGCTATAAGTGTTGTATACAGCAATAGATGATAGAGATGAGAAAAGATGTATTTTTTACAATTTTACACCCGCCGCGGTTGCAAACCTTTAGTGCCTACGTACCAACTTCTATGTAATAGGGGATCAGGGTACTCGTAGTTCTCCTTTAAAAATTTTAAAATAAGTGTGTTGGTTGATTTTAATAGAAGAGACATCATCGTCATATCCGAGTGGAAAACATACTTACTACCCACGATTATAAAAAAGGAGAATTTGCGTCATCTCAAAGTGGAGGATATAGATTGAATTTTAATATAAACAAAGCCTTACTTAACACCCAAGTGAAAAATATATTACTTCACTACATATCATAGAAGTATAGTAGCTCGCATCACTACAAGGATTGACAAGAGTCTAATCTTTTTAGAAAATTTTAAAGTAAAAAGTCAAAGTGACAAAAATGTTTTGAGTGAGATTGATTGAATTTTAGTATTCTAAAAAAAATGTCAAAGTATGACTAAGTTGATTAAAGTTTAATTAAGAAAATACTTTTGAAAATGCATGGACCTAAGTCCAAGTTTATTGTGAAAGCGATTCAAGTTAGAAAACAAGAAGAGCTTTGAAAAAGATGGAGAAGATTTTTGTAATTAAAGAAAATGGGAGTAGCTGAAGGGACTATCCTAAAGCATAAGGTAAAAGTTAGGGAAAGAACCATCTAACCAAAAAGAAGCCAACACTTGACATAAAAAGTCAATGGATAATTCTTATCCTTTGGATGGAAACCAAGCAAGCAAAGATACTAAACCTCTTAGGAATACCAAACTTAAGATGCATTAAGTCTTCAAAAAAATTGGACAGAGTAACGCTTGTATACAGATGAATTCTCAATCACAGACAAAGAATATAATCAAAATAACCCGCACACAAAGAAAATCAACTCAATGTCTTGTGGTAAACCCCAAGAACTCCAGACAAAATAAAAAATCAGATCCACAAGGTCTGAAAGGTATCAAAGGCTTTTAATGCTAAGCCCGAGAAATCCACAAATCCATTGAGCCAGGATAATAACCAAATAGTCCATGTAACTTTAAAGCTTTTTTATCAATCAAGTTGATTATTAAGTGTTTTCAAAAAGAGAATGAAAGCTCAAGTCAGCAAAAATGAAAATGACATAAAGATAAATGCTCAAATGAGCAATGATAAAAATTGAAAGAAAGGTAGATGCTAAAATAAATGGTACTTAAAAGTAAAGGCATGAAATAAAAGGGCCTAAAGTAAAAGTCAATTGTTAGTGGATTAGAAGTTAGAGGTTAGTTGAATGAACATCTTGAAATATGCATTTGAAAACTCTTTAGAAGATTAAAAAATTAAAATTTCCTCAATAACAAGTTTCATTTTATTTTTGTCAAGAATATCATTCATTTCAAGTTCTCGAGGCAACAACATATGAACAACGATGTTTAAATGATTCACTTAGACCAAAGTTTATGATGGTTCATTAGAGGATTGATAAGAATAAAGACTCCTAACAATGAACCTCAAGGTTATTGGATCAAAGGTTTCAAATTAAATATACCTCGCCAATATCAGTTTGGGCCACGAATGATCGTTTTTCAAATCAAGAAATAATTTAGCGCAATGTTAAGCAATCGTAAGTGGACTTATGTAGAAGTCGCACCTATTTTGAGGCATGTCAATAGAAATCTATGTACCATATGTTTAGAGAAATGATATGTAGATCATTCTCCAACAACATGTAGAACAAGTAATAAAGGGATAAGACGAAGAGGGAGGGATGTATTAGATGAAATTATGGTTTCAAATATCATCAACATCATTCATCCATTTTGGTGGATTTGGTCTTTCAACCTATCAACACCCAAGATTCAATGAGATAGATGAATTTTTCCCAAGATAAATCCCAAGTTAGTAGTAAATTCCATACCAAAAGTTAAACAAAAAAACTATGCACAAAAGTTCTCAAACAAAAACTTTGATTAAAAGTAAAACCCTAAGTATACTCCTAAGTCAAAATTAGGTTAAAAATAGTAAAAGGTCTTATAAAATCATGTCAATTTAAACCTAGCTTCCTAAGGACTTATAAAAGTAAGAAACATCATTTGTAATTCTTGGATTAACTTGAAAGGGTGAAAATGATTTGGAATTGTCAAGACTACTTGGCAAAGGCACAAACTAGAGAGGTTTAACAAAATGATTTGTGAAAAATGATAAAGTCAGAAGTAAAAATTCAAAAAAATGAATTTTGTTATCTTAAGTCATCCAAGAACATCAAAACTATTTTTATTGATCTTTAAAAGTAAGGGAAATTTAAATATTAAATGTTTCTTTAGGTTTAAGCAAGAAATAAAACCAAAAACAACAATTAACTTGCACAATTTTGAAAAATAAGAAAAATGAACTGTAAATTCAATTAAAAACAATGAACAATTAGTTTAATACCTAAGAGTCAGTAAGTATATTTTTTTAGAATTTTATCACAAGAGGAAAAAATTAAACCAAAATTATTTACACAATATATCAAAAAAACATAGAAAAAAGTAATATAACCAATCAATTATTTAATTTGCATCCTACAAATTTTTTAAAGTAGGCAAAAATCATTTTCCTGAAGAAGACATAGAGCGCAACTCGAAACATTTTTTATGGATTTTTTAGGTTAGTAAAAATAAGAAAACAAAATTCCAAAACTTAAAAAGTGATTAAAACCCTAATTAAACTAATTGAGTTAATTAATCATGCAAAAATGATTAAAATATGAAATAAAATTCAAAATCTGAAAATAGACTAAAAATAAAGTTTAAAATAGTTTTTTGATATTTTTTTTAATAGTTGAAACTATTTAAAATAATTTGTAGAAAACAATTAAAATGAAAGAAATTCAAATAAAATTCAGATCTACTACATCTGTTATGATTTAAAGGCGCTGTAAAAGAAATTCAAATCATGTTCAATTGGAAACAGACACCATCGTCCCTGCCCTCTAACCATGCCCTTGCTCGATTTTAAAGTTCCAACAAGCTAAATTCAATTCATGATATCTCTCTTATTTCTCCATGAAAACTCAAAATGTAAACATCAAACTTCAAGATTAAAATGCGTAGAACACAATAGGATCAAGAATTTCATGAAATGATGCATGAATTATAGAGAAATTAGGGTGCAAAAGTTCCTGCATGAACATGGTTTTATGTTGATAAATTCAACAAAAAATTTCCAGATTCAAATATCTCACTCGATTCTCAACCAAATCAAATGATCCAAACATCAAAATTCTTCACAAAATTACAAGGAATACAAATGTGCCCTTGGATTTTTCAAAATGAAGCAAGATCGAAGCCCAAAGAGAGCGTGAAGTCACTGCCGCAAATATAATTTCAAGGATTTTGCAAAGCACGAATCAATCATCAAAACACACGTGTAAACACTTCAGATCTAAGATCTGGCCAGCTAAACCAATATGAACAAGCTCTATGATGAAGATGCAAGCTGAAAGTGTGGATTGAAGTTCAAGGGAATTTACCTCGAGTGTGAAAAATGAATTCACAATACCTCTGAACAGTAGTACGAAACCCCTAGATTATTGCTTCTTAAGCTTCAAATGAAGATGAAATTATGAAGAGATGAATATTGGAGCAAGGGAGAGGAGCTTTGAAAAAAATGAGAACAAATAGACATTCTGATTTTTGCTTGAGTGAAGGAGAATTTGTCTGCTTGTAATGAGAGTGAAAAGGAGTTTATATATAATGAGAAAAATTGTTGAGGAAGCTTTGCTAAGGGTATGAAATTGATTTGTAGTTTGGAGGGAAAATTGGAATTTTCTGAAAATTTTACAGCTTGCAAGCAAGGCCATGTGTTACATGTTGTTTTTGCTGAGCTGAGGGTCGTTTTAGACAACTCATAGGGAGTAGAATGAAAGTATAATGCATCAACCGCAAGTGACACAAGAGTGTGTGCATAAAACAAAATCTGGTACACTGCATGCATGGATCATGATTAGCTCAGTTTCAACCTAAAGATCTCCCAGTTGGATCGTGCATTTTGCAAGCTCTTGAGGCCTTTAGAAAGCTCTCCTGATGAACTTCAACATGGTGCTTTAAATTGTTGAAAATGATGCTTGCATTATGGAGAGCTTAATGTGAGGAGTTTGGATAATAAGAGGTATGGCAAGCCTGGTGCACGTGCATGCATGGCATGCATGGATAGATGTTTGGTAACTTTGAGACACTCAATTTGAAAGATCATATCTCCTTCAGTATTTTACCATTTGATCTGATCCAAAGAGCTACATGAAGCTCACATGTCCGGCTACAATTCCCCTTTGAACATTTTTCAAATTAAAACATAAATCAAAAGTAAATCAACCATCAAAATGGAACACCGAGTGTTTATTTAAATGATTGGCTTTGTGCACATGGTGACTTGCACTTTGACATCTTTATGCCCTAAACTTCTAAGCTACATATCTCAGAAATACTTCACTTTTGGAGTTTAGGCTCACTTGATAAACTTGTAGGATTTTTCTCAAGCTTTCTGAATATGTACCATTTTCTCCATTTAAATAAAAAATGAGCAACTTATGAGAAGTCAATATCAGTACTATGGAGACTTTGGAAATTTTTAAATGATCAAACAACTTCTTTAACAAGTTATCTTCAAATTAACCAATTCCCTTGATTTTATGCCACCATTGGCCATGAAATGTGAAAATAGGGTCTTTGAATTAATGTTTGACCAATATTTCACTTGGTCAACACTTGACTTTGGTTGACTTTGGTTGACTTTAGCCAAAATGACCATTTTACCCCTTGTCATCAATTGAACCTCTTCAAATATAAATTGATGATCAATCCTCCAATCATAGATGCTCATGAACATGTAGAGAAGCATGGAATCAAGTATTGCCCAAAAAAGTAAGAGACTTCCTGATTAAATTCAAAACCCTAGTTATGACCCTTTGTGCTAGGAGATGGTGAGATGAATGCAATTGTGTCATCACCTACAATATGAACATTCAACGAAACATATATACATATTTTGATTTTATTTAAAAGAAAATATGTACAAGATACACAAATCAAAGTGCTTGGTGATCCCTCAAGAGCAAACTTAAAGATTGGAGATAGTAGAGAGAGAAACAATCCTAGTGTGTGATCTTGTTGTGTTGATGATATGAGATGATGAGAAATCTTAGGGGGGAAATTAGGGTATAACACATAGTCCCATGTATTAGCCATGGAGGTGTCACTATAATGGAGGGTTTGTACATTTAAAGTCCTCGTGCTAAAAACTGTATGGATATATCATCCATAAATTCCCTTTCTGAAGAAAAGATCATAACTATAAGGCAAAGTTAAGAGGAGCCTTTCACCATGACTCATATGGACTCATATCTTACACTTCTCTAAAATCCTGAACTACATAAGATTGGTATTTTGATAGTGGCTAGTCCAGACACATGATAGGAGTTAAGTGATTCATAATGTATACAAAACCACATGCCACTGGCTATGTCACTTTTGGAGACGGGTCAAAGAGTGAAATCAAAGATGTGGGAAAGGTGGATTATGCTGGACAACCTATTATAGATAATGTGTTATTTGTGAAAGGGCTAGCAGGAAATCTGATAAGCATCAGTCAAGTTTTTGATCAAGGTATCAAAGTTAACTTTACTCAATCTGAATTCCTGATTACAAATGATAAGAATGAATTGGTTATGAGAGGAACACAGTTAAAAGAAAACTTCAACCTGTGGAATTCTCTAGATTATCTCTCAACATGGTTATAGTCAAAAGATTATGAAGTAAAGATATGGCATCAAAAGTTTGGACATCTACATTTGAAGGGTATGAAGAAAATCCTGTCAAAGGAAGCTATTAGAGATATTCCCAAACTAAAGATTAATGAAGGGAAAATTTGAGGTGAATATCAAATTGGGAAGCAGACAAGGATGTCCCAAAAGAAGATTCAACATCTTGCTATCAAGAGTTTTAGAGCTTCTTCATATGGACTTGTTAAGGCCTATGTAGGTGGAAAGTCTTGGAAGAAAAAGGTATGCCTATGTTGTTGTTGATGATTACTTGAGATTTACTTGGGTGAGGTTCATTAGAGAGAAATCTGAGTTGTTTGAAGAGTTTAAGGAACTATGTCACAAGATTCAAAGAGAAAAAGGTTGTGGTGTTATCAGAATCAGAAGTGACCACGAGAAATAATTTGAGAACAGTAAATTTGAGGAGTTAAGTGTATCTGAGGGGATTAGTCATGCATTTTCCTCACCCATCACTCCTCAACAAAATGGTGTGGTTAAGGGAAAGAACATGACTATTCAAGAGTGTGCAAGAGTTATGCTTCATGCAAATAAATTACCCCTTTACTTTTAGGATGAAGCCATGAACACTGCTTACTTATTCACAATAGAGTGACAATTAGAACTTTACTTTAGTTACTCTGTATGAATTATGGAGAGGAAGAAAGCCAACTATCAAGTACTTCCATGTGTTTTGAAGTAAATGTTATATTCTAGATGACCGTGAGCCAAGAAGGAAGTTGGATTCCAAGAGTGATGAAGGAATTTTTCTAGGATACTCTATTAATAGTAAATCATATAGAGTTTTCAACTCCAGAACCAAGGTGATGATGTAGTCATCAAATTTTATTGTAGATGTATCAACTAATGAAGATGATGTCCCAGAAGAAGTTGAGACAAATATTCCTACTAAAAATGTGGTTCTTGAAAAAATTATCACAACGTCTACCACAAATGTTGCAGAGTTAAGTGTTGATTCTGATGTTAAAGAACCTCGGGTAGCTAACAAAGGACCCTCTCTCGGAATTCAAAGGATCATCCTATGGAACTGATAATAGGAAATTCTAGACAAGAAGTAGTTACTAGATCAGGGGAAGATGTATCAAATGCTTATTTTGTGTCAAAGGTTGAGCCTAAAAATGTGAAGGAAGCTTTGAATGATGAATTCGGGATCAATGTTATGCAATATGAGCTTTGTCAGTTCAAAATAAATGAAGTTTAGGACTTGTTACAAAGACCTAAATAGGTGAATATCATTGGTCCAAAATGGGTGTACAAGAACTAGATAGATGAACAAGGAGGTGTCATCAGAAATAAATCCACAATGGTTGAAAAAGGTTACACTCAAATTAAGGGAATAGACTTTGATGAAACATTTGCTCTTGTGGCTCGCTTGGAGTCTATTAGATTGCTGCTTGGTATAGCTTGTCACCTCAGGTTCAAGCTATATCAAATGGATGTCAAGAGTTCCTTTCTAAATGGGGAATTGAACGAAGAAGTTTTTGTTGAGCAACCGAAAGGATTTTTTTATCCTTCTTTTCTAGATCATGTGTTCAGACATAAGAAGGCCCTATATGGACTGAAATAAGCTCCAAGAGCTTGGTATGAAAGATTGACTGAATTTCTAGTCAGTCGTGGATACAGAAAGGGTGGAATTGACAAAACTCTCTTTTTCAAAGAGAAGGATGGAGAGCTTATGATAGCTCAAATTTATGTGGATGATATTGTCTTTAGGGGACAGTCAGATGAAATGGTTCAGCATTTTGTTGAGAAGGTGCAATCTGAATTTGATATGAGTTTGGTAGGTGAACTGACTCACTTTCTTGGCATATAAGTTAAGCAGATTGAAGATTTTATTTTTCTTTGTCAGAGCAATCTTACTTCTTTGAGGGCTGGTATGACCAATCTGACTGCTTTAGTGGAATCATTGGTGGTTTCTTAGAATCATCCACCACCTCCTCCTCTGTTTCCTCATGCTACTCAGCCACAACAGACGATTCTTGCTTCGGAAGCTCTGTTAGTTCCCAACTTTGTTACTCTAGTTACTAATGTTCAATACTGTATGCCTCATGGTTACCTGTGTGGAATTCCTGAGAATTTCATGCCAGAAGGTTATAATTATGATGCTTAGGTTGCTCGGTTTGCTCAAACTTATTTTATTTATGCACCTCATCTGGTGCATGCTACTCTTGTTTCTAATAATGAAATCCATTATACTGCACCTCTTACGGTAAATGTTATGCCTATTATTAATGATGAAGTTTATCATCTTGCTCCTCTAACAAGTTAAATTTTGAGCTTTTATGACTGAATGGATGACTTTCAGGATCAATTTAATGAAATACAGAAAGAAGTGAAGGCTCTTAGAGGGTGTTGTACCCCAATTTTTCCCCCTAAGATTTCTGCATCATAGCATATCGTTTCAATCACAACAAAATCTCATTAGGGTTTTGGTTCTTCTCCCTATCTTTAGCCTTGCTCTTCTAGGGAATTACCAAGCACCTTGACTTGTTTTCTTTTGTGATCATGGATATTTTGTTTTGATTTTCTCTCTAATTTACCAAATGCAATATTGGTTTGTCTTACTTGTTAATAATGTAGGTAAAGGAAATGAGGTTTAGCAAGTTGCTTCATGGGTTCATGAGTTTATTTTCGTGCCCTAGTCAATAGCTTGAGAAATTCAAACCTCACCATTGAAGTTGTTTTGGAAGAATTGGTATGGAAGTGGTTTTGGTGGCCATGAGTCCTCATCATCATCCTCAACAATTTATATTCACAAAGGAAGACTATTGGCACAAAAAGTTTGTTCAAACATGGCAAAGTTCCTAAAAGCATTCTCTTGATCTAGAGGCTAGGGTTTTGGACTTCAAAGGGGCATATCTTGATCATCTTTTGGTATTTTTGAGTGATTCCAAAAACATTCTTATCTTCAAAGAGTTACCAACTAATCACTTCAAAAGTTCCAAGGAGTTTCCTTGTGGAAGAAACTTGGTGAAGAGGAAAGATTACATGTCATCCAGATGAATCCCCAATTTTCCATATGTGACTTCAAATGGTCATAACTTGGTCAATTTTTATCACCTTGAGCCCATTATTTTTCATGATGATCCTAAGGATGTTTACTTCATGCCTTCTTTTATGTGCAAAGTGAGAAAATGGATGGAATTTGCCTTAAGAATGCAAAAGATTATAGCTCATTTCATGATTTTTGGCCAACTTCAACAAGTCATAACTTGCTCAATTTTTGGAGATTTTGAGTGGTTCAGATTGCAAAATGTCTTTCAACAGATCTACTTCATACCATCTTTTTTAAAGAAGAATTTGAAATATTTATAAGTATGTAAAGTCAACTCTTTTTCTTCAACTTTGACTCCATGTAACTTTCAGCTCAAGCATCCATTTGATTCCATTCTTTTTCCATTGCAAAGCTTTTAACCTCATCTTTCCAAAGCATCAAGAATTTTGCCCTAAGACCCCTTGAGGTGGAAATGCCATTGGATTTAACTTGGTAACTTGGAACTGAAGTTTCTTCATAAGTCAGAGTTTAAAATTCATGTTTTGGCCTCTAAACATCAAATTAGCACGTGTTTGTGATCTAAACATGTTTAACCAAGTTGCCAAAGTGGATTAGAGCCTTGAAACGCAAGGATTGGATGAGTTTTGATGCAAATCAGATCACACTTCCCTCGTGCATCAGGTTCACACGATTTCCCTCCAGACTTCATCATTTCACACGCTTGAACATTCCATTTGATTCCCTATAAATAGAGGGTCATCCCCCATTTTATTTCCCAAGCTTAGATATCCAGAACACCCTGCCAAACTTGCTTCACAACTCAGAATTCAGCAACTTCGAAATATATTCTCAAGCCTTTTTCAATCCATTTTTTCTCTCAATTCACCTTCCTTGATCTTCCCTGAAGCTAACCATATAATTATATTCAAGAATCGTGCCCTATATTGCTCCATAGAAGTCCAGTTTCAGAGCTCTGCAACTCAACTTCAATAGGTAAATTCCTTCATCAATTCTTCAAAACTCTGATATCAATGTGTTGCTCTCATTTCCCTAGTTCTAGTCGCAACACTTACATTTTACTGGAAGCACGTTTTGACCATGAATTTTCAAATCCCTTTTTAAAACCTTCTTTCCAAATTGCTTGAGCTACAGTTTATATAAATTTGGTGCGAGGGTGTCGTTGTCTTCGTCTTGAAAAGACGAAGCGAATGGCATAGGTCTGAGCTTATGATTTTATAGTTTGAGAGACCTGCAATTCATGATGGCTGGAGGTTAAAGATGACCAACGTGTCATCTTCTAACCAATGAAGGCGTGTCATTTGTTATTTTCAAAATCTGATTTTATTATTGATTCTGTACATTATTCATTAAAGACCATGATATACACAGCGCGCCAGATCCCTTGGATTTGATTACTAACGTGTTTTGACTCTCATACAATGGCCTACATCTATTACTTTTATTTTCTTTTTCTGATTTTTATATTTTAAATGTTTTAAACTTCAAAAAATCATAGAAAATTCATTTTTAGTCCAAAAAATCTGAAAAAATCATGAAAAATATTTTTGAGTATCCTCTTTCTGATTTTTTTTTTCACAATTTAATTTTGTGTTTTGGTATTTTTTTATGAATTTTGCACTTATTTGATTTGTTTAAAATGTTTAAAAATACTTTTACACATTTTTAAATTCTGAAAAAATTATGGAATGATCCAATGATATTGTGACAAAAATTGGTGACCTTATTTTATTTTTGTTTCTGACTTTACTATTTTTTACTATTTTTATTTTATTTTACCCATTTATTTTAATTTTTAAAAATAGTTTCTCACTTTTAAAAATTACCAAAAAATTTATAAAATTACTTGGCCTCTTTTCTGATTTTTCTATGATCTTATTTTTCATTTCTTGATTAATTTGAACATAATTGATATTTTACTCATTATTTTCCTTTTTAAAACATTTTTAAACCTTTTAATGTATATATTAATTATATTATTATTTTATGATTATTTTCTAGTTGTCTTGGGTTGATTTTTTTATCATGGCTTTATTAACATCATTGGATCCATAGTGTTGAGTTTAACTCCACAAAAAATGGATGAATGATTTTAATAATAGTTTGATTAAATATTAATTCAAATGTGGTTTCTCTTTTACCCTAAATCCCCTTCATCTCATCCCTTTCTCATTGCACTAAATGTTGTTGGAGCATGATCTCTATATCATGTCTCAAAACAAATGGTGCATAGATTGCTATTGACCGGCCTCAAAATAGGTGCGACTTCTATATAAGTCTACTTACGATTGCTTAACATAGCACTAAATTTCGTCCCAATTCGAATAAATGATCATTCGTGGACAAACTTATGATTGCAAGTCCAACTATGTTAATTTGATCTCTTTGATCCAATAACCTTGAGATTCATTGTGTGGAGGCTTTGGTTCTACCAATCCTCTAATGGATCTACAACACCTTTGGTCAACGCTGATCACTTAAACCTCGTTGATCATTAAACGGTACTTGTGACAATTCCAAATGGATGATATACTTGACAAAAAGCAAATGCAACTTGTTGTGTGGAGGCTTTGGTTCTACCAATCCTCTAATGAGTTCCAAATGCAAGTTTCAAGATGGTCACCCAACTAACCACTAATTATTGACTTGTTTATTTTATGCTTTTATTCTTTTATGCTTTATATACTATTTATTTTTTTAGCATTTACATTTCATGCCATTTTTATCTTTGCTCATTTGAGCATTTATTTTCTTGTCATTTTTACTTTGCTCACTTGAGCTTTTCTTTTCTTAAGATACCTAATAATCAACATAAACCCTAAAAAACTCTTAATGGTACTTGGATTATTTGGTTACTACCCTTGGAATTATGGAGCATGGAACTTTTTCTTGGACTTAGGATTAGAAACCTTTGCCTATCTTGGAGACTTTGTGATCTTATCTGATTTTTTTTGTCTGGAGTTCTTGAGGTTTACCTCAAGACATTGGGTTGCTTGTTTGTTTTTGTGTGTAGGTTTTTGTGATTACATCCTTTGTTTGTAATCTGGAATTCACTCGTATACGGCCGTTACTCTGCCCAATTTTTGTGAAGACTTAACACACTTGAAGAGGTCTAGTATCTTTGCTTGCTTGGTTTCCATCCAAAGAACGGGAATTCTATCTTGGCTCATAATGTCAAGTTTTGGCTTCTTGTTGGTTAGATGGTTCTTCTCCTTAGCTTTTACCTTATTCTTTAGGATAGTCTCTTCTTCTCCTCCCATCTTCTTTAATTTCAAAAATCCTCTCCCTCCTTTTGAAAACTCTTCTTGTTTTGAAACTTAAACCACTTTCATAATAAACTTGGACTTATGTCCATGCATTTTCAAAATATTTTCATAAATAAACTACAATCAATTTAATAATACCTTGACATTTTTTGTGAGAAGACTAAAAGTTAATTAATCTCATTTCAAACCATTTTGCCACTTTGGCTTTTATCTTTAAAACTTTTCTCAAAAGGTTAGACTCTTGTCAATCTTTGTAGTGATGCAAACAACTATAATTCTACAATATGTAGTGAAGAGAGATATTTGCCACTTGGGTGTTGAGTGAGGCATTGTTTATTTTAAAATCCAAGCCATATCATCCACTTTGAGATGATGCAAATTCTCCTTTCTCATGATTGTTGGTAGTAAGTATGTTTTCCACACAGACAATGACGATGATGTCTTATCTCTTAAAATTAACCAACAGACTTTGTGTTTCAAACTTTTTAAAAGAGGAACTTTGTGTACCCTGATCCCCTATTGCACGAAAGGTGGTACGTAGGCACTAAAGGTTCGCAACCGCGGCGGGTGAAAAAATCATAAAAAATATATTTCTTTTCTCACCTCCACCATCCATTTTATATATAACACATTTTTTATAGTCAAAATATACAGATTTTACAAAGAGGTTCCTGCGGAGTACCGTAGATGTTTAGGGTGCTAATATCTTCCCTTTGCATAACCAACCCCCTTACCTTGAATATTTCTCCCTTTTTTGGGTTATTCGTTCTTTTCCCATTCCTTTGGAAACAATAAAGCGCGGTGGCGATTTTGATTTTGATTTGTATAAAGTCTAGTCAATCCAATGGCTTATTCTTGAACATTTCTACCGCTACAGAAAAATGGCGACTTTACTGGGGAATGATTGACCTCTTGCTGGTCCATCCCTAAGTGGGTTAAGCCTATATTTGTTTATATCTGTATATGTGCTATTGTTGTTTATGTGTTATATTTTGTATATATGTATGTTTAGATTTTCCTGGTTTTCAGGGTGCTTGGTGATTACTCATAAGTCTTATACCCGAACTTGGGAAAACTTTAAGATAGGACGGGCTGTATAGTCATGTTAACTTTGAGGGAGTAATCCCAAAAAAGGAGGCATGAGATCCCCCACAATAGAGGCCCCTATGACTGTAGTTTCATTTACCGAGTAATCGGGAAGACGTACTGTTTTTGACCAGGGAGCCTGCTGAAAATGAGGACCGTAGAATACCTAACCCATCTTGGCCTTTTAGGTGTAGTGCGGAAGCTAGGACAGAGTAATCCGGAAATAGTTGTCACGCGATACTACGCTCGGACGAGTCTTTCTTGAGAATATTACTAATTACCGAGTTAATCGGGAAGTTGGTAATATTCGAAGGAAGGAAGGAGACTCTGGGAACCTCTAGAACCTTGTTCGGCAGGTGATAACTCTTAGACCAACACATTATGGGTAGTACCTTCGACCTCATTCTCGTGACATTGAACCTATGAACCCTATATGTGTGATCTTGTGTGTGATTGTTGCATCATGCATCCATGCACTCATAAGCATCTTTTGAAGAAAACAATATTTCAAGGGATTTAAAGGTTGACTATTTGTGAATATCTCAGGTACTTTTAACCATGGATTCTGGAAAAAGAAAGACTAGGAAATATAGTTTCAAGGATCCCAAGATAGATGAGTTGATCAGCCTAATTCCAGAGATCGAGTGTTCTGCAGACTTTCGGAATAAGTATGGATCTATTATTACTCTCTTGAAGCTGAAGATGAAGGAGGGTATTCTCTCGACCTTAGTCAAGTTCTATGATCCGGTGTATCACTGCTTTACTTTTCCCGATTATCAGTTGATGCCTACACTGGAGGAGTATTCTCATCTATTAGATTTACCTGTTACCGATCGTGTTCCTTTTACTACAAGAATGACTCGCTATCCAATGTGATAATTGATAACGGATCCACGTTGAATGTTATACCAATGAGTACCCTCATGAAGTTAAAGTATCATGGAACATCTATGCGCCCGAGTGGCATCATTGTGAAAGCTTTTGATGGGTCGAGGAAGTCTGACATCGGTGAAGTGGATTTGCCCATCCATATAAGACCATATTTGTTCCTGATAAACTTCCAGGTCATGGACATTATTCCTGCATATAGTTGTTTGCTAGGACGACCATGGACACACGAAGCAGGGGATGTCACTTCAACTCTGCATCAGAAGCTAAAATTTGTGTGTGAAGGGAAGGTAGTGATCATAAGTGGGGAGCAGGCGTTGTTGATATACCATCTATCCTCTTTCAGTATTGTAGAAGCGGGTGAGGCTGCTGTTGGAACCCAGTTCCAAGCCCTATCCATTGACAACATAAGGAGAAATGAGAATTTTGTGGTTTCCCTGAAGGACGCGCAGCAGGTTGTGCGCAATGGTCATAATGCAGTTTGGGGACGACTTGTGGATACACCCGTGAACAAAAACAGAGCTGGTTTAGGTTTCTCTTCGAGGAATAGAAAAGGCGAAAGTTTGAAGTCAAAGTCTTCTGTGAACAGTTATCATGATGTTTTCCGCAGCGGAGGCTACCTCCATCCAATTGGTTCTGGAATTAATGTTGTTGAAGAGGATGAAGCAGAGCAGGAAGTGTCGAATTATGTGACGCATGGACTCCGAGTTCAGAACTGGGTCACCATTGATGTTCCTTCTTGCATTCATGTTTCAAAGTAATTTGTTTTGTTAATCTTTTTCTTTCTTTTGAAAAGTTTTCACTCTGCCCAAGGTGGAAGTATTAATGTTGTAGGGCTTATCTGTTTGCCATAACTGTTAAGATCATTAATAAAAGTTGTCTTTGCTTCCAAATTATGTCTTTTATTTTCTGCTTTTTCCTGGGAAATGGTAAAAAAAAACCTTTCAAAATAAATAATAAATGAAATTTAATCTACATGATCACTTGTTATATGTGTCAGTTTCTAAAAGCAATCATAAATCACATGTGCGGATTAATTAAAAAACTTGTTGAATACAATGACCCTGCACCCTCTCCCAACTTTGAATGTCTTGTGTTTGGGGCTGAAGAAAAAGATTATGATGAGATTCCAGAAGAGGTCTCACGGTTGCTTGAGCACGAGGAAAATACCATTCAGCCATATAAAGAGCCTTTGGAAGTGGTTAATTTGGGTTCAGAAGAAGATCCGAAGGAAGTCAAGATTGGAGCATTGTTTCTTCCTGATGTAAAGAGCGGGTTGATTGAGTTGTTGAAAGAATATATGGACATTTTTTCTTGGTCTTATCAAGATATGCCTGGTCTAGATACAGACATTGTCGAGCATCGTTTTCCGTTGAAGCCATAGTGTCCGCCAGTTAAAAAAAAGTTGAGAAGAACCCACCCGGATATGGCAGTAAAGATCAAAGAGGAGGTCCTAAAGTAGATTAATGTTAGTTTTCTTGTGACGTCAGTGTATCCTCAATGGATTGCCAATATTGTCCAAGTAATAAAAAAAGACGGAAAAGTCCGCATGTGCGTAGATTACAGAGATCTAAATAAAGCTAGTCCAAAAGATGATTTTCCATTGCCCCATATTAACATGTTAGTGGATATCACAGCAAAATTCAAAGTATTCTCGTTCATGGACGGATTTACCGGGTATAATCAAATAAGAATGGCTCCAGAGGACATGGAAAAAACAATGTTTATCACACCCTGGGGAACATTATGTTACAGAGTGATGCCCTTCGGGTTGAAGAACGCTGGTACAACGTACTAGAGGGCTATGACAACCTTATTCCATGATCTGATGGACAAAGAAATCGAAGTATATATTGATGATATGATTGCCAAATCCCAGACTGAAGAAGGGCATATAGAAGATTTGTTGAAGTTGTTTCAGCGTTTGAGGAAGTATCGTCTCCGCTTGAGTCCAAATAAATGCACCTTCGGAGTTAGATCGGGGAAATTGTTAGGTTTTATTGTTAGCCAGAAAGAAATTGAAGTTGACCCTGACAAAGTCAAAGCAATTCAAGAAATTCCAGCACCAAGAACTGAAAAGCATGTCAGGGGTTTCCTCGGGCGTTTGAATTATATCTCCAGATTTATTTCCCACATGACTGCAACATGTGAACCGATCATTAAGTTGTTAAAGAAAGATCAAGGTTGTGTGTGGACGGATGACTGCCAAAGGGCATTTGAAAGTATTAAAGAGAATTTGCTTGAACCTCCTATCTTGCTCCCTCCCGTAGAAGGAAGCTCGTTGATTATGTATCTAACAGTGTTAGATAAATCCATGGGTTGTATTCTGGAACAACAGGATGAAACGGGAAAGAAAGAGTTCTCCATTTATTATCTCAGCAAAAAGTTCACTGATTGTGAGTCGCGGTATTTTATGCTATAAAAAACGTGTTGTGCTTTGGCCTGGGGGGCAAAGCGTTTGCGGCAGTATATGTTGAATCATACCACTTGGTTGATCTCCAAAATGGATCCAATCAAGTATATTTTTGAGAAGCCTTCTCTTACTGGGAGAATTGCCCACTGGTAGATGTTGTTATCTGAATATGATATCGAGTACCGCACTCAAAAAGCTATTAAAAGTAGTGTGTTGGCAGATTACCTTGCTCACCAGCCGGTGGAAGATCAGCAGTGTGCAGAAAATGAATTCCCCGATGAGGATGTGATGTTCCTAAAAGTGAAATATTGTGATGAACCATTGCCTGAGGAGGGCCCCGACCCTTAATCTCGTTGGAGTATGATATTTGATGGAGCTGTGAATGCTTATGGTAAAGGAATTGGTGCTATGATTGTCACTCCTCATGGATCACATATTCCTTTTACCGCAAGGTTAACATTTGATTGCACTAATAATATGGAAGAATATGAGGCTTGCATCATGGGTCTTGAGGAAGCTATTGATCTCAGAATCAAAATTCTAGATGTGTATGGCGATTCAGCTTTGGTAATAAATCAGATTAAAGGAGAATGGGACACTCGTCACCCAGGCTTGATCCCTTACAAAGATTATGCTAGAAGATTACTACCCTTCTTCAATAAAGTCGAATTCCATCACATTCCTAGAGATGAAAATCAAATGGCGGATGCTCTGGAAACTCTGGCTTCCATGTACCAAGTAAATGCTTGGAATGATATGCCCTGAATTATAGTTCGATGGCTGAATATGCCCGCTCATGTGTTTGCGACAAAGGAGGTAGCAGATGAAAAACCTTGGTATTATGATATCCAGCATTTTCTTCAGACCCAGAATACCTGATTGGTGTATCGAGGAAATATAGAAAGACACTGAGAAGATTGGCAGGTAGTTTCTTCCTCAGTGAAAATGTGTTATACAAGAGAAATTATGACATGGTCTTGCTCAGATGCGTGGATAGACACGAAGCATACATGTTGATGCATGATATCCATGAGGGTTCATTTGGCACTCTTGCTAATGGATATTCGATGGCTAAAGAGATGCTAAGGGCAGGTTATTATTGGTTGACAATGGAATCTGACTGTTACAAATTTGCAAAGAAGTTCCATAAATGCAAGATTTATGCAGATAAGATCCATATGCCTCCGACACTTCTCAACGTGATTTCCTCCCCATGGCCTTTATCTATGTGGGGTATTGGCATGATCGGGATGATAGAACCCAAAGCTTCAAATTGGATACCATTTCATCTTGGTAGCAATTGACTACTTTACCAAATGGGTAGAAGTTGCTTCATATGCCAATGTTACCAAACAGGTGGTTGTGCGTTTCATCAAAAATAATCTTATATGCCAGTATCGTGTGCCGAGCAGAATCATCACTGACAATGGATCGAATTTGAACAGCAAGATGATGACAGAACTATGCGATGAATTCAAGATTGTTCATCACAATTCATCTCCATACAGGCTAAAGATGAATGGGGCTGTTGAAGCTGCTAATAAGAATATCAAGAGAATTATCCAAAAAATGGTTGTCACTTATAAGGATTAGCATGAAATGCTCCCTTTTGCTCTGCATGGATATCGAACATCTGTTTTCACTTCAACAGGAGCAACCCCATTCTCCCTAGTGTATGGAATGGAAGTTGTACTCCCTGTTGAGGTAGAGATTCCCTCGTTGCGTGTGATAATGGAAACCAAGTTGACAGAGGCTAAATGGGTCCAGAACAGGTTTGACCAATTGAATTTGATTGAAGAGAAGAGGATGGAAGCTTTATGTCATGGGCAGTTATATCATAAAATAATGAAGAAAGCATTTGATAAAAAGGTCAAACCTCGAGAATTCAGAGAAGGCGACCTTGTGCTCAGGAAGATCATGTCTTTCAACACTGATTCTAGGGGGCAAGTGGATTCCCAATTTTCAAGGCCCGTATGTTGTCAAGAAAGCCTTCTCTGGTGGTGCATTAATTCTTGAAACTATGGATGGCGAGGAGTTCCCATGTCCCATGAATGCTGACTCAGTCAAGAAATACTTCACCTAAAGAAATAAAAGAACAGCTCACTAAGTTGAAAACCCGAAAGGGTGACTTAGGCAAAAAGGAGCGTCTCGGTAGAAGACCCGAAAGGGCGGTCTAGGCAAAAATTAGAGACATAAACAGAATAAATTTCCCGCTAAGTTGAAAACCCGCAAGGGTAGCTTAGGCAAAAGTTAGGGATTTTCTTGGCAAGTAACTACGTCAGACGAGACTTGATCGTTGAAGCAATAATCTTCTCGGGTCCTCACCATACTTCAACAAAAGTTGTTGCTCGGGATTTCAAAAGTTGTTAGGGGGAATAGTGGTCGTTGTATCTCAATGTATCTTTTCCATTATGTATTACCATTTCCTAAAGCTTGTAATCATCCGTGGAGTCTCTCCATTCGCAGACTACCATTCTATTAATGAAATTCAAGCTTTTACCCAATTCATTGTGTTCTTATTTTTATTTATCTTGCAAAGACTTCATTTATTACTGATAATAACTGTTAAAGCAAAAAGATTAAAAAAGCAAAATTAACTTTTCAAAAAAAAAAGATCTTTACAATTCAATTTACTTTGCGATTTGTAATGAAACAATGACAACAAGAATGGTGATCCCAAGAATGAACAAACTCCGGTTGTTTTAAGAATATTTACTCCCTTCATGAAGGTTTCCTCAGGTCATTTTGCTGGTTTGTGCATAATCTTTGTGTGTTTCTCAGATAGTTAAAGACGATATTAGTGGGTGCAAGGTACAGTATTGGTTTTGTGATCCCCATTATCCCCAGTCAAGTCTTGATTCGCCTATGACTTGGGGTTCACATGGTCAGAAGCCTCCGTCCCAGATTCCCCAGCAAAGTTTTCCCTCTTATGATGAAAGGTTTTATTCCCTTGGTGTGCTGAAATGTCGCTCTTTTTACAGTGTTGGCACTAGTGTTGACTTCTTGATTTACCGTGAAGGTTATCCCATGGCATCTCTTGTTGGAATGAGTATTCATAATGAAAAGTTTCAATCTATGGCTTTTTCTCCGGAGAGGTAGGCTTGAATCCCCCAGTGAGGTTTGGTTATGTCAGCGTCAGCCTGCTTTATGTGAGGCTAATCTTGCCATCTCCAATAGGCATGTTGCTTTCAGAAAACTGTTTTCTCCGATGAAACCGGAAGAAGGGTTTTTTATCCCGGTATCTGCTTGATTTGGCTACATCTGGATTATGTTTCTCCTCAGTAAAGTTAAGGTAGGCAATGGGTTTGGTTTCCACAGTTGCTTTTACCTTTCTTTGATTGATCTTTCTGGTTGAAGTTTAGTCCAATGTTGTTAGTACCTGAGGCGGTTTTGTTTATACTGATTATGTATCCTTTTACCAGCATATGGACGATAGCACTCATACATTCTACATACATCATGCATGACTAAAAACCATCGTTCATTAACATTGTGTTCTGACCATCCTGCAGCGCTCTTTGCTTAGTTTAATTTGGGTTTCCCTCTTGAGTTTATTTCTCAAAGGATGTATCTTCATTGGCCATTCTTCTCCAGTGTATTTCTGAATTGGATTTGTGGTTGCATGAGAATATCATTTATTTTGGATTTCTGAGAACTTGGAGTTTTGGTTTGGCATTTATTTTGCACGGGAAGACTTTATCTCCTCAGCAGGAATATTGTGGCATTTCCCCGGGAAGTCATATTTCTATCCCCAGGAAGTCATTTCTCTTTGCAATTCCCCTTGACAATGAGTGGAAGTCTCTTTATTTGAGACAGCTTACATATTACCCTTTCTATGCAGAGTGCCTTGGTTAAAAAAGAAGTTGAGACCCGTTCTAGGCAAAACACCAGAATCTTGGGGAAACTTGATATATTTTCTCTTTCTACCTTCATTGAACGTTGGTAGTACATCGGCAGTGAAAGTCGGTGTTTCTTATCTTTTTGCTATCTTCAGTGAATGTTGATAGTTCATCGTCAGTGAACGGCGGTGGTATGATATGTTTTCCCTTTCTACCTTCAGTGAACGTTGGTAGTACATCGACAGTGAATGTTGGTGTTTGTTATCTTTTTGTTATCTTCAGTGAAAGTTGATAGTTCATCGTCAGTGAACGGAGGTGATATGATATACTTTCTCTTTCTACCTTCAGTGAATGTTGGTAGTACATCGGCAATGAACGTCGGTGTTTATTATCTTTTTGCTATCTTCAGTGAACGTTGATAGTTCATCATCAGTGAATGGCGGTGATATGATATACTTTATCTTTCTACCTTCAGTGAACGTTGGTAGTACATCCGCAGTGAACGTTTGTGTTTATTATCTTTTTTCTATCTTCAGTGAATGTTGATAGTTCATCTTCAGAGAACGGCGATGATATGATATACTTTCTCTTTCTACCTTCAGTGAATGTTGGTAGTACATCGGCAGTGAACGTCGGTGTTTATTATCTTTTTTCTATCTTCAGTGAACGTTGATAGTTCATCGCCAGTGAACGGAGATGATATGATGTACTTTCTCTTTCTACCTTCAGTGAACGCTGGTAGTAGATCAGCAGTGAACGTCGATGTTTGTTATCTTTTTGCTATCTTCAGTGAATGTTGATAGTTCATCATCAGTGAACGGCGGTGATATGATATGTTTTCTCTTTCTACCTTCAGTGAACATTGGTAGACATCGGTAGTGAACGTTGATGCTTGTTATCTTCCTCTCTGATTCTGTTCTGGTGGTTCACCAGTGATTTATTTTCTTGGTGGGGTTGCTCCTTTGTTTCTTCATTTTGTTGCATCCCCAATGTTACTTTGCGTCTCTTTGGTTCCATTCATATGCATTCATATGCATAAGCATTTGCATGGCATCTTAGGGCCAAAAATATGGTTTGTTTTATATTTAAGTACCTTCGATCACGTCGACACGAATATTTTTAACCTACGTATCTCTGGATAGAAGAAACTTAAATAAGGGCAGCTATTGTACCCCAATTTTTTCCCCTAAGATTTCTGCATCATACCATATTGTTTCAATCACAACAAAATCACATTAGGGTTTTGGTTCTTCTCCCTATCTTTAGCCTTGCTCTTCTGAGGAATTACCAAGCACCTTGACTTGTTTTCTTTTGTAATCATGGATATTTTGCTTTGATTTTCTCTCTAATTAACAAAATGCCATATTGGTTTGTCTTACTTGTTAATAATGTAGGTAAAGGCAATGAGGTTTAGCAAGTTGCTTCATGGGTTCATGAGTTTATTTCCATGCCCTAGTCAATAGCTTGAGAAATTCAAACCTCACCATTGAAGTTGTTTTGGGAGAATTGGTATGGAATTGGTTTTGGTGTCCATAAGTCCTCATCATCATCCTCAACAATTTCTTTTCACAAAGTAAGAATATTGGCACAAAACGTTTGTTCAAACATGGCAAAGTTCGTCAAAGCATTCTCTTGATCTAGAGGCTAGGGTTTTGGACTTCAAAGGGGAATGTCTTGCTCATCTTTTGGTATTTTTGAGTGATTCCAAAAACATTCTTCTCTTCAAAGAGTTAACAACAAATCACTTCAAAAGTTCCAAGGATTTTCCATGTGGAAGAAACTTGGTGAAGAGGAAAGATTACAAGTCATCCAGATGAATCCCCAATTTTCCATATGTGACTTCAAAAGGTCATAACTTGGACCATTTTTATCACCTTGAGCCCATTCTTTTTTAATGATGATCCTAAGGATTTTTACTTCATTCCTTCTTTTATGTGCAAAGTGAGAAAATGGATGGAAGTTGCCTTAAGAATGCAAAAGATTATAGGTCATTTCATGATTTTTGGCCAACTTCAACAAGTCATAACTTGCTCAATTTTTGGAGATTTTGAGTGGTTATAATTGCAAAATGTCATTCAATAGATCTACTTCATTCCATCTTTTTTGGTCAAGAGCTAATTCTAAGTGGAAGTCCATGTCTGGATGCAAAAGATTATGGGTCATATTTAATGAAGAATTTGAAATATTTCTAAGTATGGAAAGTCAACTCTTTTTCTTCAACTTTGACTCCATGTAACTTTCAGCTCAAGCATCCATTCGATTCCATTCTTTTTCCATTTCAAAGCTTGTAACCTCATCTTTCCAAAGCATCAAGAATTTTGCCCTAAGACCCCTTGAGGTGGAAATGCCATTGGATTGAACTTGGTAACTTGGAACTGAAGTTTCTCCATAAGTCAGAGTTTGAAATTCATGTTTTGGCCTCTAAACATCAAATTAGCACGCGTTTATGATCTAAACATGTTTAACCAAGTTTCTAATGTGGATTAGAGCCTTGAAACGCAAGGATTGGATGAGTTTTTATGAAAATTAGATCAGACTTTACTCGTGCATCAGGTTCACACGATTTCCCTCCAAACTTCATCATTTCACACGCTTGAACATTCCATTTGATTCCCTATAAATAGAGGGTCATCCTCCATTCAATTTCCCAAGCTTAGATAGCCAAAATCACCCAGCCAAACTTGCTTCACAACTCAGAATTCAGCAACATCAAAATCTATTCTCAAGCCTTTTTCAATCCATTTTTTCTCTCAATTCACCTTCCTTGATCTTCCCTGAAGCTAACCATATAATTACATTCAAAAATCGTGCCCTATATTGCTCCATAGAAGTCCAATTTCAGAGCTCTATAACTCAACTTCAATAGGTAGATTCCTTCATCAATTCTTCAAAACTCTGATATCATTGTGTTGCTCTCATGCCTTGGTTCTAATTGCAACACTTACATTTTACTGGAAGCACGTTTTGACCATGAATTTTCAAATCCCTTTTCAAAACCTTCTTTCCAAATTGCTTTAGCTACAGTTTATATAAATGTGGCGCGAGGGTATGGTTGTCTTCGTCTTGAAGAGACGAAGCGAATGGCATAGGTCTGAGCTTCTAATTTTACAGTTTGAGAGACCTGCAATTTGTGATGGCTGGAGGTTAAAGATGACCAATGTGTCATCTTCTAACCAATGAAGGCGTGCCATTTGTTATTTTCAAAATCTGATTTTATTATTGATTCACTACATTATTCATTAAAGACCATGAAATGGAAAGCGTGCCAGACCCCTTGGATTTGATTACTAATGAGTTTTGACTCTCATCCAATGGTCTACATCTTTTACTTTTATTTTCTTTTTCTGATTTTTATATTTTACATGTTTTAAACTTCAAAAAATCACAAAAAATTCATTTTTAGTCCAAAAAATCTAAAAAAATCATGAAAAATATTTCTGATTATCCTCTTTCTGATTTTTATTTTTTCACAATTTAATTGTGTTTTGGTATTTTTTATGAATTTTACACTTATTTGATTTGTTTAAAATGTTTAAAAATACTTTTACACATTTTTAAATTCTAAAAAAATTATGGAATGATCCAATGATATTGTGACAAATATTGGTGACCTTATTTTATTTTTGTTTCTGACTTTACTATTTTTTACTATTTTTGTTTATTTTACCCATTTGTTTTAATTATTAAAAATAGTTTCTGATTTTAAAAATTACCAAAAATTTTATAAAATTACTTGGCCTCTTTTCTGATTTTTCATTTCTTGATTAATTTGAACATAATTGATATTTTCCTCATTATTTTCCTTTTTTTAACATTTTTAAACCTTTTAATGCATACATTAATTATATTATTATTTTATGATTATTTTCTGGCTGTCTTGGGTTGATTTTTTGGTCATGGCTTTATTAACATATTGGATTCATGGTGTTGAGTTTAACTCAACAAAAAAATGGATGAATGATTTTAATAATAGTTTGATTAAATATTAATTCAAATATGGTTTCTCTTTTACCCTAAATCCCCTTCATCTCATCCCTTTCTCATTGCACTAAATGTTGTTGGAGCATGATCTCTGTTGTACCCCAAAATTTTCCCTCTCATATTTCTCAAAACATTGCAAGAAAAATCTCCAAGTGGCTCAAGCTTGCTCAAGAGATGGACAGACAAGCTATCTCCTAAGGCAGTCAACCCCAAATTAGGGTTTTATGTTGCATCAATATCCTTGAATCCAAATGACCTCAAGTTCTCCCCAATGTCCTAATATTTTCTCAAGGTCATCCATCTCAAGTTTCAAGCCTTGCATAGGAAGTTTGCTCAGTCAATTGCTCAAACGGTCCAAAAATTGACTGTGCTAGGGAAAAAGTCAATTGTGACCTACAAACAGTCAAACTTCAAGATATTTTTGTCAAAATTATAATTTTGAAGGATATTTCATCATTTGATCAAGGGTTGATCATGATTCATCAAGGATTGCTCAAAATTCATCAAGATTCAAAAGTTGCTAAATTAGGGTTTTGTAGGAAAAGTCAACTCAACTTTGACCAAGCATACATTTCTCATACTTTATGAAAAATGACCCATCCAAAGCTTATTTTGAAGAGGATGCAATTTCCTACAATCCACCTTCATACACCAAGATCAGAAAATGCACTCACAAGAAGTTATAAATTTGGACATTATAGGTCATTTTTGAAAGTCAACAAAAACACCTTTTTTTCTAAAGCTTATAACTTGACCATGGAATATTAAAATGGGATGAGACCAAAAGGGTTGGTTATAGGACATCTCATGCTTTATAAAAAGTCCAAGAACACTTCCAAAAGTTCAAAATTAAAGGAGTTATGCATTGATGAAGTTGAACATTTTTGCAAAATTGCCAAAAGTCAGCTAGCCCCAAAACTTCAAATTTTGTCAAATGAGCCCATTATTTTCCACTTGATTTGAGCTTGCACCATTGCACACGTGTCCTAGCTTCAGCCATGAGCCCATATTTTATTTTTATTATTTAATTTGATTTTTTATTGAATTTATTCATTTTTAATCAAATTAAATTATAAAAAATCCAAAGCTTTGATTACATGATATCTTTTGGCTATTTCAGAATTGGATCATCATCATTAAGAGCATCAAACTCGAATCTCACCATACCATGTGCAAAAAGATTGAAAAATTGGCAAATTTGGCAAGTTGGTAATGGTGAATCAAATCAAATATGCAATGCATTGATGTGGAAGATACAAGCCATATATGTTACCCTAATGCAATATACATTACATAAGGAAGGCAAAGACACGAAAAAAAGGGTTAGAGGCTGCAAGAACAAGCAGAACCAAGTTTGAAAAAAAGTGACAAAAAGTTATAATTCGAAATCATAGCAAGAGAGGTTTTCAGAAGCCAAAAGCTATCCCAATCGATTCCTATATGTCCACTCAACCTTCTTGGATCAAAAGCACGCATTCTCTAACCTCCTAGAGCGTTGTAAGTGTCACGCGATTCCCTTCTGCACTTGGTTTCGTATTTCAAAAATTATGCATTGTTACAATGAATTAATGGTATATTTGTAATCACCAGATCATTTCCAAGCCTTTTGCATTATTTGATTTCATTTATATGCTTTGTGGTGCAAAACGCCATTGTTAGGGTTTTGCTTCTTGGTTTAGGGGTTTTTGTTACAGATAAAATTAGCCTTAATAATGGTTATAACCGTGACCGGGAGAGGAAGGCGAGTTTAGCCATGGCATTGGGAGGCATTTCTATGGCCTGTGGAGAATTTCAGAGTGTGACAAGCTTGTAGCGACGGACTCCCGTCCGTAGGTATAGCCTCCTTGATCTTTAGCAACGGATGGAGGACAGGGGTGATGAGTTGTCACCCCCTCATTTGCCTATTCAAATAATGGCGCACATTGTTTTGTTTTTCTAGCATATAATTCATTTTCTTTTATTATTATTATTGTTTAATATATTAACAAATAAGACCAAGTGGCCTAGTGGCGAAGCAAGCACTCCAAATACCATCAGGATCTGGGTTCGAATCCCAGGTCCTCCAAATTTCTCTTTGTTTTATTTCTTCAGGTTATCATGTGCATATCTGGGCGCGTAGTGTACCATATTCCCCCGCTCAATCAATTGCCAGATGGCCCCTGGCCAGATCTGGTGGCCAAGAGATGATGGTCCACCATGGTCCAAGTCAACGTGCAAACATCAGATCTGAAAAGTCAACAAAAGGCCAGCGCTTAATGGGCCTTCAGCTTGCTATTCTGACCCCCAAAACAGGCCCATACCCCTCTCTCTCTATATTTTATTTATTTTGTTTTAATTATTTATTTTATTATTTCTATTTAATTATTAACCAATCAAAAATTCTTTTTTCTATAAAATTAAAACCACAAAAATATTTTCTTCATAAAATCAAATTTTAATTTTTATTAATAAACATTAATTAATTGATTTAGAATTTTAATTAGAATAACTTTCACATTTTTGTAAATAATTAAAATTCAATTAGATTTAATTAGGTTTTTACTAACATTAATTAATTTTTATTTCTTTCTTAAAATACCAAAAATCCAAAAATAACTTTTCTCATTTAATTAATTAATGTATTTAATTCAATTTAGTAATTAACTTAGAATTTATTTCTTTCTTAATTCACAAATAACAAAAAAAATATTTTCTTTAACAAAAAAGGGTCAAAACCCTAATCTTGCACTCGATTTTAATTTTGCGCCGCGATTTATTTATTTCTATCATAATAATGTACTTGCTCCCGGATTGTAATAGTTTAATAGGACCTTTTATTACTTTTTATCGCTTTATTTATTCTTTAAGGGTTTGTCTTTGGCGATGTAAATACCCGACGCTTTGTAATAGTTAGTTAAATTTCCGCAATTTATTTTCCGCAACTTATAACTGTTAGATGTTTGATAATAAGTTTGCATGACAAGACTGAATGTTTTAACCTAAAATCAACTTAGATCACCCTTAACATGTACAAAGATAAAAATAAACTGAAAACGACACACTCGCACATGCGCACACTTAGGGTACACCCCACTTGGTTGCCTTCGTACGCGGTCATTAAGTATAGGTCATTTTAGAGGTCGCCCTCTTGTCTAAAAGATCATAGTCGCCTCGAAATGGTTGCCTCGGATATTGTTTCCTCAAAACAAATGATCTAAGACATTAGGGTTACCGCTAAGGCATCCTAACATTGCTTTAGTGACCGTAAGTCCCGCATTCCAATTGACCCTTAAACTCCAAACGACGGTGCTACCTACTCATCAATAGTAGGATAACATTGTCTAAAGGAAGATAGCATAGAACGATTCCTTTTTCGAGTAGGTAAATGGTTCTTAGATACTTGCTCTTTCAAAAAAACAAAACCTTTTTCACACTTAAACTTTTCGAACAAAGTTTTCAAAAACACTTCATATGCTCTTGAGGATAGAAGCAAGAGTTAAATTGAAGTTTTCAAACAAAAACTTTTTCAAACCCACAAGCACAAAGAAAGCAATTTTTGAAAACAATATGAGCAAGTACCTAAGAGCCCGTGGATAACCACGGATAGAAAGGGTGCTAACACCTTCCCTTTCTATAATCTACCCCCCGAACCCGAGAAATATCTCGAAAAAGGAATTTTTCTGTGCTTTTTTCCTTTCCTTGTTGGATAAAATAAAAGTCGATGGCGACTCTTGCTTACCGCGACATTTTGCAAAAACAAACGCAAAACGCAAACCAGCATTCCAAAAAACAGTCAGTTCTTTCCCACCGTACCACAATATCTATATCATGTCTCAAAACAAATGGTGCATAGATTGCTATTGATTAGCCTCAAAATAGGTGCGACTTCTATATTAGTCCACTTACGATTGCTTAACATACCGCTAAATTTCGTCCCGATTCGAATAAATGATCATTCGTGGCCCAAACTTATGATTGCAAGCCCAAGTATGTTAATTTGATCTCTTTGATCCAATAACCTTGAGATTCATTGTGTGGACGATTTGGTTCTACCAATCCTCTAATGGATCTACAACACCTTTAGTCAACCAGGATCACTTAAACATTGTTGATCATTAAATGGTACTTGTGAGAGTTCCAAATGGATGATATACTTGACAAAAAGAAAATGCAACTTGTTGTGTGGAGGCTTTGGTTCTACCAATCCTCTAATGATTTATAAATGCAAGTTTAAATATGGTCACCCAACTAACCACTAATTATTGACTTGTTTATTTTATGCTTTTATTCTTTTATGCTTTATGTACTATTTATTTTTTTAGCATTTACATTTCATGCCATTTTCATCTTTGCTCATTTGAGCATTTATTTTCTTGTCATTTTTACTTTGCTCACTTGAGCTTTTATTTTCTTAAGATACTTAATAATCAACATAAACCCTAAAAAACTCTTAATGGTACTTGGACTATTTGGTTACTACCCTTAGCATTATAGAGCATGGAACTTTTTCTTGGACTTAGGATTAGAAACCTTGGCCTATCTTGGAGACCTTGTAATCTTATCTAATTTTTTTTGTGTAGAGTTCTTGAGGTTTACCTCAAGACATTAGGTTGCTTGTTTGTTTTTGTGTGCAGGTTTTTGTGATTACATCCTTTGTTTGTAATCTGGAATTCAACCGTATACGATCGTTACTCTGCCCAACTTTTGTGAAGACTTAACACACTTGAAGAGGTCTAGTATCTTTGCTTGCTTGGTTTCAATCCAAAGAATGGTAATTCTATCTTGGCTCATAATGTCAAGTTTTAGCTTCTTGTTGGTTAGATGGTTCTTATCCTTAGCTTTTACCTTATGCTTTAGGATAGTCTCTTCTTCTCCTCCCATCTTCTTTAATTTCAAAAATCTTCTCCCTCCTTTTGAAAACTCTTCTTGTTTTGAAACTTAAACCAATTTCATAATAAACTTGGACTTATATCCATGAATTTTCAAAATATTTTCATAAATAAACTTCAATCAATTTAATAATACCTTGACATTTTTTGTGAGAAGACTAAAAGTCAATTAATCTCATTTCAAACCATTTTGCCACTTTGGCTTTTATCTTTAAAACTTTTCTCAAAAGGTTAGACTCTTGTCAATCCTTGTAGTGATGCAAACAACTATACTTCTACAATATGTAGTGAAGAGAGATGTTTTCCACTTGGGTGTTGAGTGAGGCATTGTTTATTTTAAAATCCAAGCCATATCCTCCACTTTGAGATGATGCAAATTCTCCTTTCTCATGATTGTGGGTAGTAAGTATGTTACCACACGGACAATGACGATGATGTCTTATCTGAAGATGTGAAAAACACAAGAAGGGGGGTTGAATTGTTGAAACTTGAACTCAAATGCAGACAACACGTTATTTTTATCCTGGTTCGTTTGATCTCAAACTACTCCAGTCCACCCGTCAAGGTGATTTCGCCTCTCTCCAACGAGGTCTTAATTCACTATATTCAACTGAATACAAAACTGCTTTAACAACTGCTAAAGCCTTCTTGAGTCTAAACCACAGACCGATTTCTCAAGGAAATTCTTTCTTACAGATAAATGAACAATTTATGTGTTTGATGTTTTCTACAAAAACTATATATCACAACTGTGATAATACACAATATAAAGCTTATGTGAAACTAGATTGCTAGCACTATAGAGTAGGTAATTTGAGAGCTTTAGCAAACTGTATGAGTGAGGATGAAGATGATTGACTTTAGGCGTGTAGAGTATTGTAGAGCATTAGCCATTTCACTTCTCACTGATTTGTTTAAATACATCTTGGAAAAGATACGTTGATGCCAATAATTCCATTTCAATGCTCATTACGTTCTTTCCATATAATAAGATCTTTGTCTTGGAATAAAGTCGTTGGTAATTAATCTGCCTTGAATGCAGTACCGTTGATACTTCATAATGTTCTGCGTAGTGAAGATCAGAGCGTTCTTGGCTTTGGCTTATTCTGGCGCTTCTGAATGCTGATGACATGGTTATGATCTTGATCAGAGTCAGAGTATGTTGAGTGCAGATTATGTTCATCAGACTTCAGCGTAAGCACATGTTTGATCTTCTGATGTGACATATCTTCTGATGCTGATGTTGATATTCTGATGTTCTGATGCTGATTCCATCAGAGTTTCCTGCAAATACACAACATAATTTTAGGTAGCATCTATGTCAAATATAAAACTCATAATTCATTTAATCTTGTATTTTGTTATCATCAAAACTCTAACTGAGGGTTGTAGAATCAAACTATGTTCTAACAATCTCCCCCTTTTTGATGATGACAAAAACTAGATTTTTTCAATAAAAATGAAATGATGAAAGTATCATAGTTTAAGGATAGAAAGGAAACGATATCAGAGAAAGTCAGATAATGAATAAAAGTATCAGAGCTAAGAGGATAAGGAATAAAAAGTATCAGAGTAATGATGAGAAAAACTCCCCTTGAGTTGATTATTTCCCTTTGATTCCTTGAGTCCTTGAGTATCAGAACTTTATTGATCCTTTCTTTGAGCATCAGAATTTTGCTTTATCAGAGTTCTACAGATTCTTGTACCTGTAAGCTTTTCAGAATAGAAAATATATATAAGGATGTTAGAATGTTTGAGACTTTTGTCTCAGTAAACCGTTATTGAAAAATATCATTCTTTTTTCCCCTTTTTGTCAGTAATCAAAAAGCCTAATTAATCAGAGTTAAAATGATCAGAGTGAAAACACATTTATATTAAAACAGAAGCAGTGATAGTTTAGAACAAGTAAAAATATTACAGACAAACATGGAACGAAAACAAGGAAAACATAAGAAAAATCTAAGAAGAAGGAGGAAGTCGTGTGAACAGAGCTTCCAACATGCTCTTGATTTGTTCGCTGGTTTCATTTTGCTTAGCTACCATGCTTTCTATAGATTCAATCTTGATATCCTGCTTGTCCATTCGTTCATTCATCAGCATATCTGATCTCTTCAAATCCTCCAGAGCCTGCCTGTCAAGAGAGGAAGCTTGAGGATCTTCAGTTACAGGCTGCTTCTCAGAGCTTTTTGTTGCTTCTTCTGCTTGACCCAAGTCTTCATCTTGAATAACCTGTTCTTCTGCAGGTTGAATTGTAGATGCTGGACGCTTTTCAGACCAAGGCTCACTGTCTAGATGGAGAACTTCTTCCTTCAGCAGCTTGCTCAGAACTGGACCTTCCATTTCCTTCAGCAGATTGCTGAAGTTATGTTGAGCCTATCCATAGCTTTGGTCTTGCAGCTTGAAGGTTTCAGCGCATACCCATCTTCTGAATTGAGTCCATAGATGATCTGATACAGCAGGATCAACCACTTCCAGACTTGCTTGTTTTAAAGAAGTGATCCACTTCTGCATATTTGATTCAAAGTTCAAAATGCTGGAACCAACATCTGGTTGTTTCGGTTTAGGGATGGCAGTTTTCTGGTTTATTGCAGCAAGGCGTTCAAGGATTGTTAGGTCAATGACTGTCTTGCTGTGGTTTTCTGTATTTTTCTTAGGTGAGGGAGTGGGAGAGTCAGAAATAACGATTGGACTATGTGGAGTATGTGGTGGAGTTATTTCTGGTGATGAGGGAAGTTGAGCCATATTAACAGTTGTACCACAAGGCAATTGAATGGCCAAGGGTTGTGGTTCAGGAGACTCAGAGGTTTGAGCCTCAGAGTTTTGAGTCTCAGGCTGTGGTGATTGTGCATGTGGAGGAGAAGGTGGATTACTTTCTGGTTGGGGAGAGGAAGGTTGTGGAATTTCTGGTTCTGGTATGGGAGAGAGTGGAGTTTCTGGTATTGGTGAGAGTGGAATGTCAGGTTGTGGAGAAATGGGAATTTCTGGTTGTTGATTTGGATTTTCTGTTTGGGGAGCAGAAGTATGTTGGTCTATATCAGAAAGAACTTGAGCAAGTTCTGGTTCTGGTATGGTTGCAGTGTTTGGATTTTATGGTTTTGAGCGGGATCTTATGAGGGTTAATGACTCAGAAGGGTCAAAGTCAATGTCAAAATCTTCAAAGGTTTGGGGTGTTGGGATATCAGCTGGAGTTGGAGTGGGAGTAGGAATAGATGTGGGACCAACAGTTGAATTTAAAACAGATACAGAAACAGGATTACCTCTTTTCTTTAGAGTCTGTTGTGATGATCCTTCTGGAGCAGCTTTTCTCTTCTTAGTCTTCTTCAGAACAACCTCTGGTGCCTTCTGCTGAAGATCTTGAATATTTAGATTAGGTGTTGTACCATCAGCTTTGCACGCATCCAAATATTTCAGAATGATTTGAGGCTTAGAGTCAATCTCTGAGAACATATGAAAGTCGTCCAGAGGGATTCTTCTGCTGGAGATGTCAGCAAAAGGAGTGATGTTGGGCTCCTTCTTAATGTTCTCTATCAGCTTCATCTTCTTCAGATTCTTGGCATTCAGCTGCTTGCCAACAGAAGGTTCCAGGGTGCTGATCTTTTGTGCCTCTGTCAAGTGTTCAATCAGCCTATTCTCAATCAGAATATCTGATATCAATCTGCCCAAGGGTATCCAATCCCTTTTAGTCCGTTCATCTTCTCTTGTCTCCTTGACGCTTGTTTTCAGATGGTTGAACAGAAGATGAGCTAGATTAATCTTTACCCTCTGAGAAATAAAATAGATCAGAAACTGCTGATCTATGTTTATGTAATCAGGAGAGCTGGTAGGCTTCCTGTGATTGAAACATCCCAGAATAATCTTTTCCCAAATTCTGTGCTTATCTCTCAAATCCCTTATCTGGCTGGAGGGAAGCCCCAGCGTGAAAATTTCCCTTGCTATAACAACAACATCTGAACACCTTTCATCCATATCTATACAGCGAATACCACCACCATTGTATCCAATCAGTTTTGCAATCAGGTCTTCAGTAATCACTATCTTCTTCCCCATGATGTAAGAAGTGACTTTGTGATTTGAGGAAGAGGCATGAATCCAAAATTCCTTAACCAAAATGGGAAAAGTTGGACCCACCAACCTGTCAAAGTATTTCTCCCATCCTTGAGCTTGAATCTCTTCTGATAAGTCAAAACCATTTTCCTTCAAACTGTTGAAATCCACTATAATCTCTGACAGAACTTCAAGATTCTTGACTAGAGTGAGTAGCGTTCTGAGAGGAACCTCATATTGCTCAGCTGATGCATCTTTCTGGGAACCTGAAGAGAGATTGCTGCTAGAAGCCATGTTCACACGAGTTCTTGAGAGAGAAAATTTGAAAGGGTTTTCTTGAGAAGGAAGAACACAAACACAGAAATATTGATTGAAAACGAGAGTTAGGGTAAACGTTGTGAATGGTGTGAATGGTGTTTAAATAAATTTTGATAAAGTTTTTTTTTAAAAACATAAACGGTTTAGAGAGAGAAATAAATCATGATTAATTGCATTTAATGATTGCTGATTTTAGGGGATTTCAGAAAGATACTTAAACGGTTACCAGTGACATGTGTCTCAATGCATCTAATCAGCGCTTTGCCTTTTCAGAAGCGTGAACGCGTGTTCAGCCTCAGGAACCAGCTGATGACTGGATGACACTTGTTTGCTTTGAGTGAACATCACTTCTATCTTTGAACTGAAGAGCTCAGAGCTTCAAGGATAGATTCTGATACAATCTGCATTTCTAAAGATTCTGAAAGAGGATTGATCAGAAGTTCACAGAGAAATAAACATAATTCTGAAGGTTAATATATAAAATTAAAATAGTTTTATTCTGGACAGAGCTTCATGCTGAGATGATTCAGAATGAAGTTGAACCTATCTTCAGAAAGTGGTTTTGTAAAGATATCAGCCCATTGATGGTCTGTATCAATAAATTTTAAGTTTAAAATTCCTTTCTGAATATAGTCCCTAATAAAATGATGTTTTATTTCTATATGCTTAGCCCTAGAATGCAAAATTGGATTTCTACTTAAGCAAATAGCAGAGGTGTTATCACAGAGGATACGAATGTTACTCTCATAAATCTGGAAGTCCTCAAGCTGACTTTTCATCCAGAGAATTTGTGTGCTGCATCCAGCTGCTGCTATGTATTCAGCTTCTATTGTTGATAGAGCAATGGTGGATTGTCTTTTGCTGGACCACGAGATCAGATTTTCTCCCAGAAACTGGAAGCTTCCAGAAGTGCTTTTGCGTTCAACTCTTTCTCCAGCAAAGTCAGCATCACAGTAACCTACTAAGCTGTAGTCACTAGATTTTCTATAAAACAAACCCAGATTAGTAGTACCTTTCAGATACTTGAAAATTCGCTTAACAACTGTTAAGTGAGATTCTCTAGGATCTGATTAGAATCTTGCACAAATGCATACACTGAATAAAATATCAGGCCTTGAAGCTGTAAGATAAAGAAGAGAACCAATCATACCTCTGTAGAACTTCTGTTCTACCTTTTTGCTTACCTCTTCTCTTTCCAGAATGCACGTGGGATGCATTGGAATCTTTGATGGATTACATTCTGAGAGATCAAATTTCTTCAGAAGTTCTCTGACATATTTGCTCTGATGAATGTAAATTCCTTCTGGGGTTTGATTGATCTGAATTCCCAGAAAGAATTTCAGTTCCCCCATTAGGCTCATCTCAAATTCTGCCTGCATACACTTAGCAAATTTTCTTCCCAGAGAGGGATTAGTAGATCCAAATATTATATCATCAACATAAATCTGGCAGACTAGAATGTCATTCTTAACTGTCTTACAGAATAAGGTTGTGTCCACTTTCCCTCTGGTGAATTCCTTTTCTAACAGGAAGTTACTTAGTCTTTCATACCAAGCTCTGGGAGCTTGTTTCAGACCATACAGTGACTTCTTTAGTTTGAAAACATATTCTGGATTTTTTGAACTTTCAAAACCAGGGGGTTGATGCACATATACCTCTTCTTCTATATAGCCATTTAAGAATGCACTCTTGACATCCATCTGATATAGAGTGATGCCTTTATTAACAGTAAAATAAATTAAAAGTCTGATAGATTCTAACCTGGCGACTGGAGCAAAGGTTTTTGTATAGTCTATCCCCTCTTGCTGACTATAACCTTGTGCTACTAATCGTGCCTTGTTTCTGATGACTTCACCTTGTTCATTCAGCTTGTTTTTGAATACCCATTTTGTTCCAATGACGTTGAATCCTTTTGGTTTAGGAACTAAATCCCATACGTCATTCCTTGTGAATTGATTCAGCTCCTCTTGCATTGCTAGAATCCAGTCATTGTCCAGAAGTGCTTCATCAATTGAATATGGTTCAATCAGAGAGACAAGTCCCATGAGGGATTCTTCAGAGTTTCTGAACCTGGCTCTTATTCTGATTGGATCTTCCTTTCTTCCTAAGATAGTTTCTTCTGGATGATCCATGCTGCTTCTGGATGTTCTTTTCTAAGGTTGATCAACAGAAGATGCTGGATTGCTTGCAGTGCCTATCTCTGATGTTGAGGGAGTGTCTCTGTTAAGAGCTTCTGATGACTTGTCTTCAGTACCTGTGAATTCAACTGCCATCTGCAAATACTTCATTCTGCTTTGACTTTCGAGAGTCAAGCTTATCATCAAAGTGAACACTGATTGATTCTTCCACAATCTGTGTTTCTATATTGTATACTCTGTACCCTCTTGAGCGTTCAGAGTATCCTAACATAATACACTTCTGTGCTTTAGAGTAAAACTTGTTCAAATAATTTTTAGTATTCAAAATAAAGCAAGTACATCCAAATGGATGAAAATATGAAATGTTGGGCTTTCTGTTCTTCCACAATATATATGGAGTCTTTTCCAGAATAGGTCTTATAGAGATTCTATTCTGAATGTAGCACGCTGTGTTTATTGTCTCTTCCCAGAAGATCTTAGCAACGTTAGTCTCATTGATCATGGTTCTGGCCATTTCTTGCAATGTTCTGTTCTTTCGTTCTACAACTCCATTTTGCTGGGGAGTTCTAGGACAAGAGAAATCATGCAGAATGCCTTTGTCATTAAAAAATGATTCAAACTCTTTGTTTTCAAACTCTCCACAATGATCACTTCTGACTTTGACGATTCTAAGATCCTTTTCATTCTGAACTTGGTTACAGAAGGTAACAAACACAGAGTGTGACTCGTCCTTGTGTCTTAAGAACTTTACCCATGTCCATCTGCTATAGTCATCTATGGTTACTAACCCATACTTCTTGCCACTGACTGAAGAAGTTTTAACTGGTCCAAATAAGTCAATGTGCAGAAGTTCTAATGGCTTAGAGGTGGAAACAACGTTTTTAGATTTAAAAGCAGGTTTTGCAAACTTGCCTTTCTGACATGCTTCACACAGAGCATCTGAATTGAACTTCAGGTTAGGAAGTCCTCTGACCAAATTGAGTTTGTTAATCTGAGATATTCTTCTCATACTAACATGCCCCAATCTTCTGTGCCAGATCCATTTCTCGTTGTTAACAGACAAAAGACACTTTACATTCTGACTTTTTAGTTCAGAAAGTTTGATTTTGTAAATGTTGTTTCTCCTCTTTCCATTAAACAGGATAGTCCCATCTTTCTGACTAACAGCTTTACATGAATTTTGATTAAAGATTATATCATAACCGTTATCACTTAATTGACTTATGGATAACAGGTTATGCATTAATCCATCTACTAATAAAACATTACTTATAGAGGGAAGATTTCTGTTACATATTGTTCCAGAGCCAATAATCTTTCCCTTCTGATTGCCTCCAAAGCCTACATGGCCTTCGGGCTTAAGTTCCAGGCTTTGGAACATATGCCTTCTTCCCGTCATGTGTCGTGAGCAGCCAGAGTCCAGGTACCATGACTGGTGTTTCTGCTTTGCTGCTAAAGATATCTGCAACATGTATTATTTTATCCTTAGGTACCCATATTTTCTTGGGTCTTGATTTGTTAGTTTTACCAAAACTCTGGTTGAATTTTGGTTTGACAGAAAAATTACTACTAGTATATTTGATGTCGTGTGTGTGCCCATACACAAAGTGTGACTTAAGAGGAGTTCGTTTAATAACTAAATCCATGGCATTCTTTGGTGTAGGTACCTTACCTTGGTATCCTATTCCCTTTCTGCCATTTCTGCTAACTCCATAGATCGTTGAAGCCATCTTGCTTCTATCTATGCTTTTAGCAAGAAACTTCTGAAAGTTGTGATCATACTCCTTGATGATCTCATCAGCACTACTGTGAGTTTCAAGAATTGTTTCCTTCTGAGAGTTTTGTAATATATTTTCTAATTTTGAAACTTTATTTTTCAACTCAGAATTTTCCAACTTGAGACTCTCAGTTTTATCAGAGTCAGAAGCAAGATCCCTTTTCAGGTTTCTGAACTTGACTCTGATCTGCTGATATCTTTCCAAAATCTCATTAAGGCTTTCAGCTAGTTCAGCCTTAGTAAAATTAATAGCAAAGTCAGGAAATACCTCTTCTGTGTCTGATTCAGAGTCTGATTCAGAAGCTTCACTGTCTTCTGATATGTTTGCCATGAGAGCTATGTTTGCTCTCTCATCATCTGATTCTGAGTCAGCTTCAGATGTGTCAGAGTCATCCCATGTAGCCATGAGACTTTTCTTCTTTTCCTTGCCAAACTTTCTTCTGGGCTTTTCCTTCTGGAGCTTTGGGCAGTCACTCTTGTAGTGTCCTTGCTCGTTGCATTCATAGCAGATGATGCCCTTGTTGTTTGGCTTTCTGCTTCCTGAAGAGCCTTTAGATCTTCTGTGTCCAGAGGAGGATTCTGACCTTCTGTATCTGGAGGAGGATTCATTCTGGTTCTCAGATCTTCTGGGATTCCTGAACTTCCTTTTCCTTTGCTTCTACAGTTGGTTCACCCTTCTGGATAGGAGAGACAGTTCATCTTCTTCTGATGAGGACCCATCAGAGGTTTCTTCAACAGCCTACAAAACCTTAGAGTCAGATTTTCTGTTAGATTTTAGAGCTAAAGGCTTACCTTGATTTTGAGGTTCATCAGCTTCTAGCTTTATCTCGTGACTTCTGAGGGAGCTGACAAGTTCCTCCAGAGAGATTGTATTGAGATCCTTAGCTAGCTTCAGCGCTGTGACCATTGGCCTCCACTGTTTTGGAAAGCTTCTGATGATCTTCTTGACATGATCAGCAGTAGAATACCCTTTGTCCAGAACTTTGAGACCAGCAACCAGAATCTAAAATCTTGAGAACATTGTTTCAATAGATTCACTTTCTTCCATCTTGAATGCCTCATACTTCTGGATGAGCGCAAGAGCTTTGGTTTCTTTAACTTGAAGGTTGCCTTCATGCGTCATTCTGATAGAATCAAACATGTTCTTAGCAGTGTCTCTGTTTGATATTTTTTTCATATTCAGAGTAGGAGATAGCATTGAGAAGAATAGTTATGGCCTTGTGATGATTCTTGAAATCACGCTATTGTTGGTCAGACATTGCTTTCCTGTCAATCTTCTGACCACTTGCATTCACTGGGTGCGTGTATCCATCTGTCACCATATCCCACAGATCAGCATCATGGGCTAGAAAGAAGCTTTCAATTCTGTCTTTCCAGTAATCAAAGTTCTCTCCATCAAAGACTGGAGGTTTGCTACTAAATCTGTCTCTTTCTTCATTGTGTTCATTGCTGATGTTTTGATGTTGTCCTGCCATAGTGTTTTTCAACGCTGGATCTTGTACTGACACGGTTAAGTGTTATAAACTCAGAACCAGGCGCTCTGATGCCAATTGAAGATGTGAAAAATACAAGAAGGGGGGTTGAATTGTTGAAACTTGAAATCAAATGCAGACAACACGTTATTTTTATCTTGGTTCGTTTGATCTCAAACTACTCCAGTCCACCCGTCAAGGTGATTTCGCCTCTCTCCAACGAGGTCTTAATTCACTATATTCAACTGAATACAAAACTGCTTTAACAACTGCTAAAGCCTTCTTGAGTCTAAACCACAGACCGGTTTCTCAAGGAAATTCTTTCTTACAGATAAATGAACAATTTGTGTGTTTGATGTTTTCTACAAAAACTATATATCACAACTGTGATAATACACAATATAAAGCTTATGTGAAACTAGATTGCTAGCACTATAGAGTAGGTAATTTGAGAGCTTTAGCAAACTGTATGAGTGAGGATGAAGATGATTGACTTTAGGCGTGTAGAGTATTGTAGAGCATTAGCCATTTCACTTCTCACTGATTTGTTTAAATACATCTTGGAAAAGATACGTTGATGCCAATAATTCCATTTCAATGCTCATTACGTTCTTTCCATATTGAGAAGATCTTTGTCTTGGAATAAAGCTGTTGGTAATTAATCTGCCTTGAATGCAGTACCGTTGATACTTCAGAATGTTCTGCGTAGTGAAGATCAGAGTGTTCTTGGCTTTGGCTTATTATGGCGCTTCTGAATGTTGATGACATGGTTATGATCTTGATCAGAGTCAGAGTATGTTGAGTGCAGATCCTGTTCATCAGACTTCAGCGTAAGCACATGTTTGATCTTCTGATGTGACATATCTTCTGATGCTGATGTTGATATTCTGATGTTCTGATGTTGATTCCATCAGAGTTTCCTGCAAATACACAACATAATTTTAGGTAGCATCTATGTCAAATATAAAACTCATAATTCATTTAATCTTGTATTTTGTTATCATCAAAACTCTAACTGAGGGTTGTAGAATCAAACTATATTCTAACATTATCTCTTAAAATTAACCAACACACTTTGTGTTTCAAACTTTTTAAAAGAGGAACTACGTGTACCCTGATCCTCTATTGCACGAAAGGTGGTACATAGGCACTAAAGGTTTGCAACCGCGGCGGGTGCAAAAATCATAAAAAATATATTTGTTTTCTCACCTCCACCATCCATTTTATATATAACACATTTTTATAGCCAAAATATACAGATTTTACAAAGAGGTTCCTGCGGAGTACCGTAGATGTTTAGGGTGCTAATACCTTCCATTTGCATAACCAAACCCCTTACCTTGAATCTTTCCCCCTTTTTTTGGTTATTCGCTCTTTTCCCATTCATTTGGAAACAATAAAGCGCGGTGGCGATTTTTATTTTGATTTGTATAAAGTCTAGTCAATCCAATGGCTTAGTCTTGAACATTTCTACCACTACAGAGGAAAGAGTTATTCAAACAGAATGTTAGTGACCTTTGCTTGGTTCCTAATATTAAAGTGCCAACAAAGTTTAAGGTGCCAGAATTTGAAAATTACAAGGGCAACTCTTGTCCCCGTGATCACTTGGTGATGTATATCAAAAGAATGTCCATTCATACTGATGGTCAGCGCTTGTTCATTCATTTCTTCCAGGATAGTTTAATAGGTGCTGCTTTGAAATGGTATGTGGGATTGGACAATAGAAACATCCACACATTTAATGACTTGGGTGAAGCTTTTTTGAAACAGTATAAGTACAATGTTTATGGCACTTGACCGCGATTAGTTGAGGGAAATGGCACAGTGTCATACCCCAAATTTGTCCTACCTCGATGATCGTATTTTCAAGATTAAAATAATAAAGAAACATTTAATTAGGGATGGTACATCAATATCTGATGGCCCATTCTTAAATTTTAAGTCAATCGGGGGGTGTATTTTAATCCAGGAGAGTGGGGATTTCTAAATCGAAAAGACTCATAAATATGTTCGCGAGGCATGTTGGTCAATGGCCCATGCAATTCGAAAATAAAAAATCATCTGAGTAATTAATAAATTATTAATTTATTAAAACTAATTAGGTTTAATTTTCTATTAATTTAAAATTAAGTAACTTATCCCATTTGAATGTTTGTCGTTAGTAAAAAGAGGAGTGGGGTTGCAACTGACAAGCCCATTTGAATTGATGTTGGCCTATCTAATGCTTTTGGAAAAAAAAAAGTATTAATATTATAAAAATTATTTATCATTATTTTGAGTAAATAAATAATAGTTTTGTTGAGGAAAACATAACAGATTTTTTTGATGGATCTTTTTGTTAGATATTGTTTATGTTTTGGCCAATTGGGCCTGGTTGTTTTAAAAATATAATAAAGAGTTTTGCTGTAAATATGCGTTGGGCCAGATTTAAAGCATTAACGCAAAGCCAATGGAATTTAAAGGAAAAAGTGTTTTTGGCTGGATAAAATAATTAAGATTAAGCAGACCCAATTGAAGCCTTTTTTGTTGCTAAAAAACGTTGGGCTATAGAAAAAAAGCGCTGGCCCAAATGTTGTAATAAACACACACTATGTCAATTAAGCCCAAATTCATGCACATTTTTGCACTAACAACTCACTCTAAAAATCAAATAAGAAACTGAATCAAATATATTAACACCCAAATCAAATCTCTAGAATTCAATTCATATTACAAGAACAAAAAACAAATTGAATATCAGTACTATCAAATCCAAAACATACTCAGTCGAATCCGGAAATTATAAAATATATACTAAAATCTGGAATTTACAATAAACGGAATCAATTAAAAATCCCTAATTTTTCTACAATCCCTAATTCATTGTAATCTCTAACAAAACCCTAAAATAAGCCTATAAATAACTAAACTAAATTAACCGTAAGGAGGGAGGACTGTGAGAAGAAGAAAAGGGACGAAAAATCACGTAGGCTGGAAGACTGGAAGAACAAGAAATTGGAAGAAGAATCCTAAGACGAACGAAGCGCCGAACCCTTTGTGGTTTAAGACCATACGAAAGGTTGATTAGGGTTTCAATATCTGAAACCATAATCACATAGTCATGCCGCTGTTGAGCCATCTTCCATCGCTACTCCATTAACACTCGTCGGAATCTACAAAAAATCAAAGAAGAAGATCAAAATTGCGCCGAATCGGAAGACAAAGTCAAAAGAAATGAATCTCGCGAAGAGGGTAACTCAGTTTTTCTTATTTTTTGATTTTGTGGGGTAGAAGATTTTGTTGATTAGGGAAAGTTAAGGGGTTACGATTCAAGGTAGCACCGCCGGGACGATGTGGTTTTAGGGTTAGTGATGAGTGTTTAGGGTTTGTGAAGAAGGATCGTGAGGAAGATAGAGACAAAGGGGAGTTATTGTAATTGTAAAGAAATAATAACATTGAAATTAAATAAAACAAAGGTAACCCATAACAATCTCATGCCTACGCGATTAGAGTAATTATAATGTGCCTTCAAGTTTTATCCGTTAGATCTCGATCTGACGGTCGTAGGCCAAGTCCTACCTTAACAACCCGTGCAACCTCGCAACACTCAATCACTTTATCCTCCTTCAGTTTGTTTATGGTCCAAGGCCGTTAACTTTCTGTACCCTCTTTCTACTAGTTTACTAAACTCCAAAACAATTTACACCCCCCATCAAAAAAACATATTTGGGCCTAGCCTATATTCCTAATAGCACCCCCTATTTTTACTTTACAACAAAAACTGCCCCCCCCCCCCCCCCCCCCCAGGAATTAAAATATATTTTTTTCTATATTATCACTTATTTTCTATAATTATTATACTTTAATATTTTTATTATTATAATTACTTAATTTCTTATTATGATTTATAATAATTATTATTATTTTTTATTATTCATTATATGTAAATATTATTATTATTTATATATTAACGCGTAAGTTATTTTATTCGAAATGCATTTAGAATTTTATCATTTATTTTCATTTTTAAATCATGCATTAATCAAGATTTTTTTTCCAACTAATACGATTAAAAAACACACAACAAACAACAAACTATTTTTTCGCAATCAACTAATCTAATCAATTGTTTTTTGCAAAAGGGTCTCAAACAGATTTTGACTTACCGCTCATTTAGTCAAAATCTCCGTAATCACTACTCTCGGCCAAAATGCGAGGTGATTCAAAGTACGTTTGCGACCCCTAAAAAACACCAACCCCATACGAACTACAAATTGGGACTCTGATTCCTCATAAGAGGATACGTAGGCATGCGATCAAAAATCGCGACGAGTTCTGTTAATAAAATTTATATCTTGTTTTACCAACTCAAACATAAAACCTAGTATCCTTGTGAACAAGGTAGATGAAAGGTTCCTAACACCTTTATTTCGTCTGAAGAAGTCTGAAACTTAGAATCTCTGTCTGCGAATTAGTGTTTTATGTTAGATTCCCTTCCCTAGGATAAAAACTAATAGTGGCGGCTCTGATTTAAAAACCAATTGCTATAGCTGGCGACTCTGCTGGGGACACCACCCTAGGTTTTAGGTTTTTATTTTTATTTGCTTTATTTGTTTATTTTCATTTATCTATTTTATTGCATTTATTTATTTATTGTAAATTTTTTTATCAGTATATACTTATTGCATGGCGGGAATTTTTTTAAAAATATTCTCAATATAACCCTTAGAAAGAAGGTTCGTCTATTAGCTTAGGGGATACATCATCCCTGCGAGTTTATGTGACGACTTCGCCTAGAGTCGGTGAACTTCCGAAAAAGGAATACTTATCGAGAGATATCATCTTTACGAGTAGGACTTTGGAAGGTCACGCATGACTCTTTGTAACGACCTTAACCTAAAATCTCATGACGAGACCTTTCATGACTTTGAGATGAATGTTTCGGTCCGTTAAAAGGCTCCTCCTAAGGGAGGCCCATGAGCCTTTTCCCTCCGGTGTTATTCATGATACCCTTATGGAAACCACCTTTTTGGGAGGGTTGACTAACTTTAGGTGAAAATTAAGGAGCCTGCCTTCTAAGGATACTTATCACAAAAACCCCGTCACTTAACCATACATCCCTACCTTATAAGGGTACTTATCACAAAAATCCCGTCACTCAACCCTACATTTATGCATTCATACATTTCATATATTCGCCATACATTTCATATATTCATCACCCATTTCTTTGTCTTATTCACAGGGTACAAAAAAATAATAATAAGATCTCGGTGACTGTCTTTAAAAATGGATACCGAAGGAAACAACTTGTCCACGTCAATGCGCCAAACATGTCTGAAATTAAAGCCGCGAAAGGGAAATACAGTGTTGAATACTTTTTCAAGCTTTGTCCAGCAATGGGGGATGATTTCAAGAGCAGATATCCGCAGGCGCACCTAAAAGACTTATTTTCCTTTGCTTGATTTCATGCAAATAAAGTTTTGGTTTAATATTGTAATATTTTTCAATATCTGAATTATGTTACCTTCAATAAAGGCATTTTGTTTCCACATCTCATTTGCGTATCTATTTTAATGATAGTCACCAAGTAAAATAATAAGCTAAAGACAAGCATGTACCCAGATGAATAAGACATTTAAAACAAGAAACCATTTCATGTTCATACACATCCATTCGCACGCATGCATTCATGAACACCTGCATATCATATCAAAACTTATCATTTTTTCAAAAAAAATTATCTCCAGTAAACCATTGGTAAGAGAAGATCTCCACCTCATTGGCCTCCATATCAAACAAGGGCCTATCAACAAAAGGAAATGGAACAAATCGAGGAGACTAAGACTGCATTCAAAGAGGATCTCGACCAAGTAAAGGGTAATGTAAGCTCGATGAAAGGAGAGCTAAGCCAATTTCTCCTAGCTTGTTCTTCCCTAGTAAGTCTGTTAACACCAGAGAAGTTTGGACTTTGATGGACGATAGTCTCGTCATTATGGGAGATATTTCATTGTTGAGGGGTTACTCAGATGGATGGTAGTCTCCTCCTCATGGGATATAGTTCATTGTTGAGATTTGTACTCCAATGGATGGTAGTCTCGTCATTATGGGAGATAGTTCATTGTTGAGATGTTTTACTCCAATGGATGGTAGTCTCTTCATTATAGGAGAAAGTTCATTGTTGAGATGTTTTACTCCGATGGATGGTGGTCTCTTCATTATAGGAGATAATTCGTTGTTGAGATTTTTTACTCTGATGGATGGTAGTCTCGTCATTATGGGAGATATTTTGTTGTTGAGATTTATGCTCCAATGGATCGTAGTCTCATCATTATGGGAGATAATTTGTTGTTGAGGTTTTACTCTGATGGATGGTAGTCTCTTCATTATGGGATGTAGTTCGTTGTTGAGGTTTGTACTCCAATGGATGGTAGTCTCGTCATTATGGGAGATATTTCATTGTTGAAACGTTTTACTCTGATGGATGGTAGTCTCTTCATTATAGGAGATAGTTCATTGTTGAGATTTTTTACTCTGATGGATGGTAGTACCCTCATTATGGGAGATAGTTCATTGTTGAGATGTTTTACTCTGATGGATGGTAGTCTCTTTATTATAGGAGATAGTTTGTTGTTGAGATGTTTTACTCTAATGGATGGTAGTCTCATCATTATGGGAGATAGTTCATTGTTGAGATGTTTTACTCCAATAGATGGTAGTCTCGTCATTATGGGAGATAGTTCGTTGTTCAGATGTTTTACTCTGATGGGTGATAGTCTCGTCATTACGGGAGATATTTCGTTGTTTAGATTTGTACTCCAATGGATGGTAGTCTCGTCATTATGGGAGATAGTTCATTGTTGAGATTTGTACTCGAATGGATGGTAGTCTCATCATTATGGGAGATAGTTTGTTATTGAGATTTATACTCCACTGGATGGTAGTCTCGTCATTATGTGATGTATTTCATTGTTGAGATGTTTTACTCCAATGGATGGTAGTCTCGTCATTATGGGAGATAGTTCGTTGTTGAGATGTTTTACTCTGATGGATGGTAGTCTATTTATTATGGGAGATAGTTCGTTGTTGAGATGTTTGTACTCCAATAGATGGTAGTCTCCTTATTATGTGAGATAATTCGTCGGTAAAATGATTTACTGCGATGGATGGTAGTCTCTTCATTTTGGGTGCTAGTTCGTTGTTAAGATGTTTTACTCTGATTGATGGTAGTCTCTTCATTATGGGAGATAATTCATTGTTGAGATTCACTTTTCTCTAAAAGAGTTTATTTGTTCTCAGCCATGAGTGTTGATGTCAATCATTTGTTTCCAGTTATAAGTATTGATGCCAATCATTTGTTACCGACCCTAACATCATTATTTATTGGTATTATCTTACCGCTTCTACTTGCATCCTTTGGGTCATTAATTTTCGATTTCCTGTGAGTTGACATTACCCTCTTTTTGCTAACACCTCTAGAGGTGGGTAGTTCGCAGTTATCTGAAGATCATTTTCTTCCATTTCCTTTTCCTTATTATTTGAGTTAGCAATGCCTTATCTCCTCTTTGGGGCTTTACTCCAGTAGAGTTGAGTCTTTTGTTCCTCAGCGGTTTATTTTTGTGGCTGGGCTCTATTTTTGATATATTGTTTTATCTTCTACTTACCTAGTGGTGTTCCATGTTGCCTTTGGATTTGTCTGTTTGCATTCACGATCATAAGCATTTCATGACATCTTAGATAGGGGCAAAAATAGGGGCAGTTGTTATATCCCAATTTTTCCCCCATGATTTCTCATCATCTCACTTTTATCAGTATATTAAGATCACACATTAGGTTTGTTTCTCTGTTTAAGTTTTCTCTTAAGGGATCACCAAGCATCTTGAAATGTGTATCTTGTACATGTGTTATATTACTTAACATCAATATGTGTATATATGTTCTTTTAATGTTCATATTGTAGGTGATCACTATTGCATTCATCTCACTATCTAACCTAGGGTTTTGAGGGGTGGTTCTCAGTCAAATGATGCTTCAATGGATTACAAGAGCTCAATCTTCAAGGTCATTTCTATGACATAAAAGATTATGGTTCAAGAAGCTCTCTCACTTTATTTAGGTTAAGACCTCCTCAAAGTTGGTGGTGGCATTCATCAAGAAGATTCATAAGTTCATGTGTTTATTTCCATGCATTCTACAACATCATTTCAAGGCCTCTTATTATTCATCATGCTTTAGTTTGCCAAGAAATTTCAAAAAGATTCAAGGTTGGCTCAACACGTTTGACCTAATTAAGCAAATACTAGATTCAGTGATTACAAGTGCATAACTCTCTCATTTTTCAAAATTTTGAGTTGGTTATTTTTTCCATGGATTCTTATCATCATCTACAGCAACCTCTCTTCACATGACAAGATCCAATTGTGCAAGAAAAATCATCAAAAGTTGAAAGCGATTTCAAGTCATTTTGACACTCTCTGAGCTAGGGTTTGATGACTTCTAAGGACCATATCTTACTCATTGTTTGAGATTTTCGATTGCTTCCAAATCCATTATTCTCTTTAAAGGGTCCTTAACTAGCTCTACTAGTAATACATCTCAAAATTTTATTAGTAGAAATTTCACTGGACACGGGTTTTCCATATGTATTCAAACGATTAATAAGATGAGTGAACCTATTTTGCAGTTCGAAAATGGTTTCACTATGCTTCATGGGAAAGAGTTCAAACTCTTAATTTAGTGTATTAATTCTAGATTTTTTGACTTTATTGGTTTCCTCACGGGAAACTTGCAATGCGCCCCACGTAGCTTTAGCGATTTCACAATAGGAAACACGATAAAATTCATCAACACCAAGAGAGGACATGAGAATGTTTTGTGCTTTCCAATCGTAACCCCACTTTTCTTATTATCATCACTCCAACGTGCTTCCGATTTGGGTGTGGTTACACCCTCTACGGTTTCAGTAATTTTTGTTGGACCGTTGATAATAGTGTCTTACACACCCTTATCATATTAATTGATATGAATGAAAATACAAGCGTTCCAATAACTATATTTTTCACTAGTAAAAATAGGTGCTCTATCGTATGCCTCGTTAGGTTCAGTAGCCATTATTTAATAAGCATTTTAAAGCATACAGAATGAATTGGGCTCTTGATGGCACTTGTTCAACGACAACATTTTTACTTAAAACCTTGTTTTAAATAATTTAAGCAAAAACTATGGCAAGTGGAAGTCGTATCCTAGATCACAAGTCATCCAAACCGAACCGATTATTGGAGATTCAGATATGCGTACAATATCAGCCACTCAATTGAATGATGATCATAATATCTTAATATAATGAACTTCTCAAGTAATTGTTTTACAATTACAAGTCCAATCAATATCGAATGAAACAAATGATAAAACTAAGTGAAGAAATTTATCGAACACTTAGTGTGCATATTGTAAAATTAAGTGAAACAATTTATCAAACACTTGGTGTGCACCTAATTTTTCATATTTCCCTTTGAGCCTTGTTGGTATGAAAAATATCCTGCAATCTAATTGATTGTAAGGTAATCAATAAAGCACTTTTAAACAATCAAAGGATTTGTCTATACTAATTAATTGCACAAACAAAGAGTTTAACAAATTTTCTTAACAGAATATATATATATATATATATATATATATATATATATATATATATATATATATATATATATATATATATATATATATATATATATATATATATATATATATATATATATATAGAGAGAGAGAGAGAGAGAGAGAGAGAACAACAGGATGATTGTTTAGGAAGTTCACCAATCGTTCTCTCTATGGATACCTCTCCCCCTAATTTCGTTTGGAATTGATATAAATTTATTACTATATGCAAAAAGTAGTTTACAAGTGCAATCTAGCAATCCAACCCTACAAACCCTATATTTTATGTTGATCTTAGCAATTTCTCTTCCCTTGATTAGAGTTTTATATAGTCCCCAACAATACCAATTTGAGTCACCGTCTCGCGCTACTCCTTTGCAAGAAACCATCATTCTTTAAAGCTCTTCACTCGGTAGAATCCAAATTGCATAATTGTTGTATCCTAAGATTCCAAAATGATTCACCATATCGTGCTACTCCTTTGAAATAACCTCTCGTTCTTTAAAGCCTTTCCCTTTAAAGATGATGAGCAATCTTAGTAGTGTTTATAGTTTGATCAAGTTAAAAATGATGCATGTATAAAGTATATATAGGTGTGCAAGTTAGAGGAAAAAGGGAAACCTAGAAGTTTCAAAAGAAAAAATATTTTTGCAAATTTTTTGACACATGTGTTGACACATGCAAGTTATGCGCTGACACGTGTAATGACATATGTCGACCTGTATGAGGTTTTTGTGTCAACAAAATATTCTATATACTTTCATGCTTTAAAATAATAGCACATGTGTCGACGCATACATTGGATGTGCCGACACATATAAATAATTTTTATGCAAAAATATATTTTTAATGACAAGTGTCGGTCTATAAAAGGTCTTTGTGTCAACACTTAGTTACAAAGTCTACATGGATTATTATTGAACTACATGTGTCGATGCATAGTATGGATGGTTCGAAACATCCAACTGATATTTATGCAAAAATTCATTTTTGATGCATGATACCTTTCGCAAATATTTTCAAACATGTTCTTGATGCATTTTAAGATCCTAATGCAAGGGTGCACATAATGACTTCGACATACCGTTCAATATATAGAAAAGCTAAATCTGTCCTAGTTTTGATATCATGCAAAACATCTATTTAAGAGGAAAATTCATTGATATAGGTTGTTAATTATGAAAGAGGAAGTATGACGTCCAAATGAATATATTCAAGTTGAAGAAGTCAACTTAGAGAATCAACTTTTATCTTAAGATTGTAGGACCATTAAGGACTACCCCGTTAAGAATGTTAATAAAGATATTTTTAAGAGAAATACATCTCAACACTCCCTTAGCAAGATATGTAACCTTCTGCTTTTGGTTCACAAATTGAGGCAAGGGTAATTGATGAAGCTATCATCAAAGAACATTGGTCTCTTGCTATGCAAGAAAGGTTAAATCAATAAGAGAAACAACATTTGAAAAATCATTCCCAAAGCTAGTTGAGTGTTTGGAACCATAGCGAACTTCTTGAAACAAGCTTGATGTTTTTGGAAATATTTTGAAAAATAAAAACAATAATAGTTGTGAAAGAATACAATCAACATGAAGGTGTGATTTTCGGCGAAATATATGACCATGTAGCTCGATTAGAATACATAAAGATGCTTTTATATTTATCATGCATTATATGTTTTCTTAAACTCTTCCAAATGGATGTAAAGAGATCATTCTTGAACGGTTACATCTAAAATAAAGTGTATGTTGATCATCCTCCCAATTTTAAAACTTTTCTTAGTTATGCTTTCAAATGAAAAAGGCCATCTACGATCTAAAACAAGCTCCTAGAGTTTGATTTGATAGTTGGAGCAATATTTTTGCTTGAAAACAAGTTTCTAAGAAGGAAGGATGATACAACTCTTTTTCAAATCGAGAATATTTGTTCTTGTGCATGCTTCTTTGACGATTCGATGCTACTAATGAATCCTTGTTAAATGGCCTTTGATATATTAAATTCTCGCACTTTAAACAAGTGTTAAAACTGATGTCTCAATACAAAACACGATGTCAGGACATATGTTATAACATCACATGCTTACAGAAAAATACTAGATAAACCAGAAGATTGTGCAGAAAATAAATTGCAGGAATTTAAAGAACATAATCAATTGTTAACCCAATTCGGTGCAACGTAATCTACTTTGGGGGATAACAAACCAAGAAGGAAATCCACTATGATAGTATTAGTCCATAGCTAAACTAACCCTAGTTTATAAATTCTTTCCTAATCACTACCTTGTCCAACTTCTACCTAGAGACCACTAGATATGAGATCTCATTCTTACTTCTAATCACCACAGTGATATACCTACAACCACAAACCTTGTGACTAGACTTAAAAAAACAAAAGAAGATTACACTTCCAGTAAACAATATTTAGTCAAGACTCATAACTAAGAATAATACTTAGTTTTGCTTAAAAGCTTCAACCAAGAACAATACTCAACTATTTGATTAAAAGCTCATGAGTGAGAACAATAGCTTGATAAACAAGTAATAATCAGTCTACTCAATGCATTAAAAGATATATGAGTGTCATACAAAGAACACAAACACTAAAAACCTAACAGACTCCCAAAACCCAAAACCACTATGTTGCACCCACAGTTTCTTCTTGTGAATGCTTGCTATTTTAGGCCTAGCAAGTCCTTATTTATAGACTCTTGCAGTATCGGCTTGGACTCTTCAAAAGATCTAATCTTCACATTTTAAATCAGATGCAAGATCTTCTCATAAAAATAGGAACACATCTTTTTAAATCTTCCTAAAAAGTCTCCAAGATCCTTTTTAAGAAATCCAATTAAATCTGCATTTTTGTTCCTACAAAAATATCCTTGACCTGCACATAATGATGAGGAATATCCAAAAGGATCTCATCAAATCAAATCCAATATGTCAAGAGATAAACAACAGAAGTGCCTGTTGTACACAAACCAGGATGTTACGACATATATCTTTGATATCTGTTTGAAAACTCATAACAGCTAAACTGTCATGACAGTTGATGCAGATGTTATACTATCTTGCTCAATATATATATATATATATATATATATATATATATATATATATATATATATATATATATATATATATATATATATATATATATATATATATATATATATATATATATATATATATATATATATATATATATATAACCATATTTTTTGAAAATTTTTCCAATCATAAAACCATCGAACTAACAATATAATGTAGAAAGATGGGAGAGCTTGGTAATATCTTGGGTATACAAGAAGAAGTGGTTACTTGATGATGTTTGTCAATCATGATGTTTTTTATCAGAACATTGATGGTATTGTTCAACGGTTGTGATCATGGAACCTCTTATAAAGTTGAGGTGATAAATTTGTAATGGATTTATTAGTCCTATTTTCGGACCAAATCTCGTATATTGTAAATTTAAAGGTATGGTGACACACCGACAAAATTCAGAATTCTCGTGATAATTTTTATGGCTGATTTGTATGAGTAAAGTCGGGAGACAAGAATCATAGTCCTGACTCTTATTTTAATATTAAAGAAGACACATATTTTGCATTCTCACATAAATAAACAAGTCTCTCGTGAATCCTTAGATACACACAAAATAATAGAAAATGATACTTGATACTTGGTCTCTATGATTTGGATTTTTTTTATTCTACTCGATATAGTTGTATATTTGTGGCCTAACAATGCCTTACCGAGTAATAAGATCTCAAATTTGCATAGGGTTTATTTGTCGCTTGTTTAATGTGCTCTATAGGCAAACATGAATATGATTGAAATTAGCTATACATCCCTAAAAATCGATAGGTTCCAATTATCAATTTAGTGAATCAATCGATTTTTATTGAATTTTCCTAAAACTATCCAAAGTCAAAAAATCCTTGTTAATAATTTGCAGATTATAAATTTAAATAATTGAATTAGGAGTCCTTGTGATATTTCTTAAGTGTCACTTCTTTAAACTATATTTTTATTAACTCGTTTTCTTACCTTATGCGATAGCGTGTCATACTCTTCATTCTACCCTCAAACGTAACAAAAGTGAACCCATTTAATTGGTTTAGATTTTATTGTTTTATTCATCATATCCATATGGAGTATTGTAAACTAAACTTTTTTGTGACCATGCAAACTAAGTTGAATCCTGTAACGATTTGAGACACATGTGGAACAAGTCATGAAACAAAAGTTGAATGATTTCAAAGCAAACAGAAGGAAGCCATGAAGGTTACATCATCACTAACTGTATAACTTGGTACTAAGTGATGGATGCTAATGAGAAGACGAATCAGAGAATCATCTGCTGCATCCCTTAATTAGCATTTAATTTTCATGAAAAGACACACTAGCTAGTATCACCTTAAATATGTGCCAAATTATCAATGCTAGTGGTGATTAAGTCTACATATGTAGAACCCAAAAATGGATAGCTAGCTACATGCTAGTAAGGCTACATATGTGCTAGACAGAAATTGAGATCATTAGGGCTGAGAGTTGCCTCTAACGTGATCAAAATCTAGCTAGTTCATTGGTTTCATTTTTTCAGTTCAAGTTTCTATTTGCATTTAGATTTTTTGCTTTAATGTTCTTAGAAAAGTTGCCATCGTGCTAATTAATGTGTTTGTGCACTCCTAGTTCTTTCTAATTATTTTTCACAAAAATGCTACTACGTGATACCTCACTCCTTCTTTATATTCTGTCACCATTTACGAGGAAATTTTTTTTTTATATATTTGACAATTAATGTATTTAATATATATATATATATATATATATATATATATATATATATATATATATATATATATATATATATATATATATATATATATATATATATATATATCAATTTTTTACACATACGATCTCGTATTCGTTCATTCATTTAAACGTTAAAATTTTATTTTTATAGATGTATTCAATTCTGCTATACTGAAAACTCACTCCATCGTATCTAAACACAAACTCACTTTATCCTTAATTGTTTCTGAATTATGAAGGGAGCACTTGCACCATTTGTGATAATTTGAAGTTCGCACCATACTCTTTAGGCTTGGTGGGTAATTATTTTGAATTGACTAAAATAATTTTTCATTATTTGAAAATCGAACTTAAGAGTAATTTATATACAACACATTTATTTTAACTTAACTAAATATATTTTCTAAAGGACGAAAACATAAATTTTTTACGTAAAACAAACAATACTCCTTATATAACGAATTATAAATAAATTTGATTTTTTTGATATATTTAACACTTAATATATGTAATTGATATATGAACTATATATATTAATTGTCAAATATACTTAAAAAAAAAAAGAAATTTACTTATAATTCGTTATAGAGGACGTACCTTATTACCACAACATCGCGAACTTGAGATTGACTTGGAAAATGTACCAACCAAATCTTAATTGTAGTGTAAATGATACTATCTCCGATTTTTTATTATAAGTCGTTTTAAACTTTTCATATATATTAAAAGAATTAATTATTATATAAAAAAGAGAAATTATGAATGTTTTTACGAAATTGCTCTTAATTAATGATATGGAAAAAATAAATTTACATAATTGAAAGGAGAAATGATAATAAATTTTAAGAATATAATAGAAACAATAACATTAATTATTCATTGAAAATATAAAATAATTTATATTGTGGTACAAATTTTTTTCTAAAATGATTTATAATAAAAAACGGACGGAGTAGCTGCATATATAACCATATATTTGAGTTCTGGATAATCAACCAAGAGTGCTTAAATTGAGGAGATCTTGAGCTGAATTTTAGATGTTTGCTACAGTTAGCTTTTCAGCTAGAGATTTCTAGTTTTCAAAATATTAAAATTTTGTATTCATCTCAAACCATTAAAAAAATATTAAAAATAGAACTTGCTTAGCGAAAGAATAAAACCAAAATCACATTAGATTTAAATTAGAGTATCAAAAGTATAACATGCAACATTAAATATCAATCAATTGTTCTTCATTGATTTTACAACCTAATAGTTTGGTTGGTAAAACAACTTATATAATGATCAGAGTTCAAACTCTAGCCGTGACAATCTTTTTTTTATTAGTATAGTTAATAAGTAGCAGGTGTTAGACACTATATCAATAATAAAGAATAAAAATACAATATAATTCATTTTGAAAATCTTCTAGAACATTCAAAATTTCTAAAGTACCATAATGTTTATCTTTGATTTTGGTAAATAAAGTTGGTCTTTTAACATAAAGTTTATTGGTAAGATCGATCAAAAAATCTCAGTATAATATTTCAGTTATCGAGTGTTTTCACAAAATATTTTCAAAAGAGATCCGTTTGACTAAGGTGAAACGAATTTAAAAGCAATAAAGCAAGAAACACAAAATAAAATCAAGACGTTTAAATTATAAAAATAGATAACATAACATCAAAACAATTGAAAATAAGTTGATTCAAACATACATCGCTCGTGCTTGACTCATTTCGCTTGTTCGCTTGGATACTCTGAGTGACTAGCATGTAGGAATGTGAAAGTTTGAACCTCCTATACTATGTACTAAGTGTTTTATTTATAATACATGAAAATAACTACATTACAGCGGGCTTCGCTTCCTTATGAGCCATGTGTCCCTTGTAACTTCCCTTCACGAACCCATGTTCTCCATTCTTGCTATCGAACTCATGTTCTCTATTGTAACTTCTCTTCATGAACTCACGTTCTCCATCCTTTTTATCGAACCTACGTTCTTTGCTAACAAGGCTTTGATTTACTAGTTATTCCTTCTTTTTGCCTTTTTAACACTCTTAGGCCCAATCCATTCCTCATGAGGTCTCTCTTCTGGTCGACCGCGTCTACAAGCCCAAATTGGTTTTTTTATATGAAATCTCCTCCGGTCGACAGCTTCTGTGATCGATATCCTCTAATCAAAAAATCCTCAAAGAACCCTTTTTGCTTTTGGTTGGATTTTGATCCCCTTTATAAAAATCCTAGCCAACAAATTTCCCTCCAAAATATCCTTTTTGACTGGAAGAACAAAAACAAACATTTTAATCCTTTTCTGTTAGTGTGAAGTGACGTTATCGTAATCATGACATTTTCCTTCCAACGTTACATCAGCGATCACACAGCCACTACCCTATTTTCTAGTTTCAACTTCCTAGGATAATAGTGGCCCTCACCTCACCAACTTCTTCAACTCCGTTGCCTCTTGTTTGACACGTGCTGGTCATGTAGCCATTTTCTCCCTAACATTTGGTCTCCCTGGTGGTTTAAATACCCATTTCAGCTCTCAAATTTCAACTTTATATTTCTTTGCATATTAAATCTCCTTGTCATCGTACACCACATAACTTTTCATCTTCATTTTTTACCCATAAAAAACTCTCCATCATCTCCATAGCCGCTTCAAGCCAAATTTTTGAACACATTCAAACTCCTCAAGAAATTGAACTGGTTTCCAACATGAAAGAGTTCTTTGTTCATGATCAGAACACTTTTGTCTTAGAACCAACACCAACACGAAATCTCCAAACTTTTCTCTTCCAACTATTGCTTCCCTTCATCTATAACGACACTTCTTATGCTCTATTAGGGTCGATTCCTGATGAGGTTAGGGTACCTAAACACTTGGAAGGCTGCTTCCCTACTCACCAAAACACCAAACCCCCTGTCAACATAGATTTCCCAATTGATTTTTCGCACATCTACCGTATGTCTAAAGTCATCCGTTCTTCCCCTATTGTCAACCAAGATTACATTGCTTGGTTGAATAAAGTAGAAAAAGTGAAGGGTGACGTTTGGAAGGCTCAAGGCTTTTTTGACTTGATTCAGCTTTCTAGGGGTGACCCTAATTATTGTAATCACATGCTGATTTCCATACTTTACTTTTAGGAAGACCATACCAACACCTTTCGTTTTGCAACTGGGATGCTTACTCCCACCCTGTTTGAAATCGATTCCATTTTGAGAAATACTTGAAGTTTTTCTTTAGGTGCACTTCTTTTCAGCCAAGCATGGCACCCTTTGCCTCTCGACCACTTGGTCCTGAATGGTTTACTCGACCCTTTCCTCATGTTGATCTTGTGCAGGTCCCTGAATCCAAAGCCATTTGGAAAGCTTTTTTAACCCCTAGGCTCATAGCATCTAAGGTAGGAGCTAATGATGGCATGACACTCCTGTGCTATCAGCCTAATCTGGTGGCTAGATAGTTTGGCTTGTGCCAACCTTTTCCTCGCAGCTTTTATAAGACATCAGACGAACTATGTCTTTCATCTACCAGCTACAGTGAGGGAGAATGTGATCAACAACTTCAACACTTTGTTGTTGATGTCCCCAAGTTAACTTTTGTCGCTTTCGAGCCCCTCTTCTAAACCACTGAGGAGTTCCATGACTGGTGGACTGTGCACTTTGTGCAAAGTAATGTAACTCTCAAGTCGTTAAACCTCGACTAAACCATGCTTTTGACATCATGAAGCAAAAGTTTAAGAAAGTTATGGCTTACTATTGTAACCGTCAGTTGCCTTCTTGTTTATGTTTTGACTTCTAACGCTTCATGTTATGTTATTTCCTTATTCAGATTTTGAGCACAAGAAACGCGCCATGAAAGCTATCAATGGTGCGACTATTTCTCCCTCATCTAATGAGACCTTTGGAACTTCTTCTCAGGTAATATACTACCTTGATAGTTCACTAGTTGTTGGCATTCTTTTCTTACCCACTGATTGTGTTGACACATTCGTAGCCTCCTGAAGCTAACATCGTCGTCCCTCTTAAGCCATCCCCAAAGCGACTGAAACACTATTCTAATCAAGATAAACGAGTTGACGATGCTTCTTCGCATTCCATCTCCAAAAATTCCAAAAAGCCCCAGTCGAATCGATCCGAGGTCTCCTTGAAAAAGGCCACTTCCGCCATTGTGCCTACTCTAGTGGTGGCAAGAGAATGTGTTTTGCAGCCTGTGCCAACTCGACCAGAGAGCATTAACTCTAGTCCTGAAGGAGACCATCAGGTACTTCTTCTTTAAAGACTCTTTATCTTAGAAATCGTTTGTGCTTTTGATGATTTTGTTCTCACTTTCCTTCATTGTTTCAGCGGTTGGCAGTTAAGACTAAAAAGTTCCCCACTAAGATTTTCTTGAAATGTCCCAAGACCAAAAGGAAACCAACCGTGGTCTTGACTGATAGCGAGCCTTCTTGGAGCGACCTCAACTCTTCCATCACCCAGGGTACTTCTGAGTATTCCTCAATCAGTGAGGGATTAGAGGACGACGCTAATAATGATAGCCTGGGGAGGGTATTGGAGGTAATGGCTTAGAGGATGCAGAATATGTTGTTGTTGTTGATGTCACCATAACTGCTAACCAAAATTATTTCCAAATGGAATAAGTGACTCTTCATGCCCAAGCCTCTTTTGGAGCCATCTCGACCCCTCACAAGTTTTTGCTCTAAGGCAAACCATCCCCTTTGAGTATCTAAATTTTTTTGTGAACGTCAGGAACCGTTCGACTGATGGAGGCTCTAGTACTTCTACTGCATCTGGAAGTACCTCTTCTCTTGGGACTCAAGAAGAAGTTCTTAATCGTCTCAAAACCATTCTCTTTCATGTTAATTTGATCACCCATTTGGAGGCATATCCCTCTGATTGGTACATGTTGAATTCCATAATGTTTTTGGCATTCTTGGCAACTTTTGGCGTACTCAATGCAATTTTTTAGCATGGTCGGCCAATATACTCCTATTCGACATAAAAACCATTTCATTATTTGTCCTGCCTGATGTTTACCACAATCTCCACTATGTACTTTAGATGTCACTACATATGCTTATTTTCCCCTAAGAATTTTAACAACACTCCTTCAGGCATTTTCCTAAACAATTCGTTTCCCATCAACCTGTAACTTAACGCCTTGTACTTAATTTTTCGCTCTGTCGTCGCAACTTGATTTTTCAAGTAGTCGACTATAGGTTTCCTCCAGTCGTTCTCAGCTAACGCATCAATGGCAAAAACTTCCTCTACCACTTCAAAATTTCTAAAATAATCATAATTCAGGAGATCAGGGATCACTCCAGGTTCTTCCTCCCAAGTTTTTGTCATTTGCGTGTTCTCACACACCAATTTATCTCTAACCCCAATGAAGTTGTATATTCTCTCTTTAGATACTCTATATCCAGACGCTAATTGTGCCATGCCATTATCCTCTTGATTGTCAATACGCTTCACATGACTAATCGATACGTTATCAAATTTCGGAAGTAATGACAATGCTTTGGCCACATACATCACCAGATGGTCCTTAACGCATTTGTATTCTGTGGTAAATTGTTTCCCCATTAACTCTGAATTTCCTTTGATGTCAACGTCATTGATTCCAACATCTAACATAATCTGAAGTCCAATTATTAAGGCTTCATATTCAGCCTCATTATTAGAGCATTCGCCTTTAATCTTATAACAAAATCTAGTTGGAACTCCATCTGGTGATAAAATAATGATCCCTAATCTCGTTCCTTGTTTATGTTTAGAACCATCAAAATATCATTGCCAAGACTTAGTGCTTACGTAGGCTTCATTGATGTCGACCACAAAATGGTCAACTATAAAGTCTGCAATAATTTTCCCTTTTACTGCTTTTAAAGGAACATATGTTAAAGAGTATTCAGTTAATGCTAGCGCCCATTTTCCAATTCGAACGTGTAAGATAGGTTTAGGTAACATATTCTTAATGACATAAAAATGAGAATAAACAGAAACATCAACTAGTTTTATATAATTCTTGAGTTTAGCACATGAAAAGTATAAACATAAACACAATTTTTCAATTGCATTATATATACTTTCAGCGTCATTTAACACTCAACCGAGGTAATAAATGGTTCTTTCGACTCCATTCTCATATTCTTAGGCTAGCATACTTCCCAGTGACGACTCTGACACTACAATGTAAAGTTTCATGCCTTTGTTTCTGTTTGGGGGTGCCAAAATTGAAGGCTTTACCAAGCTGTATTTTAATCAATTGAATGCCTCTTGGTGTTCTCTTTCCCACATAAACTCAGAGACTTTTCTTAGTTTTAACAAATAAGAGAACACTAAAGTCTTCCCATTCATGTTTGATACGAATCGTCTTAAGAAATTTATCTTTTCTAACAACAATTGGAGTTATTTCTTCGTTGTTGGCGCTTTTGTACTCAAACTTGCCTTGGTTTTGTTCTGGTAAATCTCTATACCATTCTTGTGTATTACAAAACCTAGAAAGTATCATGCGCAAATAGAAAAAGTGTGACACCCCAAATAATCCGATTATTAAATAATTAGAATTTTTAATTATTAATTTAATTGGAAATTTAATTATTGGTATTTTTGGATTATTGGAATTAATTTAATTAATTAAAGGAAAGAAGTATTGGTGGTGTGAAGAGTGATTAGAGGGTGTGAGGGGTAAAATACTCTACTCTTACTAATTACTAATTTAATTATTTTATTGGAATAATAAAAGGAGTATTAAAAGGAAAAAGAAGAGAAAGAGAGTTATTTTGGAATATTCATCATACGTGCATTTGAGAAGAGGAAAAAGAAGGAGAAAACCGGAAACGTCAGAATTCGAAGAACCCACAAGGTAAGGGGTGATTTTGATTAGTTAATTCGTATTATCGGTTTAGATATTAAATAGTATGGATCATAGTATGTTAGGGAATCCCGGTTTGGAATTCTAGGGTTCCTTAGAATTATCCCTATTACGTCGAATTGTAGGTTGAAAACCATTAGGGTGTCAGATGATAAAAAGGAATGATGAAATAATGTTGTTTGATGTTATAATGGTGTAAAATGGATTTGTTTTGGTGTTTCTCATGTTGCAATTCGTATGGGTATGTTTGGAATTGGTTTAGAATGAATAAATGTTGTCAAAAGTGCAGAATTTGACTCTACAGGTCGTGGGAACCGGTTCCCAGTGGGGAGGAACCGGGTTCCACTGTGTGAATTTATAAAAACTGGCAAAAATGCACGTAGGAACCGGTTCCTGTATAGGTAGGAACCGGGTTCCCATACATTTTTCCAAAAGCGTGATTTTTGAACTTCGCAGGAACCGGTTCCTGCATATGTAGGAACCGGGTTCTGCTGTAACTTTTTGAAAAATATTAAACTTTGAAAATTCATAACTTTCAAACCGTAAGTCCGTTTTGAGTGCCGTTTTGGACGTTATTTCTTAAATTTAATGCTCTATTTTATAAAATGAAAAGATTTCCTAAAACCTGAAATTATTTTGAAAATGAGTCAAATCCCGAAATAAGTGATTATTGGCTAACGCACATGGGTGTGTATGTAGCAGTGAACCTGTGATGGATGGATGTATTAGTATTGTGTGAATGAAAGGCATGTTTATGTTGCTAATGATGGTGTGCATGATTGTTGAGATATCATGTTTTTGGTTTTGGTTCAGTTATGATAAATTGATGTATTTCATAGACTGAATTGATGTTGCATGCTAGTGATGTGTGTGCATATGCATTGTTTTGGTGAAGTTAATTCCCATTGTGTGGAATTTGACTTATATTGCCGTTAACTGATACCCGGGTGATGATGGGTGGTTAGGCTGGATTCCTGTCCGGGTGTTTATGGACGAATCGATGGTTGCTGTATCCGGTTGATCATGGATCAGTGTTGGGTGACTTGGTCACGTGTTGGTACCACATGCATTGTGTCTGCATTTGTGTTTTCATGGAATTGTAACATGTTAGGATGTCTTCCAGTGTTACAATTCTTTGGTTGATTATTGATTTGTGCATAATGACTTGTATGATTGGAACTGCGTGTTGAATATGAATTTATGCTAAAATGGGTGAAATAATATGCTTGTGATATAATGTTGATTGAGAAGCTTATAATGCATGTTAATTATGAAAAATCTCACCCTTACTTTAACAATTTCAGATTAAAGTTACCAGCTCAGGAGTTGGTGAGGATGGCTCTAGAGCTATGTTACTTTAAGTCCGCGTGTCAGTGTCGTGCTCTGATAGGTTGTAACACTGGGGAACGTTTAGTTGAGGAATTAGTTATTATTCAATTGTTTCTTTGAATTTCATTGGGAATAATTATGTTTTGGTTTATTCCGTTTTGGTTATGGTATTTTTCCGCTGTGTAAGACATGGTCTTAATTTGATTGAATTATTTGAATAATGACCCTCAGTGTAGCATGACTACTGTTTTATTGGAAGTTTTATTTATTTCATAATTGTGACATCCCTTGTTCCGTGTTAACTCTGATGGAATATGTCTTTAATCATTGATATAATTAATATTATTCGGGGTATTTTAGAAGGGGTGTTACAATAGTGGTATCAGAGCATAGTCGGTCTTGTCTTGTGTCGTTATCCCTTTTGTATGCGACTAGTGTAAGATGACACTGTCGATACTTGTGTGCTTATGAGGTTGTTTTGTAATGTTACAAGAACAATGGCCGGAAGAGGTAACGGAAGAAACAACGATGCTATTGCTGAAGCATTGGGAATGTTGGCTGGAGTACTCGGAGGGAACCAGCAGGGAGCTGTGATTGGTGCTGATCGACAATTGGGGAATTTTCAGAGGAATAATCCTCCGTTGTTCAAGGGTGCACATGATCCCGAAGGTGCTCAGAAGTGGTTGAAGGAGATCGAGAGGATATTCAGAGTAATTGACTGTGCTGAAGGGCTGAAGGTGAGATACGGAACTCACATGTTAGCAGAGGAAGCTGATGACTGGTGGGTTGCTACCAGAACTGAAATGGAAGAAGATGGTATTGCATTGACTTGGGCTGTGTTCAGGAGGGCTTTTCTGAGGAGGTACTTTCCTGAGGACATCAGAGGCAAGAAGGAGATTGAGTTTCTGGAACTCAAGCAGGGTAACAAGACTGTCAGTGAGTATGCTTCGAAGTTTACCGAGTTAGCGAAGTATTATGCTCATTATACTAACGATGCAGATGGAGAATTTTCCAAATGTATCAAGTTTGAGAATGGTCTTCGTGATGAGATTAAGCAGGGTATTTGGTATCAGCGTATCCGAAGATTTCCTGATCTGGTTGACTGTAGTAGGATTTTAGAGGAGGATCTTGCTAGCACTAAGTCGAATGCTCGAGGGTATGTTGATAGGAAGGGTAAGCAACAGATGGATCGTGGTAAGCCTTATGATAGAAGTAATCAGAGACCTGGTGGTTGGAAGAAGTTTGGTGGAGGAGATTCTAGTTCTTCCATTAAGTGCTACAAGTGTGGTGAGACAGGACATCGTATGGTGGATTGCAAAAGTAATGATAAGAAGTGTTTCAAGTGTGGGAAACTCGGCCATGTGGCCAATGATTGCAGAGTAAGTGTGGTGACTTGTTACAACTGTGGTGAAGAAGGTCATACTCGTCCTCAGTGTACAAAACCCAAGAAGGAGCAAGCTGGTGGTAAAGTGTTTGCATTGTCTGGGTCAGAGACTAAGCCAGATGATTGGCTGATTAAAGGTATATGTTTTATTAATGACATACCTTTGATTGCGATTATTGATACTAGAGCTACGCATTCTTTTATTGCTTTGGATTGTTCTAAAAGATTGAATTGGAAATTTCTAATATGGATGGAAGTATGGTTATTGATACTCCTGCGTCGGGTTCAGTGACTACTTCGTATGTTTGTAGGAATTATCCTATTGTGATTTTTGGTAGGGGTTTCAGTATGGATTTAGTATGCCTACCGTTAGAAAAACTTGATATCATCCTTGGAATGAACTGGTTGGAATTCAACCAGGTTCATATCAACTGTTTTGCGAAGACGGTTATTTTTCCTGAAGAGGTTGGTGTCAAAGATGTGACTATGTTGGTTAAACAGATGAACCAGCTGTGAAAGATGGTGCTGTGGTATTTATGTTGTATTCTGCAATAGAAGAGGAGGGAAAAGCAAAGAGTGATAGATTGCCAGTGGTGAATGAATTTCCAGAGGTGTTTCCGGAAGACGTTAGTGAATTGCCACCTGAGAGGGAGGTAGAATTTACTATAGATTTAATTCCTGGAACTAGTCCTGTGTCGATGGCGCCTTACCGTATGTCGGCATCTAAATTTGCGGAGTTAAAGAAACAGTTGGAGGAGTTACTTGAGAAAAAGTTTATTCGTCTGAGTGTTTCGCCGTGGGGTGCTCCGGTGTTATTGGTTAAGAAGAAAGAAGGTTCAATGAGATTATGTGTTGATTACAGACAGCTGAATAAAGTTACAATCAAGAATCGGTATCCTTTGCCGAGGATCGATGATTTGATGGATCAACTAGTTGGAGCTTGTGTATTTAGTAAGATTGATCTGAGATCTGGATATCATCAGATTCGTGTGAAGTCGGAAGATATTCAGAAAACTGCATTTAGAACGAGGTATGGACATTATGAGTATTCTGTTATGCCGTTTGGAGTTACTAATGCACCTGGTGTTTTCATGGAGTATATGAACAGGATATTTCATCCGTATCTTGATAAGTTTGTGGTGGTGTTCATTGATGATATTCTAATTTATTCGAAGAGCGATGAAGAGCATGCAAAACATCTCAGAGTTGTGTTGGAATTGTTGAAAGAGAAGAAGCTTTATGCGAAGTTGTCCAAGTGTGAATTCTGGTTAAGTGAAGTAAGTTTTCTTGGCCATGTAATTTCCAAGAATGGAATTGCTGTGGATCCTACGAAGGTAGAAGCAGTATCTCAGTGGGAAGCGTCGAAGAATGCTTCTGAGATCCGTAGTTTTCTAGGTCTTTCAGGTTATTACAGGAAGTTTATAGAAGGATTTTCCAAATTAGCGTTACCGTTGACTAAGTTGACCAGGAAGGGTCAAATGTTTGTTTGGGATGTTGAATGTGAGAAAGGATTTCAAGAGCTGAAGAGGAGGTTGACAAGTGCTCCGATCTTGATTTTGCCAAATCCGACTAAGTCTTTTGTTGTGTATTGTGACGCATCATTAATGGGATTAGGTGGTGTGTTGATGCAAGATAAGCAGGTGGTGGCTTATGCTTCGAGACAATTGAAAGTACATGAAAGGAATTATCCGACTCATGATTTGGAGTTGGCAGCTGTTGTGTTTGTTTTGATGTTGTGGAGGCATTATTTATATGGTTCTCGGTTTGAGGTGTTCAGTGATCACAAAAGTATGAGGTATCTCTTTGATCAGAAAGAGTTAAATATGAGGCAGAGGAGATGGTTAGAATTTCTAAAGGATTATGATTTTGGTTTTAATTACCATCCTGGTAAGGCAAACGTTGTTGCGGATGCCTTGAGTAGGAAGTCCTTGCATATGTCGATGTTAGTGGTCCGTGAGTTAGATTTGGTTGAGCAGTTCAGAGATTTAAGTTTGGTATGTGAAACTACTCCGAATAGTGTGAAATTGGGTATGTTGAAACTGACTAGTGGTATTCTGGAAGAAATTCGGAATGGACAGAAGTCCGATGTTGGGTTAGTTGATAAATTGACATTGATCAACCAAGGTCAAGGAGGCGAGTTCCGGATTGATGAGAATGGTGTTATGAGATTTGGTAATAGGGCGTGTGTTCCGGATGTTACAGAGATTAGGAAGAGTATTTTGGAAGAAGGACATCGTAGTGGATTGAGTATTCATTCTGGTGCTACTAAAATGTAACATGATTTGAAGAAGTTGTTTTGGTGGCCGGGAATGAAAAAGGAAATTGCTGAGTTTGTGTATGCTTGTTTGGTTTGTTAGAAGTCGAAGATTGAGCATCAGAAACCGTCAGGATTGATGGAACCGTTGTTTGTTCCAGAATGGAAATGGGATGGAATCTCTATGGATTTTGTGTCTGGTTTGCCAAGGACATCGAAGAATTGTGATTCTATCTGGGTTATTGTTGATCGGTTGACGAAATCTGCTCACTTTATTCCGATAAGAATGGATTATCCGATGGAAAGGTTGGCAGAATTGTATGTTGAGAAGATTGTGAGTTTGCACGGTATTCCTTCTAGTATTGTGTCGGATCGAGATCCGAGGTTTACATCTAAGTTCTGGACGGGATTGTAAGAAGCTTTGGGTACTAAGTTGCGTTTGAGTTCCGCTTATCATCCACAGACAGATGGTCAGACGGAGAGAACGATTCAGTCGTTGGAAGATTTGTTAAGAGCTTGTGTGTTGGAGAAAGGTGGAGCTTGGGATAGTTATCTACCATTGATTGAGTTTACCTACAACAATAGTTTTCATTCGAGCATTGGTATGGCTCCGTTTGAGGCATTGTATGGTAGGAGGTGTCGGACACCGTTGTGTTGGTATGAATCTGGAGAGAGTGCTGTGATTGGACCGGAAATTGTCCAACAGACTTCGGAAAAGATTAAGATGATTCAGGAGAAGATGAGGACTTCTCAGAGTCGTCAGAAAAGTTATCACGATAAGAGGAGGAAAGATCTTGAGTTTAGCGAAGGAGAACATGTTTTTATGCGAGTTACTCCGATGACTGGTATTGGTCGAGCTTTGAAGTCAAAGAAGTTGACTCCATGTTTTATTGGTCCGTTTCAGATTACCAAGAGAGTTGGGAAAGTTGCTTATCAGATTGCTTTGCCGCCGTCACTTTCAAATTTGCATGATGTTTTTCATGTATCCCAGCTAAGGAAGTACATTGCTGATCCGTCTCATGAGATTCGGGTAGACGATATACAGGTACGAGAGAATTTGACTGTGGAAGCGGTACCTGCGAGAATTGAGGATCGGAAGTTGAAACAGCTGCGAGGCAAGGAGATCGCGTTGGTAAGAGTGGCTTGGGGAGGACCAGCAGATGGAAATGTCACTTGGGAGCTGGAGAGTCAGATGAAGGACTCGTATCCCGAACTGTTCGTCTAAGGTATATTTTCGAGGACGAAAACTCTTTTAGTTGGGGAGAGTTGTGACACCCCAAATAATCCGATTATTAAATAATTAGAATTTTTAATTATTAATTTAATTGGAAATTTAATTATTGGTATTTTTGAATTATTGGAATTAATTTAATTAATTAAAGGAAAGAAGTATTGGTGGTGTGAAGAGTGATTAGAGGGTGTGAGGGGTAAAATACTCTACTCTTACTAATTACTAATTTAATTATTTTATTGGAATAATAAAAGGAGTATTAAAAGGAAAAAGAAGAGAAAGAGAGTTATTTTGGAATATTCACCATACGTGCATTTGAGAAGAGGAAAAAGAAGGAGAAAACCGGAAGCGTCAGAATTCGAAGAACCCACAAGGTAAGGGGTGATTTCGATTAGTTAATTCGTATTATCGGTTTAGATATTCAATAGTATGGATCATAGTATGTTAGGGAATCCCGATTTGGAATTCTAGGGTTCCGTAGAATTGTCCCTATTGCGTCGAATTGTAGGTTGAAAACCATTAGGGTGTCAGATGATAAAAAGGAATGATGAAATAATGTTGTTTGATGTTATAATGGTGTAAAATGGATGTGTTTTGGTGTTTCTCATGTTGCAATTCGTATGGGTATGTTTGGAATTGGTTTAGAATGAATAAATGCTGTCAAAAGTGCAGAATTTGACTCTGCAGGTCGTGGGAACCGGTTCCCAGTGAGGAGGAACCGGGTTCCACTGTGTGAATTTATAAAAACTGGCAAAAATGCACGTAGGAACCGGTTCCTGTATAGGTAGGAACCGGGTTCCCATACATTTTTCCAGAAGCATGATTTTTGAACTTCGCAGGAACCGGTTCCTGCATATGTAGGAACCGGGTTCTGTTGTAACTTTTTGAAAAATATTAAACTTTGAAAATTCATAACTTTCAAACCGTAAGTCCGTTTTGAGTGACGTTTTGGATGTTATTTCTTAAATTTAATGCTCTATTTTATAAATTGACAAGATTTCCTAAAACCTGAAATTATTTTGAAAATGATTCAAATCCCGGAATAAGTGATTATTGGCTAACGCACATGGGTGTGTATGTAGCAGTGAACCTGTGATGGATGGATGTATTAGTATTGTGTGAATGAAAGGCATGTTTATGTTGCTAATGATGGTGTGCATGATCGTTGAGATATCATGTTTTTGGTTTTGGTTCAGTTATGATAAATTGATGTATTTCATAGACTGAATTGATGTTGCATGCTAGTGATGTGCGTGCATATGCATTGTTTTGGTGAAGTTAATTCCCATTGTGTGGAATTTGACTTGTATTGCCGTTAACCGATACCCGGGTGATGATGGGTGGTTAGGCTGGATTCGTGTCCGGGTGTTTATGGACGAATCGATGGTTGCTGTATCTGGTTGATGATGAATCAGTGTTGGGTGACTTGGTCACGTGTTGGTACCACATGCATTGTGTCTGCATTTGTGTTTGCATGGAATTGTAACATGTTAGGATGTCTTCCAGTGTTACAATTCTTTGGTTGATTTTTGATTTGTGCATAATGACTTGTATGATTGGAACTGCGTGTTGAATCTGAATTTATGCTAAAATGGGTGAAATAATATGCTTGTGATATAATGTTGATTGAGAAGCTTATAATGCATGTTAATTATGAGAAATCTCACCCTTACTTTAACAATTTCAGATTAAAGTTAGCATCTCAGGAGTTGGTGAGGATGGCTCTAAAGCTATGTTACTTTAAGTCCGCGTGTCAGTGTCGTGCTCTGATAGGTTGTAACACTGGGGAACGTTTAGTTGAGGAATTAGTTATTATTCAATTGTTTCTTTGAATTTCATTGGGAATAATTATGTTTTGGTTTATTCCGTTTTGGTTATGGTATTTTTCCGCTGTGTAAGACATGGTCTTAATTTGATTGAATTATTTGAATAATGAACCTCAGTGTAGCATGACTACTGTTTTATTGGAAGTTTTATTTATTTCATAATTGTGACATCCCTTGTTCCGTGTTAACTCTGATGGAATATGTCTTTAATCATTGATATAATTAATATTATTCGGGGTATTTTAGAAGGGGTGTTACAATAGTGGTATCAGAGCATAGTCGGTCTTGTCTTGTGTCGTTATCCCTTTTGTATGCGACTAGTGTAAGATGACACTGTCGATACTTGTGTGCTGATGAGGTTGTTTTGTAATGTTACAAGAACAATGGCCGGAAGAGGTAACGGAAGAAACAACGATGCTATTGCTGAAGCATTGGGAATGTTGGCTGGAGTACTCGGAGGGAACCAGCAGGGAGCTGTGATTGGTGCTGATCGACAATTGGGGAATTTTCAGAGGAATAATCCTCCGTTGTTCAAGGGTGCACATGATCCCGAAGGTGCTCAGAAGTGGTTGAAGGAGATCGAGAGGATATTCAGAGTAATTGACTGTGCTGAAGGGCTGAAGGTGAGATACGTAACTCACATGTTAGCAGAGGAAGCTGATGACTGGTGGGTTGCTACCAGAACTGAAATGGAAGAAGATGGTATTGCATTGACTTGGGCTGTGTTCAGGAGGGCTTTTCTGAGGAGGTACTTTCCTGAGGACATCAGAGGCAAGAAGGAGATTGAGTTTCTGGAACTCAAGCAGGGTAACAAGACTGTCAGTGAGTATGCTTCGAAGTTTACTGAGTTAGCGAAGTATTATGCTCATTATACTAACGATGCAGATGGAGAATTTTCCAAATGTATCAAGTTTGAGAATGGTCTTCGTGATGAGATTAAGCAGGGTATTCGGTATCAGCGTATCCGAAGATTTCCTGATCTGGTTGACTGTAGTAGGATTTTAGAGGAGGATCTTGCTAGCACTAAGTCGAATGCTCGAGGGTATGTTGATAGGAAGGGTAAGCAACAGATGGATCATGGTAAGCCTTATGATAGAAGTAATCAGAGACCTGGTGGTTGGAAGAAGTTTGGTGGAGGAGATTCTAGTTCTTCCATTAAGTGCTACAAGTGTGGTGAGACAGGACATCGTATGGTGGATTGCAAAAGTAATGATAAGAAGTGTTTCAAGTGTGGGAAACTCGGCCATGTGGCCAATGATTGCAGAGTAAGTGTGGTGACTTGTTACAACTGTGGTGAAGAAGGTCATACTCGTCCTCAGTGTACAAAACCCAAGAAGGAGCAAGCTGGTGGTAAAGTGTTTGCATTGTCTGGGTCAGAGACTAAGCCAGATGATTGGCTGATTAAAGGTATATGTTTTATTAATGACATACCTTTGATTGCGATTATTGATACTAGAGCTACGCATTCTTTTATTGCTTTGGATTGTTCTAAAAGATTGAATTGGAAATTTCTAATATGGATGGAAGTATGGTTATTGATACTCCTGCGTCGGGTTCAGTGACTACTTCGTATGTTTGTAGGAATTATCCTATTGTGATTTTTGGTAGGGGTTTCAGTATGGATTTAGTATGCCTACCGTTAGAACAACTTGATATCATCCTTGGAATGAACTGGTTGGAATTCAACCAGGTTCATATCAACTGTTTTGCGAAGACGGTTATTTTTCCTGAAGAGGTTGGTTTCAAAGATGTGACTATGTCGGTTAAACAGATGAACCAGCTGTGAAAGATGGTGCTGTGGTATTTATGTTGTATTCTGCAATAGAAGAGGAGGGAAAAGCAAAGAGTGATAGATTGCCAGTGGTGAATGAATTTCCAGAGGTGTTTCCGGAAGACGTTAATGAATTGCCACCTGAGAGGGAGGTAGAATTTACTATAGATTTAATTCCTGGAACTAGTCCTGTGTCGATGGCGCCTTACCGTATGTCGGCATCTAAATTTGCGGAGTTAAAGAAACAGTTGGAGGAGTTACTTGAGAAAAAGTTTATTCGTCTGAGTGTTTCGCCGTGGGGTGCTCCGGTGTTATTGGTTAAGAAGAAAGAAGGTTCAATGAGATTATGTGTTGATTACAGACAGCTGAATAAAGTTACAATCAAGAATCGGTATCCTTTGCCGAGGATCGATGATTTGATGGATCAACTAGTTGGAGCTTGTGTATTTAGTAAGATTGATCTGAGATCTGGATATCATCAGATTCGTGTGAAGTCGGAAGATATTCAGAAAACTGCATTTAGAACGAGGTATGGACATTATGAGTATTCTGTTATGCCGTTTGGAGTTACTAATGCACCTGGTGTTTTCATGGAGTATATGAACAGGATATTTCATCCGTATCTTGATAAGTTTGTGGTGGTGTTCATTGATGATATTCTAATTTATTCGAAGAGCGATGAAGAGCATGCAAAACATCTCAGAGTTGTGTTGGAATTGTTGAAAGAGAAGAAGCTTTATGCGAAGTTGTCCAAGTGTGAATTCTGGTTAAGTGAAGTAAGTTTTCTTGGCCATGTAATTTCCAAGAATGGAATTGCTGTGGATCCTACGAAGGTAGAAGCAGTATCTCAGTGGGAAGCGTCGAAGAATGCTTCTGAGATCCGTAGTTTTCTAGGTCTTTCAGGTTATTACAGGAAGTTTATAGAAGGATTTTCCAAATTAGCGTTACCATTGACTAAGTTGACCAGGAAGGGTCAAATGTTTGTTTGGGATGTTGAATGTGAGAAAGGATTTCAAGAGCTGAAGAGGAGGTTGACAAGTGTTCCGATCTTGATTTTGCCAAATCCGACTAAGTCTTTTGTTGTGTATTGTGACGCATCATTAATGGGATTAGGTGGTGTGTTGATGCAAGATAAGCAGGTGGTGGCTTATGCTTCGAGACAATTGAAAGTACATGAAAGGAATTATCCGACTCATGATTTGGAGTTGGCAGCTGTTGTGTTTGTTTTGAAGTTGTGGAGGCATTATTTATATGGTTCTCGGTTTGAGGTGTTCAGTGATCACAAAAGTATGAGGTATCTCTTTGATCAGAAAGAGTTGAATATGAGGCAGAGGAGATGGTTAGAATTTCTAAAGGAATATGATTTTGGTTTTAATTACCATCCTGGTAAGGCAAGCGTTGTTGCGGATGCCTTGAGTAGGAAGTGTAAGTGCCCTGGCTGGAGAGTTGGCTTCATTTGTAAAACAAATAAGAAAGCAAGTTTACCCAGATCCCCTCTGTTGTTTTAATATGTGGTGTTGAAGAAGTTCAACATCTGGACCAACATGTTAGATGTAATGTCATGACATCTGTCTTGACATCATGATAACGGAATTGGTAATTCAGTTACAGTTCTGGTACTTAAATATTCTGAGAATATATGTGGCGTTTCTTATGGAGAATCTGAAGATCAATCAAGAATCAATCAGAATATTTGAAGAAAATACTGTTTCTAAATATGGAGATATTTTAGGAACTAGAAGTTTGAAGACCTTGATTGTAGCAGAAGTTTGTTGCTGAGTTGTAACAGCAAGGAGAAAAGCTTGCTGCGATTTTGAAGGCCCAAATCCAGTTGGGTAATAGGTTATAAATAGCAGATTGTAACCTAGGGTTTAAGTAACTTTTAAAAATGTAACATTAGGGGTGTTTTAGGAGGTAAACCTGTCGGTGTGTGGCAAGGTTACCATGTATGTAACTCGAAACCTGTAGGTAAGAGTTTTAGTGTTCTTGGATGAAGCTGTGAAGCAAGTCCAAGTATTTCTGCATTACTTCATAATCATTGTAGTGTAGGAAATCAAGTGGGAAGGCACTGCTTCTTGGGTAGGAGTAAGACTTCTGTTGCTGCGGCAATAGGAATGGAAACTGGTAGGTTTCTATCTAGGAGTTCCTAGGTATAGGTTGCACTGGGTAGATGATTAAGTGAAGGATGGGAACTTGTTAAGTTTAGTCCTGAATTAATATTGCTAATAGTGGATCTTCTTCCTGGCTTGGTATGCCCCCAGAGTAGGTGTGTTTCACCGAACTGGGTCAACAACTGATTTGTGTTATTTACTTTCTGCCTTGGTTATGTGTTTGATGTCACAACATTCCTCATGACATTAAAGTACATGATTAACCTTAACTGTTCTAAACTTCAGTAAATCATAACCTGGTATGTAACAGATGATGTCTCAGAACATGTTAAGACCTCATGTTGACATCTGTGTAAAAGAAACAGAATTGTGAAGGATGTTCGCTCTCTGTTGATCATGGACAGAACTAGATACATCGTGTGATCTATCCTCTGCACCTTCAAAGTGTATCTGGTACAGCTTGGATAAAACTGTGTGAATGTTACAGATGATGTCAAAAGAGATAAATGGATATCCTACTGGTTTGTGTGCATAATAAACCGAACTAAGGGGTTTGTTTACCTCATGGTATGTGATAGATGATGCTGCAACCAATGTTGAGACATCAGGCTGTGAATGGATAGTTTACAAACCAAAGCTATTTGTTCGAGAACTGCAGATATGGCAACCTCTATGCTTCTGTTATATTGAATATTAAAAATTGGGTATCTACCTTGCAGTGTATGTATTATGTCATATCAGATGTCTAGACATTGAGTATAACATCTGAAGACTGGCATATACCAGAATTTCAATTGGTATCAGAGCAGGCATCCTGTTCTGTTTCTGGATGAGATCCATGGGTGATACTTTCTGGTATCTGCAAGGTCAATCTGAGTACTGAAGATTGTAACCTGGAATGGTTTGCTATTTCCCTGAATGGTCCCTTGAAGTAGGAGGATGGACTATTCTTGACAGGAATTGTGTGTACCTGTCTTTGGTGATTGGCACTTGGCCTAGTTGTGTGTAGTAGTCATGCTAGGTTTGAACCATAGTCAAACTTGGTCTATTTTTGAAGGCTAGTCTGGTGGAGTGTGTGTGCAAAGATTGAGTTGTATTATGTTCTTCCGCTGCATAATACTTGGCAAAACTCAAGCTCTGATGTGTTTCCCCTCTTGTGGATTGAAGGCTACTGTATTCAAGATTTCAACATAAGCTGTTGAAGATGTCACAGATACTTGAGTCCTCTCAAGTCCACTCATGAAGACGTTCTTCGTTCAGGATGCTACTAGTTGAAGAGCATATGTTTTGGGTGTCAAACAAAGAACCTACTCCTGACCTGGAAGAGGAGACATCTGTGTGTGCAAAGTTGACAATGGTAGAGTCAATCATGTCTGTGTGCTCCCGAAGGTTACTTTTAGGAGTCAGAACTCTAGAAGTAAAGCTGGTTGAGATGTGACATTGTGCAATCCCTATTGGTGGGCTTATTCCTGAAAATTGATCAGGACTGAGCAGTTGTTCCCTGGAGTACTATGGTGTGAAGAAAGACAAGCCCATTGGTTAATAAAAGTCAATGATGGTGCAACATTATTGCTCCTTCATACAAGTAGATTGGGATCGTGAATTTTGTCATTTAAACATCATGATTAGAAGTGGAAGTTCTTTCAAGATGTGAGAATATGAAGACTCAGAGTTTGGTCAAGGTAGTATGTTCTGGCAATACATATGTGCTGAGAAAGTCAGCATAAGTCTGATTGGAGTATGAACAGGTATAACTCTTGGAGTTACTTGAATTTGGTAGGGATGTCATATGTCATGTCAAGAGATTTGCGTACAATGCATGGATATTTTGTGTGGAGCTTCCATGATTGGTAGTTTGAGGGGGAGAGTTGGTTAACCTCCTCACATTAGTTCAGCCTGGTGTTTAGCTGGCTGTTGACCTATGTCACATGGGCTCTGGGTGTGGTGTGACATATTTGCAAGGAAGGATTCATCTCTCATTCCTGAGGATGAATCTGATCTGGAAGGATTTAAGATCTATTGCTATTTGTGACAAGTACAAGTATTTAATTGATTATCCTTGAAGTTCAAGATAACCGATGTTCTTAAAGATGTGGGAACATTCTTTCTTCTAGATCCTGTGAAAGATCACAGGAAGAGTGATGCTTTAGAGCTATCTCTTTGGTGACAGCAAAATCATTTGATCTTTGAAAAGATTTCCTGGAAACATGTTCAGACTTGAAGCTTCAAGAAAAAGAAGACATCATAATCTTGATGATGGTTACTTGGATCAGTCTGGTTCTGATCTAGGTAAGGAAGTGAATTAGCTAATGGTAAAGTCAAGAAGAAGTGGCATAAGGAGGAGCTGAATTCAACAACTAGATGTTATAACATAATGTTGTGACATTTGGTTCAACATCAGATTCTTAGTTGGTGAAGTGGCACATCAACTTAAGACAGGATAATCTACGAAGTTGAAGATTGGATACTTCAAAAAGATCGTCTCTTTGCAACTCTGTGGAGTTGTTGGGTGGAGAAGATGTTACATGTTCCTGTCTTTGTGTATCTAAGCCTTTTGTGATAACTTGTAGCTTGAAGTTCAAACTTCAATTGGAAGATCAGAATATCTCTGGCAGAAGTCTGAGAAACATGGAGAAGTCAAAAGGTGGCATTTGATGAGGATTCATGAAGGAGATAATCAACATGTGGCAGCTGAGAGAGCATGAATCAGAGTATGGATGTTCTGACTTGTTGTGATGCTATGATCAGAAGAAGGTTGACTTGGACCAAGGATGTTCTAACTTGTTCTAAAGAAAGGTTGATTCAGAGTATGGATGCGTTCAACCAATATAATTGAACAGAGGGTGCGCTCTTGAAGACATGAAGATGCGTCTTATGTTTTCCATTCATCAAGGGGTCTTATTCACTTTGAATCAGAAGCTGCTTTGAAGGTCCAACTGAGTATTGAATGTGTCCTACTTGTTTCCATGAGGAGAAGTGATTGGCCCTAACAGGGGGAGTATTGGTTTGTACAAAAGGTCTTCATCAAACTTGTAGGATATAAAGTGTGGCACCTTATTAACTATTGGAATGATGTGTTCAAAACTGAAGAAGACTATGTCTGACCAAATGTCATCACATCGGTAATGACATTGTTCCTAATTTCCTCTAAAACTACAGACAGGAGGAAAATTGGATGAAGTATGGATTATTACTAATAAATCCATGTGGAGTAACCATCCACTTTGAGAAAATGGAATGGCTTCAAGCTGCTAAATCTGAAAATAGCGGAATGTATAACGACATAGGATTTGAGCATGTTTTCATCTGCTAAGAAAACAGAGCTGTTGTGTCTCATTATGAAACAGTTTAGTGAGCTGGAATGTTTAGGTGATAACTTATCATCTAATAAAGGTATTATATAACTAATGCAGAGTGAAATGTACCAACGATGTTTCTTGGGAAGGGGATCCTAAGACAAGGGAGCAGTCTGTTCTAAAAGACAAATGTCTGTTTTAAAAGGGCATCCTGACATGGTCAAAGGGTCAAACCCAAGGGTAGGTACCTGCATTAAAACCAGTCCTAGGGCACTGAAACTGTCAGAGTAAAGTACCAAGGTCGTTACTATCTATGCCAAAGTTGCATTATTTATGAAGACTCTCTCTATTCCTTCTCTTCATCAGAGGGTTTCAGCAATATGAAGTTTGTTAGCATCTGGGAAAATTGTGCATGGGTATGGATCTGTATGGGCAGTCTTTGTCAAATTCTGGCCAAAAAGGGGGAGAAAGATAGGGACTCAGGTGAAAGCCACAGAAGGCAATGTCCAGCAAGACTCAGGAGAAAGCAACATGATCCATAAGTAAGTAACTTTGGTTGTGTCTTGTGTTCTGAGTTAAGAGGATAGTTGTGACTTGTGATCTGAGTTACATGATCACAAGTAATAATCTGGAGAAAAGAAATCCTCTTGGGGCATCGATGGAGTGGAGTTGCTCACAGTTGACGATAGAGGTGTGTTGTTTGCTCAAAGGACATCAGCCTCTACAAAAGAAGATGTTAGACAAGATGTTGTAACATCTCAACTGTGTTGTGACCTGGTCCCAAAATACAACTTGCACTTATTTGTTTTAGCCAAAATTTGCCAAAGGGGGAGATTGTAAGTGCCCTGGCTGGAGAGTTGGCTTCATTTGTAAAACAAATAAGAAAGCAAGTTTACCCAGATCCCCTCTGTTGTTTTAATATGTGGTGTTGAAGAAGTTCAACATCTGGACCAACATGTTAGATGTAATGTCATGACATCTGTCTTGACATCATGATAACGGAATTGGTAATTCAGTTACAGTTCTGGTACTTAAATATTCTGAGAATATATGTGGCGTTTCTTATGGAGAATCTGAAGATCAATCAAGAATCAATCAGAATATTTGAAGAAAATACTGTTTCTAAATATGGAGATATTTTAGGAACTAGAAGTTTGAAGACCTTGATTGTAGCAGAAGTTTGTTGCTGAGTTGTAACAGCAAGGAGAAAAGCTTGCTGCGATTTTGAAGGCCCAAATCCAGTTGGGTAATAGGTTATAAATAGCAGATTGTAACCTAGGGTTTAAGTAACTTTTAAAAATGTAACATTAGGGGTGTTTTAGGAGGTAAACCTGTCGGTGTGTGGCAAGGTTACCATGTATGTAACTCGAAACCTGTAGGTAAGAGTTTTAGTGTTCTTGGATGAAGCTGTGAAGCAAGTCCAAGTATTTCTGCATTACTTCATAATCATTGTAGTGTAGGAAATCAAGTGGGAAGGCACTGCTTCTTGGGTAGGAGTAAGACTTCTGTTGCTGCGGCAATAGGAATGGAAACTGGTAGGTTTCTATCTAGGAGTTCCTAGGTATAGGTTGCACTGGGTAGATGATTAAGTGAAGGATGGGAACTTGTTAAGTTTAGTCCTGAATTAATATTGCTAATAGTGGATCTTCTTCCTGGCTTGGTATGCCCCCAGAGTAGGTGTGTTTCACCGAACTGGGTCAACAACTGATTTGTGTTATTTACTTTCTGCCTTGGTTATGTGTTTGATGTCACAACATTCCTCATGACATTAAAGTACATGATTAACCTTAACTGTTCTAAACTTCAGTAAATCATAACCTGGTATGTAACAGATGATGTCTCAGAACATGTTAAGACCTCATGTTGACATCTGTGTAAAAGAAACAGAATTGTGAAGGATGTTCGCTCTCTGTTGATCATGGACAGAACTAGATACATCGTGTGATCTATCCTCTGCACCTTCAAAGTGTATCTGGTACAGCTTGGATAAAACTGTGTGAATGTTACAGATGATGTCAAAAGAGATAAATGGATATCCTACTGGTTTGTGTGCATAATAAACCGAACTAAGGGGTTTGTTTACCTCATGGTATGTGATAGATGATGCTGCAACCAATGTTGAGACATCAGGCTGTGAATGGATAGTTTACAAACCAAAGCTATTTGTTCGAGAACTGCAGATATGGCAACCTCTATGCTTCTGTTATATTGAATATTAAAAATTGGGTATCTACCTTGCAGTGTATGTATTATGTCATATCAGATGTCTAGACATTGAGTATAACATCTGAAGACTGGCATATACCAGAATTTCAGGAAGTCCTTGCATATGTCGATGTTAATGGTCCGTGAGTTAGATTTGGTTGAGCAGTTCAGAGATTTAAGTTTGGTATGTGAAACTACTCCGAATAGTGTGAAATTGGGTATGTTGAAACTGACTAGTGGTATTCTGGAAGAAATTCGGAATGGACAGAAGTCCGATGTTGGGTTAGTTGATAAATTGACATTGATCAACCAAGGTCAAGGAGGCGAGTTCCGGATTGATGAGAATGGTGTTATGAGATTTGGTAATAGGGCGTGTGTTCCGGATGTTGCAGAGATTAGGAAGAGTATTTTGGAAGAAGGACATCGTAGTGGATTAAGTATTCATTCTGGTGCTACTAAAATGTAACATGATTTGAAGAAGTTGTTTTGGTGGCAGGGAATGAAAAAGGAAATTGCTGAGTTTGTGTATGCTTGTTTGGTTTGTTAGAAGTCGAAGATTGAGCATCAGAAACCGTCAGGATTGATGGAACCGTTGTTTGTTCCGGAATGGAAATGGGATGGAATCTCTATGGATTTTGTGTCTGGTTTGCCAAGGACATCGAAGAATTGTGATTCTATCTGGGTTATTGTTGATCGGTTGACGAAATCTGCTCACTTTATTCCGATAAGAATGGATTATCCGATGGAAAGGTTGGCAGAATTGTATGTTGAGAAGATTGTGAGTTTGCACGGTATTCCTTCTAGTATTGTGTCGGATCGAGATCCGAGGTTTACATCTAAGTTCTGGACGGGATTGTAAGAAGCTTTGGGTACTAAGTTGCGTTTGAGTTCCGCTTATCATCCACAGACAAATGGTCAGACGGAGAGAACGATTCAGTCGTTGGAAGATTTGTTAGGAGCTTGTGTGTTGGAGAAAGGTGGAGCTTGGGATAGTTATCTACCATTGATTGAGTTTACCTACAACAATAGTTTTCATTCGAGCATTGGTATGGCTCCGTTTGAGGCATTGTATGGTAGGAGGTGTCGGACACCGTTGTGTTGGTATGAATCTGGAGATAGTGCTGTGATTGGACCGGAAATTGTCCAACAGACTTCAGAAAAGATTAAGATGATTCAGGAGAAGATGAGGACTTCTCAGAGTCGTCAGAAAAGTTATCACGATAAGAGGAGGAAAGATCTTGAGTTTAGCGAAGGAGAACATGTTTTTATGCGAGTTACTCCGATGACTGGTATTGGTCGAGCTTTGAAGTCAAAGAAGTTGACTCCACGTTTTATTGGTCCGTTTCAGATTACCAAGAGAGTTAGGAAAGTTGCTTATCAGATTGCTTTGCCTCCGTCACTTTCAAATTTGCGTGATGTTTTTCATGTATCCCAGCTAAGGAAGTACATTGCTGATCCGTCTCATGAGATTCGGGTAGACGATATACAGGTACGAGAGAATTTGACTGTGGAAGCGGTACCTGCGAGAATTGAGGATCGGAAGTTGAAACAGCTGCGAGGCAAGGAGATCGCGTTGGTAAGAGTGGCTTGGGGAGGACCAGCAGATGGAAATGTCACTTGGGAGCTGGAGACTCAGATGAAGGACTCGTATCCCGAACTGTTCGTCTAAGGTATATTTTCGAGGACGAAAACTCTTTTAGTTGGGGAGAGTTGTGACACCCCAAATAATCCGATTATTAAATAATTAGAATTTTTAATTATTAATTTAATTGGAAATTTAATTATTGGTATTTTTGAATTATTGGAATTAATTTAATTAATTAAAGGAAAGAAGTATTGGTGGTGTGAAGAGTGATTAGAGGGTGTGAGGGGTAAAATACTCTACTCTTACTAATTACTAATTTAATAATTTTATTGGAATAATAAAAGGAGTATTAAAAGGAAAAAGAAGAGAAAGAGAGTTATTTTGGAATATTCACCATACGTGCATTTGAGAAGAGGAAAAAGAAGGAGAAAACCGGAAGCGTCAGAATTCGAAGAACCCACAAGGTAAGGGGTGATTTCGATTAGTTAATTCGTATTATCGGTTTAGATATTCAATAGTATGGATCATAGTATGTTAGGGAATCCCGATTTGGAATTCTAGGGTTCCGTAGAATTGTCCCTATTGCGTCGAATTGTAGGTTGAAAACCATTAGGGTGTCAGATGATAAAAAGGAATGATGAAATAATGTTGTTTGATGTTATAATGGTGTAAAATGGATGTGTTTTGGTGTTTCTCATGTTGCAATTCGTATGGGTATGTTTGGAATTGGTTTAGAATGAATAAATGCTGTCAAAAGTGCAGAATTTGACTCTGCAGGTCGTGGGAACCGGTTCCCAGTGAGGAGGAACCGGGTTCCACTGTGTGAATTTATAAAAACTGGCAAAAATGCACGTAGGAACCGGTTCCTGTATAGGTAGGAACCGAGTTCCCATACATTTTTCCAGAAGCATGATTTTTGAACTTCGCAGGAACCGGTTCCTGCATATGTAGGAACCGGGTTCTGTTGTAACTTTTTGAAAAATATTAAACTTTGAAAATTCATAACTTTCAAACCGTAAGTCCGTTTTGAGTGACGTTTTGGATGTTATTTCTTAAATTTAATGCTCTATTTTATAAATTGACAAGATTTCCTAAAACCTGAAATTATTTTGAAAATGATTCAAATCCCGGAATAAGTGATTATTGGCTAACGCACATGGGTGTGTATGTAGCAGTGAACCTGTGATGGATGGATGTATTAGTATTGTGTGAATGAAAGGCATGTTTATGTTGCTAATGATGGTGTGCATGATCGTTGAGATATCATGTTTTTGGTTTTGGTTCAGTTATGATAAATTGATGTATTTCATAGACTGAATTGATGTTGCATGCTAGTGATGTGCGTGCATATGCATTGTTTTGGTGAAGTTAATTCCCATTGTGTGGAATTTGACTTGTATTGCCGTTAACCGATACCCGGGTGATGATGGGTGGTTAGGCTGGATTCGTGTCCGGGTGTTTATGGACGAATCGATGGTTGCTGTATCCGGTTGATGATGAATCAGTGTTGGGTGACTTGGTCACGTGTTGGTACCACATGCATTGTGTCTGCATTTGTGTTTGCATGGAATTGTAACATGTTAGGATGTCTTCCAGTGTTACAATTCTTTGGTTGATTTTTGATTTGTGCATAATGACTTGTATGATTGGAACTGCGTGTTGAATCTGAATTTATGCTAAAATGGGTGAAATAATATGCTTGTGATATAATGTTGATTGAGAAGCTTATAATGCATGTTAATTATGAGAAATCTCACCCTTACTTTAACAATTTCAGATTAAAGTTAGCATCTCAGGAGTTGGTGAGGATGGCTCTAGAGCTATGTTACTTTAAGTCCGCGTGTCAGTGTCGTGCTCTGATAGGTTGTAACACTGGGGAACGTTTAGTTGAGGAATTAGTTATTATTCAATTGTTTCTTTGAATTTCATTGGGAATAATTATGTTTTGGTTTATTCCGTTTTGGTTATGGTATTTTTCCGCTGTGTAAGACATGGTCTTAATTTGATTGAATTATTTGAATAATGACTCTCAGTGTAGCATGACTACTGTTTTATTGGAAGTTTTATTTATTTCATAATTGTGACATCCCTTGTTCCGTGATAACTCTGATGGAATATGTCTTTAATCATTGATATAATTAATATTATTCGGGGTATTTTAGAAGGGGTGTTACAATAGTGGTATCAGAGCATAATCGGTCTTGTCTTGTGTCGTTATCCCTTTTGTATGCGACTAGTGTAAGATGACACTGTCGATACTTGTGTGCTGATGAGGTTGTTTTGTAATGTTACAAGAACAATGGCCGGAAGAGGTAACGGAAGAAATAACGATGCTATTGCTGAAGCATTGGGAATGTTGGCTGGAGTACTCGGAGGGAACCAGCAGGGAGCTGTGATTGGTGCTGATCGACAATTGGGGAATTTTCAGAGGAATAATCCTCCGTTGTTCAAGGGTGCACATGATCCCGAAGGTGCTCAGAAGTGGTTGAAGGAGATCGAGAGGATCTTCAGAGTAATTGACTGTGCTGAAGGGCTGAAGGTGAGATACGGAACTCACATGTTAGCAGAGGAAGCTGATGACTGGTGGGTTGCTACCAGAACTGAAATGGAAGAAGATGGTATTGCATTGACTTGAGCTTTGTTCAGGAGGGATTTTCTGAGGAGGTACTTTCCTGAGGACATCAGAGGCAAGAAGGAGATTGAGTTTCTGGAACTCAAGCAGGGTAACAAGACTGTCAGTGAGTATGCTTCGAAGTTTACTGAGTTAGTGAAGTATTATGCTCATTATACTAACGATGCAGATGGAGAATTTTCCAAATGTAACAAGTTTGAGAATGGTCTTCGTGATGAGATTAAGCAGGGTATTTGGTATCAGCGTATCCGAAGATTTCCTGATCTGGTTGACTGTAGTAGGATTTTAGAGGAGGATCTTGCTAGCACTAAGTCGAATGCTCGAGGGTATGTTGATAGGAAGGGTAAGCAACAGATGGATCGTGGTAAGCCTTATGATAGAAGTAATCAGAGACCTGGTGGTTGGAAGAAGTTTGGTGGAGGAGATTCTAGTTCTTCCATTAAGTGCTACAAGTGTGGTGAGACAGGACATCGTATGGTGGATTGCAAAAGTAATGATAAGAAGTGTTTCAAGTGTGGGAAACTCGGCCATGTGGCCAATGATTGCAGAGTAAGTGTGGTGACTTGTTACAACTGTGGTGAAGAAGGTCATACTCGTCCTCAGTGTACAAAACCCAAGAAGGAGCAAGCTGGTGGTAAAGTGTTTGCATTGTCTGGGTCAGAGACTAAGCCAGATGATTGGGTGATTAAAGGTACATGTTTTATTAATGACATACCTTTGATTGCGATTATTGATACTGGAGCTACGCATTCTTTTATTGCTTTGGATTGTTCTAAAAGATTGAATTTGGAAATTTCTAATATGGATGGAAGTATGGTTATTGATACTCCTGCGTCGGGTTCAGTGACTACTTCGTATGTTTGTAGGAATTGTCCTATTGTGATTTTTGGTAGGGGTTTCAGTATGGATTTAGTGTGCCTACCATTAGAACAACTTGATATCATCCTTGGAATGAACTGGTTGGAATTCAACCAGGTTCATATCAACTCTTTTGCGAAGACGGTTATTTTTCCTGAAGAGGTTGGTGTCAAAGATGTGACTATGTCGGTTAAACAGATGAACCAGCTGTGAAAGATTGTGCTGTGGTATTTATGTTGTATTCTGCAATAGAAGAGGAGGGAAAAGCAAAGAGTGATAGATTGCCAGTGGTGAATGAATTTCCAGAGGTGTTTCCGGAAGACGTTAGTGAATTGCCACCTTAGAGGGAGGTAGAATTTACTATAGATTTGATTCCTGGAACTAGTCCGGTGTCGATGGCGCCTTACCGTATGTCGGCATCTGAATTAGCGGAGTTAAAGAAACAGTTGGAGGAGTTACTTGAGAAAAAGATTATTCGTCTGAGTGTTTCGCCGTGGGGTGCTCCGGTGTTGTTGGTTAAGAAGAAAGAAGGTTCAATGAGATTATGTGTTGATTACAGACAGCTGAATAAAGTTACAATCAAGAATCAGTATCCTTTGCCGAGGATCGATGATTTGATGGATCAACTAGTTGGAGCTTGTGTATTTAGTAAGATTGATCTGAGATCTGGATATCATCAGATTCGTGTGAACTCGGAATATATTCAGAAAACTGCATTTAGAACGAGGTATGGACATTATGAGTATTCTGTTATGCCGTTTGGAGTTACTAATGCACCTGGTGTTTTCATGGAGTATATGAACAGGATATTTCATCCGTATCTTGATAAGTTTGTGGTGGTGTTCATTGATGATATTCTAATTTATTCGAAGAGGGATGAAGAGCATGTAAAACATCTTAGAGTTGTGTTAGAATTGTTGAAAGAGAAGAAGCTTTATGCGAAGTTTTCCAAGTGTGAATTTTGGTTAAGTGAAGTAAGTTTTCTTGGCCATGTAATTTCCAAGAATGGAATTACTGTGGATCCTACGAAGGTAGAAGCAGTATCTCAGTGGGAAGCGCCGAAGAATGCTTCTGAGATCCGTAGTTTTCTAGGTCTTTCAGGTTATTACAGGAAGTTTATAGAAGGATTTTCCAAATTAGCGTTACCGTTGACTAAGTTGACCAGGAAGGGTCAGATGTTTGTTTGGGATGTTGAATGTGAGAAAGGATTTCAAGAGCTGAAGAGGAGGTTGACAAGTGCTCCGATCTTGATTTTGCCAAATCCGACTAAGTCTTTTGTTGTGTATTGTGACGCATCATTAATGGGATTAGGTGGTGTGTTGATGCAAGATAAGCAGGTGGTGGCTTATGCTTCGAGACAATTGAAAGTACATGAAAGGAATTATCCGACTCATGATTTGGAGTTGGCAGCTGTTGTGTTTGTTTTGAAGTTGTGGAGGCATTATTTATATGGTTCTCGGTTTGAGGTGTTTAGTGATCACAAAAGTATGAGGTATCTCTTTGATCAGAAAGAGTTGAATATGAGGCAGAGGAGATGGTTAGAATTTCTAAAGGATTATGATTTTGGTTTGAATTACCATCCTGGTAAGGCAAACGTTGTTGCGGATGCCTTGAGTAGGAAGTCCTTGCATATGTCGATGTTATTGGTCCGTGAGTTAGATTTGGTTGAGCAGTTCAGAGATTTAAGTTTGGTATGTGAAACTACTCCGAATAGTGTGAAATTGGGTATGTTGAAACTGACTAGTGGTATTCTGGAAGAAATTCGGAATGGACAGAAGTCCGATGTTGGGTTAGTTGATAAATTGACATTGATCAACCAAGGTCAAGGAGGCGAGTTCCGGATTGATGAGAATGGTGTTATGAGATTTGGTAATAGGGCGTGTGTTCCGGATGTTGCAGAGATTAGGAAGAGTATTTTGGAAGAAGTACATCGTAGTGGATTGAGTATTCATCCTGGTGCTACTAAAATGTACCATGATTTGAAGAAGTTGTTTTGGTGGCCGGGAATGAAAAAGGAAATTTCTGAGTTTGTGTATGCTTGTTTGGTTTGTTAGAAGTCGAAGATTGAGCATCAGAAACCGTCAGGATTGATGGAACCGTTGTTTGTTCCGGAATGGAAATGGGATGGAATCTCTATGGATTTTGTGTCTGGTTTGCCAAGGACATCAAAGAATTGTGATTCTATCTGGGTTATTGTTGATCGGTTGACGAAATATGCTCACTTTATTCCGATAAGAATGGATTATCCGATGGAAAGGTTAGCAGAATTGTATGTTGAGAAGATTGTGAGTTTGCACGATATTCCTTCTAGTATTGTGTCGGATCGAGATCCAAGGTTTACATCTAAATTCTGGACGGGATTGCAAGAAGCTTTGGGTACTAAGTTGCGTTTGAGTTCCGCTTATCATCCACAGACAGATGGTCAGATGGAGAGAACGATTCAGTCGTTGGAAGATTTGTTAAGAGCTTGTGTGTTGGAGAAAGGTGGAGCTTGGGATAATTATCTACCATTGATTGAGTTTACCTACAACAATAGTTTTCATTCGAGCATTGGTATGGCTCCGTTTGAGGCATTGTATGGTAGGAGGTGTCGGACACCGTTGTGTTGGTATGAATCTGGAGAGAGTGCTGTGATTGGACCGGAAATTGTCCAACAGACTTCGGAAAAGATTAAGATGATTCAGGAGAAGATGAGGACTTCTCAGAGTCATCAGAAAAGTTATCACGATAAGAGGAGGAAAGATCTTGAGTTTAGCAAAGGAGAACATGTTTTTATGCGAGTTACTCCGATGACTGGTATTGGTCGAGCTTTGAAGTCAAAGAAGTTGATTCCACGTTTTATTGGTCCGTTTCAGATTACCAAGAGAGTTGGGAAAGTTGCTTATCAGATTGCTTTGCCGCCGTCACTTGCAAATTTGCATGATGTTTTTCATGTATCCCAGCTAAGGAAGTACATTGCTGATCCGTCTCATGAGATTCGGGTAGACGATATACAGGTACGAGAGAATTTGACTGTGGAAGTGGTACCTGCGAGAATTGAGGATCGGAAGTTGAAAAAGCTGCGAGGCAAGGAGATCGCGTTGGTAAGAGTGGCTTGGGGAGGACCAGCAGATGAAAATGTCACTTGGGAGCTGGAGAGTCAGATGAAGGACTCGTATCCCGAACTGTTCATCTAAGGTATGTTTTCGAGGACGAAAACTCTTTTAGTTGGGGAGAGTTGTGACACCCCAAATAATCCGATTATTAAATAATTAGAATTTTTAATTATTAATTTAATTGGAAATTTAATTATTGGTATTTTTGAATTATTGGAATTAATTTAATTAATTAAAGGAAAGAAGTATTGGTGGTGTGAAGAGTGATTAGAGGGTGTGAGGGGTAAAATACTTTACTCTTACTAATTACTAATTTAATTATTTTATCGGAATAATAAAAGGAGTATTAAAAGGAAAAAGAAGAGAAAGAGAGTTATTTTGGAATATTCACCATACGTGCATTTGAGAAGAGGAAAAAGAAGGAGAAAACCGGAAGCGTCAGAATTCGAAGAACCCACAAGGTAAGGGGTGATTTCGATTAGTTAATTCGTATTATCGGTTTAGATATTCAATAGTATGGATCATAGTATGTTAGGGAATCTCGGTTTGGAATTCTAGGGTTCCGTAGAATTGTCCCTATTGCGTCGAATTGTAGGTTGAAAACCATTAGGGTGTCAGATGATAAAAAGGAATGATGAAATAATGTTGTTTGATGTTATAATGGTGTAAAATGGATGTGTTTTGGTGTTTCTCATGTTGCAATTCGTATGGGTATGTTTGGAATTGGTTTAGAATGAATAAATGCTGTCAAAAGTGCAGAATTTGACTCTGCAGGTCGTGGGAACTGGTTCCCAGTGAGGAGGAACCAGGTTCCACTGTGTGAATTTATAAAAACTGGCAAAAATGCACGTAGGAACCGGTTCCTGTATAGGTAGGAACCGGGTTCCCATACATTTTTCCAGAAGTATGATTTTTGAACTTCGCAGGAACCGGTTCCTGCATATGTAGGAACCGGGTTCTGTTGTAACTTTTTGAAAAATATTAAACTTTGAAAATTCATAACTTTCAAACCGTAAGTCCGTTTTGAGTGCCGTTTTGGACGTTATTTCTTAAATTTAATGCTCTATTTTATAAAATGACAAGATTTCCTAAAACCTGAAATTATTTTGAAAATGAGTCAAATCCCGGAATAAGTGATTATTGGCTAACACACATGGGTGTGTATGTAGCAGTGAACCTGTAATGGATGGATGTATTAGTATTGTATGAATGAAAGGCACGTTTATGTTGCTAATGATGGTGTGCATGATCGTTGAGATATCATGTTTTTGGTTTTGGTTCAGTTATGATAAATTGATGTATTTCATAGACTGAATTGATGTTGCATGCTAGTGATGTGCGTGTATATACATTGTTTTGGTGAAATTAATTCCCATTATGTGGAATTTGACTTGTATTACCGTTAACCGATACCCGGGTGATGATGGGTGGTTAGGCTGGATTCGTGTCCGAGTGTTTATGGACGAATCGATGGTTGCTGTATCCGGTTGATGATGAATCAGTGTTGGGTGACTTGGTCACGTGTTGGTACCACATGCATTGTGTCTGCATTTGTGTTTTCATGGAATTTTAACATGTTAGGATGTCTTCCAGTGTTACAATTCTTTGGTTGATTTTTGATTTGTGCATAATGACTTGTATGATTGGAACTGCGTGTTGAATCTGAATTTATGCTAAAATGGGTGAAATAATATGCTTGTGATATAATGTTGATTGAGAAGCTTATAATGCATGTTAATTATGAGAAATCTCACCCTTACTTTAACAATTTCAGATTAAAGTTAGCAGCTCAGGAGTTGGTGAGGATGGCTCTAGAGCTATGTTACTTTAAGTCTGCGTGTCAGTGTCGTGCTCTGATAGGTTGTAACACTGGGGAACATTTAGTTGAGGAATTAGTTATTATTCAATTGTTTCTTTGAATTTCATTGGGAATAATTATGTTTTGGTTTATTCCGTTTTGGTTATGGTATTTTTCCGCTGTGTAAGACATGGTCTTAATTTGATTGAATTATTTGAATAATGACCCTCAGTGTAGCATGACTACTGTTTTATTGGAAGTTATATTTATTTCATAATTGTGACATCCCTTGTTCTGTGTTAACTCTGATGGAATATGTCTTTAATCATTGATATAATTAATATTATTCGGGGTATTTTAGAAGGGGTGTTACAAAAAGCACATTTTAATGGTTTCATTTTTAATCCATATTCCCTCATTCTAATAAAAGACTGTTGAAGGTGGTCTAAATGACCATCATTTGAGGGCGATTTGACTACAATGTCATTAATGTACACTTGTACGAAGGTGTCTATGAAATCATGAAACATTAAGTTCATTTCTCTTTGATAAGCATCCCTAGCGTTTTTCAAACCAAAAGGCATGACTCCCCATTCGTATGAGCCTAGTTCCCCCGGGCATCGAAGCACAATTTTGTGGGTGTCCTCTCCGACGATAACATTTTTATTATAGCCTGAATATCCATCCAAAAGACTTAAACATTCATATCGTCGCTTTCCTGGATTTTGGATAGTACTTCAGAAAAAACTTATGAGTTTGGCTCATGAATAATTATGAGTATGTTCTTCCCACCCTGTGGGTTCAAACTCTCATTCTGTAGTTGGAAATTGTGATGTGATGGGAGAACTGACTTGAGGTTTTGCGTTTGTGTTTGCAAATGTTGTGGTTAGCAAGAGTCACCACCGACTTTTCTTTTATCCAAAAAGGAAAGGTAAAAAAGCACAGGAAAGACCTTTGAGATGTTTTCTTGAGTTCAGGGGGTAGATTATGAAAAGGGAAAGGGCTAACACCCTTTTCATCCATGATTTTCCATGGGCTCTTAGTTACTTGTTTAGATCACTTGCTTTGCTTTGAAATTGTTTGAAATGGTGCTTTGTGTGGTTTTGAAAGTATTTTGAAAAGAGGCCATTGTTTAGGCGATCTTTGTAATGATTCTCGTTCGTAAGAATGTATACAAAGATGTTTGTCTTTTGAAAAATGTTTCAATGTTTTGTAAAATGTTTTGAAATGTGTGTGTGGTTGTTTTTGAAAACAGCAAGGATTTTTTTGAAATGGGACAAGTAACTAGAAGCTTATCTACCTACTCAAATGTCTTTCTTGTGCATTTTTATTCCTTTGACATTGTTGATTTACCATTGATTTGGTAAACAACCTTATCTTTGGATGTAAACGGAACGGGCGTGGGTCATCGTATGACCATGATAGCAATGTTGCTAAGTATCTTAGCATGTTTGAGGGACCAAGATCATCTTTGTTTAGGCAACCTTTTGATAGCTTCATCGAGGGACTATGATCTTATTTGTTTTGTTTTGCCAAGATACTTCGCGTGCGTAACATAGCCATTTTTATTTAGGCAACCAAGTGGGTGAAACCCTAAGGGCGCTTGTGTGCAATGTGTGTCATTTTTCATGAATTTGATTTGTCTTGTATTAGGTCTTTTCTATTTGTTTGTTTTTGGTCTTGTCATACAAACTCTAGTTAAATAAACATGGTATAAATGCGATAAATTGCGTAAATGTAAACTAAGCTATTACAACAATTATTATGGGAGGGGGGATACAAGTTTTTGAATGGGGATATTGCACAAAATAAACCCTAAAATACTATTACAACCCAATTGAATATTGTGCGAAATAAATAAATATACAAATATTTAAATATGCAATGCAATATATTTATGGGAAAAATGTTTTGTATTTGTTTAAGGTATGAGAAAATAAAATTAATTAACCCTAGAAAATAAGGAAAAATAATATTATTAAATTTGAAAGGGGGAAACCCTAATTTTTGATTAAAAGAAAAATATGTTTCCTATTATTTATTTTAATCCATTTTTGTACAAGAAAATAATAAATAATATTATATGTCAATATCAAAAATTAAATATGTATGAGAAAATGAATATTTTATGTATAAAATAATAAAATAAAAATGTATAGTGTTTTTAAATGTATTTACAATTTATTATAAGAAAATAAGTTCTATTTATTAAAATAAACTATTTTCCATGTGGAAAAAAAATAAAAATAAAAAAATTGTAAAAAAAGATTTAATTATTTTTTAGGTTTTTTAATGTTCAGAAAAAATGATTAAAAGAAATAAACATGAAAATATAAAGAAAAATGCAAAAATATAAAATAATAGTCAGGGGTGCAAAAGTAATCCAGGGGGTGTGAATATCAAAACCAAAAAGGCCAGAAACAACAAAAAGCCCAGGACAACCACTTTGTCCCTGTCCTTTAGCTTTCTCCTTCGCGCGCTTATGTTTCAAACCTGTAACTTGCTATTGCTTGCATAAAAGCAAAAACTTATAACACAAAACATGTAGCATTTTATCTCACGATTCCAATGATATAAAATTTGTAATCTAACTCTCAAAGATCAGGGAGAATTTTGTCAGCCCTAATTCGTGACCTAATTATTTCATGAACTTTAAGCTTCAAATTCTCATGGCACAATTAATATAAATGACTGCATATGTACAGCTTCACCAAGATAAAGGCTACATTTTTCCTTCACAAATCGTGGCTTGAGGATGTCTAAATAGAGAGATAGAGTTTTGAAAAATACCTCCTTCAGCTGGATTTGGATATGACAATGTGGGGACTTTGAGTGAGGCCTGAGGACCGTGTGAGCTTCCTTGAAGTTCCTTCAAGCTATTCCAATGCCTAGCTTGCTTTGTGGATGGCCAGAAGTCTCTGCACAAGTCAAGTTGCAAGCTTCCAAAGTGAAAATGGAAATGGCTGAAACAGGGGTTACAACAACAATGTAAAGGCTTAGATAGCTTTGATATGATGTGGATAAGATGTTTGAAGTGTCAATCCAAAAAACGCACGAGCAAAAATGAAGTTGGCAATAATTTTGCAGAACTTCAATGTTTGGGCAGAAAAATGATGTTTTTGGGTTTGGGAGAGTTTTGGATTCAATGCCTTCGTGTTCAGCCTTGTGATAAGTTTGTGAGTATGTATAGAATGGATACAAAGTCCACTCTTACTAGCTGTAGAAGTTCTAGCACTTTTGGCCAGCTTTCTTACATTTTAAGAAAAGTGACCTGACTTATGCAAACATGCTTGTACTTCTTGCTTGTGAGCTGATAGGAGTTGGTATACATTGCTTAAGATATGTGAAGATTGCTTGCCTCAAAGAAACAGGTCCAAGGCTCAAGATGGACAAAGTTGCAAAAGTTGCACTTTATGAAAATGGCAATGTGAGCTTTATGCCTAAAATGGAATTACAACTTGTACAATGCTTCAAAAGTGAAAATAAAGCCTTCAACCTCTGAGTTTGCATTTAATTATGGAGTTTAGAATGAGTTTAGGACCTGTAATGCAAGGTACAAGCATCCAAGATCAGATTTGCAACTTGATACTTTGTGAAAATGGCATGAACAAAAGTGATAAAATGCCAATTTCTCTTCTTCGATTCTCTCTAACCACAAATGATCTTGGAGAGTTCTTGAACATTTTAAAAATATTGCAATGTGCTATATAATCCATCTTTGAAATGAATTTTGAGATACATCTTGGAACTAGGTGAAAAATTTCCATGAAGTTGGGTCAAAAAACTGCCTAAATTAGGGCAAATTTTCACTAAGTTATTTAGTTGATGGACCTATATTCACAAATTCATAACTTGAAATCTAAGGATCTTTTAGGAAAAGTTTGTGAAGAAAAGTTGTAGATTTCATGGAGGACTACAACTTTCATGTTGGAAGTTTTCTTTGAATCAAATTGCATCATGGTGAAAAAGTGGTGGAAATTTGGGAAAAAATAAAAAAATTTCCATACTTAGAAAAATTCTAAGTTATGAAAACTTTCAAATTCAAAACCCTAATTTTCAAAATTGGTTTTCTTGGTGAACAAGTTTAATGTTTTGACATATCTTGATGAATTGTGACCCTTGGCATTTGATTTTGACAAAAAAGTCAAAGTTTGACTTTTCAGTGTACAATTGACTTTTGTTTAGTTGACTGGAAAATTAATCTGTCAATCCAATGAACTTGAGATCTTTTGAACTATGTAATTAGGTCAAGATGATTCCATTGAACCCTTGAAATCATGTTTGAACCCAATTGGTCATTGGCTTGGTTAAAAATCAGAAATTGCCCTTTCTTAGTCAAAACCCTAATTTTGACCATTTTGCCCTTTTGATGATTTGATCAAATTTCTTGAGGAGTTGTGATCCAAACTTGATCAAATGATACATATGAGTCTAAAATGTGGTTGTGGATAAAAAATCATGAAGTTTGACTGTAAATTGACCATGGTTGACTTTTTCCCCAATACAACTGATTTTTAGGTCAACTGTCCAATTGACTGATCAAAAATGTGATTCAAGGCTTGAAACTTAACATGAGAAATATTAGGAGTCCAAGATGGTGTATGAAAGTCACATGAAGCATTGGTGGTCCAAAAGTCCTTGTGCAAACTCAAACCCTAATTTGGGGTATCAGTGCAAGATGAGATGTCTTGAGCTAACCAAACCCTAATCTTGTCTTGAGTCCAAGAAGTCTTTTGATAAAAAATCTTGATAAATGAGAGGGAAAATTTTGGGGTACAATAGCTTCCCCTGTTCAATCTTCTTGAACCTGAAGAGATAGATTGGCGAGTTTTTCCGTTCGTGACTCGAAGGTAAAAGATGATTGGACACTAGAGTGCCCATAAATTCGCACTCGTTGAAGTGTAGTTGAGGGAATGGGATTAAAGATGCCATTTGGAGAAGTTACATAATCTTGTTGGAGATGGGCTTGTAGATGCCATCCAAGAATGTTTGCTGAATTGTAAGTTGTAGGTCAGAAGAATGAGTATTAGAATGGTGTCCGTGTTTGGAACGTATCTGAGCTGTATCTAGAGACTTGAAATATGAATAAGTAACATAATAGCATTTGTGTCTGGAGCGTATCCATATTGTGTCTGTACTTGAATCAGAATGAGTGTAGAATAGCTTATGCGTCTGAAGCATATCTAAACTGTATCTGATATCTGAATCTGAATGAGTAACAGAATGACTTCCGTGTATGGAGCGTATCTGGACTGTATCTGATAGTTGAATCTGAATGAGTAACAAAATGAATTTCGTGTCTGGAGTGTATCTGTACTGTATCTAGAATTTGAAATCTGAATAAGGGCCAGAAAGGCATCTATGTCTGGAGCGTATCTGAACTGGAATCTGAATAAGTAACAGAATGGCAACCATTTCTGGAGCGTATCTGGACTGTATCTGAATATCGAAATCTGAATGAGTAACAAAATGACTTCCGCGTCTTGAGTGTATTTGTACTGTATCTGAAATCTTTGAACATTGTCAATGCTAGCTGTTAATCTTATCCTGAAAAGGGTAAAATGTTAGCTGAAACATAGGGTTATGATGCATGAAATGTATAATGCAATATATGTACTTTATCAATGTTTATACTATATGGATGTAATGTATGTGCATGTAAGCTGATGTGCTGTATTGCTGAGAAAAATAAATCCTTGACTGCTGCCAGGGAAAATAAATCCTTGACTGCTGCCGGGGAAAATAAATCCTTGACATCTGAGGATAAGAAATCCTTGACATCTGAGGATAAGAAATCCTTGGCGACTGTTGGGGATATAGGGATCTTCATGTCTTGAAGTTGGAGTATTGACAAAAATTTGTTGCGAGCAATGCCATATACTGCTTGAGTAGTCCGCTTGGGGAATCCAGAGAATTTGATGAGTTCTACTGGGGATTACAGAATGGGAATCCTTGTTTTGCTGGGGAACAAAGAAAACTTTAATGACTTCTGCGGAGAATTAAGAATGAGAATCTTCATTCTGTTGAGGAGCAATAAAACCTCTGTGGGGAAGAAGGCTTACTGCTGGGGAGTAGGTTCAGGAGTTTGGGTTGTCTGCCATTCTACTAGGGAGTTATCAGAAGTTATTGTCTTCAAGATAACTTGCTGGGGAATATGGAGAAACTGGATGGTCTCCATTGGGGTTAATAGTTAGAAGTTTTGGCTCCGTTGGGGATTGGGAGTTTGAAGTTTTAACTCTGATGGGGATTAAGGGTTTGAAATTTTAACTTCGCCAAGGATCTAGATGATGTACTGTAGGGATTGCTCATGGAATAGCCTAAAGACATTTTCCTATCCTTTCAGTCTGTAAGTAATTGTTCTTTTCCATCCTGTTTATTTGTAAACAATAATTATGTTCAAATGCATATGTTCATTAATGAATCATTGGACGTTTTTGCAAATAAAAAAACACAAGTGTAAAGAAAAAGGCAAATAGTATTTTGTACTTTGAAAGAGATATCTTTGTATTTACTTTGAATAAGTATTTTTTACAAAGGAGACAGGCATCCTAGTAAGAGGATGGTGTCATAAAAGTAAGAAAAATTTATACAAAGAAAGATAGTTATGTGTAAAAATCCCATGGGGTTCCCATTCCGCTATAGCCTTCGTATCTCCGAATATCTTGTCTGTCTGTTGCTTCGTCTGAAGATGATTGGATTGATTAGAAAGCTCAGAGTTTTTTAGTGAAGAGATTGTCCTTAAAGTGATCTGACGAGACATAGTCTTACGCTTTAATTCTCTAACTTTTGCCTGAACCGCCCTTTCGGGTTTTCAGTCCACCGGGAAACCCTTTTTTGCCCAAGTCGCCCTTTCGGGTTTTCAACTTGCTGGGTGTACAGATTTTTTTATATTTTATCCCTAATTTTTTCCCGAACCTTTTTGGTTCGCCGGGATGCCCTTGTTTTTCCTAGGTGTGTCAACCTAGCGGGTCTCTTATGCGTAGTATCTTTTGACTATGTCTGTGTTTGCAGGGTGTGGCAGGTCGTCACCGTCCATGGTGGTTAAGATCATTGCCCCACTAGAAAAGATGTTCTTGATTACAAATGGTCCTTCATAGGTAGGAGTCCATTTTCCCTTGGGATCACTTTGCAGCAAGATGATGCGCTTGATCACTAGATCTCCAACTTGATATACCTGGCGTTTGACTTTCTTGTTGAAAGCCTTGATCATCCGTTTTTGGTACGTTTGACCGTGGAAAACAACAGTAAGTCTCTTTTTGTCAATTAAGTTCAGTTGATCAAGTTGGGTCTGGATCCAATCGTCTTCACTCAAACCTGCATCCTTCATGATTCTCAAGGAGGGAATCTGAACCTCAATAGGTAAAACAGCCTCCATGCCATAAACCAAAGAATAGGGTGTTGCCCCAGTTGATGTGTGTGCCGTGGTACGGTACCCGTGGAGAGAAAACAGTAGCATCTCATGCCAGTCCTTGTAGGTGACTGTCATCTTTTGTATGATCTTCTTAATGTTTTTGTTAGCAGCTTCGACTGCACCATTCATCTTTGGCCGATAGGGGATAAATTATGATGTTGAATCTTGAAATGCTCGCACAAGGAGGTGATCATAGTATTGTTAAGGTTTCTACCGTTATCAGTGATGATCCTTTCGGGGACACCATACCGGAAAATAAGATTCTGCTTGATGAAGCGGGCAACAACATTCTTAGTAACAGATGCGAAGGAAGCTCCTTCGACCCATCTGGTGAAATAGTCAATGGCCACTAGAATGAAGCGGTGTCGATTAGAGGCTGTAGGCTTGATCTCCCCAATCATGTCGATTCCCTACATAGCGAAGGGCCAAGGAGCTGTTAAGACATTTAGAGGAATAGGAGGCACGTGGACCTTGTCTGCATAGATTTGACACTTATGACAAGTCCGAGAGTGTTGATAGCAGTCAGCTTCCATGGTAGACCAGTAATAGCCTGCCCGTAGGATCTTCTTCGCCATCGTATGCCCACTAGAGTGAGGGCCAAAGGTACCCTCATGCAATTCAGCCATGATCTTTTCAGCTTCAATCTTGTCCACATAATGGAGCAGAATAGAATCATGATTGCGTTTGTACAGGATGCCATTACTTAGGAAGAACTTAGCTGAGAATCTCCTTAAGAACCTTTTGTCATTGACTGAAGCTCCTTTTGGATATTCTTGAGCCTCGAGATACCTTTTGAATTCATGAAACCACGGCTGGTCCACTACTTCTTCGGTATTAATCTCGTGACAGTGTGCCGGTTCGTCCATCCGTTTGATGGAGATCTGGGGAGCCTCATTATCCCAATCAAGTTTAAACATAGACGACATTGTAGCTAGAGCATCTGCTAGCTGATTTTCTTCTCGCGGGAAGTGCTCGAAGGTAATCTGCTCGAAATGTGGTAACAATGTCAAAACATGTTCTTTGTAAGGGATGAGGTTTAGATGTTTAGTGTCCCACTCTCCTATGATCTGACTGATGACCAAAGCTGAGTCCCCAAACACATCTAAAGATTTTATTCCCAAGTTTATGGCAGCCTTGAGACCAAAGATGCATGCTTTGTACTCTGCCATGTTGTTCATACAATTGAAGCAAAGTCTGGCCGTGAAAGGAGTATGGCATCCTTCCGGAGATATGAGCACAACACCGATACTGTTACCAAGTGCATAGGATGCCCCATCAAAGTACAGGGTCCATCGGGATCCTTGTCCAGGTCCATCATATGGTCTGATCTCTTCGCAGTTGTCTACTATCATGATGTCTTCGTCAGGGAAGTTAAACTTCATGGATTGATAATCTTCTACGGCTTGATGAGCCAGATGATCAGCTAGCACACTACCCTTTATATCTTTTTGGGTAGTGTACTGTATGTCGTATTCTGTTAGGATCATATGCCATCTAGCTATCCTCCCAGACAAAGCAGGCTTCTCAAAGATGTACTTTATCAGATCCATCTTAGATATCAGCAAAGTGGTATGAGTCAACATATACTGCCTTAGCCGGCGAGCAGCCCATAGCAAAGCGCAACAAGTTTTCTCGAGCAGTGAATATCTGGTTTCACAGTCGGTAAACTTTTTGCTTAGGTAATAAATGGCGTGCTCTTTTCGGCCAGACTCGTCATGCTGCCCCAGTACACACCCCATTGAATTCTCTAAGATGGTCAAATACATGATTAGCGGTCTTCCCTCAACTGGTGGAATCAAGATAGGAGGTTCTAGCAAATACTCCTTGATTTTATCGAAAGCAATCTGACATTCATCGTTCCATCTGACTACTTGATCTTTCTTCAACAACTTGAAGATTGGTTCACAAGTAGACGTTAGGCGAGAAATGAACCTAGCAATGTAGTTTAGGCATCCCAAAAAACCTCTGACTTCCTTCTCAGTGCGAGTAGCAGGCATTTCTTGTATAGCTTTGACTTTGTCAAGATCAACCTCGATGCCTTTGATGCTGACAATGAAATCTAAGAGCTTACCGGACCGGACTCCGAATGTACACTTGTTTGGGTTCAATCGTAACTTGTACTCCTTCAATCTGACAAACAGCTTTTGCAAGTGATCAAGGTGTTCTTCTTTAGTTTGTGATCGGGCTATCATGTCATCTACGTAGACCTCTATCTCATGTTGTATCATATCATGAAACAAGGCTACCATGGCGCGTTGATAGGTTGCCCCGACATTCTTCAGTCCGAATGGCATCACTTTGTAGCAGAACGTACCCCACTGTGTGACAAAAGTAGTTTTCTCCATGTCCCCAGGTGCCATTTTGATCTGGTTATAGCCTGAGAATCCGTCCATGAAAGAAAATACTTTGTGCTGGGCTGTGTTGTCGACCAGGATGTCGATGTGTGGAAATGGACAGTCATCTTTAGGGCTGGCCGTGTTTAAATCTCTATAATCCACACACATCTGTACTTTTCCGTCCTTTTTAGGCACGGGAACAATGTTGGCCACCCATTGAGGGTAAGAAGTAACAGCCAGAAATCCAGCATTGAATTGTTTCATAACTTCTGCTTTGATCTTCTCTGACATGTCAGGTCTCATGCGGCAGACCTTTTGTTTCATTGGTGGACAGTCTTCTCTGGTGGGTAGACGGTGTACCACAATGTCTGTATCGAGTCCCGACATGTCATCGTATGACCAACCGAAGATCTTAACATAATCATGCAATAGCTGAATTAGGCGCTCCTTGACACTCGACTCTAGATTGAAACCTATTTTGATTTCCTTTTTATCATCCTCAGTACCAAAGTTGATTGTATCCAACTGCTCCTCATGAGGCTGAATTATTCTTTCTTCTTGCTATAATAATCTGGCCAATTCCCCTGGCACCTCACAATCTTTCTCACCTTCGTATTCGGCTTGGTAGACTGGATCTTCAGAGTCACTGAAGGCTATAGAAATATCGTTACCCATGGGATCCGGAATGGAAGGGTACCTGTAGTTGTGAGTGTGGGTGTGTGTAAGGGTATAACCATCTTAAAACAACAAAATGTAAAAGAAAGACAATGAGCATAAAAGGTTTATATGTGAAAAAGCATCCATGATTCATTGAATGACATATGTAGATGAAATAAAAACCCTTACAAATGGACCATTGTGTCTCGGGTAAGACACAAGGTTTTTAAAGTGCAAATTGTTTGTGAATTATTACAGTCCAACAGAAATGTAAAAGATAAATTACTGAGATATGAAAGTTATCGGAATGAAGTCTCTGGCTTCCCAATTGCACAGTCCTCCGCTGATAGTAGGAAATATCCAATATTCCAAGCTTCCATCCTCTTCATTTTCTTCTATTACACTGACGCTTTGGTTGGTAATCTTTATCGGTGGCCCCCCAGCACGGGCACAACGCACAACCTTCTGACTAGTCGAAGTAAATCCCAAGCCAAACTTGTCTGAATTATAAGGAATGTCTGGCAGCTGACCCCAGATTGTGCATCACCCTTCTTCTACAAATGCTCTTGCATCCTTTAAAGATGACATCACAGGTGGAGGTCTAGTGGTCTTAGGAATTGAGGATACCGCCTTGGTCTCCGCTATTTCTTCAGAGACTTCTTCAAAATGTTGGAAAGGGGTCTCTATGAACTCGCCATCTAACTCCACATAACGAAAGGAATTCAGATGACTAATCATATACTCCTCCTCCCCATGGATAGTTATGATCTTCCCTTGGACGGGGTACTTTAGCATCTGATGCAAGATGGAGGTGACAGCTCCGGCATTATGGATCCAGGGGCATCCCAATAGACAAGAATAAGAAGGACGAATGTCCATCATGTAGAATGTTGAATTGAAAACCTGAGTTCCCACCTTGATTGGGATGTCCACCTCCCCATGGACCATCCTCTTCGATCCATCAAAAGCTCTGACCACTATATTGCTAGGTTTTAAAGTCACCCCCTCGCAGTCCAATCTATCAAGGGCTTTCTTTGGCAAGACATTTAAAGATGATCCAGTATCAACCAAGACATGAGCTAGGGTTGTTCCTCTGCATTCCACTGAGACATGTAATGCATCGTTGTGTTTTCTCCCCCGGGGTGTCAATTCAGCATCGGAAAAGCCCAAGCCATTATCAGCTGTCAAACTTGCCACACAGTCCTCGAACTGGTCAGCAGACGTCTCTAGTGGCACATGAGCTGTCTTCAAAAATTTTACCACTACTTTGGCATGTGCTTCAGAGCATAATAGTAGGGCTAGCATAGAGATCTTGGAAGGGGTCTGCCCCAATTGTTCAACCATATCATAATCACTTTTCTTAATGATCCTCAGGATTTCTTCCAACTCCTTCTTGGATGTTTCAGGAATAGCTAGTGATTGAGCCTTCGTCTGAACAGGCTCCTCCTGAACATTCTTTCCTTTATTCTCAGCAGTGGAAGCAGGGATAGGAATTGTATTGTCTTTGTTGGTAGGTACACTTGCGGGTACAATCACTGGTGTAAAGGTAATCTTCGGAACAACCACGGGTCCAAAGACTACTATTGGAGGAGCAATCTCTGGAGAAAAGATCCTACCACTGCGGGTGATCTTGCTAGTTCCAACAATATTGCTAATGTTGGGACTGTCCTCTTCGGAGCTTTCTTCTTCGACAATCAATTCAATCTGTTTAATACCATGGTAGTAGATTTCTCCACCATAATTCCATGGTACTGATTTATCTGATTTGTACGAGGCAGGCCCGGGCATTGTAATCTTAAGCGGAGCAGTCTTTTGAGCAGGTGTAATACTAACGGGTCTATTAGGGACCCTGGAAGGATTGACGTAGATGGTTATTATTGAAACTTCTTTCACTGGAACGGGTGAAACAAGAGCTTTCTCAAACAAAATTTCTTGGTTATCAATCAATTGTTGGATTCCTTTCCTCAACGGAGGGCAGTCAAATAATGAGGACAGGCAAACATGGAAGTCTTTTTCACAACCTGGGAAGATGCTAACTTTTAACAAATTCAACTTGATGGTTAGGAGCGGAGTTAACAGTTCATCCACGGTAGCAACAAACAGATCTTATTCAATAGTGTTGGCATTGTGACCATGCCTCGGCATTGGGGCGGAAATAACATTTGGTTTCTCAGGAGCTTCAAACTCAACTTCCTTTACATCTATCAAGTCCTAAATTTTGTTCTTCAGAGCCCAACAGTTGTTAGTGTCATGCCCTGGACTTTCAGAATGGTACGCGCATCTGGCGTTGGGATGGTAATGTGGAGAAGTAGTATTAGGATTTTTTGGTGCCTCTTTCAAAGTGGCTAGGTTCAACTTCAAGAGATGTGGTAGAACTTGGGCTGGAGTCATGTTAATCTTGGTAAACTGCCGAACTGGCCTTTCTACCCTTTGCTGATTGGTTCTTGGCTGGTCTGATGCAGGCTTTAGAATAATAACGGCCCCCACTGTTGGTCGACGCTCAGTTCTTCCCTGATTTCTCTGTGAATAGATAGCATACACTTCCTTTCTTCCCGTGAAGGGCTTTTTCACAGCTGCGGAGGCAGACAAATCCTTTTGAATTTTCTCATTTCTTATACCAGCCTCCACTCTTTCGCTAGTCAGAATCAATTCAGTAAACCCTGCAGAGGAACTCCCAATCAGATGATTGAAGAAAGGACCTGATAGAGTTCCCAAGAACATCTCCACCAACTCCCTCTCAGATAGAGGGGGTTGCACCCTTCCGGCTAGGTCTCTCCACTTTTGCGCGTAATCTTTAAAGCCTTCATTGGAAGCCCCAACCATACTTTGTAGCTGAGTACGGGTTAGCTCCAAGTCAACGTTGTATTCATACTGTTTATAGAAAGCAACTTCCAAGTCTTCCCAATTATGGACTTCAACCCTCTCTAACTGGTAGAACCAATCAAGTTGCGTTCCTGATAAACTGTCTTAGAAAAAGTGGACCCACAAGTCTTTGTCAGCAGAGTGTGGTTGAATCTTCCTGACATATGATCTAAGATGCATTTTAGGGCAAGACACCCCATCATACTTGGAAAACAGTGGCACTTTAAACTTTGGAGGGATTGCAATTCCTAATACCAACCCCAACTCTTCAAAATCTAGCCCTGGTACTCTCTGGATTTCTATAGCGCTTAGTCGGTATTCATGGTGTTTGTACTTGTCATCAACCGGAGGGTATTATTATTCAGAGTAGTCTTCCTCTTCCTCTTCTTCTTCTTCTTCAGAATCTAATGGTATTGCCGCTTCTTTTCCTTTTCTTCCCTCTTCATCAGATGTTGTTGGAAATTCCAAGGTCCTTCTGGCTTGTCCCTGAAACCTTCTGCCCATGATAATTACACCAACTGGCTTCTTCTTCTTTTTCTCTTTCTCTTTCTCTAGCAGAGTCTTCAGTTCCTCTTGTCCCTTGGCTAAGGTCATGGGCAACTGTTGAAATTGTGAATTCTGAGCTTGCAAATCTTTGACCGTTTGTTCGATATCCATCTTACTGAAATAAACAATAGAGAGATGAGGAAACTTGGTGTGAAGAACTGTTTATGCTTATGATGAATGATATGTATTCATGCAATGCTTTCCAGGATTCAGAAATTCAAATTTGTTTTAAACAAAAAAGAAACACACGTCATATTAATAAGATAGAATTGTGAGTACATCAATGCCCCTTGGACAAAATAATACAGAATTCTAAGGTAAAAAGACATTGCACATCTTCTTTGGTGCAATGTAGGTGTTGAGAGTCTGCTCTTCGTGAAGTAGCCGAGTGAGTTCCAAAACCTTCTTCTCGCTTGCGTAGAATTGGGCTTCGAAAGTATTGCGCTCTCCCTTGAGCTGTATCCAACTCCTTTGTAGGTCTTTGAGTGATGTTGGCATGTCAGGATGTAGGATGGTGTATGGAACCTCTCCTTCCTTAACAGGCTCTATAATCACTGGGAGAATTGAGGGATAAGGCATCATAAGACTTTGTGCGCAGGTTCGTACCCACTTGAGGTAAGGCTCAAGAGGGATGGAATTATTGTGTCCCAAAGTCTTGCTATCCACCTTGTTGAGCATCCTCCATGCTCGGATGAATCTCTGGCGGAGTCCTTGATCGTCATTGTCGTAGTCGAAAACCAATCCTTGAATCAGCATGTCATGTGGGCCATCCCTTCGGGCATAACCAAACTTTCTTAGAGCCAAGCAAGGGTTGTAGGTGATGCCTCCCCTAATGCCAAGTAGAGGGACATTAGGGAATTCCCCACAACGGTCAACAATGATGACATTCTCTTTGGATCGAGAACACCAATGGATATCTAAATGGTTAAGTGTCATTAACCTTTGTGACCACCTCAAACCTTGCTCATTCTTCAAGACTGATTGGGGAAGATGAGAAATAAACCATCTTTCCAGGAGAGGAGTGCAACACATGAGAACACTTCTTTTCCTCATTGTACGAGTGTGAAAAGAGTGGAGGATATCCCCAAGCAATGTAGGCACCGGGTTGCGAGACATGAAGATTTTGACAGCACTAACATCTATGAGTTGGTCAGGATTAGGGAACAAGATCATCCCATATATGAGAAGAGCTACAATCTCCTCAAAAGCTTGCAAGTCTAGGGAATTCCAACAGCTTTGGGCCTTCTCAAATAGAAACTTTGCTAAGAAACCTTTGACACCACTTCTAGTTTCCAAATGTGTTGTGACATCAGATGAGTGCAAGTGCAGGGCTTGAGCAATCTCTTCTGGCTTTGGATCTCTTTCCGTACTGTTGAAGGGTAGTTGATTGAGAATAGGAATCCTCAAAAGTTGAGATAATTCTTCCAAAGTGGACACAAGCTGATAGTCAGGAAATGTGAAGCAATGATGCAAAGGGTCAAAGAACTGGAAGAGAACTTTCAGCATATCCTCCTCTGTGTTGGAAGTGACCAAGTTGAGTAGACGACCATGTCTTTCGGTGAATGGAGAATTATCAGGAATCCTTGAAGCTAGCTCCTTGAGTTGTGGAGGAATTCTTACAAGGTTGATCTGGATAGTTTTCCTGCGAAGTGAATCCATAACCTACAAAACAAGAACAAAGATGAATCTCCAAAATCCTTGAAATGGTTAGTGGATGCATATGATGTTCATGATGTCAATGATTTTATGCACAAGTATATATGTACAAGTAAATCACACAAGTTCCTAGTTTAGGCTTGCATGGGGTTTCATAGGTAAGTACCCTCTTGAAGTTTAGTTGGCTCAACCTGTCCTAGAAATAGTAACCAGGTTCTAATGAGCTCAATGTCACTGGATTGTTTCCTTGTTCATTGTTTCAATTCAAGCCTCTTTACTGGAGACCGAAATATTCCAAGGAACCAACCCTAAATGAGTGTAGTATCGAGTATCTACCAACTTCACACTGCACCAAAGCAGGTCATCTCACTACATCCTAAAAGGCCAAGTTGGTCAAGTAAAGGTTCTAGAAGTTCATTAGTGCTTCATGACATCACTCAGCGGCCCCGTATTCTCTTTGATTGACTCAAAGGCTACCGGTACCCACAAATATGTCGCACTAACATAGCTATTTCTTAGACCATGTCGGTATAACCCGCACAGTTTCCACAACATATTGCTATTTACCTATAATGTTTCCCAAATCCGGGTAGAGGATTTAAACCCAAACAAAGAACCATAATTGTAAAGCAAACAAGTCAAACAATTGTAAGCAAATAAAGGTGATCTAAACCCTAAGGTAACCCCACTTTTAGAATATTCCCCAGCAGAGTCGCCAGTTCTGTGATGCGATGGGAGAACTGACTTGAGGTTTTGCGTTTGTGTTTGCAAATGTTGCGGTTACCAAGAGTCTCCACCGACTTTTCTTTTATCCAAAAAGAAAAGGTAAAAAAGCACAGGAAAGACCTTTGATATGTTTTCTTGAGTTCGGTGGGTAGATTATGAAAAGGGAAGGGGCTAGCACCCTTTTCATCCATTGTTTTCCATGGGCTCTTAGTTACTTGTTTAGATCACTTGCTTTGCTTTGAAATTGTTTGAAATGGTGCTTTGTGTGGTTTTGAAAGTATTTTGAAAAGAGGCCATTTTTAGGAGATCTTTGTAATGATTCTCGTTCGTAAGAATGTATACAAAGATGTTTTTCTTTTGAAAACTGTTTCAATGTTTTGTAAAATGTTTTGAAATGTGTGTGTGATTGTTTTTGAAAACAACAAGGATTGTTTTGAAATGGGACAAGTAACTAGAAGCTTATCTACCTACTCAAATGTCTTTCTTGTGCATTTTTATTCCTTTGACATTGTTGATTTACCATTGATTTGGTAAACAACCTTATATTTGGATGTAAATGGAACGGGCGTGGGTCATCATATGACCATGATAGCAATGTTGCTAAGTATCTTAGCATGTTTGAGGGACCAAGATCATCTTTGTTTAGGCAACCTTTTGATAGCGTCATTGAGGGACTATGATCTTATTTGTTTTGTTTTGCCAAGATACTTCGCGTGCATAACATAGCCATTTTTATTTAGGCAACCAAGTGGGTGAAACCCTAAGGGTGCTTGTGTGCAATGTGTGTCGTTTTTCATGAATTTTATTTGTCTTGTATTAGGTCTTTTCTATTTGTTTGTTTTTGGCCTTGTCATACAAACCCTAGTTTACTAAACATGGTATAAATGCGATAAATTGCGTAAATGTAAACTAAACTATTACAACAATTATTATGGGAGGGGGGATACAAGTTTTTGAATGGGGATATTGCACAAAATAAACCCTAAAATACTATTACAACCCAATTGAATATTGTGTGAAATAAATAAATATACAAATATTTAAATATGCAATGCAATGTATTTATGGAAAAAATGTTTTGTATTTGTTTAAGGTATGAGAAAATAAAATTAATTAACCCTAGAAAATAAGGAAAAATAATATTATTATTTTTGAAAGGGGTAAACCCTAATTTTTGATTAAAAGAAAAATATGTTTCCTATTATTTATTTTAATCCATTTTTGTACAAGAAAATAATAAATAATATTATATGTCAATATCAAAAATTAAATATGTATGAGAAAATGAATATTTTATGTGTAAAATAATAAAATAAAAATGTATAGTGTTTTTAAATGTATTTACAATTTATTATAAGAAAATAAGTTTTATTTATTAAAATAAACTATTTTCCATGTGGAAAAAAAAATAAAAAAAAAATAAAACTGTAAAAAAAGATTTAATTATTTTTTAGGATTTTTAATGTTCAGAAAAAATGATTAAAAGCAATAAACATGAAAATATAAAGAAAAATGCAAAAATATAAAATAATAGTCAGGGGGTGTAAAAGTAATCCAGGGGGTGTGAATATCAAAACCCAAAAGGCCAAAAACAACAAAAAGCCCAGGACAACCACTTCGTCCCCGTCCTTCAGCTTTCTCCTTCGCGTGCTTATGGTTCAAACCTGTAACTTGCTATTGCTTGCATAAAAACAAAAACTTATAACACAAAACATGTAGCATTTTATCTCACGATTCCAATGATATAAAATTTGTAATCTAACTCTCAAAGATCAGGGAGAATTTTGTCAGCCGTAATTCGTGACCTAATTATTTCATGAACTTCAAGCTTCAAGTTCTCATGGCACAATTAATATAAATGACAAGTATGCATATGTACAGCTTCACCAAGATAAGGGCTACATTTTTCCTTCATAAATCGTGGCTTGAGGATGTCTAAATAGAGAGATAGAGTTTTGAAAAATACCTCCTTCAGCTGGATTTGGATATGACAATGTGGGGACTTTGAGTGAGGCCTGGGGATCATGTGAGCTTCCTTGAAGTTCCTTCAAGCTATTCCAATGCCTAGCTTGCTTTGTGATGGCCAAAAGTCTCTGCACAAGTCAAGTTGCAAGCTTCCAAAGTGAAAATGGCAATGGCTGAAACAGGGGTTACAACAACAATGTAGAGGCTTGGATAACTTTGATATGACGTGGATAAGATGTTTGAAGTGTCAATCCACAAAACGCACGAGCAAAAATGAAGTTGGCAATGATTTTGCAGAACTGTAATGTTTGGGCAGAAAAATAATGTTTTTGTGTTTGGGAGAGTTTTGGATGAAATTCCTTCGTGTTCAGCCTTGTGATAAGTTTATGAGTATGTATAGAATGGATACAAAGTCCACACTTACTAGCTGTACAAGTTCTAGCACTTTTGGCTAACTTTCTTGCATTTTAAGAAAAATGACCTGACTAATGCAAACATGCTTGTACTGCTTGCTTGTGAGCTGATAGGAGTTGGTACACATTGCTTAAGATCTGTGAAGATTGCTTGCCTCAAAGAAACAGGTCCAAGGCTCAAGATGGACAAAGTTGCAAAAGTTGCACTTTATGAAAATGGCAATGTGAGCTTTATGCCTAAAATGGAATTACAACTTGTACAATGCTTCAAAAGTGAAAATAAAGCCTTTAACCTCTGAGTTTTCATTTAATTATGGAGTATAGAATGAGTTTAGGATCTTTAATGCAAGGTACAAGCATCCAAGATCAGATTTGCAACTTGATACTTTGTGAAAATGACATGAACAAAAGTGATAAAATGCCAATTTCTCTTCTTCGATTATCTCTAACCACAAATGATCTTGGAGAGTTCAATGACATTTTAGAAAGCTTGCAATGTGATCTATAATCCATCTTTGAAATGAATTTTGAGACACCTCTTAGAACTAGGTGAAAAATATCCATGAAGTTGGGTAAAAAAACTGCCTAAATTAGGGCAAATTTTCACTAAGTTATTTAGTTCATGGACCTATATTCAAAATTTATAACTTGAGATCCAAACATCTTTTGGGAAAAGTTTGTGAAGCAAAGCTGTATATTTCATGGAGGACTACAACTTTCATGTTGGAAGTTTTCTTTGAATCAAATTGAATCATGGTGAAAAAGTGGTGGAAAGTTGGGAAAAAATAAGAAAAATTCTAAGTTATGAAAATTTTCAAATTCAAAACCCTAATTTTCAAAATTGGTTTTCTTGGTGAAAAAGTTTAATATTTTGACATATCTTGATGAATTGTGACCCTTGGCATTTGATTTTGACCAAAAAGTCAAAGTTTGACTTTTCAGTGTATAGTTGACTTTTGATCAGTTGACTGGAAAATTCATCTGTCAATCGAATGAACTTGATATCTTTTGAACTATGTAATTAGGTCAAGATGATGCCATTGAACCCTTGAAATCATGGTTGAACCCAATTGGTCATTGGCTTGGTTAAAAATCAGAAATTGCCCTTTCTCAATCAAAACCCTAATTTTGACCATTTTGCCCTTTTGATGATTTGATCAAATTTCTTGAGGAGTTGTGATCCAAACTTGATCAAATGGTACATATGAGTCTAAAATGTGGTTGTGGATAAAAAATCATGAAGTTTGACTGTAAATTGGCCATGGTTGACTTTTTCCCCAATACAACTGATTTTTAGGTCAACTATCCAATTGACTGATCAAAAATGTGATTCAAGGCTTGAAACTTAACATGAGCAATCTTAGGGGTCCAAGATGGTGTATGAAAGTCACATGAAGCATTGGTGGTCCAAAATTCCTTGTGAAAACTCAAACCCTAATTTGGGGTATTAGTGCAAGATGAGATGTCTTGAGCTGACCAAACCCTAATCTTGTCTTGAGTCCAAGAAGCCTTGTGAGAAAAAATATTGATAAATGAGAGAGCAAATTTTGGGGTACAACAGAAATGTATCCTACTTTTCTTGGTCCCAAATGAAACCATGAGTGGAGTGTAGGATTGGAAACTTGATAGCATCAGGATGTGACTTGAACATTGCATCTTCAGGGTCACACGGAGGTATGGTTGCTAAGGCTTTGTCAAAATTCTTCATGTTGACCATACCCACATCAGCAGTAAAGTAACCATGATCTTCCTCATGTTCTCTGCCATATGGATAAGCGTTGATGTAGAGTCGATAATACTTCCCTAATTCCAGGTTATACCAACAAATTATAGTTCGTTTGGACGCAATCCCCATAAACAATTTTGGCCTTGGAGTCGAGCCAACTGACAAATTTACTTGAATCACACCTAGTATGTGACTTTTTTTTCCTTCATAGTTCGACAAAACCATGTTATGTGGTTTAAGGTCAGTGTCGAACTTACCAATCCTCTTTAGCAATGATTTTGGCATCAAGTTAACAGTAGTGCCACCATCAACAAACACTTTATTCACAGGGAAACCATCAACTTTAGCCCTTATAAACAAAGGCTTGAGATGGTACATCATATCAGACGTAGGCTTCTCAAACATCGAATGTTGTCCTTAGACCACCCCGTTATTCATGACATATTAGCATAAAGGTTTTTGTCCTGATGATTCTTCGCACATAGTCTCCTCTTTGTCTCCAGACGCCTCTGATGCAAAAACATACTCATTAGGAAGGACTAACACAATATCCAAATGTATAATGAAACCATCATCTAAACTATCTTTAAAATCTTCAGATAGTTCATCATCCATGTTGTCATCAGCAGGATTTTCAACTTTTGCTGGCGACGCACAAACAACCGCATCGATAACCTCTCTTTTGCTGGTCGATGGCGCACCTCCTTCGAGACGCTCTCACCTTTTGATGGAGCATCTTTTATTGCGGATTCTCTTGGAGCTTTCTTGTTTCTTTGAAACCTTCTCCACTGAGTCTTTGTCATAGGATTGTCTCCTTGTATGTGGGAGGAACATGATACTTCTTTGAAGAGATCCCATCTTCATCAAATTGGGAGGAACTAGATCCATTCTCCATCATTTCCCATTTATGGCTCGAACCTGAATCCTTTTTTACCACCTTCGAATTTTGGTTTTCCCTTCTTGGATAGAAAGGACGAACCCAATTGTTGTTAGGAACATTAGTCGGTGGTACAAAAGTACTTTGATATGGAAAAACATGTTTTCATTGAGGTACTTGGACATTGTATGCCCCTTTTGCATGGTCGAACACAACCTTTGAATTCTTCTCTTGAGGGAGTTTTTTCTTCAATGCCTTAATTTTCTTCGTAACATTTTCATCATAAACTACTATGCAATTTGGGCATAACATAGACCTGGAATTACCCAACTTGCACCTGCTCAAAAAATCCACCAACTCTTCTTCAAGTTTGGGAAAAACAACCTTCACTAACTCAACAATTGTTTCTTCATATAATTCTTCATTTTTAGTTTCACAATCCATTTTCTCCTTGTCATCTTGGTTAACTTTAGGCTCTTCAGCAAAATCGACCACCATCACTTCTTGTGGCTTAGACAAAGTTCCATTGCCACTTTTGAGACCCTCAGTAGTCTCGACTATTACAACTATCATTGGATCAGTAGCCACATCTTGTCATTCTCAAGACCATCAATAGTCTCAATTGTTAATTTTGCAAGTGAAGTGATAATGCATGCCTCTTCGCCTTTGAGACCATTGTTAGCCTCGATCATCAATACTTATAATGGTTAGAAAAAGTTCCCATCAGTAACATGCAGAGGGTCTGAATCGACCTTCATGGAGCTTTTTGGTTTCTCACCAAATTTCAATCAACCATCTTTGAGAGCTTTCTGAATCAAATCCATGAAAAGAAAACTTTCATATGTGTTATGACCCAAAAAATTATGATACTTGCAAAAACCTCTTTTTGTTTATGCTATAATGGTGGATTTTAACTACCCAAAGGCACTATAATTTGACCATGTGAAACTAAAACATCAAATACTTCATTACATTTTGACACATCAAAAGTATATGTGTTAGTACTAGACACATCATTTTTTGGTTCTTCGATCGCCTTTTTTTATGGTCTTATAGGTTTACATGCATACAGAGGTCCGACTTTCAACTTAGCCACATTAATCATTACTTCTTTCATGTAATTATCTTCAGACTCTATGGAATAATCTTCTGTATCTACATAGGAAAATTTTCCTTTTCTATGGTCCTTTGACACTCTAGCTTTCTTTGTTTTCAAACGTTCGACATATCGAACTTTGTCAGCTAGTTGGGACATAAATCTAATAGACCGAGGATCAAACTTTTTCCTAATAGAATAATATAACCCCTTGCAGCCATTTCAACCAGCTCATGTTCAGGAACTCTAGTAAAGCATCTAGACTTTAGAACCCTAAACCTATTTAGATAATCTTCCATTGACTCAGACGACCTCCTCTTTATTGAGGATAACTCTTTCAAACTTATCTTAGGATTACCAGCATAAAATTGCTCATGAAATATACCCTCAAGTTGTTCCCAAGTGCGTATGGAGTTTGAAGTCAACATCATAAATGAAGTAAAAGCATTTTTTGTCAATGAATTAGAGAAATATCTTAATTTTAGACCCTCAACATTGGCGATATCGCCAACTTCTGTTTTGTACCTAGCAATGTGTTCTATGGTCGACTTATTGGCATCACCAGCAAACTTGGTAAATTTAGGTAACTTACATCCCCTAGGTAATTCTGCCTGTCGAACGTAATCATGCAAGGGTGAAGAGTAATTGGTCCTCGGTAGGCCAACATTTACTCCAGATCGAGTCAACACATCTTCTCCCATATTCACTATGTTGTTACGCCCAACATTGGCATTTCTTAGCATTTGATCAGCATCTCGGTTTCTCCTAACTATGACTGGCCTAGGTTTATATTGTTCGACCAATTCTTTCTCTTCATAAGTGGGAGCTTCCACTCTTCTAGGTCTAAAAGGACGCTCATTGTTTCCCCCCTCAAATTCTTCAAAATTTCTTAACGGCCTATGGAGCGGCTGAGTTGATTGGACCCCTAACGAGTCAAACAATCTACCTATTTGATCAACTACAGGATTGAGGGAAACTCCCATTTGTTGAGTTAAAACATTCACTAACTCTAAATTAATCTCATCCATATGTTTCCTTAAATCCATAATAGAAGTAGTATTCAAATATGGTGTCAACTGCGGGACGTAACTAACACCACCCGTCGACTACTTGGGACATAACTACCTTGATTTCCAGTGGCTATTATATTTTTTGTATATGTCTCCGGGTTCGACTGTCACCTAACCCTCGTGGAATATGGTATACCATACTGGTAAGGGACAAATGATGACCCTACACCCCCTGGGAAAAGTGGTCGATTTGGTCAAATAGAGGAACCCCATGCCTAGGTTCTTTCGTTGTGACTGTTATCCCTGACCCATTAATAGCCGTCGATCTTAGGGGAGATAAAATGGACGTGCTTTGAATTGTGATGACCTTGTTCATTGCATTCGTAGCAAACAATATCTATGTTAGTTTATTTTTTGTATCCAGAAGATGGTTCAGAATGATTTCCTATTCTTCTGGAAGTTCTGAACTTCCTCTGCCTGTGCTTCCGCAACTGATTGACTCTTCTGGAGAGAATAGACAGTTCATCTTCTTATGATGAGGATCCACCAGAGTTTTCTTCTTTTACCTGCAAAACTTCCGGTTCATATTTTTTGTTATATTTAAGAGCTAAAGACTTACCTTGCTTCTGGGGCTCATCTTCTTCTAATTCTATCTCATGACTTCCCAAGGAGCTGACAAGTTCTTCGAGAGAGGTTTTGTTCAGATCTTTGGCCAGTTTTAGAGGTGCAACCATGGGTCTCCATTTCCTAGGTAAACTTATGATGATTTTCTTTACATGATCTGCAATTGAGTACCCATCAGTCACCATATCCCATAGATCAGCGTCATGAGCTAGAAAGAAACTTTCGATTTTGTATTCTAGTAATCAAAGTTTTCACCATATCCCATTTATTTGATAATCATTATTGATGTTGTGACTTGGTCCCACCATAGTGTTTTTCTTGGTTGGATCTTTTTCTAACACGGTCAAGTGTTTGCACTAAGAACCAGGCGCTCTGATACCAATTGAAGAATGGAAAAACACAAGAGGGGGGGGGGGGTTGAATTGGGTTTTTAAAACTTAAAACAAAAGACAAGTTAGTTATCTTGGTTCATTTGAACTCAAACTATTCCAGTCCACACGCCAAGGTGATTTCGACTCTCTCAATTAAGTCTTAATCCACTAATCAAACTTGATTACACATATACGATGACAACCGTCAAAGTCTTCTTAAGTTTAAACCACAACCCGGTTTTCTCAAGGTATTACACATTACAATATTTGGAAGTGTGTACAAGATGTGTTTTCTAACAAAACAGTATCACACAAGTGATGTATTACACAAATGAAATTCAATATATTTAAGGTGATGATATTTATCGTTTGTAGTGTACAGCAAAATCATAAACGATTTCTCCTTCAAGTCTTGTTTATATAGGCAACGCATGAGAGGTCCTTTTGGAATGTTGATAAATAGAAGTTAATGAACTTTCCAAACATAGAGATTCTTGTCCTCTTTCAGCCATTACTTTTGAATAGCCATGAATGAAATGTAACGCTTCAGAACATGCTTGCTAAAGATTACATCAGAAGATGAATGTTATCATTGGGACTCGTTTACTTCTTTCCTGAACTGTACGAAACAGAATAACAAAGTTCTTATTTGCAGCGTTTAGTGCACTCAGAAGGTGTAGCTTTAGAACTTCTTTATATAAGTGTGTTATGCATATTTTTCTTTCTATATAAGATGTGTTGAATCAGAGTTTAAACAACGATCTAACTCATCTTCTATGCTTCTTACATCAGAACTTCCCTGCAAAACAAAATACTTATTTAGGAAGCAAAATTGTTCTTGAAGTGTTTGTTATCATCAAAACTCTTACAAGGGTTGTAGAATCAAACTATGTTCTAACACCAACAATAGAACTCCCATTTAAGCTCTACAACTATGCAGAGATAAATAAGTTATCTCAGAAAACAACCAGCACAATTTATTAGGACATTCCCAAGACACATGAGCAACTATGACACTCTGTAGAACATAGATCAGAGGCAGAATCAAAACGCTCCAAAACCCAATGGTTCTTACTGAATTCTAAGCCTACTACCTCCAGCCAGGTTCAAAAATTTAACTGAACACCATGTCAAGACATTTTTGCTTGACACCATAAAATCATCAGAGACAGACTAGCACAAGTTGTATGAGACCATGTAATCCTTTGTCTGGACTTCAACTCTGCAGCACTACATCAGGCAAACACCCAACTCCTGTTAAGGTACTTACAATAAGTCACATGCACCAACTCATCAAAGGAAAATTTTCCTCAAATTCCTTCCTTCACAACATCTTTTAGAGGTACACGCTGCAGATAGAACTCCCTTCACACAAATGGTTGAGCAACAAAAGCACAAGTGCATCCTTCATCATAACATGTAGACATGAAATATATCCGCACCACAAACCACACCAGATTTTTTTAGTGACTCACCTCTACGCTCCACCATGATGGAAACATGCCACTTCTGAATATCATGGTGAGCAACAAACTCTCAAACCCTCTCTAAAGAAAAAAGTTCAGATTGCAGACTTGCATACACATCACACAAATACTCAAATCCCGTTAAAGTATTTACCATCAGTCACATGCACATCCTTCATCAGAGGCACAATCAGAAGATAAAACAACCTCCTTATAAGATGTCTGATTATTTGGTTTGACATCCTCCTTCTGCAAACATCATACACATCAAATATTTCTTCATGAAAAACACTTATGACAACCATTCACACCATAAATCAATAGATCATGCCAGATTAGGCCAGTGGCTTGACTTTTCACTTCCACCATGAGCTTCACACAAAAAACTTGGCTAAAGGAACAAGGAACTGAAATGATGTTCCAACATCAGTTCAGACATCAATCTCAATCTCATGGATTTAATCATCTACAATGGCTTTAGAGACAACATCGATAGTGATCCAAACACATCTCTTAAAGAGAACACATGAGAACCATACTGATGCACATCAGCAGTGGATCATCCTTCAAGATCAGACAATAAATTCACGTAGTAGTATGCACACCCCAAGAATCTTCTTCTCATACACCTAGATATCTTGTCTGACTTTGAGGTACTAGACACCATCCTTCTGCACCTAAAGAGGAAATTACCTTTAATAGGTATCTAGAGCAGATCACAAATAGGTTATTGACTAATCATCATACTACAAGAATATTATTCAATGCAAGTTTGCTTCTCCCAATTCTTCAAGACACAAGGATGCCCTTCAATCGTTGCAAAATCAAATTTCCCAAAATGCAAGGACACCACATAACTGAACCTCAACATAAGGAGAACTTTCCTTGGGTAAACACCTCCAATAAGGCTTGATCAACAAACTTCTCCTTATTCATGGAGAACAAAACTGGAAAGATCGTCCTAGGTGGTTTAGATGACACTTTAATAAGAACAACCATTAATCTACTACTTAAGTTGATGCATCCCCATAGAACACAACCCTTTGAATTCCTTTTTCACTATAATAGAGCAAGAGTTCCATGCTCTCATAGACTTAATAATAATATCAAGTTTGAGTAAACAACTTCCATCCTGTTTATAGGAAACACCACCAACCATAATGAGAAAAATAAATTCTCACCACAAAGATGTCAAGATATTACGTCTGACATTTCTTCAAGACCCCTTCAACTCCAGACCAGGGACTTTCTTCAAAAACTGCTAAGAACACCTTCGATAATCATACATTCTCTCCCTCAAAAGTAGCATAGCTTCTACACCCCTATAGACATTGATCAGAAATAAACCGACCTCAGTAATACTCAATAGGTTGATCATCTCTTGATTAAAATACTTTTCTAAGACATGTTCTATGGATAAAACATCTTAGATACACATCCCAAATGCCTCCTCTTCCAAATCAAGAGAAGGTTATAAACATATGTGATCCACACATTTGTTTAGCACCCAAAGCATAGACTAAAAATCAAGAATCTACACACCCTGCTGATGAGATGTTCCAACATCTGGTAGAACATTTTTCCAAAGAGACACACCAAGAGATCCTTTAACATAAACTGATGGTTGGTCATTTTAGGTTTGAAAGCAAACATAAACTGATCCTTTAACAACCTTATTTAAAAGTTCCTTTATGAGTGGACTTGAGATAAACCTTAAGCATCTTTGACAACTTTGGCAAGCTGGTTGAACCTATCCTCTAAGTATCACCACACCATGGGATACACCTCTAGAGAAGAAAAAATTGCTACATCCTCAACACGAGAAACCCATAACACCACCAAAAGTTTTCCATCAGATACATATACAGTGGAATACTTTAATAACCTTTGCACAAAAACACCACACTCCAGGTGCAACAGGTCAACATAGGTTTGAAAATAAATCAAACCACAAGGCAGGTCACTACCAACGCTACAATCCTGATAACAACAGACAGGTCCAATACACACCCTATCATAAACAGTCCATCCTGCACTTCTAGGGACCGTTCAAACCACAATATGAACTTATCCAAGTTCAAACAAATTACCAGTAATCACCTTCATTATTTCCCATGACCAGAAAGTATCATCCCAGGATATCACCCTAAAACAGGACATGATGCCTACTCTGATACCAATTGAAATTCTGGGAAGTCAGATCACAGATGTCCTATAGGATGTCGAGACATCCGTTCTGACAAAAGCAAACATGTCACGGTATAAACATATAAAAACAGTATTAAAAAGCATAAAGAAAACACATAATTGTTAACCCAATTCGATTTACAATAACACATACTCTGGGAGCTACCAAGCCAGGAAGGAAATCCACTAGATAAGATAAATTTAAAACTAAACCAGTCCTAAGTTTACAACTTTTTACTTAATCACTACACTGTACAAATTCTACCTAGGAACATCCTAAATATGAGAAATCCCATCTCACCTCCAATCATCGTAGTGATGTCTAACATTCCCCAATCCCAGTTACTATTTCGATGACCTTTCATCTAAATCAAGATCACACTTCAAATACACAAACACTTTAATAAAGACACCCCTTGATTAAGAACAACATGCTTGATCTTGCTTCACATCGTTGATCGAGAACAATACTTAGAGTTTCTTAAAAGCTTCCTCCAAGAAAAATACTACCTATTTCTTAAAAGCATCGAGGAGAACAATAACAAAGATTACAACTCTGTAACACAGTCCAACTCACAACCTGATGGATCATACAAACCAACTCTCCTAGAGAGTGGAATAATGAAAAATCCTTAATGATTCCACATCTTTGACCCATACCAACTATAAGTTTATAACCTTCTATTTATAAACCTTTTATCAACTGGATTTTGGCTTCAAAAACGCAGAAAGTCGGAAAAAATTCTCCAAGAAAATAGGTCTTCAATCATAACTTTAATAAAATGTCTCCTTATTTAGAAAGTTTGAATATCTTGAAAAACAAACATAATATCTCTGATTTATCAATATTGGATTCCACATAGGATTACTAAATATTCCCAGAATATTTAGTAATTAAATCACAACAGTTGAATCCAAATTGTCAGCTGTAGCAGACCTGATGTCCTATACTTTTGGTTAGGATAACCCATTCAACATGTTCAAACAATAAGTTGAAACATCTTCCAAACTAAAAAAAATTTAACAAACCAGATGTACTATACTTCTGGTTAGGACATCACATTCGACATGTTGAAACTACAAGTTGAAACATCTTATTCAACATGTTACTGCAAAGTTAGTTTTACCAAAATTCATGCCAATCATAATTTGAGAGAAATAACACTAGGCATATGACAGGCGTAGAGAACTTGTTGGTAGATGTTCAACCTCATACTACCAGCAATGTTACTTTTGGAGATGGTGCAAAAGGAGTGACCAAAGGTGTTGGAAGATTGGTGTGTGAAGGATATTCTAAACTTGATAGAGTCTTGTTTGTTAAAGTGTTTAAGACTAACCTAATTAGCATTAGTTAGCTATTTGATCAAGGTTCTAAATTTCACTTTGCAAATCTAAATTTATGGTCACCAATAAGGAGCATAAAGTGCTAATGAAAGAAGATAGGTCTAAGGATAATTTCTACTTATGGACACCCCAAGGAGTCAGTTATACTTCCATATGTATGTTGTCTAAAGATGATGAAATCAACACGTGGAATCAAAAACTTGGTCACTTACATCTAAGAGGTATGAAGAAAATCTTTTCTAGATATGCAATCAGAGGCATTCCCAGTCTCAAAATTGAGGAAGGGAAGATCTGTGGAGAATGGCAAATCAAGTCAAGATGTATCATCTAAAGTTTCAACATCTGACTACTACAAAACCATTAGAACTACTTCATATGGATTTGATGGGTCCTATGCAGATCGAAAGTCTTGGTGGAAAAAGGTATGCGTATGTTGTTGTTCATGATTTTTCAAGATTCACCTGGACAAAGTTTATTAAAGAAAAATTAGAGGTTGTTGATATCTTCAAAGAATTTTTTCAAAAGCTTTAAAGGGAGAAGGAAAGCAACATTGTTAGGATCAAAAGTTATCATGAGAGGGAATTCGAAAATGGTAAGTTTGATGAATACCGGGCCTCTGAAGGTATTAGTCATGAATTCTCATCACCCATCACTCTTAAATAGAATGGGATTGTGGAAATAAAGAATAGGACTTTGCAAGAATCATCAAGAGTTAAGCTTCATGCAAAGAAGTTGCCATACCATTTTTGGGCAAAAGTAATGAATATTGTCTTTTATATTCATAATTGGGTCACCCTAAGGACTGGAACTTCAAATACTCTATATGAGTTATGGAAAGGGAAGAAGCCTACAATTAAATACTTTCATGTGTTTGGAAGTAAGTGTTACATCTTGGTTGACTATGAACCTTGTAGAAAGATGGATCCCAAAAGTGATGAAGAGATATTCCTTGGCTACTCTACAAATAGTATAGCCTATAGAGTTTTCAACAACAAAACCCAGGCCATAATGGAATTTATAAATTTTGTGGTTGATGGTTCAACCACAAACATTATATATGATGCTGAACACAATGTCAAGACATCACTCCAGATGAATGGTGAGTCAAAAGAGCCAGGTGAAGACAACATTAATATTGAGGTTGCTAATGATGAACCAAATGACAATCTAGTCAATAAGGGTCCATCAATCAGGATTCAATAAGATTTCCCCAAGGAACTCATTATAGTAAATTCTAATAAAAAGGTTATTAATAGATCAAGAGAAATGGTTTTTAACTCCTGCTTTGTATCTAATATTGAACCCAAGAATGTGAAGGAAGCCTGATGAATTTTCGATCAATTCCATGCAAGAAGAACTGGATCAGTTTAAAAGGAATTAAGTTTGGGATTTAGTTCCTAGTACTAGTGGAACTAAAGTCATTGGAACAAGGTGGATATACAAGAATAAAACTGATGAAAAAGGTGTTGATGTCGATCAAAGTTTATATAGAAGTATGATTGGTAGCTTATTGTACCTTTCAACGAGCATACATGATATGTAACTGCATGAATTCTATGATATATTCTTCTGATGCAGTTTGTACAATGTTTACGTGTTTTCATGAGGCTTGTGTTGTGGTGTTATTCCTCTCTCCAGGATTATTGTGCTTTGGTAGTTTTAGCTAAAATTTGCCAAAGCGGGAGATTGTTAGTTACATGGTTTTATGATTGGATACATTTTGGTAAAACATGGTTCTATACTAATTTTGTGCAAGATGTTGTAACATCTTCATCAACTTTCATAATAGCTTTACTGTTATGTGTTTCACCAAGATGTCGAAGACATATGTCATGACATCTTGGTCTGTATACAACAGGCGCTGCTGTTGTTTATCTCTTGACATATTTGTTTTGATTTTATGAGATCATTTTGGATATACCTCATCATTATGTACAAGTCAAGGAGATTATTTATGAATAATGTGCATACTTTTTAGGAAAATTTAAAATATTTGTTCCTATTTTTATGTGAAGATCTTGTAGATGATTTAAAAAGTGAAGATTGGATTTGATTTGAAGAGTCCAAGTCCATTATGCAAGAGTCTATACATTAGGACTTGCTATGACCTAAAATAGAAAGCATTCACAAAAAAGAAACTATCCGTGCAACATAAGGGTTAGAGTTTTGGGAGTATTTTAGGTTCTTAGTGTTTGTATTCTTTGTATGTCATTCATGTCTCTTTAGATGCATTGAGTAAGCTGATTGTTGCTTTTTTATCAAGATATTGTTCTCACTCATGAACTTTTAAGAAAAGAGTTTAGTATTGTTCTTAGTTAAAGCTTTTAAGCAAAACTAGTTTTTGTTTATTGGAAGTGTAATCTTCTTTTTGGTTTTTATGTCTAGTCACAAGATTTGTGGTTATAGGAAAATCACCGTGGTGATTGAAAGTGAGAGGCATATCTCATATCTAGTGGTTTCTAGGTAGAAGTTGCACAAGGTAGTGAGTATGCGAGAAGTTATAAACTAGGGTTGGTTTAGCTTTGAACTAATACTATCTTAGTGGATTTCCTTCCTGGCTTGGTAGCCCCTAGAGTAGGCGGCGTTGCACTGAACTGGCTTAACAATTGATTGTGTTATTTAAATTTTTGTAATTTATCTTTCTTCATAATCAACAGTTTTTATAGGTTTTTTGTCAATAGATGTCATAACATATGTCATGACATTATGTTTCTGTGTTAAGACATTGTTCTTAGCCTTTGTATTGCAAGTGCCAAAATTATCGTTTCTTATGTACCAAGTCTTTTAGAGAATTATTATGATGAGAGTCATGATTAAATTCTAAATTTGAGTGCTTAAACTTCTACCAACAAGTTTGAATAATATTTCTCAACTACTCATATCAATATTTATTCCAAACAACCGCTTAATCCATTACCAAAAAAGTAAAGTATACCTGCGTGAATAAAATAAGTGGTCTCCAGTTTCCACAACATGATTGTAGAGAGATAACCTTGACTCTATATGTATTCTACTTTGAATCATGTTGTCTTCTATTGGAATAACACTGTTCACCAGCTTCCAAGTCACTAATGGCTTAGTGAAGGAACCGATGGAAAATCATCAGGAGTGAATCAATGAAGTCGCCATCGAGTACTTATTTATCCCATAAAAAGGGAAAGGAAAATCATCAAAGTAAAACTTGATAAGGGAGAAGTCACGATCTTACAACCGAGAGATCGGGTACGGAAGTCGATTATGCAAGGGGAAGGTATTAACACCCCTCACGTCTGTGGTACTCCACGAGATCCACTCTTGTTGTTCTAATCAAAGGGTGTGTTTAAACTAAACGCTAATCAAGCTAAAGGAAAACTGCATGTATGCAAAGTGTATATACAAAGAAAAATGTTTTATAAGTCGTGCCTTCCGTGGTCGTGAACCTTTATGCCTACGTACCCTCTGTGTGCAATGAGAGATCAAGACACTTGTAGTTCATCTTAAAAAGTTTGATGTGTCATGTGTTTTTTATGAATGATGCTAATATCACATTCTACTGCAGCTAGACCTTTGGTGACTCATGCATCATAGTAATAGTTTTGGATTGGTTAGTATTTTTTATATTGATAAAAGATTTAAGTACGGTTAGAGTGTTTTATGAATTTGCTAAAGAAAAAGAGTTTTAGTTTTAGCTATGCAAAAGGGGAAGAGAAAAAGTATAAGGGGACTAACCTATTTCTATCCCTAATTTTATCATACAATGATAGCCCTAAAGTTTGGATAACAAATGGAAATCTCTACCTAAGTTAGCATGCATGGATTACAAACCTAATGTCTAACTTGCATCAGAAATGAAACAAGCAGATCCTAAGGGATCATAAATAAGTTTCAACCTAATGGAAAGCATAAGAACAAGGTGCGAACAAACAAAGAAAAGACAAAGCCAAAACAAACATCGAGTGTAAGCTAATAGAAAATAAAAGAATCCAATGGATCTTAAAGTAGGAGTACAAAACTTTTTCCACTTGATTTGCTCGAGCACCGGCATCGAGTAACAACTCAGAGCATCAACGTCAAGCGACGCGAGCTAACATCATCGAAAAAATGACAAAACATGGGGGTCGATTACGAACTAGGAATGGCTCAAAGCATCAATGCATGGAACGAGCTAGGAACGACACAGACTAGAATGCGTGGGGCCGACTGTGAGTCCTCCTTCACTTTATTGACTCGATAGCAAGAACAATGTAAAAGGGAATGGGAATTTCCTACTTCGAAGACTTTTAGAAAAATTCCTCTTTTGAGGTCTTTAAACAAATAATATGAAATTTCTCATTTTGGAGTCTTTTGCAAACAAAAACATCGCCTCATTTCGAGGACTTTAACAGAACAAACATTGCCTCACTTGAGGACTTTAAACATATTTCCCACCTAAAGTAGGGACTCCCATTCATTCATCTTTATCCCTAGTTTTCATGGAAAAGAATTCGATAAAGGATCCGAAAACATAAACCAGAATCAGTACAATACAATACGACCAAGAGTTCGTAGCAAGCAATTAAAAGCAGAATAACTCCGAAAAACTTTGCGTAAGCTATCATCAAAAAGAATTTTAATCAGATACAATATCAAATACAATCATCCAATTTTACAATGCGAAAAATAAATCGCAAGCTATGCTTGCATCCAACTAATGTCCTGCACCAAGCAAGCTACACAAGCAAAGTGTAAAATCCGAACAAATGCACCGCGATGAATCGCCTTCCAAAACTTGCACAATGTCACAAGAAGAGTTAGAAAATAACAAGAAATATCAAATGTTACCCAAAAATCGACACCACAACTCAAAATTCCATATTATCATACATAAAGCAAAATTAAACAAGTAACAGAAGCACAAAACGAAACTTCGGGCAGCATGTACATCGTACAATTAAACACACAAAATGTCGGTCTGAAATCAATACAACTCGATGAAAATGTCTAAAAATGACTAATACAAGTGCAATAATGCATAAAACAACAATTAAAATGCATTCAACGTGAAAATTACAAAACGGGGCAGCATTACGTACATATAATGAATAATCTGTAAAACACACCAGAATTGAGTCAACTCGACAACGATGCCCAATAATCAACAAATGAACTGCAAACATGCATCATATGAATATTAAAACATAATTTACATGTTAGAAAGAAAACCAGACAGCATTGTACTCAATTTTAATATGCATGAAAAGTTTTTTTAAAATTAATCGGAATCGATTCTAAAGTTCCACTATTATTCAATTAAAGCTAAAAAATCATGAACCACGAATTACAACTCAAACTAAGTGCATTTTTGAAGTCCTAACAACACTACACCATTGAAGGTGTGAAAAATGCAAGAAAGGGGAGTTTTAATTGAGTTTTAAATCAAAAACTTTTCTTTAAAAATAATCCCCTTAAATAAAATATGTTTTCCCACTCTTGATAATAACAATAATTAAGAACAGGAAGTAAAGAACAAAGTATGTTTATGCTAGTTCACTTGAAAACTATCAAGCTAGTCTATACGACTCTCCAAGGTGATTTCTCCTTATCAATCAAGGACTTAATCCCATAATCAGACAAATTATTACAATGCACGAGCTAACTGCAAGTCAAGAGGTGATTTCTAACAGACAACGTGTTTGAAAGAAATAGAGTTATAAGATCTTATGACAAAGTTTCTACTGAAGTCAAGATGCTAAAAACTTAGTTTCTAAAAGATAACTTGTTTCAAAGAAGACAAAGTTAAAAGATCTGAAGACAATGTTTCTAACTAAATCCAGATGCTGAAGGCTTTGTGTTTCTAATAAAGAAGTTCTAAAGACAAGGATTCTTAAAGAACTAAGTGATAAAGATTATAAAGACAGGAGGTCTAAAGATTCCAAAGACTTGAAGTTCTAAAAGTACAAGGTTATCTACAACGGGTTCTCAATACCAAGTGCTGAAGACTCTAAAGATGCAGTTCTTAAGACTCTGACGACTTGAAGCTATCGTGGTCAAAGGTTCACTCCAACAGGTTCTCACGACCAAGTGTTGAAGACTTTGAAGACGCAGTCCTGAAGACTCTGAAGACTTGAAGTTCTGAAGACCTAATGTTATTTTCCCGCTTCTAACCTCATCCTCGCAGAAGCCTCTGGCATAAGGAAATAATATATCGTAACATGGTACAATTGTACATAATACGAAAAAGATTTATGCCACTACCTCTCCATTAATTTGAAGTGTGGAAGAGATAAGGACGTAGCAGTACTATTTGTAATGACTCTTTTTCAAATAGCCAACGATTCTATTTTGCTTGGATATATAAGAAAAGAGTTGTATGTTTAAACAAGTTGGTTGGTTGGCTGGTTGCTCAAAGCTCAAAGTTGCAAGTTGCAAGTTGTTGATGTTCAAATGTTAAAAAGGAAAGTTGTCATTATTGGAACACAACCAAAAATCTCTCAACCACTAGGATGAAGCGATGTCCATTGGAAGCAGTGAGCCTGATTTCTCTGATCATATCAATGCCCCACATTGCAAAGGGACACGGAGCTGTCAAGACGTTCAAGGGAACCAGAGGCACATGCACCTTATCAACATAGATTTGGCACTTATGACAAGTTTTGGAGTGCTGATAACAATCTACTTCCGTAGTGGACCAGTAATATCCTTCCCGTAGGATCTTCTTAGCCATGGTATGTCCACTGGAATTGGTTCCAAAGGTACCTTCATATAGATCTGTCATAATCCTCTTTGCTTCACTCTTGTCTACACACCGCAATAAGGTAGAGTCATGATTGCGCTTGTAGAGGATTCCATTACTGAGGAAGAATTTCGCAGTGAACCTTCTCAGAAACTTCTTATCATTCACAGATTCCCCTTTGGGATACTCTTGAGTCTCGGGGTACTTCTTCACTTCATGAAACCAGGGTTTGTCTGTCACCTCTTCAGTATCAATTTCACAACAGTGTGCTGGTTCATCCAACCTCTCAATGGTGATATGGGGAGCTTCGTTGTCCCACCTGACTTTGAACATAGAAGACATGGTAGCAAGCACGTCCGGTAACTGATTCTCCTCTCGTGGGAAATGTTCAAAGGTTACCTCCTCAAAGTGTGGGAGCAATGTCAGTACATGCTCTTTAAATGGGATGAGATTCTGATGCTTGGTATCTCATTCGCCTTTGATCTGACTTATCACCAAGGCTAAATCCCTGAAGACATTTAAGAACTTGATCCTGAGGTGAATAACGACTTTGAGACCCATGATTCAGCCTTCATATTCCGCCATATTATTAGTGCAATTGAAACATAGTCGGGAAGTGAAAGGAGTGTGACAGCCCTCAGGAGATATGATTATAGAACCGATGCCATTACCAAGTGTGTTCGAAGCTCCGTCAAAAACCATGGTCCATCGGGATCCTTCCCCAGGTCCTTAATCCGGTCCAGGTTCTTCGTAGTCAGTCACCAGCATAATATTCTCATCCGGGAACTCAAAATTCCTGGACTGGTAGTCATCCATGGCCTGATGAGCCAAATGATCAGCCAATACACTCCATTTGATTGCTTTCTGGGTTGTATATTGTATATCCTATTCAGTTAAGATCATCTGCCATCTCGCTATTCTTCCGGAGAGAGCGGGTTTCTCGAAGATGTACTTGATTTGGTACATTTTAGATATCATCCCATGCCAAAGCGCAACAAGTTTTCTCGAGCAGTGAGTATCTTGTCTCAAAGTCGGTAAACTTTTTGCAAAGGTAGTATATTGCGTGCTCTTTTCGACCAGACTCGTCATGCTGCCCCAGCGCACACCCCATTGAATTGTCTAGCATTGTTAAATATAGTATCAAAGGTCTTCCTTAACCCAGAGGCATCAGAATCGGTGGTTCTTGAAGATATTCTTTGATTCTTTCAAAGGTTGTCTGGCATTCGTCATTCCACTTTACTACTTGATCTTTCTTCAGAAGCTTGAAGATGGGCTCACAAGTAGCAGTTAGATGTGAAATGAACCCGACGATATAATTCAAGCATCCCAAGAAACCTCAAACTTCCTTCTCTGTACGAGGATCCGTAATCTCTTATATGGCCTTTACTTTTGCGGGATCCACTTGGATACCTTTTTCACTGACAATGAAACCCAGAAGTTTTCCAGACCTTACCCCAAAGGTGCATTTGTTCGGATTCAACCTCAGCTTGTACTTCTTCAACCTGTCGAACAACTTTTGTAGATGATCCAGGTGTTCTTCCTCGGTTTGAGACCTAGCTATCATGTCATCGACATAAACCTTGATCTCGTGGTAAATCATATCATGGAACAAGGCGACCATGGCTCGCTGATAGGTTGCTCCAACATTTTTCAACCCAAAAGGCATCACCTTGTAACAAAAGGTGCCCCGTTGTGTGACGAAGGTTATTTTCTCCATGTCTTCAGGAGCCATCTTGATCTGGTTGTAGCCAGAGAAACCATCCATGAAGGAGAAGATTTTGTGCTGAGCGGTGTTGTCAACCAAAAAATCAATGCGAGGAAGCGGGAAGTCATCCTTGGGACTTGCCCTGTTCAAATATCTGTAATACACGCACATTTGTACCTTGTCGTCCTTCTTAGGTATTGGAACGAAATTAGCAACCCACTGTGGATAGGAGGTGACAACTAAGAAACCTGCGTCAAACTGTTTCATGACCTCTGCCTTGATCTTCTTTGACATTTCAGGGCGCATACGGCGGACCTTCTGTTTAACCGGAGGACATTCTTCCTTGGTCAGTTGACGATGTACCACAATATTAGTGTCCAAACCAGGCATGTCTTCATAGGACCAGGCGAAGATCTCAACATAGTCATGCAACATCTGTATCATCCGCTGTTTGATCTTAGCCCCCAAATTTGCGCCGATTTTGACTTCTTTTCTGTCCACTTCCGTGCCCAAGTTTACCGTCTCAACTGACTCTTTATGAGGCTGTATGGCCCTTTCTTACTGCTGTAATAGTCTAGAAAGTTCTCCAGGCACCTCACAATCGTCCTCACCCTCATCCTCGGCTTGGTTGATCGGATTTTCAAAATCATAGCCGGCAGTAGCATAACTGTTATCAATGGGATCCAGTGTGGATATGGATCTGTAGTATGAGACGTGAGTGTGTGTAAAAGCATAACTGTTTTGATAAAGTGAAAACAAAAAAGAAAAATAGAGAGCATAAAATTTGTATGCAAGGAACGTCCAATGTTTTATTGATGATATATGTAATGATAAAAATGGCCCTCACAAACAAAGCCAATGTGCCTCGGGAAAGGCACAAGGCTGTAGAGTTTAAATTGTTAATTACAAATCTCAAAACAAGTAAGACAATTACTGCGGAATAAAATAAACTGGTATAAAATCCCTAGCTGTCTAGTTACTCGGTCCATCGTTGGTAGTTGGGTAGATCCAACTGTCAATGTCAGAGTCTTCCTCATTGTCTTCAAGGGCATTAATTCCCCGATTGCTGATGCATAGGGGAGGTCCTATAGCTCGAGCGCATTGAACAACCCTTTGAGCTCCTGAAGTAAAGCCCAAACCAAACTTGTTAGTTTTGTGAGTAAAATCAGGGAGTTATATCCAGTTGGTATACCCACCATCTTCAACCACTGCTCTAGCGTCTTTGAGAGAAGCCATCTTCAGTGGAGGTTTGTTGCTGGTAGTAGTTTCAGTCGATGCCTAGATCCGGGGAACCTCTTCAAAATTCTGGCAAGGAGTCTCTATAAATTCCCCATCCATCTCTACGTATCTGAAGGAGTTGAGTGGATCACCATATACTCCTCTTCGCCGCGTACAATGACAATCTTCCCCTTCACTGGATACTTCAGCATTTGTTATAGTGTAGATGTAACTGCCCCAGCTTCATGGATCCAAGGACGACCCAACAAACAAGAATATGATGGCCTGATGTCCATCACATAGAAGGTGGACTCAAAGGTTTGAGAGCCTACCTTAACAGGGATGTCCACCTCCCCATGCACCATTCTCTTTGACCCGTCAAAATCCCTTACCACAATGTTCATAGGCTTTAAGGTCAAGCCCTCACAATATAGTCGGTTGAGCGCCTTCTTAGGCAGAACATTCAGCGAAGACCCAGTATCTACCACCAAATGAGCCATATTGGTGCCCCTGCATTCAATCGAGACATGTAGAGCATCATTATGCTTCTTCCCTTTCGGTGTTAAGTCTGCATCTGAAAAACCCAGCCCATTGTCAGCAGTCAGGCTGGCCACACAATCTTTGAATTGATCAACCAAGGTCTCTTGCGGCACGTGCGCGGTCTTGAGGAATGAGATCAAAGCCTTCACATGGGCCTCAGAGCACAACAACAGAGACAACATGGATATCTTTGAGGGGGCCTATTGACAATTCTTGGGGAAATCTCGGGAGAGAAAACCGTTCCACTTTTGGTAATCTTACTGGTCCCGACAATGTTACTAACATCGTGATCAGCCTCTTCATTCTTCAGGTCTTATTTAACGCCATGATAGTATACATCAACGCCATAATGCCAAGGGACAACTTTGTCCGAGGCTTATGGGACAGGACCAGGAAGGGTGATTATTAACGGAGCGACTCTTGGAGCAAATGTAATCCTAACAGGTCTTCTCGAGGAGACCTTGGAAGGATTGGCGGAAATGGTTATAATTGCAATATCTTCACATGGAACAGTTGGGATCATAGTTTTCTCGAACAAAATATCTCTACTGTCCATCAGGCGTTGAACACCTGTCTTTAGCAAATGGCAACCAGAAGGCAGAGATGAACACACGTGGAAACCTTTACCAAAACCCAAAAATAAACCGACCAACAAAACATTCTTCTTAATAGTCATGAGAGGAGTAGAAACTTCATCAACTGAGGTCCCAAACATATTGGTATCAATAACATTAACTCCACGATTGTTCTTAGGCATAGGAGCAATTATGACATTGGGCTTCTCCGAAGCATCAAACTCAATTTCCTTGGCCTCAATCAGATCATGTACCTTATTTCTCAGAGCCCAGCTGTCATTTGTATCATGGCCGGGACTCTCAAAATGGTAGGCACACCGAGCGTTTGGATTGTACCGAGGAGATGTGGTATTCGGATTCTTGGGAGCCTCTTTCAAGGTTGCCAAGTTGGATCTCAGCAGATGGGGTAGATCCTCAGCCAACATCATGTTAATCCGGGTAAACTTCCTTTGTGGTCTTTCCACCCTTTGTTGATTGTTGCGTTATGGAGAAGCGGAAGGCCTAGGTATCATTACGACACTTACTGTCTGATGGTGCTCAACTCTGTTTTGACCCCTTGGACTATAGATAACACTAGCTTCCTTTTTACCAGTGAAAGGATTCTTTACCGAACTCAAATAGGTGTCTTTTTGTATCTTACCACTCCGGATCCCGGATTCTACCCTTTCTCCAGTTAGAATCAGCTCGGTAAAACCAGCTGACGAGCTGCCGATCAAATGATTAAAGAATGGACCAGATAACGTCCCAAGAAACATATCAACCAACTCCTTATCAGACAAAGGGGGTTGGACTCTTCCAGCCAAGTCTCTCCACTTCTGGGCATAGTCCTTGAAGCCTTCACCTACACCCATGGTCATAATCTAAAGTTGAGAACGAGTGAGGGCAAGGTCGACATTGTATTGATACTGCTTATAAAAATCAGCAGCTAGATCTTCCCAGTTTCGGACATTGGTTCCCTCAAGTTGGTAGAACCATTCAAGTTGAGTCCCTGACAGACTGTCTTGAAAGAAGTGAACCCACAGATTTCTATCAGTGGTGTGGGGATGGGTCTTTCTTACGTAGGAACAGAGATGGAGCTTTGGGCAGGACACTCCATCCTACTTTGTGAATACCGGAGCCTTAAATTTCTGCGGGATGACCACTCCCGACACCAATCCTAGTTTTTGAAATCCAACCCAGGTATTTTCTGGACTTCCATAGCGCTCAACCGATCTTCCAACTGCTTATACCTATCCTCAGTGGGAGGATACTGCTAATCATTGTAGTCTGTATCATTGTCAGAGACTTCAGGACTAGGATTCTCCTCCCTTGTTTCTCTCTCTTGATTTCCCCCTCTTTGGACGAGGAGGTCAGATCGACTAGTTTCTTTAGCGGACCCTCAAACCTTCTGCCAATATTGAGGATACCAGCGGGCTTCTTCTTCTTCTTCTTCTTCTTCTTCTTCTTCTTCTCTTTCAAGATGAGGGCCTTCAGATCCTCCTGCCCTTTTGCTAGAGTTATGAACATATGTTGAAATTGGGAATTTTGTGCCTGAAGATCCTTGATGATTTGTTCGGAAGACATTATTACGCGAAATAAATAGCGAAGAAGATGAGAAACCTGTAATGGTACCTGTTTATGCAATGCTATGGATAGGATGCGTATGTAATGATTTCAAGGACTCTTAAAGGCTCAAATTTGTTTAACCAAGTGAAACACACGTTAATTGAATTAATAAGTTCGAATTATTACAAAGAATTCCCTTTAGGATTACAATTAAACAAAACAATACTTAAAGCAAAAAAGAAACTAGGTCTCCCAGGAGTGCATCCTCTTTGGTGCAATGTAGGAGTTTATGTTCCTTTCTTCATGAAGCAGCCTAGTGACCTCCAGGATCTTCTTCTCGCTGGCATAGAACTGAGCTTCAAACGTGTCCCGCTCCTCTTTGAGTTGAACCAAGGACTTCTGTAACTCTTCATGATCAGTTGGCATGTCAGGATGATGAACAAGGGAAGTAATATCTCCTTCAATAACTGGTTCCACCGTTATTGGTAGGACAGCAAGGTAAGGCATCATAAGACTTTGGGTGCAGGCTCGTACCCATCTGAGATAAGGCTCAAGAGGAATGGAATTCTTGTGCCCCAACGTCTTGCTATCAACTTTATGCACCATGCCCCAAGCTTCTATGAACCTTTTGCGGTATCCCTGGGCATCATTCTCATAGTTGAAGGCGATTCCTTGGATAAGCGTATCATGAGGACCATCTCTTCTCGCATAACCAAATTGACGTAGTGCCAAACAAGGGTTGTAAGTGATTCCTCCCCTAATTCCCAAGAGAGGGACATTAGAGAATTCACCATAACGATCGATGATGGTAACATCTTACGAGAACCGTGAACACCAATGAATGTTTGAATATGTAAGGGACATCAGCCCACGAGACTATTTCAAACCCTGTTCATTCTTCAAAACAGACCTGGGTAGGTGCGAAATAAACCACATAGCCAATAGAGGAGTGCAACACAGGAGGGTCCCCCTTCTATTTAGAGTGCGAGCATAAAGAGAGTATAGAACATCCCTAAGTAATGTAGGCACCGGATTATGAGACAGAAAAACCTTAATAGTGTTCACATCTACGAGTTGATCAACATTAGGGAAAAGTACCATCTCGTAAACGAGAAGTTCCAACACCTCTTCGAAAGCTTGTAAATCAAGGGTATCCCAAAAATGGTAAGCCTTCTCGAATAGAAACTTAACCGGGATTCCTTGGACACTTCCTCTAGTCTCCCAACTTGTCACTATGTCAGACCGTTGTAAGGACAGAGCTCGAGCAATCTCGTCAGGCTTTGGATGTTCTTCCATATCATTGAAAGGTAACTAGTCAAGAATAGGTACCCCTAACAACTAAGAAAATTCTTCCATAGTAGGCACTAGCTGGTAATCCGGGAAGGTGAAACAGTGGTGCACATGATCAAAGAATTGAAACAACACTTTTAACAATTCTTCATCAGGTTTTGCAGTGACCAAGTTGAGCAACCGACCATGCTTTTCAGTGAATGGAGAACTTTCAAGAACCCTTAATGCCAGGTCCTTTAGTTAGAGAGGCACTTTCACAAGGTTAATCTGGATAGTGTTCCTACGGGTGGATGCCATGTCCTACAAAACAAAACAAAAGTGAGCCCTAGGAAATCCTTGAAATGGTTAGTTATAATATGCCATGCTTATGATGTCATGATTATGCTAGAAAATCACATGTATAGAAAACAATAAGCAAGTCACACCAAATCCTTAAGTATAAGGCCTGCATGAGTTTTAAGGTCATACCCTCTTGAAGTTGGATTGGTTCAACCTGTCCTATAAATAGTAACCGGGTTCTAAGGGATCTCAATATCACTGATCTTTCCCCCAACTTCATTCAATAGGCGATTGACTCGCAACCAAACAAAACTCAAGAGTCAAACCTCAATGAGAGTAGCATCGAGTATCTGTCGACCTTGGAAATACACCAAAGTCGGCCATCTCGCTACGTCCTATTTTCAAAGTTGTGCAATTAAAGGTTCTAAGGTCAGTTGATGCTTTATGACACCACGCGACGACCCCGTACTCTCCTTGATTGACTCAAGGGTTATCGGTACCAACAAAAGTGCCACATCAACGTAGCTACTACTTCAACCGTGTCGGTATACCCCGAACAATTCACTCACAGTTTATTTCTACTTACCTAAAAGGTATCCCCAGATCCGGGTGTAGGATCTATATAGCCCTAACAAAACCCTTGAATATAAAGCAGGCAAAGCAAAAGACAAGCAACCAAGTTAAAAAAAAAGACCTAGGTCCTAAGATATACCCCACATATACAGTCCCCAGTAGAGTCGCCAGTACTGTCATACGGTGGCAGAACCAACTGTTAATATTGGTTTGCGTTTTGTATTCCCAAATGTTGCGGTAAGAAAGAGTCACCATTGACTTTTATTTCATCCAACAAAGGAAAAGGAAAAAGAACAGAAAAAACCTTTTTCGAGAATGTTTCTGAGTATGGGGGGTAGATTATAGAAAGGGAAGGTGTTAGCACCCTTTCTATCCGTGGTTATCCACGAGATCTTAGGTACTTGCTCATTTTTAAATTGCTTGTGTGTGCTTGTTTTGAAAAAGTTTTACTTCGTGATAACCCTTGTATCGGTCCCCAAGAGTGTGACGAAGTTGTTTTGAAAACTGTTTTGAAAAGTGTTTGTGTAAAATTTGTTTGTTTGAGCAAGTTCCTAGGAACTATCTACCTACTCGAAAAAGGTATGTTCGTTTTCTTTTAAGAAATCCATATCCTATTATTAAGGAATAGGTAGCCCTATCATTGGATTTATAAAGGGACATTCGAAGGGACGAAATGGTCTCTGAAGGCAACAAGTAAAGATACCTTAGCATTTCGAAGGGACTATCGTCATAAGATCAACTCGCAGGCAACTAGAGCGACAAGTAGGGACTATGATCTTTATGACGATTTCGAATCGCGGGTCATTGCTAAGGTATCCCTACATTCGAGGGACACGACCATTATTTCCGAGGCCACCAAGTGGGGCAAACCCTAGGAGTGAACATGTGCGAGTGTGTTTTTTAAGTTAATTATCTTTGCACAATTAGGGTTTTCTACTGTTTTAATTTGATTTATCTTCCACATGTAAGCCTATTGTCCATACATCTAACAGTTAAATAGTTGCAGAAAGTAAAAGCAAGAAATTAAGACCCTAACTATTACAAGGCATTGGGGAGGGGATTACATATTCAAAAACCCGGGAAAAATGATAAGCGAAATATTAAACCTAATTAACTATTAAAACTTGGGAACATTTACAATAATTAATAAGAATAAAGAAAATAAAGATGAGCCTTGAATGAGAAATTTCTGATAAAGTATGAGAAAGTTATGCTTGGTCAAATTTTGGTTGACTTTTCTTGAGAAACCCTAATTTAGCAACTTTTGAGTTTTGATGAATTAGGAAAATTCCTTGGGGAATCATAGTCAACCCTTGAACAAATGATGGATATCACTTCAAAATATTTATGTTGACCAAAAATCTTGAAGTTTAACTGTATGTGGGTCACAGTTGACTTTTGACCTAGTACAGTTGATTTTCAGGCATTTGAGTAGTTGACTAAGCAAACTTCTTGTGCAAGGAATGAAATTTGGCATGGATGATATTGAGGACATATAAGGACTATGGAGAGCATATGAGGCCTTTGGAGCTCACCCATTTTGATGAAAATGGAAACCCTAGTTGGAGGTTCATTGCTTTAGGAGAGAGTTTGTCTGTTCAACTCTTGGGCATCCTTGAGCAAGTTTAGGATCTCAATGAACATATGTTGAGTAAAATGCGAGGGAAAATTTTAGGGTACAACAACAAGGATCTTCATCCAAATCTCATAGTTTGGCACAAGATTATTTTGGGCAGTTTAAACCCTGGACCTGCTTCAAACTCTTCTAACTACTTCAATTTCAGTCAGAAGTTCATGTTATACTATTTTCTAACCGAGCAGAAGATCAATCTTATATATGTTTTATTTAGTTATCTGAAGTATATGGTTAATAAGACGAGAACCACTACAAACCCAAAGAAGAATTTTCCTTTCTATGTCCCTTGTGAACGTCTTCTAACTGATATTCTTGTGGAAAGTGGATTAGTAAAATCTCTTGTGGAAGAAGGAAATTACACAGAAGATTTGTCTCATAGCATTGGAGAATCATTTACTACAAAAAACTTAAGGAATATGAAAATAACTGAAAAGATTAAAGTGAAACCTCTTTGTGAATTGTTTGAAGCCACTACTCAAAGAAGGGTTCCAATTACTGATTATCCTCTTTATTCAAATATGGGTAATACATCAAGTGTTACTATATATGTTCATATGATGGAAGAAGAACGAAATGGCATGTCCAATTTTTATTACACTAAACTTCCTACTAAATAAGTTGATTGTGGTATAAGAAAAGGAAATAAAAGATCAAACGCTTCTGAGCCAAAGAAAGAGGGAAAGAAGAGACAAAGAACTCAATCCTCTAAATCTCAGGGTCTGCCTTCTGAATCTGGAAAAACATGTAAGTCTTCTGTTCTTCCTTCTACTCTTTCCGATAATGCTCCTTAAAATGTTAATACATCCTTAACAACTATAATGACACATTTATCTGAATCAACCAGGTCCAGTTCACAAGTAATTTTCAAACCATCTGACCTTTCCCTACTATTCTCATCCATTTCAACAACTACTACCAATTTGAACAAACTTACATTAGAATCATCAAAAGAAATACAACCATTTCAAACATTGTTTCAATTTTCACTCACAAACCAAAACTTAAACATAAATGAATCTATCAATGATCCATCTGATTCTCAACTTACACCCACTCAAATCTATATATCTTCTACACCCCTTGATACATCCTCACCAGAACCTTTTGTTATAACAATTTCTGAACAATATACCTTTTCCAATCTTGATGATTTGTCTGAACTACCATTTGAAACTATTATCTATGAAGTTATTCCTTCTCAACATGCAATAATCATCTATGAACAACCCTTTCCAAAAACCCTTGAATAATGCATTAACATGTTTAAATAAAAGTTAGGAACATAATAGCTTAGCTACAAGATGAAGCATGTACCAGCAGTAAACCTGAGGCTCTGAAAAATTTCTGGAAGGTGTTTCAAAAATGGATGTCATCATAATTTTAAAAACTGAAAAGTTTTTTAGAAGGTACAATGGATGAAGAAGTTCAACTGGTCTAGGACAAGGTGGAACGAATTCAAGCTTTTCAACTACATGCTACTAAGCAAAGAGAAGCTGAAGAAATTTTTACCTTGATGAAGCTGAAGCAGCAAGACGAAAAATATAAGAAGAATATAAAGCTCCAATGGAAGACATATTGTCTACAGAAGCTGAAAAGGCTGCCGAAGAAAAAGGTAGGCAACAAGCTCTGATGGTATCCAACTCGAAGTTTGCCCGCAATCTGAAAACAACCATTGAAGAAATAAAGGAAGAACATAAAATGTTTATAGAACATTTCAAAGCTCAGGACAAGGTCAATGAATCTGTTTAAACCATTCTCAATATTATTTTGGCAAAAATTTATAAACCTTCATCATATGCTCCTGCAACTTCTGGAACCTAGGCTCTAGGATTCTCATTTAGTTTCTTTGTTTGCATTTGCTGTTTTTGAATAAATTATCATGACTAATTGACATATTATCTTAATCTTTTTAATATTTTATGTTTTTCCACATAATCATCTTTTGGATGATGTTAAAAAGGGGGAGAAGTATCATAGTTTTGATGAACTTCAAATAAATTCATCATGATATAAAATGATATGCATTTACCAATAACGTGTGTTAGTCTGTTTGATAAATAACTGAGGAACTCTGAACAAGTTCACTAGGCATTCTAAGACAGGTCAAAATTTAAAAACTATGTTAAAGTTCTTAAGAACTAATTGTTTATATAATCAAGATGTATACCCTATGAACATATGTTCAAGAATCAGATAGACCCAATACTGTTCAGAAGTTGAGAACTTTCTGAAAGTTAAAGTTATCTTGATTTTGGTATCATAATGTTCAGAAGATAAATTTTTTTTGAGAATATGTTATTCAAAAAATAAGAATCAAAAGCAGAAGTAGATGTCTTCTAGAAGAACATAGCAAATAAGAAGTTGAAGACTGTCTAAAATTCCAGAGGTCAAGACTCTCAAGATCTCGATATCTGATTTATTGGAACCAGGGGGAGTTTTACTCAAATGGTTCAGAGTAAGGATATTTGATCTTCATCAAGTAATTGACTCAGGGGGGTTATCATAAAAAGGATAAGTATTTCTTACTTTTCTAAATTCACTAATTATGATTATATGTACAAAATTGTGTCATCAAAATACATAGTTTTGTCATCATTAAAAAGGGGAAGATTGTAAGAACAAGATTTGGTTCTGAAATATTATATGAGTTTTGATGATATCAAATGATTGTATGTGTTTGAACAATTTTGTTATACTAATGTTTGTTATTGTTGAGTACTTAACAAACAGGTTCTGCTTCTATTGGATGGTGTGGCCAAGACATTAGAAGAGAATTAGTTCCACTTCTATGCTACACAAGTTCTGTTGAACAATAGCAAGACACTCTAGAAGGATATGAAGTTTAAGACTTGATATTTGTCTAAAGAAACTAGTTATAAAATTTGAAGATAGATGTTGCTACTTATATCCAGATGCTTGAGACTTAATCTTCTAAAGACAACATATTCTAAGGAAATAATCAGAAAATATGAAGACAAAAGTTGTCACTTAAGTCTAGATGCTAAAGACTCATGTTTCTAATAGACAACGTGTGGTGTACTCAAATGTTTTCCCCTAAGATTCCTATATCATCTCATATCAACTCAATTACAACAAGATCACACAAGGGTGAGGGCACAACACATTTCATCAGGTTGATTTATAGGTTCATGAGTTTATTTCCATGCTTTCTTCAACAAAGCTTCATTGAGATTAAAGCTTCATCATTTAAGATGCTTTAAAGTAATATCATGACAAGGTCTACTATGATTCATCATGCCTCAATTTGTCAAATAAAGTCAAAAGATACAAGGGTTGATTGAAGAAATTTTACCTAATTGGATAAGTTCTTGATTTCTTGATCACAAGTGCATAACTCTCTCAATTCTCAATATTTGGAAGAGGTTATTGTTTCTATGGTTTCTTATTATCAGCCACAACAACTTCTATTCACATAGAAAAAGTAATTGTGCAAGAAAGATTATCAAAATTGAAAGGGGTTTCCAAGTCATTTTGGTGCTTTAGGAGCTAGGCTTTTGAACTTCTAAGGGCTATATTTTGTTTTTATTTTGATACTTTTGAGTGATTTGAAATATATGTTTCTATTTAAAGGGTTATTAATTAATCACTTTAAGAGTTTCAAGAAAATTTTGTGTTGAAGATGCCTAATGATGACGAAAGATTACAAGTCCTCTAGATAGGTCATCAAATTCCCTTATGTGACTTCAAAAGATCATAACTTGGCAAATTTTTATCTCCTTGAGCCCATTATTTTTCCAAAACGATCTTAAGAATGTGAACTTAAACTCTTCTTTTATGTGCAAGACTTGAAAATGAGTGAAAGATTCCCTAAGAACTCAAAATATTATAGGTCACCTCATGGATTTTCACTAATTTCACAAGGCCATAACTTTTTCAATATTTGGTATTTTTGAGTGATTCAAGTTTCGAAATTCTGTTTGGGAAGTCCACTTCAAGCTAGCATCATTGATCAAATCAATATTTTTGAGGAAGGCTTTGTTTGGAACCAAAACACTATAGGTCACTTTTGAAGAAAAACTTAGAATTTTTCTAAGTACAAAAAGTCAACATCTTTTTCTAGACTTTGACTCATCACAACTCTTAGATTAAGCATCCATTTGATCTCACTATTGGCACATTGCAAATATGGTGACCTTATCTATTAAATGAATCAAGAATCAGGTCCTAAGGTTCCCTAAATTGTGCACACATTGGATTCAAAGTTGGTACTTTTAAACTGATGTTTTCTCCAAAGTCAGAATTTGACATCCATATTGTGCCCTCTAATCACAAAGTTTTCACGCATTTTTGCTTCTAATCATGTTTAGTAACATTCCAAAAGCATTTAGCATCATATAACGCAGGATTTGGCTGAGTTTTGATGCTAAGCAAGTCATACATTATTCATGCTTCAGACTCACACGAATTCCCTCAATTATGCTTTCACTCGCATGCTTAAGCATTGCCTCACCCACTCCTATAAATAAGATGCATATTCCACCTATTTTCAAAATCTATTGATATCCAATTGACCCTTGTTCAGATCCCACACGAACTCTAAATTTGAATTATGATTTCTTTCATTCTCACTGAAAAACACCAAAAGCTCCATTCAGTTAGCTTCATTGAACTTCTCTGAAGCTAACCATACTCTTACCTTCAAGAATTGTGACCTATATTGATCTACAGAAGTCCAGTTTCAGAGCCACTTTTTGCTACTTCATTCAGGTATATTTCTTAGTCAAATCAATCCAAATAAAAGACTAACCTACCCTCTTCATCCTTCTTATTTTCATGCTTTTTACAATTTGTGATTTCATTGAGATTTGAGTGAGATATTCCAAAATTTCGTGCTCGCTATTATTTCTGCATTTTCCCAATTCAAGCCTTCCTCAGATTATATAAATTTGGCGTGAGGGTACCATTATAATCATCTTGAAGAGACACATCTAATGGTATCGGTCTGGTCCTCTAATTTTACAATTTGAGGAACCCCAATCTAGGGCGTCCGAAGGTTGAAGATGACCTACATGTCATGCTTCAACCAATGAAGGCGTGACATGTAATTTTTTTGAATTCAATCCAGTGTGTTTGCTTTATCATACGCGCGCGTTGAGAGCCCTTGGATCTGATTACTTTCATTAGTCAGACTCGATCCAACGCGCCAGAATTTTAGTTGTTTTTAATATTTAGAAGATGATCTGGTGCAATTTCCAAAGCTGACCATGATATGCACAGCGTGCCTGATCCTTTCGATCTGATTACTAGCGCGTTTGACTCTCATCCAATGGTCCACATTTTTTTTAACTATATTTTATTTTCTGTTCTTTACACTAAACTTCAAAAAATCATAGAAAATTCATTTCTGACTGAAAAATTATGAAAAAATTCACAAAAATATTTTCAAATATTCTCTTTCTGATTTTCATTTTTTCATGATTTTATTTTTGAGATTTGTTTCTAATTATTTAAAAATACTTTTTTGTACTTTTAAATTCTAAATTTTTTTATAAAAATCATTTTCCTTATTTCTGACTTTCTGAAATTTTTTTAGAATTTTATTTTGACTTCTAATATTTTTGATCCTTTTTCCATTAATTTTAATTATTTTAATTAATTTAACAATGCTTGTCTATTTTAAAAAATTACTAAAAATTTTTAAAAAATATTTGGGATCACTTCTGACTTTTCTTTGGTCTCTTTTAATTTTTCTTTGATACTTTGAATATAGTTTGCTATTTTTCCTTTTTCTTTTTCATTTAAAAAACAATTTAAAAATAATTTTCCTTTTTTATTTTTACATTAAATGCAATTTATTTTTTAATATATTCTCACTATGTGATTTTGATCATGAGCTTCATTAACATCAATGAATCTTGGGCGTTGAGTTTAACTCCACCAAAATGGATGGATGATTTTAATGATAGTTTGATTAAAATCTTTGATTCAAATATTTCCACTCCCTCTTCATCTTATACTCTTATTACATGTGTTACATGTTGTTAGAGGATGATCTACATATCATCTCTCCAAGCATATGGTACATAGATTGCAATTGACTGGCTTCAAAATAGGTGCGGCTTCTACATAAGTCAACTTACGATTGCTTAACATAGCGCTAAATTTTGTTCCGATTCAAGAAATGATCATTCGTGGCCCAAACCCATGTTTGCAAGCCCATGAATGTTTAATTTGAAACCTTTGATCCAATAACCTTGAGGTTCATTGTTTGGAGGCTTTGGTCTTATCAATCCTCTAATGAATCATCATAAATTTTGGTCTAATTGAATTACTTAAACATCATTGATCATTTTTGTTGCCTCAAGAATTTTAAATGAATGATATACTTGACAAAAAGAAAATGAAACTTGTTGTTGAGAGGCTTTGATTTTATCAATCTTCTAATGAGTTTTCAAATGCAAGATTCAAGATGGTCATTCAACTAACCTCTAATTTCTAACTCATTAACAATTGACTTTTATTTTAATGCTCTTACTTTACGCCTTTACTTTTACGCACCATTTATTTTAGCATTTACATTTCATGCTATTTTCATCTTTGCTGACTTGAGCATTTATCTTTATGTAATTTTTATTTTACTCACTTGAGCTTGCATTTTCTTATTTTTTGAAGATACCTAATAACCAACTTGAACAATAAAAACTTTAAGGTTGCTTGGAATATTTTGTTACTATCCTTGGCATTTTAGACTTATGGACTTCTTGGATTTAGAATTAGAGACCCTGACCTATCTTGAGACCTTATGACTTCTATTGTTATTTCGTCTGGAGTTCTTGGAGTTTACCCCAAGACATTGAGTTGTTTTTTCTTTGTGTACAGGTTATTCTGATTATTTGCTTCGCTTGTGATTATGAACTCCTCTATATACAGCCGTTACTGTTACCAATTTTTGTGAAGACTTAATGCATCTGAAGTTTGGTATTCTTAAGAGATTTATTATCGTTGATTGTTTGGTTTCAATCCAAAAGATGAGAATTCTACACTGACTAATTGTGTCAAGTGTTGGTTTCTAGTTTGTTAGACTTTTATTTTCCCTAGATTTTTACTAATGCTTTAGGATAGTCCCTTCATCTCCTCCAACCTTCTTTAATTTCAAAAATCTTCTCCCTCGTTTTAAAAGCTATTCTTGTTTTCTAAACTTGAACCGCTTTCACAGTAAACTTGGACTTAGGTCCATGCATTTTCAAAACATTTTCTTTATCAAACTTTAAAAAACTTAATAATACCTTGACATTTTTTGTGAGAAGACTGAAAGTCAATCAACCTCATTCAAATCATTTTGCCACTTTGGCTTTTTATTTAAAACTCTTTTCTCAGAAGATTAGACTCTTATCAATCTTTGTTATGATGCGAGCTACTATACTTCTATGATATGTAGTGAAGTGAGATATTTTCCACTTGGGTGTTGAGTGAGGCTTTGTTGATTTTAAAATCCAAGCTATATCCTCCACTTTGATATGAAGCAAATTCTCCTTTCTCATAATTGTGGGTAGTAAGTATGCTCTCCATTCGGATACGACGATGATGTCTCATCTCTTAAAATTAACCAACATACTTGTGTTGTAAAATTTTTAAAGGTGAACTACGAGTACCCTTATCCCCTATTGCACAAAAGGTGGTACGTAGGAACTAAAGGTTCGCAACCGCGGCAGGTGCAAAAATTGTAAAAAATACTTCTTTTCTCACCTTCACCATCTATTTTTGTATACAACATTTATTTACAAAATACATAAATTTTCAAAGAGATTCCTACGGAGTACCATAGATGTTTAGGGTGCTAATACCTTCCCTTTGAATAACCAACCCCCAAACTTATATTCTCTCCCCCTCTTTTTTGAGTTATTCGCTCTTTTCCCATTCCTATGTAAACAAAAAGTGCGGTGACGATTTTTATTTGATATGTGCGAGTTAAGTCAATCCAATGGCTTAGTCTCAACATTTATACCGCTATAAAAAATGGCGACTTCACTGCGGAAAGATCGACCAAATGATGGTCCATCCCTAAATTGGTTAAGCATATCTTTGTTTATTTGTGTATGTGCTATTATCTGTTGTATATCATATGTTGTATATATGTTTGTCTGAATTTTCCTGGTTTTTAGGGTGTTTGGTGATTTCTCATAAGTCCTATACCCGGACTTAGGCAAACTTAAGATAGGGCGGATGGTATAGTCAGGTTAACTTTGAGGGAGTAATCCCAAAACAGGAGACATGAGATCCCCCACTCAGTGGATGCCCCTTTGACTGTAGTGTTGTTTACCGAGTAACCGGAAAGACATGCTGCTTTCAACCTAGGAGCATGCTAAAACTGAGGATCGTAGAACCCTTAACCAATCATGGCCTTTTAGGTGTAGTGCAGAAACTATGACGGAGTAATTTGGAAATGGTTGTGATGCAATACTACACTCAGACGAGTTTTTCCTGAGAATATTACTAATTACCGAGTCAATCGAGACATTGGTAATATCCGAAGGAAGGATGTAGACTATGGGATACTCTTAGAACCTTGTTCGGTAGGTGATAAACTATTAGACCATATCTCGTGGGTAGTACCTTTGACTTCATGCTTGTGACGTCAAACCTATGAACCCCCCATGTTTGTGATATTGTATGTGATTGTTGCATCATGCATTCATTCACCCATGAGCATCCTTTAAAACATTTGTTTCAAGGGACTTAAAGTTTACTTTTTGCGAATATCTCAGGTACTTTTGACCATGGATTCTGGAAAAAGAAAGACTCAAAAGTACAAATTCAAGGATCCTAAGATAGATGATTTGATGAGTCTGATTCCCGAGATTGAGAGTTCTACAAATTTTCGAAAGAAATATGGATTCGTCGTGTCCCTTATAAAGCTTAGGGTGAAGGAGGGTATTTTCTTGACTTTGGTCCAGTTTTATGATCCGATGTGTCGATGTTTTACTTTTCCGAATTATCAGTTGGTGCCTACATTGGAGGAGTATTCTTACCTATTAGGTTTAACTATCACAGATCGTGTTCCTTTCATCGGTTTGGAAGAAGAGCCCAAGTCCCATGAGATTGCTGCCATGGTTCATTTGGGGAAGTATGAGATTAAGGCTCACATGACTACCAAAGGAGGAGTCATAGGATTACCCGCTAAGTTTTTATTGGAGAAAGCTTGCTACTTTTCTAGGATGAAGATTACAATTGCTTTTGAGGCCATCTTTGCTCCACTTTCCTACGGGTTGTTCTTATTCCGTACGTCGACAAATTTATGAATATCAATGCCATCAGAATCTTTTTGATTGGAAACCCAGTCCCTACATTATTTGGAGATGCATATTACTCCATTCATCTTCGGGATTCTTATCATGGATGGATGATCATTTGTTGCACGCCTTTGTTGTATCATTGGTTTATTTCTCACTTACCTAAGTCTGACGCTTTCTAGGATATCAAGAAGGAACCTCGTTGGGATCTGAAGATTATGCCTCTAACTCATTCTGACATTGTTTGGCATCACCAAGCTTACTATGATATGGATATTGTCGATAGTTGTGGTAGTTTCCCTAATGTACCTCTTCTCGATAATTGTGGTAGTTGTGGTATATCATTCATTTCAAGTTCTCGAGGTGACAACATATGATCAACGATGTTTCAATGATTTGCTTAGAACAAAGTTTATAAAGGTTCATTAAATAATTTATAAGATCAAAGCCTCCTAAAAATGAACCTCAAGATTATTGGATCAAAGATTTCAAATTAAACACACTTGGGCTTGCAAACATAGGTTTGGACCACGAATGATCATTTCTCGAATCAGGACATAATTTAGTGCAATGTTAAGTAATCGTAAGTGGATTTATGTAGAAGTCGCACCTATTTTGAGGTCGGCCAATAGCAATCTATTTACCATATGTTTGGATAAATGATTTGTAGATCATTCTTTAACAACATTTAGTACAAGTGAGAAGGGGATAAGATGAAGAGGGAAAATAAATATTTGAACCAAGTAGTTTAATCAAATCATCATTAAAATCATTCATCCATTTTGGTGGAGTTAAACTCAACACCTAAGATCTAATGATATTAATGAAGCTCATTATTGTAACCCAATTTTTGCCCCTAAGATCAATTCATCATACCATATTGATTCAATCACAACAAGATCACATCAGGGTTCTTGATTCTCCTCCCTACCTTTAGCTTTGCTCTTTGGGGAATCACCAAGCACCTTGACTTGTTTTATTTTATGATCATGAATATTTTGTCTTGATTTTTCCTTTTAATTAATAAAATGCAATGTTGGTTTGTCTTTCTTGTTAATAATGTAGGTAAAGGCAATGAGGCTTAACAAGTTGCTCCTTAGGTTCATGAGTTTATTTCCATGCCCTAGTCAATAAAGCTTGAGAAGTTCAAACTTCACATTGAAGTTGTTTTGTAAGAAATGGCATGGCAAGGTTATTTTGGTTCACCACATTTCAAGGTTATCAAATTTGATTCAAAAGTACAAGGGGTTGATTGAAGAAGTTGTCATTCTTGGACAAGGCTTTGTTCCCATTGGTCACAAGTGCATATTTCTCTAAATTCTCAAGATATAGAAGTGGTTTTGGTGGCTATGAGTTCTCATTTTCATCTTCAACAATTTCTATCTACAAAGCATTTGTGTTGGTACAAGGAGTTTGTTCAAAATTTTCAAAGTTCCTCAAAGCATTTTCTTGATCTAGGAGCTAGGGTTTTGAACTTCAAAGAAGCATATCTTGCTCATCTTTTGTTATTTTTGAGTGATTCCAAAAACATCCTTCTCTTCAAAGGTTTATCAACAAATCACTTCAAAAGTTTCAAGGAGTTTCCATGTGGAAGAAACTTGATGATAAAGAAAGATTACAAGTCCTACAGATCAATCCCCAATTTCTCATGTGTGACTTCAAATGATCATAACTTGGTCAATTTTTATCACCTTGAACCCATTCCTTTTCCAAAATAATCTTGAGGATGTGAACTTTACGCCTTCTTTGATATGAAAAGTGAGAAAATGTATGGAAGATGCCCTAAGGATACAAAATATTATAGGTCATTTCATGATTTTTTTGCCAATTTCAACAATTTATAACTCTCTCAATTTTTGGAAATTTTGAATGGTTCAAGTTTCAAAATGTCATTCAAGAGGCCTATTTCATGCCATCTTTTTTGGTCAATAGAAAATTTCAAGTGGAAGGCCATGTTTGGATGAAAAACATTTTAGGTCACTTTTGAAGGAAAAGATGAAATATTTCTAAGTATGGAAAATCAACTTCTTTTTCCCAACTTTGACCCAATGTAACTTTCAGCTCAAGCATCCATTTGATTCCATTCTTTTTCCATAGCAAAACTTGTAACCTCATATTTCTAAAGCATCAAGAATCATGCCTTAAGACCCCCTGAGTTTAGAATGCCATTAGATTGAACTTGGTAACTTGGAACTGAAGTTTCTTCATAAGTCAGAATTTGAAATCTTTGTTTTGGCTTCTAATCACAATTTTTCCATGCGTTTTTGCCTTTAAACATGTTTAGTGAAGTTCCAGAATTGATTAGCACAACAAAATGCGCGTTTTGGATTGGTTTTGAACAAATTAAAAGTCACACTTTTCTTGTTTGCAACTTAACACGATTTCCCTCCAAACTTAACTTGCTCCATAAATCAAAATTCTTCCAATTCGAAATCTATTCTCAAGCCTTTTTCCATCAATTTTTTCCATCAATTCACCTTCCTTGATCTTCCCTGAAGCTAACTATATAATTACATTCAAGAATCATGCCCTATATTGCTCCATAGAAGTCGAGTTTCAGAGCTCTGCAACTAAACTTCAATAGGTAGATTCCTTCATCAATCCTTCAAAACTTTGATATCATTGTGATGCTCTCATTTCCCTGGTTCTAGTCGCAACACTTAATTTTATCTGAAAACATGTTTTGACCATGAATTTTCAAATCCCTTTTCAAAAATTTCCTTCCAATTTGCATGAGCTACAATTTATATAAATTTGTCGCGAAGGTGTGGTTATCTTCGTCTTGGAGAGATGGAGCGAATGGAATAGGTCTGAGCTTCTGATTTTACAATTTAAGAGATCTACAATTCACGTTGGCTGGAGGTTCAAGATGACCAACGTGTCATCTTCCAACCAATGAAGGCGCGCCATCTGTTTTTTTGAAAATCAGATTTAATTAATTATTATATGCTTTATTCACTAATGACCATGATATGCACAGTGCGCCAGATCCCTTGGATTTGATTACTTACGAGTTTGGACTCTCATCCAATGGTCCGTATATTTTTGACTTTATTTTTCTTTTCTAATTTTTATATTTAATCGTTTTAAACTTCAAAAAATTATAGAAAATTCATTTTTAGTCCAAAAAATCTGAAAAAATAATGAAAAATATTTTTGATCATTTTCTTTGAGTTTTATTTTTTTTTCACAATTTAATTTTGTGTTTTTGTATTTTTTACAAATTTTCATTTTATTTGAATTGTTTTAAATATTTAAAAATACTTTGATACATTTTTAACTTCTGAAAAAAATTATGGAATGATCCAATGATATTGTGACAATTATTGGTGACCTCATTTTATTTTTGTTTATGATTTTTTATTTTTTTTACTATTTTTGGTTTATTTTACTCATTTCTTTTAATTTTAAAAATAGTTTCTGACTTTTAAAAATTACCAAAAATTTTATAAAATCATTTTAATTCATTTCTGATTTTTCCATGGTCTTACTTTTTATTTCTTGATTAATTTGAATATATTTGATATTTTTCTCCTTTATTTCTATTTTAATACTTTTTAAAAAAACCTTTTTTATGTATATATTAAATGCAATATTATTTTGTGATTATTTTCTGGCTGATCTTAGATTAAATTTTTGGTCATGAACTTTGTTAACATCATTGGATCCATGGTGTTGAGTCTAACTCCACAAAAATGGATGAATGATTTTAATAATAGTTTGATTTAAATTTAATTCAAAAGTGGTTTGTATATTCTCTCCCATCCCTCTTCATCTTATTCCTTTCTTATTGCACTAAGTGTAACTGGAACATGATCTCTATATCATGTCTCAAAACAAATGGTGCATAGATTGCTATTTACTGGCGTCAAAATAGGTGCGACTTCTATATAAGTCCACTTACGATTGCTTAACATAGCGCTAAATTTTGTCCTGATTCGAATAAATGATCATTAGTGGTCCAAACCTATGTTTGCAAGCCCAAGTATGTTGATTATATCTCTTTGATCCAATAACCTTAAGATTCATTGTGTGGAGGCATTGGTTCTACCAATCCTCTAATGGATCTATAACACTTTTGGTCAACGCGGATCACTTAAACATCATTGATCGTTAAATAGTACTTTTGAGGATTCCAAATGGATGATATACTTGACAAAAAGCAAATGCAACTTGTTGTGTAGAGGCTTTGGTTCTACCAATCCTCTAATGTGTTCCAAATGCAAGTTTTAAGATGGTCATCCAACTAACCACTAATTATCAAATTATTTTTACTTCGTGGCCTTTTATTTTTTATGCTTTATGTACCATTTACTTTAAGAATTACATTTCATGTCATTTTTATTTTTCTCATTTGAGCTTTTGTTTTCTCTTCTAAGATACTTAATAATCAACATGAACCATAAAAATCTTTAATGATACTTGGACTATTTGGTTACTATCCTTGGAATTATGGAGCGTTGGACTTATTGGACTTAGGATTAGAAACCTTGGCCTATGTTAGAGTCCTTGACCTTATTTGATATTTTGACTGGAGTTCTTGAGGTTCACCTCAAGACATTGGGTTGTTTGTTTGTTTTGTGTGCAGGTTATTGTGATTACATTCTTTGTTTGTAATATGGAATTCACCCGTATACATCCATTACTTTGCCCAATTTTTATGAAGACTTAATACATTTGAAGTTTGGTTCCCTCAAGAGGTCTAGTATCTTTGCTTACTTGGTTTCAATCCAAAGAATGGGAACTCCATCTTGACTCAAAATGTCAATTATTGGCTTCTTGTTGATTAGACGGTTCTTATCCCTAGCTTTTATCTTATGCTTTAGGATAGTCCATTCTTCTCCTCCCATATTCTTTAATTTCAAAAATCTTCTCCCTCCTTTTGAAAACTCTTCTTGTTTTTTAAACTTGAACCACTTTCATAATAAACTTGGACTTATGTCCATGTATTTTTAAAACATTTTCATAAATAAACTTCAATAAACTTAATAATACTTTGGCATTTTTGTGTGAGAAGACTAAAAGTCAATCAATCTCATTTCAAGCCATTTTTGACACTTTGGATTTTTACTTTAAAAAACTTTTCTCAAAAGATTGGACTCTTGTCAATCCTTGTAGTGATGCAAACAACTATACTTCTATAATATGTAGTGAAGTGATATATTTTCCACTTGGGTGTTGAGTGAGGCATTGTTGATTTTGAAATCCAAGACATATCCTCCACTTTGAGATGATGCAAATTCTCCTTTCTCATGATTGTGGGTAATAAGTATGTTTTCCACGCGGATGATGACGATGATGTCTTATCTCATAAAAATAACCAACACATTTGTGTTCTTTTTTTTAAAATTTTTTTGAAAGAAGAACTACATGTACCCTGATCCCCTATTGTAGGAAAGGTGGTACGTAGGCACTAAAAGTTCGCAACCGCGATGGGTGCAAAAACCATAAAAATATATTTCTTTTCTCACCTCCACCATCGATTTTATACAACATTTTATAGCCAAAATATACAGATTTCACAAAGAAGTTTCTCCGGAGTACCGTGGATGTTTTGGGTGCTAATACCTTCCCGTTGCATAACCAACCCCTTACCTTGAATCTTTCCCCCTCTTTTTGGGTTATTCGCTCTTTTCCCATTCCTTCGGAAACAATAAAGCGCATTGGAGATTTTTATTTTGATCTGTATAAGTCAAGTCAATCATATGGCTTAGTCTTAAAACATTTCAACCGCTACAAGAAAAATGGCGACTTCACTGGGGAAAGGTTGACCTCTTACTGGTCCATCCCTAAGTGGGTTAAGCCTATCTTTGTTTATATATGTATATGTGTTATTATTATTTTTTGTGTTATATGTTGTATATATGTTTGTCTGGATTTTCCTGGTCTTCAGGGTGCTTGGTGATTACTCATAAGTCCTATACCCAGACTTGGGAAAACTTTAAGATAGGGCGGGCGATATAGTCATGTTAACTTTGAGGGAGTAATCCCAAAAAAGGAGGCATGAGATCCCCCACTCAGTGGAGGCCCCTTTGACTGTAGTGTCGTTTATCGAGTAATCGGGAAGACGTACTGCTTTAGACCTGGGAGCCTGCTGAAACTGAGGACCATAGAATGCCAAACCCATCTTGGCCTTTTAGGTGTAGTGCGGAAGCTATGACGGAGTAATCTGGAAATAGTTGTCATGCGATACTATGCTCGGATGAGTCTTTCTTGAGAGTATTACTAATTACCGAGTTAATCGGGAAGTTGGTAATATCTGAAGGAAGGATGTAGACTCTGGGAACCTCTAGAACCTTGTTCAGCAAGTGATAACTTTTAGACCAACACCTTATGGGTAGTACCTTCGACCTCATGCTCGTGACATTGAACCTATGAACCCTATATGTGTGATCTTGTGTGTGATTGTTGCATCATGCATCCATGCACTCATAAGCATCTTTTGAAGAAACCATATTTCAAGGGATTTAAAGGTTGACCATTTGTAAATATCTCAGGTACTTTCTAACCACGGATTCTGGAAAGAGAAAGACCGAGAAATAAAGTTTCAAGGATCCCAAGATAGATGAGTTGATCAGTCTAATTCCCGAGATCGAGTGTTCTGCAGAAATTCAGAATAAGTATGGATCCATTATTCCTCTCATGAAGCTGAAGATGAAGAAGGGTATTCTCTCGACCTTGGTCTAGTTCTATGATCCAATATATCATTGTTATACTTTTCCCAACTATCAGTTGATGCCCATAATGGAGGAGTATTCTTCTCTATTGGATTTACCTGTTACCGATTGTGTTCCTTTTACTGGTTTGGAGGGTGAGCCAAAACCACATGAGATTGTTGCTTTGATTCATCTGGGGAAATCTGAGGTGGAAGCCCATATGACTACTAAAGGAGGAATTATAGGATTACCAGCTCAGTTCGTATTGGAGAAAGCTCATTACTTTTCCAGAATGAAGAGTGCAGTTGCTTTTGAAGCCATCTTTACTCTACTTGCTTATGGGTTGTTCTTATTTCCTAATGTGGACAAGTTTGTTGACATTAACGCTATCAGGGTCTTCATGATTGGAAGCCCAATTCATACGTTGTTGGGTGATGCTTATTACTCTACTCATCTTCGGAATTCTTATCATGGGGGGACATTATCTGTTGCACGCCTCTGTTGTACCGGTGGTTTATCTCTCATATGCCTTAGTCTGATGCTTTTTGGGATGTCAAGAAGGAACCCTGTTGGGATCCTAAGATCATGGAACTTACTCACTCAGGTATTGATTGGTATCATCGAGCTTACCAGGATATCGAGATTATTGATAGTTGTGGTAGTTTCCCCAATGTACCTCTTCTTGGCACAAATGGAGGAATGAACTATAACCATGTTCTTGCACGACGACAACTCGGTTATCCGATGAGGGATAAACCGAATAGTATTCATTTGAGTAGTTTCTTTCTGAAGGAAGGAGAAGACCATAGGGAAGATAGGGAGCAGCTTGTGAAGGCCTGGCATCACATTCATAAGAGGAGTAGGAAGGATTTGGGACCTAGGGGTGTTGTGTCTTTGGAGCCATATCTTCAGTGGGTCCGATTGAGAGCTATTCAGTTAAAGATGTCGTATACCAGGGAGACACCCATGTCTAATCTATTTGTGAAAACCACCCCCTCTTATTAGATGATCTAGAAGATATGCAACTTGCTTTGGTTAGGATGCAACAGGAAAAGGATGCTTGGAAGAACAAGTTCCAAACTTTAGAGAGTTTCTATAGAGCAGACTTGAAGGAGAAAGACAACTTGATTGAGATCCTTGAGAGTCGAGCGATATAGTCTATGGAGAGGAAAGGGGATTTATTTTCTCCTAAGCCTCAATTAGGTGCTGATAACTCACTTCCTGATTCAGATGATTGGAAGGAGCTTGCCACCATATATGAGGAAGAAAACCAGAGGTTGAAGGCTCAGATTGCCAGGCTCACGGGGAAGCGTCATCATATAGAGTGATCTCCATCAGTTCTATTTCTCAGGGTTTTAGATTTTATTTTCATCTTGTACTTGGGATCATTGAAACTTGTAATCCATTTTGGAGTTGTCATAATAAAATTTTCCAGTATTTCAAATGCGTTATTACTTTGATGTTTGCAATATGTCTATAAACTTTAAATCCCTTAAAATATTTATAACAAAATAAAATTAATCATGTGCATTGCACATCATGCATCATATTTCATGTATTTCTTGCATTTGTTATGCATATCCAAGTGTCTTACCAAGCTTCTTTACTTTGTTCAGCAAGCTGACTCACCACTACAACACTCGAGCTAATTTAAGAAAGAAGATGGAAAACTTAGAAAAAGAAAATCGCGAGTTGTGCAAGGAAGTTTATGCTTTGAAGGCCAACATGGCCAATCTGACTATTCTGATGGAAACTCTGGTGGCTGCTCAGAATCAGCCACCAAGTGTTCAACCTCAACCAACAAGGGCAACTACTGAAGCTCTGACTATTCCCGTATCTGCTACTCCAGCTGTTGTTCAAAAACGCATGCCCCAAGGTTATCCATGGGGAATGCCAGAGAATTTTGCACCTGAAGGTTTCAATCTTGGTCCTCAAGATACTCCAGTTGTTCAGACTATTGTTACTCCTGCACCTCATGTGGTGCATACTGCTCCTGCTGCACCTCCTTCGGTGAATATGGTTCTGTTTGTTAATGATGATGTGTGTCGTCCTTTCCCTCCACCAATTGAAGACTTTGGTCTTTATGATAAAATGGATGATTTTCAAGAGCAGTTTGAAAATATGCAGAGAGAAATGAAGGCCCTCAAGGGAAAAATCTATTTGGGCAGAATGTGAACGAGTTATGCTTGGTCCCAAATGTTAAGATACCTGCTAAGTTTAAAGTCCCGGAGTTTGAGATGTACAAGGGAAACACTTGCCCTCGTGCTCATTTGGTGATGTACGTAAGGAGAATGTTTACCCATACTGGTGATCAGCGTCTGCTGATTCACTTTTTTCAGGATAGTTTGACCGGTGCTGCACTGGAGTGGTATATGAGTTTGGACAACGCCAATATCCATACTTTTAATGATTTGGGAGAAGCATTCATCAAACAATACAAGTACAACATGGACATGGTGCCTGACCGTGATCAACTCAGGGCCATAGTTCAGAAAGATAGGGAATCGTTCAAAGAATATGCACAGAGATGGCATGAGGTAACTGCCCAAGTGATTCCTCCCATGGAAGAGAAGGAGATGACTAAGATTTTCTTGAATACGCTGGGTGCTTTCTACTACGAGAGGATGGTAGCAAGTGCGCAAAGTGACTTTACTGAAATGGTAGGGATGGGTATTCGCTTAGAAGAGGCTTTAAGAGAAGGCCATTTAACGAAGAATGAAGGATATGAAGGTGTGAAGAAGCCATCTTATGGGTTTACCAAGAAGAAAGAAGGAGATGCAAATGCTGTTATACAAGAGAGGAGGAAAAAAAACTCCAAGAAGGAATTATCATGGTCATCAGCAAGTCGCCTCAGTTACTCCCGTTGCTTATCAGAGACCGTCCCAGCAGAGGAATCAAGGGTATAATCAGAGAAGGGAGAGTTGTAACCCTATTCCTATGAGTTATACAGAGTTACTACTGGCGTTGATTCAAATGAAGTTGGTTCAAACCTGATCACCTCCCGCCGTACCATCACCATTGCCTTGGTATTACAAGGCAGACCAAACATGTGCCTTTCATCAAGGAGCGCCAGGGCATAATGTTGAGAATTGTTATCCTTTGAAGACTGAGGTACAGAAATTGGTGAAGTCTGGTATTCTATCCTTCAAGGATGTGGGTCCTAATGTGAAAGACAATCCTCTACCCAAGCATGGAGGAGCAAATTATGTGAATATGGTGGCCGGTTGTCTAGGCGACTTCCAGATTTTTGATATTCATCTAGTTAAAGGAGATTTGGTGAAAATGCATGCATACCTTTGTGGATTTAGCTATTATACGTATAACCATACCGGTTGTGTTATTTGCAGTACAGACATACAGGGTTGCGATAAGATAAAGGCTGATTTATAGGAGATGATAGATGAGGGCCTCATCCACATAATTAGGCCTTGGGAAAAGTATGAAGAGGAAGTGAATATGGTTTCTGGATGTCCTGGAGAATTCATAATTTTTGATGTAGAGTATATGAATGACGACCTCGTGTAGTTGCATGCTACCTTCTGCCATACGGTTGGTCAGGTGGAACACCAATATGGATCTTGCCAAGTTTGCTGTCGAGACCCCCGAGGATGTTCAATCGTGAGGAAGGGTGTTCAGTTGTTGTTAGATAATGGAACTATCAAGGTCACAAGTCAGAGGGATGATTACCATGAGGTTGATATGATTGAGGTTTGTTTTGCTGAAGAAGATTCAGATGAAGAGTATGCCTCCCCAAATGAGTATTTCTCTTCAAATGAAGATTTGTTTTCCAGAAATGACTTATTGATGACTGATTATGTTGAAGAAGGGGTAAACGTCATCGTGCCTTGTTTTGGTGCACCCACCCATTTTGAAGTTGAGTATTATAGCAAGCAAGTTGTTACCCCATTGGTGATTAGTTTGCCGGGTCCTATCCCCTACAAGTCAAATAAGGTTGTGCCTTACAAATACAACGCTACAATCTTAGAGGATGGAGTGGAAATTCCCATCCAGCCAATGCCTGATGTTGGGAATATAGATGAAAATAGCAGGGTGACCCGTAGAGGTCGTGTGTTTGCACCAGTTGTTCGAAGAGATGGTGCTGGAAAGAAAATTGTTGAAAATGATGAACCTAAGAAGGCTACGGGTGAGACTAGTGGAGCTACGTTAGAGAAAGAAGTGGATGATATTTTGAAGATAATCAAGATGAGCGACTACAGAATTGTAGATCAGCTACTGCAGACTCCTTGAAAAGTATCTATCTTAGCTTTATTGATGAACTCCTCTGCTCACAGATAATCCTTGATGAGGGTACTGAACCAAGCTTTTATGGAGAGTGATATGCCAATAGACCAATTCAGTAGCGTAATACGAAACATTATGTCATGTACTAACTTGAGTTTCTGCAATGATGAATTACCAGATGAAGGGAGGAATCACAACCTGTCCCTCCACATCTTTATGAACTGTAAGAATGATTCACTATCCAATGTGCTGATTGATAATGGATCCGCGTTGAATGTTATACCGAGGAGTACGCTTATGAAGTTGAAATATCAAGGAACGCCTATGCCCCCGAGTGGCATCATTGTGAAAGCATTTGATGGGTCAAGGAAATCTGTTATTGGTGAAGTGGACTTGCCTATTCATATAGGACCACATTTGTTTTAGATAACTTTCCAGGTCATGGACATTGTTCCCGCTTATAGTTACTTTCTAGGACGATCGTGGATACATGAGGCAGGGGCTGTCACTTCAACTTTGGACCAGAAGCTAAAGTTTGTACGTGAAGGGAAAGTAGTGATCATAAATGGGGAACATGCATTATTGATATCTCATTTGTCCTCTTTCAGCATTGTAGAGGCGGATGAAGCTGTTGTTGGAACCAAGTTCCAAGCCTTATCCATTGACAACATAAGAGGAACTGAGAACTTCATGGTTTCACTTAAGGACGCGCAACAGGTTATGCGTAATGGTCATAGTGAAGTTTGGGGACGAATTATGGATCCACCTGTGAACAAGAACAAAACTGACTTAGGGTTCTCTTTGAAGAATGAAAAAGGTAAGGGCATGAAGGCCAAGTCTGCGGCAGGCAGGTATCAAGACATCTTCCGTAGCGGGGGTTATCTTCATCTGACTGTTTCCAGGATTAACACCATTGTAGAAGATGAAGCAGAGCAGGAAATGCTGAATTATGTGACGCACGGAGTTAGGGTCCAGAACTGGATCACCATTGATGTTCCCTCTTGCATACATGTTTCAAAGTAATTTGTTTTGTTAATATTTTTGAAAAAGCTTTCACTCTGCCCAAGGTGGAAGTATTAATGTTATAGGGCTTATCTGTTTGCTGCGACTTTTAAAATCAATAATAAAAGTTGTCTTTGCTTCCCATTGTGTTTTTTATTTTATTTTCCACTTTTCTTGGAAAATGGTAATCAGAAAAAACCTTTCAAAATAAATAATAACTGAAATTCAATCTGCATGATCACTTGTTATATGTGTCAGTTTCTAAATATAATCACAAATCAAATGTGCAGATTAATTAAAAAACATGTTGAATACAATGAACCTGCACCCTCTCCCAACTTTGAATGTCCTGTGTATGGGGCCGAAGAAGAAGATTATGATGAGATTCCAGAAGAGGTCTCACGGTTTCTTGAGCACGAGGAAAATACCATTCAACCATATAAAGAGCCATTGGAAGTGATCAATTTGGGTTCAGAAGAAGATCCAAAGGAAGTTAGGATTGGAGCATTGCTGCATCCTGATGTGAAGAGCAGGTTGATTAATCTGTTAAGAGAGTATGCAAATATTTTTTCTTGTTCTTATCAAGATATGTCTGGTCTAGATATAGATATTGTAGATCACCATTTGTCGTTGAAGCCAGAGTGTCCGCTAATCAAACAAAAGTTGATAAAAACTCACCCAGATATGGCAGTAAAAATCAAAGAGGAGGTTCTAAAGCAGATTAATGCTGGTTTTCTTGTGACATCGGTGTATCCTCAATGGATTGCCAATATTGTCCCAGTACTAAAAAAAGACGAAAAAGTCCGCATGTGCGTAGATTATAGAGATCTAAATAAAGCTAGTCCAAAAGATGATTTTCCATTGCCACACATTGATATGCTAGTGGATAGAACATCAAACTTCAAAGTATTCTCGTTCATGGACGGATTTTCCGAGTATAATCAAATAAAAATGGCTCCAGAGGACATGGAAAAAACAACGTTTATCACACCCTGGGGAACATTCTGTTACAGAGTGATACCCTTCGGGTTGAAGAACGCTGGTGCAACGTACCAGAGCGTTATGACAACCCTATTCCATGATCTGATGCACAAGGAAATTGAAGTATATGTTGATGATATGGTTTCTAAATCCCAGAATGAAGAAGGGCATGTAGAAGATTTATTGAAGTTGTTTCAGCATTTGAGGAAGTACCGTCTCAGCTTGAATCCAAGTAAATGCACATTCGGTGTTCGATCAGGAAAATTGTTGGGTTTCATTGTTAGCCAGAAAGGAATTGAATTTGACCTTGATAAATTCAAGGAAATTAAAGAGATGCCAACGCCAAGAACTGAAAAGCAAGTCAGGGGTTTCCTTGGGCGTTTGAATTATATTTCTAGATTCAGTTCCCACATGACTGCGACATGTGAACCGATCTTTAAGTTGTCAAAAAAAGATCAAGGTTGTGTATGGACGGATGACTGCCAAAGGAAATTTGAAAGTATTAAAGAATATCTGCTTGAATCTCCTATCTTGCTCCCTCTTGTAGAAGGAAGACTGTTGATTATGTATCTGACCGTGTTAGATGAATCCATGGGTTGTATTCTAGGACAACAGGATGAAACAGGAAAGAAGGAGTTCGCTATTTATTATCAGTAAAAAATTCACTAATTGTGAGTCACGGTATTCCATGCTGGAAAAGACATGTTGTGATTTGGCCTGGGCGGCAAAGTGTTTGCGGCAGTATATGTTGAATCACACTACTTGGTTTATCTCAAAAATGGATCCAATCAAATACATTTTTGAAAAGCCTGCTCTTACTGGGAGAATTGCCCGCTGGAAGATGTTGTTATCTGAATATGATATCGAATACCGCACTCAAAAGGTATCAAAAGCAACGTTTTGGCAGATTATCTTACTCACCAACCAATGGAGGATCACCAGTCTGTAGAATATGAATTCCCCGATGAGGATGTGATGTTCCTGAAGGTGAAAGATTGTGATGAACCATTGCCTGATGAAGGTTTTGACCCTGAATCTCGTTGGAGTATGATATTTGATGGAGCTGTGAATGCTTATGGTAAAGGAATTGGTGCTGTGATTGTCACTCCTCATGGATCGCACATTCCTTTTACCGCAAGGTTAACATTTGATTGTACTAATAATATGGCCGAATACGAGGCTTGCATCATGGGTCTCGAAGAAGCTATTGATCTCATAATTAAAATTCTATATGTGTATGGTGATTCAACTTTGGTAATAAGTCAGATTAAAGGAGTGTGGGATACTCGTCACCCCGACTTGATCCCTTATAAAGACTATGCTAGAAGATTATTACCCTTCTTTAATAAAGTTGAACTCCATCACATTCCTAGAGATGAAAATCAAATGGCGGATGCTGACAACTCTGGCTTCTATGTACCAAGTGAATACTTGGAATGATATACCCCAAATTATGGTTCAACGTTTGGATAAGCCCTCTCATGTGTTTACAACAGAGGAGGTAGAAGATGAAAAACCTTGGTATAATGATATCAAGCATTTTCTTCAGACTCAGGAATACCCGATTGGTCGGTCGAAGAAAGATAGAAAGACATTGAGAAGATTGGCATGAAGTTTCATCCTCAGTGAAAATGTGTTGTACTAGAGAAATTATGACATGGTCTTGCTCAGATGCGTGGATAGACACGAAGCAGACATGTTAATGCATGAGATTCATGAAGGTTCATTTCACACTCATGCCAATGGACATTCGATGGCTAAAAAGATGCTAATGGCAGGTTATTATTGGCTGACAATGGAGTCCGACTGTTACAAATTTGCAAAGAAGTGCCATAAATGCTAGGAATATGCAAACAAGGTCCATGTACCTCCGACACTTCTCAATGTAATTTCCTCCCCGTGACCTTTCTCTATGTGGGGTATTGACATGATTGGGATCATAGAACCCAAAGCTTCGAATGGACACTGTTATATCTTGGTAGCAATTGATTACTTCACCAAGTGGGTGGAGGCTGCTTCATATGCCAATGCTACTAAGAAGGTGGATGTGTGCTTCATTAAGAATAACCTTATATGTCGGTATGGTGTGCCGAGCAGAATCATCACTGACAATGGCTAGAATTTGAACAATAAGATGAAGACATAATTTTGTGAAGAATTTAAGATTGTCCATCACAATTCATCTCCATACAGGCCAAAGATGAATAGGGCTTTTGAAGCTGCTAATAAGAATATCAAGAGAATTATCTAGAAAATGGTTGTTACTTATAAGGATTGGCATGAAATGCTTCCTTTTGCTCTGCATGGATATCGAACATCTGTCCGCACTTCAACAGGAGCAACCCCGTTCTCCCTAGTGTATGGAATGGAAGTTGTACTCCCTATCGAGGTGGAGATTCCCTCTTTATGTGTGATAATGGAAACCAAATTGACAGAGGTTGAATGGGTCCAAAACAGGTTTGACCAATTGAATTTTATTGAGGAGAAGAAAATGACGGCTTTGTGTCATGACAAGTTACATCAAAGAAGAATGAAGAAAGCTTTTGATAAAAAGGTCAAGCCTCGTGAATCCAGAGAAGGCGACCTCGTTCTCAGGAAGATCATGTCTTCCAATGCTGATTCTAGGGGCAAGTGGACTTCCATTTTTGAAGGCCCATATGTTGTCAAGAATGCCTTCTCTGGCGATGCATTAATTCTTGAAACTATGTATGGCGAGGAGTTCCCACGTCCCATGAATGTTGACGCAATCAAGAAATACTTCGCCTAAAGAAATAAAAGAATAGCTCGCTAAGATGAAAACCTGAAATGGCGACTTAGGAAAAAAAAGAGTGTCTCGGTAAGTTGAAAAACCACAAGGGCAGCTTAGGTAAAAATTAGGGACTTTCTTGGCAAGTAACTACGTTAGACAATACTTGATCATTGAAGCAACAATCTTCTCGGATCCTCACCATACTTCAACAGAAACTGCTGCTCAGGATTTCAAAAGTTGTTAGAGGGGATAGTGGTCATTGCATCTCAATGTATCTTTTCCATTATATGTTAGCATTTTCTGAACTTTGTAATCATCTCTGGAGTCTCGCCATTCGTAGACTGCCATTCTATTAATGAAATTTGAGCTTTTACCCAATTCTTTGTATTTCTTATTTTGTATAGCTTGCAAAGACTCCATTTATTATTGATAATAACTTTCAAAGCAAAAGATTAAATAACAAATCGATTTTTTCAAAAAGAATTTACAATTTGCTTTTACTTTTGGATTTGTGATGAAGCAACGACAACAAAAATGGTGATCCCAGGAATGGACAAACTCCAGTCATTTTGAAAAGTTTTTGTTCCCCTCTGGAAGTTTCATGCAGGATGTTTTCACCGTATTAGGTTTATGACTCTGGTATCCTCGGTCAAGTTTGGATTCATTTCTCCTTTTTTCTGAGTTTTCATGATGTGAAGTTTCAACCCGCATTTTCACCAGGGAAGTTTTAGTTCAGTTGGATAGAAGTTTTTTTTCTAGAGATGTTGGTACCATAATCACTCTTGAATAACACAAGTCCTTGGTTTCTCTAGTGAAGGACGTATTATGGTTTTCCCTTTGTGGATGTGTTGTTAACCTCACCAATGAAGTAGGCCTGAATTCCCCAGTGAATGTTTTGATGTTTTGGTGCCAGTCTGCTTCACCTGAGACTGGTTTGCCAATCTCCAGTAGAAATGTTACTTTTAAAAACATTGGTTTCCCCAGTGAAGCTTGAATAGGGATGTTCTATCCCTGTATCTATACTATTCTATCACTTTGTTTTGTTTACTTTCAGATTATGTTGCTCCCCAGTAAATCTAAAGCAGCCAGTAGGTTTTGTTTTCTCAGTGGGCATTTACTTTTTATTGGAATGATCATCTTGGATGAAGTTTAGTCGAGTGTTGTTAGTGCCCGAGGTGGTTTTGCTTGGTTAATCCCGGTGTTGTATATCTGTTTTGTCAGCATACGCGCGATAACACTCATACATTCATACATACATCATGCATAGCTAAAATTGGAAAATCATTGTTCGTTGACATTTGTTAATTTTTTTGTTGACATATCACCTTGTTTTGCAGAGTTACGTTGTCCTCCCTTCAATAGAGTGTTGGCCTTAAGCAGAAAGCGTATATTCTTTCAATTTCCCCACTGAGTTGTCCCTTATGGAATATTTTTGCTTTAGCCTTCCTGTACAACTCCTTGTTTGGATGGATTTGGTTTTCCCTCTTGAGTTTATTTCTCAAAGGATGTATTTTGGTTTACTGTTTCGTTCCAGTTTATTTCTGGTTTGAATCTGTGGTTCCATGACAATATTATTTACTTTAGATTTTTGAAAACGCCAATTTTTGGTTGGTGCATTTATTTTGCACGAGAAGACTTTATATCCTCAACAGGAATATCGTGGCATCTCCCCAGGAAGTCATATTTCATCTCCGCAGGAAGTCATATTTCTTTCCCCAGAAAGTCATTTCTTTTTACAATCCTCCATGACAACAAGTAGCAAGTCTCTTTATTTGAGCAACTTGTGCTTCCCTGTAAAAGTCGACGTAACGTTTTTTGCTATCTCCTCTGTGAGTGAATAGTTTGCAGTTTGTCGTCAAATTACACCAATGGATGGCAAGACTTTCAATATCACAAGAAACAGCTCGTTGTGAAATCTCGGCCAGTGGAAGTCTCTTTATTTGAGACATCTTATATATTACCCTTTCTAGGAAGAATGCCTTGGTTAAAGAGGAAGTTGAGACCCGTTCTAGGTTAAATGCCAGAATTTTAGGGAAACTTGATATCTTTTTGCTACCTTCAGTGAAAGTTTGTAGGACAACGGCAGTGAACCTCGATGTTTGTTACCTTTTTTCTACCCTCAGTGAACGTTGGTAGTTCACTGTCAGTGAACGGCAGTGTTATGATACATTCTCTTTCTACCTTCAGTGAAAGTTGGTAGGACATCGGCAGTGAACATCGATCTTTGTTATCATTTTGCTACCTTTAGTGAAAGTTGGTAGGACATCGGCAGTGAATGTTGATGTTTGTTATCTTTTTGCTACCCTCAGTAAACGTTGGTAGTTCATCGTTAGTGAACGGCGGTGTTACGATATTTCCTTTCTCTCTACCTTCAGTGAAATTCGGTAGGACATCGACAGTGAACGTCTATATTTGTTATCTTTTTGCTACCCTCAGTGAACGTTGATAGTTCATCGTCAGTGAACGGCGGTGTTATGAAATTTCTTTTCTCTCTACCTTCAGTGAAAGTTGGTAAAACATTGGTAGTGAACGCCGATGTTTGTTATCTTTTTGCTACCCTTAGTGAATGTTGGTAGTTCATCGTCAGTGAACGACGGTGTTATGATATTTCTTTTCTCTCTACCTTCAGTGAAAGTTGGTAGTTCATCGTGAGTGAACGTCGGTGTTATTTTTATTTTTCTCTCTAGCTTCAGTGAACTTCGGTAGCTTCGCCTTCGCTAGAAGTTGGTGTATCCTTTGACCATTCTACCATCCTCTTTGATTCAGGTCTTTTGATCCACTAGTGATTTATTTTCCTGGTGGGGTCGCTCTCTTGTTTCTTTATTTTTGTTACATCCCGAGTGGTGTTTTGCGTCTCTTTGGTATTGTTCATATGCATTTATGATCATAAACATTTGCATGGTATCTTGGGGCCAAAAATAGGGGTTGTTTTATATTTAAGTATCTTCGATCGCGTCGACATGAAGATTTTTAACCTTCGTATCTCTGGATAGAAGAAACTTAAATAAGGGCAGTTGTTGTACCCAAAATTTTTCCCCTAAGATCCCTTCACCATACCATGTTGGTTCAGTCACAACAAGATCATACTTGGATTCTTGGTTCCCCTCCCTATATTTAGCTTTGCCCTTTTGAGGAATCACCAAGCACCTTGACTTATGTTATTTTGTGATCATGAATATTTTTTGTCTTGATTTCTTCTTTTAACTAATAAAATGCAATGTTGGTTTGTCTTTCTTGTTATCCAAGTAGGTAAAGGCAATGAGATTTAACAAGCTACCCCATGGGTTCATGAGTTTATTTCCATGGCCTAGTCAATAAAGCTTGATAAGTTCAAACCTCACCATTGGTTTTGTTTGGAAGAAATGTCATGGCAAGGTTATTTTGGTTCACCACATTTCAAGGTTATCAAATTTGGTTGAAAAGTACAAGGGGTTGATTGAAGAAGTTGTCATGCTTGGACAAGGCTTTGTTCCCATTGGTCACAAGTGCATATTTCTCTCAATTTTCAAGATATGGAAGTGGTTTTGGTGGCTATGAGTTCTCATTATCATCCTCAATAACTTCTATTTACAAATAATTTGTGTTGGTACAAGTAGTTTATTCAAAATTATCAAAGTTCCTCAAAGCTTTCTCTTGATCTAAGGAGCTAGGGTTTTGAACTTCAAAGAAATGTATCTTGCTCATCTTTTGGTATTTTTGAGTGATTCCAAAGACATCCTTCTCTTCAACGGGTTATAAATAAATCACTTCAAAAGCTCCAAGGAGTTTCCATGAGGAAGAGGCTTAATGAGGAAGAAAGATTACAAGTCCTCCAGATGAATCCCCAATTTTCCATGTGTGACTTCAAATGATCATAACTTGGTAAATTTTTATCACCTTGAGCCCATTAATTTTCCATAATGATCTTGAAGGTGTGATCTTTATGCCTTCTTTTATGTGAAAAGTGAGAAAATGGATGGAAGTTTCCTTAAAGATGCAAAGGATTATAGTTCATTTCATGATTTTTTGCCAACTTCAACAATTCATAACTCTCTCAAACTATGGAGATTTTGAATGGTTCAAGTTTCAAGATGTCATTCAAGATATCTACTTAATAAAACCTTTTTGTGTCAAGAGAAAATTCCAAGTGGAAGACCATGTTTGGATGGAAGACATTATAGGTCATTTTTGAAGAAGAACTTGAAATATTTCTAAGTATGGAAAGTCAGCACTTTTTCTCCAACTTTGACTAAACACAACTTTCAGCTCAAGAATCCATTTAACTCCATTATTTTTCCATTGCAAATCTTGTAACCTCATCTTTCTAAAGCATCAAGAATCATGTCCTAAGACCCCTTGAGCTGAGAATGCCTTTGGTCAGAAGTTGCCAATTTGAAACTGAATTTTTCACCAAGTCAGAAGTTTGAAATCCATGATTTGTCTTCTAAATACTTTGTTTCTGCGCATTTTTTCTTCTAAACATGTTTAGTGAACTTCCATAAGTGATTAGCATAGCAAAACACGTGTTTTAGATGAGTTTTGACCAAGTTTGAAGTCACACTTTTCTTGTTTGCAACTTCACACAAATTCCCTCCAAACTTCATCATTTCACACGCTTGAACATTCCATTTGATTCCCTATAAATAGAGGGTCATTCCCCATTCATTTTCTCAAGCTTGGATAGCCATAATCACACTGCCAAACTTGTTCCACAACACAAAATTCAATAACTTCAAAATCCATTCCCAAGCCTTTTTCAATCCAATTTTTCCATCAATTCACCTTCCCTGATCTTCCCTGAAGCTAACCATATAATTACATTCATGAATTGTGCCATATACTGCTCCATAGAAGTCCAGTTTCAGAGCTCTGCAACTCAACTTCAATAGGTAGATTCCTTCATCAATTCTTCAAAACTCTGATATCATTGTGATACTCTCATTTCCCTGGTTCTAGTCGCAACACTTGCCTTTTGCTGGAAACCCGTTTTGACCATGAAATTTCAAATCCCTTTTCAAAACTTTCTTTCCAAATTGCTCGAGCTACAATTTATATAAATTTGGCGTGAGGGTGTGGTTGTCTTCGTCTTGAAGAGACGAAGCGATTGGCATATGTCTGAACTTCTGATTTTACAGTTTGAGAGACCTACAAATCATGTTGGCTTGAGGTTGAAGATGACCTATGTGTCAAGCCACTTGTTATTTTTGAAAATCTGATTTATATTTAATTCTGTACTTTATTCACTAATGACCATGATATGAACAACGCGACAGATCCCTTGGATTTGATTACTAACGCGTTTTGACTCTCATCCAATGGTCCACATATTTTTACTTTTATTTTCTTTTCTGATTTTTATATTTTAATTGTTTTAAATTTCAAAAAATCATAGAAAATTCATTTCAAGTCCAAAAAATCTGAAAAATATTTTTGATTATTCTCTTTCTGATTTTTATTTTTTAACAATTTAATTTTGTATTTTGGTATTTTTTATAAATTTACAATTTATTTGAATTGTTTTAAATGCTTAAAAACACTTTTATACATTTTTAAATTCTAAAAAAATTATGGAATGATCCAATGATATTGTGACAAATATTGGTGACCTTATTTTATTTTTGTTTCTGACTTTGCTATTTTTATCATTTTTGGTTTATTTTACCTATTTCTTTTAATTTTAAAAATAGTTTCTGACCACCAAAATTACCAAAAAAATTTATAAAATCATTTGAGCCCTTTTCTGATTTTTCTATGGTCTTACTTTTTATTCCTTGATTAATTTGAACATAGTTGATATTTTTCTCTTTATTTTCTATTTTTAAACAATAATTTTTAAACCCTTTTGTATATATTAAAATGTAAAATTATTTTGTGACTATTTTTTGGATGATCTTGGGTTAAATTTTTTATCATGAACTTTATTAACATCATTGGATCCATGGTATTGAGTTTAACTCCACAAAAATCGATGAATGATTTTAATAATAGTTTGATTAAATTTAATTCAAAAGTAGTTTGTATTTTCTCTCCCACCCCTCTTCATCTCATCCCCTTCTTATTGCACTAAATGTTGTTGGAGCATGATCTCTATATCATGTCTCAAAACAAGTGGTGCATAGATTGCTATTGACCGACCTCAAAATAGGTGCGACTTCTATATAAGTCCACTTACGATTGCTTAACATAGCGCTAAATTTCGTCTTGATTCGAATAAATGATCATTCGTGGCCCAAACTTATGTTTGAAAGCCCAAGTATGTTAATTTGATCTCTTTGATCCAATAACCATGAGATTCATTGTGTGGAAGCTTTGGTTTTACCGATCCTCTAATGGATCTACAACACCTTTGGTATACGCGGATCACTTAAACATCATTGATCATTAAATGGAACTTGTGAGAATTCCAAATGGATGATATACTTGACAAAAAGCAAATGAAACTTGTTGTGTGAAAGCTTTGGTTATACTAATCCTCTAATGAGTTCCAAATGCAAGCTTCAAGATGGTCATCCAACTAACCACTAATTATTTACTTGTTTTACTTTATGCTTTTATTTTTTTATGCTTTATGTACCATTTACTTTCAGCATTTACATTTCATGCCATTTTCATCTTTGCTCATTTGAGCATTTCCTTTCTTGTCTTTTTTACTTTGCTCACTTGAGCTTTTCTATTCCTTTTTTGAGATACTTAATAATCAACATAAACCCTCAAAATATTTAATGGTACTCAGACTATTTGGTTACTATCCTTGGCATTATGGAGCATGGGACATTTCTTGGACTTAGGATTAGAAACCTTGGCCTATCTTGGAGACCTTGTGATCTTATCTGATTATTTTGTTTGGAGTTCTTGAGGGTTACCTCAAGACATTGGGTTGCTTATTTGTTTTTGTGTGCAGGTTTTTTATGATTACACCCTTTGTTTGTAATCTGGAATTCACCCGTATACAGCTGTTACTCTGCCCAATTTTTGTGAAGACTTAATACACTTGAAGTTTGGTTCTCTCAAGAGGTCTAGTATTTTTTTGCTTGATTGGTTTCAATCCAAGAAATGAGAACTCTATCTTGGCTCATAATGTCAAGTATTGGCTTCTTGTTGGTTAGATGGTTCTTATCGCTAGCTTTTACCTTATGCTTTAGATAGCCTCTTATTCTCCTCCCATCTTCTTTAATTTCAAAAATTATCTCCCTACTTTTGAAAACTCTTATTATTTTAAACTTGAACCACTTTCATAATAAACTTGGACTTAGGTCCATGCATTTTCAAACATTTTTATAAATAAACCCTAATCAACTTAATAATACTTTAACATTTTTTGTGAGAAAACTAAAAGTCAATCAAATCTCGTTTCAAACCATTTTGCCACTTTGTCTTTCATCTTTAAACTTTTCTCAAAAAAAGATTGAACTCTTGTCAATCCTTGTAGTGATGCAAACAACTATACTTCTACAATATGTAGTGAAAAGATATATTTTTCACTTGGGTGTTGAGTGAGGCATTGTTGATTTTAAAATCCAAGCCATATCCTCCACTTTGAGATGATGCAAATTCTCCATTCTCATAATTATGGATAGTAGGTATGTTTTCCACACGGACAATGACGATGATGTTTTACGTCATAAAATTAACCAACACATTTGTGTTTTAAATTTTTAAAAGAGGAACTACGTGTACCCTGATCCCCTATTGCACGAAAAGGTGGTACTTAGGCACTAAAGATTCGCAACCGCGACGGGTGCAAAAATCATAAAATAAATATATTTCTTTTCTCACCTCCACCATCCATTTTTATACAACATTCTTTATAGCCAAAATATACAAATTTTACAAAGAGGTTCATGCGGAGTACCGTAGATGTTTAGGGTGCTAATACCTTCCCTTTGAATAACCAACCCCCTTACCTTGAATCTTTCCCCCTCTATTTGAGTTATTCGTTTTTTTCCCATTCCTTCGGAAATAATAAAGCGGGTGGCAATTTTTATTTTGATCTGTATAAGTCAAGTCAATCCAATGGCTTAGTCTTAAAACATTTCAACCGCTACACTTTGGCCTGGGTCGAAAAGTGTTTGCGGTAGTATATGTTGAATCACACTACTTGGTAGATCTCCAAAATGGATCCAATCAAGTACATTTTTGAAAAGCCTGCTCTTACTGGGAGAATTGCCCGCTGGCAGATGTTGCTATCTGAATATGGTATCGAATACCGCGCTCAAAAAGATATTAAAAGAAGTGTGTTGGCAGATCATCTTGCTCACCAACCAGTGGAGGATCATCAGTCTGTAGAGTATGAATTCCCTGATGAGGATGTGATGTTCCTGAAAGTGAAAGATTGTGATGAACCATTGCCTGAGGAAGGTCCTGACAATGAATCTCGTTGGAGTATGATATTTTATGGAGCTTTGAATGCTTATGGTAAAGGAATTGGTGTTGTGATTGTCACTCCACATGGATCGCACATTACTTTTACCGCAAGGTTAACATTTGATTGTACTAATAATATGGCAGAATATGAGGCTTGCATCATAGGTCTCGAAGAAGCTATTGATCTCAGAATTAAAAATCTAGATGTGTATGGTGATTCAGCTTTGGTAATAAATCAGATTAAAGGAGAATGAGATACTCGTCACCCCGACTTGATCCCTTACAAAGATTATGCTAGAAGATTGTTACCCTTTTTCAATAAAGTTGAATTCCATCACATTCCTAGAGATGAAAATCAGATGGCGGATGCTCTGGCAACTCTGGCTTCTATGTACCAAGTGAATACTTGGAATGATATACCTCGAATTATGGTTCGGCGACTGGATAGGCCCGCTCATGTGTTTACAACAGAGGAGGTGGCAGATGAAAAACCTTGGTATCATGATATCATGCATTTTCTTCTGACTCAAGAATACCCGATCGATGCATCGAAGAAAGATAGAAAGAGACTGAGAAGATTGGCTGGCAGTTTCTTCCTCAGTGATAATGTGTTGTATATTAGAAATTATGACACGGTCTTACTCAGATGTGTGGATAGACACGAAGAAGACATGTTGATGTATCAGGTTCATGAAGGTTCCTTTGGCACTCATGCCAATGGACATTCGATGGCTAAAAGATGCTAAGGGCAGGTTACTATTGGCTGACAATGGAATCTGATTGTTATAAATTTGCAAAGAAGTGTCATAAATGTCAGGTTTATGCAGATAAGGTCCATGCGCCTCCGACACTTCTCAATGTGATCTCTTCCCCATGGCCTTTCTCTATGTGGGGGTATTGACATGATTGGGATGATAGAACCTAAAGCTTCAAATGGACACCGTTTTATCTTGGTAGCAATTGATTACTTCACCAAGTGGGTGGAAGCTGCTTCATACGACAATGTTACTAAGTAGGTGGTTGTGCGCTTCATCGAGAATAATCTTATATGTCGGTATGGTGTGCCAAGAAGAATTATCACCGACAATGGCTCGAATTTGAACAATAAATTTATGACAGAACTGTGCGAAGAATTCAAGATTGTTCATCATAGTTCATCTCCATACATGACTAAGATGAATGGGGCTGTTGAAGCTGCTAATAAGAATATCAAGAAGATTATCCAGAAAATGGTTATTACTTATAAGGATTGGCATGAAATGCTCCCTTTTGCTTTGCATGGATATCGAACATCTGTCCGCACTTCAACAGGAGCAACCCCGTTCTCCCTGGTGTATGGAATGGAAGTTGTACTCCCAATCGAGGTTGAGATTCCCTCTTCGCGTGTGATAATGGAAACCAAGTTATCAGAGGCTGAATGGGTCCAGAACCGGTTTGACCAATTGAATCTGACCGAAGAGAAGAGGATGACAACTTTATGTCATGAACATTTATATCAGAAAAGGATGAAGAAAGCTTTTGATAAGAAGTTAAAACCTCGTAAATTTAGAGAGGGCGACCTCGTGCTCAGGAAGATCATGTCTTTCAAAACTGATTCTAGGGGCAAGTGAACTCCCAACTTTGAAGGCACATATGTTGTCAAGAAAGCCTTCTCTGGCGGAGCATTAATTCTTAAAACTATGGATGGCGAGGAGTTCCCACGTCCCATGAATGCTGGTGTAGTCATGAAATACTTCTCCTAAAGAAATAAAAGAACAACTCGCTAAGTTGAAAACCCGAAAGGGCGGCTTAGGAAAAAAAGAGCGTCTCGGTAGGTCGAAAACCCGAAAGGGAGGTCTAGGAAAATATTAGAGACATAAACAGAATAAATTTCCCACTAAGCTGAAAACCCGGAAGGGCAGTTTAGGCAAAATTTAGGGACTTTCTTGACAAGTAACTACATCAGACAAGACTTGATCGTTGGAGCAACAATCTTCTCGAATTCTCATCACATCGTCAACAGAAATTTCTGCTCAGGATTTCAAAAGTTGTTAGAGGGGATAGTGGTCATTGTATCTCAATGTATCTTTTCCATTATATATTACCAATTTCTGAACATTGTAAGTATCCATGGAGTCTCGCCATTCGCAGACTACCATTCTATTAATGAAATTTGTGCTTTTAACCAATTCTTTGTATTTCTTATTTTATTTAGCTTGCAAAGACTCAATTTATTATTGATAATAACTTTCAAAGCAAAAATATTAAATAACAAAATCGATTTTTCAAAAAGAACTTACAATTCGCTTTTACCTTGGAATTTGTGATGAAATAATGGCAACAAAATGGTGATCCCAGGAATGGAAAAACTCCAGTTTTCTTTAAGAAGTTATTGTTCCCCTCGGGATGATTTACTCAGGAAGATTCGCCATATTGGGTTCGTGACTCCAGTATCCTCGGTCAAGTTTGGATTCATTTCTCCTCTTTTCTGAATTTTCATGATGTGAAGTCTCAATCTGAGATTTCTCCAGTGAAGTTTTCGTTCGGTCTAATGGAAGTTCTTTTTCCCGAGAAGTTGGTACCATAATCACTCTTGAAGAGCACAGGTCCCTGGTTTCGCTAGTGAAGAACATATTATGGTTTTCCCTTTGAAGATGTGGTGTTAATCCCCCCAATGAAGTAGGGCTGAATTCCCCAGTGAATGTTTTGATGATTTGGCGTCCATCTGCTTTACTTGAGACTGGTTTTGCAATCCCCAATAGAAGTGTTACTTTTGAAAACGTTTGTTTCCCTGATGAAGCCTGGTGAAAGATGTTCTATCCCAGTATCTATACTATTTTATCACTTTGTTTTGTTTACTTCCAGATTATGTTTCTCCCCAATAAAGCTAAAGCAGGAAGTAGGTTTTGTTTCCTTAGTTGGCATTTACTTTTTCTTGGAATGATCATCCTGAATGTGGTTTAGCCGAGTGTTTTTTATGCCAGAGTTATTTTTGCTTGGTTACTCCCAAGGCTGTGTATTTGTTTTGTCAGCATACGCACGATAACACGCATACATTCATACATACATCATGCATAGATAAAAATGGCAAATCATTGTTCATTGACATTTTTTATGTTTTATTGACATATCACCCTGTTTTGCAGAGTTACATTGTCCTCTCTTCCATAGAGTGGTAGCCCTAAGCAAAAAGCGTATATTCTTCCAATTTCCCCACTGAGTTATCCTTTGAGGAAGATTTTTGCTTTAGCCTTCCTATACCGCTCCTTGTTTGGATGGATTTGATTTTCACTCTTGAGTTTATTTCTCAAAGGATTTATTTTGGTTAACTGTTCCATTCTAGTTTATTTCTGGTTTGAATATGTGGTTTCACAACAATATTATTTACTTTAGATTTTTGAAAGCTTCGAGTTTTGGTTTGTGCATTTATTTTACATAAGAAGACTTTGTCTCTTCAGCAGGAATATCATGGATTTTCCCCAGGAAGTCATATTTCTTTCCCCAGGAAGCCATATTTCTATCCCAGAAAAGTCATTTCTTTTTACAAGCCTCCATGACAACAAGTAACAGGTCTCTTTATTTGAGCAACTTGTGCTTCCCTGTAAAATTCGACGTAACCTTTTTGCCATCTCCTCTATGAGTGGACAATTTGCAGTCCGTCGTCAGTTTACGCCATTGGAGGGAAATACTTTTAAATATGCAGAAACATCTCGTTGTAAAATCATTGCAAATGGAAGTCTCTTTATTTGAGACAGCCTACATCTTACCCTTTCTAGGAAAATTGCCTCGGTTAAAGAAGAAGTTAAGACCCATTCTAGGCGAAATGCCAGAATTCTAGGGAAAGTTGTTATCTTTTTGATACCTTTAGTGAAAGTTGGTAGATCATCGTCAGTGAACGGTAGTGTTATGATATATTCTCTTTCTACCTTCAGTGAAAGTTGGTAGGTCATTGGCAGTGAACGTCGATGATTGCTATCTTTTTTCTACCCTCAGTGAACGTTGGTAGTTCATCGTCAGTGAACGGCGATACTATGATATTTATTTTCCTTATACCTTCAGTGAAAGTTGGTAGGTCATTGGCAGGGAACGTCGATGATTGTCCTCTTTATGCTACCCTCAGTGAACGTTGGTAGTTCATCGTCCGTGAACAATGATGCTATGATATATTTTCTCTCTACCTTCAGTGAAAGTTGGTAGGTCATTGGCAGCGAACGTCGATGATTGTTATCTTTTTGCTACACTCAGTGAACGTTGGTAGTTCATCGTCAGTGAACGACAATGCTATGCTATATTTTTCTCTCTACCTTCAGTGAAAGTTGGTAGATCAACATCGGTGAAAGTTGGTGTTTGTTATCTTTTTTCTACCCTCATTAGACGTTGGTAGTTCATCATTAGTGAACGACGATACTATGATATTTATTTTCCTTTGACCTTCAGTGAATGTTAGTATCTCACCGTCAGTGAACATCGTTGTTCATATTTCTTTTCCTTCTACCTTCAGTGAGCATTGGTAGCTTTACCTCAAGTAGGAGTTGGTGTATCCTTTGACCATTTTACCATCCTCTCTGGCTCAAGTCTTTTGAACCACCAGTGATTTATTTTCCTGGTCGGGTCGCTCCCTTGTTTCTTTATTATTGTTACATCCACAGTGGTGTTTCACGTCCCTTTGGATTTGTCCATGTGCACTCATATTCATAAGCATTGCATGGCATATTAGAGCCAAAAATAGGGTTTGTTTTATATTTAAGTATCTTCGATTGCGTCGACACAAAGATTTTTAACCTTCGTATCTCCGGATAGAAGAAACTTAAATAAGGGCAGTTGTTGTACCCCAATTTTTCCCCTAAGATCCCTTCACCATACCATATTGATTCAATCATAACAAGATCGCATTAGGGCTTTTGGTTCTCCTTCTTATCTTTAGCTTTTCTCTTTGAGGAATCACCAAGAACCATGACTTGTTTTTCTTGTGTAATCATTCTTGTTTTTGTTTTGACTTTCCTTTTAATTAATAAAATGCAATGTTGGTTTGTCTTTCTTGTCAACAATGCAGGTAAAGGCAATGGGGCTTAGCAAGTTGATCCATGGGTTCATAAGTTTATTTACATAACTCTCTCAATTTTTATAGATTTTGAATGATTCAAGTTCCAAAATTTCATTCAAGAGAACTACTTCATGCCATCTTTTTTGGTCAAGAGAAAATTCCAAGTAGAAGGCTATGTTTGGATGCAAGACATTATAGGTCAATTTTGAAGAAGAATTTGAAATATTTCTAAGTATGGAAAGTCAACCCTTTTTATCCAACTTTGACTCAACACAACTTTCAACTCAAGCATCCATTTTATTCCATTCCGTTTCCATTGCAAAGCTTGTAACCTCATCTTTCTGAAGCATCAATAATCATGCCCTAAGACCCCTTGAGTTGAAAATTCCATTGGTCAGAAGTTGGCACTTTGAAACTGAATTTCTCACCAAGTCAGAATTTTGAAATCCATAATGTGGCCTCTAATCACATGTTTTCCACGCGTTTTTTCCTCTAAACATGTTTAGTGAAGTCCCAGATTTGTTTAACACCTAAAAAAGCAAGGATTGGATGAGTTTTGGTGAAAATTAGATCACACTTCACTCGTGCATCAGGTTTGCACGAATTCCCTCCAAAATGCATCATTCACTCTTTCTTTTGATCCCATTTGTTTCTCCTATAAATACATGAACTATCCCATTCATTTCCTCAAGCTTGGATAGCCAAAATCACCCTGCCAAACTTGTTCCCTAACTCAGAATTCAGCAACTTCAAAATCCATTCTCAAGCCCTTTTCAATCCAATTTTTTCATCAATTCACCTTCCTTGATCTTCCCTGAAGCTAACCATATAATTACATTCAAGAATCGTACCCTATATTTCTCCATAGAAGTCCATTTTCAGAGCTCTGCAACTCAAGTTCAATAGGTAGATTCCTTCATCAATTCTTCAAAACTTTGATATCATTGTGATGCTCTCATTTCCATGGTTCTAGTCGCAACACTTACTTCTTATTGGAAACAAGTTTTGACCAGGAAATTTCAAATCCCTTTTCAAAACTTTCTTTCCAAATTGCTTGAGCTGCATTTTATATAAATTTGGCGGGAGGGTGTAGTTGCCTTCGTCTTGAAGAGACGAAGCGAATGGCATAGGTCTGAGCTTCTGATTTTACAGTTTAAGAGACTTGCAATTCAAGTTGGCTGGAGGTTGAAGATGACGAATGTGTCATCTTCCAACCAATGATGGCACGCCACTTGTTATTTTTGAATTATGATTTTATTTCTGATTCAGTGCTTTATTCACTAATGACCATGATATGCACAACATGCCAGATCCCTTGGATTTGATTACTAACGCGTTTTGACTCTCATCCAATGGTCCACATATTTTTGAATTTTATTTTCTTTTCTGATTTTTTATATTTAATTATTTTAAACTTTAAAAAATCATAGAAAATTCATTTTAAGTCCAAAAAATCTGAAAATATTATGAAAAATATTTTTGATTATTCTCTTTCTGATTTTTATTTTTTCACAATTTAATTTTGTGTTTTGGTATTTTTTTATAAATTTACACTTTATTCGAATTTTTTTAAATGTTTATAAATACTTTTATGCATTTTTAAATTCTAAAAAAATTATGGAATGATCCAATGATATTGTGACAAATATTGGTGACCTTATTTTTTTTTTCTTCTGACTTTGCTATTTTTTGTTGTTTTTTGATTTATTTCACCCATTTCTTTAAATTTTAAAATAGTTTGTTACTTTAAAAAATTACCAAAAAATTTATAAAATTATTTTAGTTCATTTCTGATTTTTCTATGGTCTTACTTTTTATTTCCTGATTAATTTTAACATAGTTTACATTTTTTCTCTTCTATTTCTCTTTTTAAACATTATTTTTAAACCTTTTTGTATATATTAAAATGTACTATCATTTTGTGATTATTTTCTGGCTGATCTTGGATTAAATTTTTGATCATGAAATTTATCAACATCATTGGATTCATGGTGTTTTTCTCTAACTCCACAAAAATGGATGAATGATTTTAATAATAGTTTGATTAAATTTAATCCAAAAGTGGTTTGTATATTCTCTCCCATCCCTCTTCATCTCATCCCCTTCTTATTGCACTAAATGTTATTGGAGCATGATCTCTATATCATGTCTCAAAACAAATGGTGCATAGATTGCTATTGACCAGCCTCAAAATAGGTGCGACTTCTATATAAGTCCACTTACGATTGCTTAACATAGGGCTAAATTTTGTCCCGATTCGAATAAATGATCATTCGTGGCCCAAACTTATGTTTGCAAGCCCAAGTATGTTAATTTGATCTCTTTGATCAATTAACCTTGAGATTCATTGTGTGGAGGCTTTGGTTCTACCAATCCTATAATGGATCTACAATATCTTTGGTCAACGCGGATCACTTAAACATCGTTGATCATTAAATGATACTCATAAGGATTCCAAATGGATGATATACTTGATAAAAAGAAAATGCAACTTGTTGTGTGGAGGCTTTGGTTCTACCAATCCTCTAATGAGTTCCAAATGCAAGTTTCAAGATGATCATCCAACTAACCACTAATCACTTGATTTTATTTTGTGTTTTTATTTTTTGTTCTTTACTTTATGCACCATTTATTTTTATCATTTACATTTCATGCTATTTTTCATCTTTTCTCACTTGAGCCCCTTTATATTCTTGTAATTTTTTATTTTGTTCAATTGAGCTTTTCTTTTCTTTTAAAGACACATAATAATCAACATAAACCCTAAAAAAATCTTTAATGATACTTGGACTATTTGGTTACTACCCTTGGCATTATGGAGCATTGGACTTTTTGGACTTAGGATTAAAAACTTTGGCTTATGATTGGAGACCTTATGATCTTATCTGATTATTTTGTCTGGAGCTCTTGAGGTTTACCTCAAGACATTGGGTAGTTTGTTTGTTTGTTTTGTGTGCAGGTTATTGTGATTAAACCTTTGGTTTGTAATATGGATTTCACCCGTATACAACCGTTACTCTGCCCAATTTTTGTGAAGACTTAATACACTTGAAGTTTGGTTTAACCAAGAGGTGTAGTATCATTTGCTTGTTTGGTTTCAATCTAAAGAATGGGAATTCTATCTTGGCTCATAGTGTCAAGTATTGGCTTCTTGTTGGTTAGATGGTTCTTATCCCTAGCTTTTACCTTATGCTTTAAGATAGCCTCTTCTTCTCCTTCCATCTTCTTTAATTTCAAAAATATTCTCCCTCCTTTTGAAAATTCCTCTTGTTTTAAACTTGAATTACTTTTATAATAAACTTGGACTTAGGTCCATGAATTTTCAAACATTTTCATAAATAAACTCCAATAAACTTAATAATACTTTGACATTTTTGTGATAAGACTAAAAGTCAATCAATCTCATTTCAAAACATCTTGCCGCTTTGGCTTTTATCTTTAAACCTTTCTCAAAAGATTGAAATCTTGTCAATCCTTATAGTGATGCAAACGACTATACTTCTATAATATGTAGTAAAGAGAGATATTTTCCACTTGGGTGTTGAGTGAGGCATTGTTGATTTTAAAATCTAAGCCGTATTCTCTACTTTGAGATGATGCAAATTCTCCTTTCTCATGATTGTGGGTAGTAGGTATATTTTCCACACGGACAATGACGATGATGTTTTATCTCATAAAATTTACCAACACATTTGTGTTTTAAAATTTTGAAAAGAGGAACTACGTGTACCCTGATCCCTTATTGCACGAAAAGGTGGTACGTAGGCACTAAAGATTCGCAACCGCGGCGGGTGCAAAAAATAATAAATATATTTATTTTCTCACCTCCACCATATATTTTATACAACATATTTCATAGCCAAAATATACAGATTTTTCAAAGAGGTTCATGCGGAGTACCGTAGATGTTTAGGATGCTAATACCTCCCCTTTGCATAACCAACCCCCTTACCTTGAATATTTCCCCCTATTTTTGGGTTATTCTCTCTTTTCCCGTTCCTTTGGAAACAATAAAGCGCGGTGGTGATTTTGATTTTGATTTGTATAAGTCTAGTCAATCCAATGGCTTAGTCTTGAACATTTATACCGCTACAACCTTCAGCGAAAGTTGGTGGTTCATCGTCATTGAACATCGATGATTTCTTCTATCTACCTTCGGTGAACATTGGTAGCTCACTGTCAGTGAACGTCGGTGTTATTATCTCTTTCCTCTTTCTACCTTCAGTGAACGTTGGTAGCTTCGCCATCAGTAGAAGTTGGTGTTTCCTTTGACCATTTTACCATCCTCTCTAATTCGGGTCTTTTGATCCACCAGTGATTTATTTTCCTGGTTGGGTTGCTCTCTTGTTTATTTATTTTATTACATCCCCAATGGTGTTTTGCGTCCCTTTGGACTTGTCTATGTGCACTCATATGCATAAGCATTGCATGGCATCTTAGGGCCAAAAATAGGGTTTGTTTTATATTTAAGTATCTTCGATCGCGTCGACACGAAGATTTTTAACCTTCGTATCTTCGGATAGAAGAAACTTAAATAAGGGCAGCTGTTGTACCCCAATTTTTTCCCCTAAGATCCCTTCATAATACCATACTGATTCAATCACAACAAGATCACATCAGGGTTCTTGATTCTCCTCCCTACCTTTAGCTTTGCTCTTTGGGGAATCACCAAGCACCTTGACTTGTTTTCTTTTGTGATCATGAATGTTTTGTCTTGATTTTTCCTTTTAATTAATAAAATGCAATGTTGGTTTATCTTGCTTGTTAATAATGTAGGTAAAGGAAATGAGGCTTAGCAAGTTGCTCCTTGGGTTCATGAGTTTATTTCCATGTCCTAGTCAATAAATCTTGAGAAGTTCAAACCTCACCATTGAAGTTGTTTTGGAAGAAATGGCATGGCAAGGTTATTTTGTTTCACCATATTTCAAGGTTATTAAATTTGATTCAAAAGTACAAGGGGTTGATTGAAGAAGTTGCCAGGCTTGGACAAGGCTTTGTTCCCATTGGTCACAAGTGCATATTTCTCTCAATTCTCAAGATATGGAAGTGGTTTTGGTGGTTATGAGTTCTCATTTTCATCTTTAACAATTTCTATCTACAAAGCATTTATGTTGGTACAAGAAGTTTGTTCAAAATTGACAAAGTTCCTCAAAGAAATTTTATTGATCTAGGAGCTAGGGTTTTGAACTTCAAAGAAGCATATCTTTCTCATCTTTTGGTATTTCGAGTGATTCCAAAAATATCCTTCTCTTCAAATGGTTATCAACAAATCACTTCAAAAGTTTCAAGGAGTTTCCTTGTGGAAGAAACTTGACGATGAAGAAAGATTACAAGTCCTCCAGATAAATTCCCAATTTCTTATGTGTGACTTCAAATGATCATAACTTGGTCAATTTTTATCACCTTGAACCAATTATTTTTCCACAATAATCTTAAGGATGTGAACTTTATGCCTTCTTAGATATGCAAAGTAAGAAAATCTATGGAAGATTCCCTAAGGATACAAAAGATTATAGGTCATTTCATGATTTTTTGCCAACTTCAACAATTCATAACTGTCTCATTTTTTGGAGATTTTGAATGGTTCAAGTTTCAACATGTCATTCAAGAGGTATATTTCATGCCATATTTTTTGGTAAAGAGCAAATTTCAAGTGGAAGGCCATGTTTGGATGCAAAACATTATAGGTCACTTTTGAAGGAAAAGATGAAATATTTCTAAGTATGGAAAGTCAACTTCTTTTTCCCAACTTTGACTCAATGTAAATTTCAGACCAAGCATCCATTTGATTCCATTCTTTTTTCATTGAAAAGCTTGTAACCTTATATTTCTAAATCATCAAGAATCATGCCTTAAGACCCCTTGAGTTAAAAATGCCATTGGATTTAACTTGGTAACTTGGAACTGAAGTTTCTTCATAAGTCAGAATTTGAAATCTTTGTTTTAGCTTCTAATCACAAGTTTTCCACGCGTTTTTGCCTCTAAACATGTTTAGTGAAGTTCCAGAATTGATTAGCACAACAAAACGCGCGTTTTGGATGGGTTTTGATCAAATTAGAAGTCACACTTTTCTTGTTTGCAACTTCACACAAATTCCCTCCAAACTTCATCATTTCACACGCTTGGACATTCCATTTGATTCCCTATAAATAAAGGGTCATCCCCCATTCATTTCCTCAAGCTTGGATAGCCAGAATCACCCTGCCAAACTTGCTCCATAACTCAAAATTCTGCCAATTCACCTTCCTTGATCTTCCCCGAAGCTAACCATATAATTACATTCAACAATCATACCTTATATTGCTCCACAGAAGTCCAGTTTCAGAGCTCTGCAACTCAACTCTAATAGGTAGATTTCTTCATCAATTCTTCAAAACACTGATATCATTGTGATGCTCTCATTGCCCTGGTTCTAGTTGCAACACTTACTTTTATCTGGAAACATATTTTGACCATGAATTTTCAAATCCCTTTTCAAAAATTTCCTTCCAAATTACATGAGCTACTGTTTATTTAAATTTGTCGCGAAGGTGTTGTTGTCTTCATCTTGGAGAGACGAAGCGAATGGCATAGGTATGAGCTTCTGATTTTACAGTTTGAGAGACCTGCAATTCACGTTGGCTGGAGGTTGAAGATTATCAACGTGTCATCTTCCAACCAATGAAGGCGCGCCATCTATTTTTTTGAAAATATAATTTAATTAATGATTCTATGCTTTATTCACTAATGACCATGATATGCACAACGCGTCAGATCCCTTGGATTTGATTACTAACACGTTTTGACTCTCATCAAATGGTCCATATATTTTTGACTTTATTTTTCTTTTTTGATTTTTATATTTAATTGTTTTAAACTTCAAAATATCATAGAAAATTCATTTTTAGTCCAAAAAATCTAAAAAAATCATGAAAATTTTTTTTGATCATTCTCTTTTTGATTTTTATTTTTTTTCACAATTTAATTTTGTGTTTTTGTATTTTTTACAAATTTTCACTTTATTTGAAAGGTTTTAAATATTTAAAAAAAATTTGATACATTTTTAAATTCCAAAAAAATTATAGAATGATCCAATGATATTGTGACAAATATTGGTGACCTCATTTTATTTTTGTTTTTGATTTTTTTTAATTATATTTGGTTTATTTTACACATTTCTTTTAATTTTAAAAATAGTTTCTGACTTTTAAAAATTACCAAAATTTTTATAAAATCATTTTAATTCATTTCTGATTTTTCCATGGTCTTACTTTTTATTTCTTGATTAATTTAATATAGTTGATATTTTTCTCCTTTTTTTCTCTCTTTTTTAAGACATTTTAAAAAACTTTATATATATATATATATATATATATATATATATATATATATATATATATATATATATATATATATATATATATATATATATATATATATATATATATATATATATATATATATATATATATATATATATATATATATATTAACTGCAATATTATTTTGTAATTATTTTCTGGCTGATCTTGAATTAAATTTTTGGCCATGAAATTTGTTAACATCATTGGATCCATGGTGTTGAGTCTAACTCCACAAAAATGGATGAATGATTTTAATAATAGTTTGATTAAAATTTAATTCAAAAGTGGTTTGTATATTCTCTCCCATCCCTCTTCATCTCATCCCTTTCTTATTGCACTAAGTGTTATTGGAGCATGATCTCTATATCATGTCTCAAAACAAATGGTGCATAAATTTCTATTTACCGGCCTCAAAATAGGTGCGACTTCTATATAAGTCCACTTACGATTGCTTAACATAGCCCTAAATTTTTTCCCAATTCGAATAAATGATCATTCGTGGCCCAAACCTATGTTTGCAAGCCCAAGTATGTTGATTTTATCTCTTTGATCGAATAACCTTGAGATTCATTGTGTGGAGGATTTGGTTCTACCAATCCTCTAATGGATCTACAACACTTTTGGTCAATACGGATCACTTAAACATCGTTGATCATTAAATGGTACTTTGAGGATTCCAAATGGATGATATACTTGACCTTAATTGATATTTTGACTGGAGTTCTTGAGGTTTACCTCAAGACATTGGGTTGTTTGTTTGGTTTGTGTGCAGGTTATTGTGATTACATTCATTGTTTGTAATCTGGAATTCACCCGTATACAACCATTACTTTGCCTATTTTTGTGAAGACTTAATACATTTGAAGTTTGGTTTTCTCAAGAGGTCTAATATCTTTGCTTTCTTGGTTTCAATCCAAAAAATGGGAACTCCATCTTGACTCATAATGTCAAGTATTGGCTTCTTGTTGGTTAAATGGTTCTTATCCATAGCTTTTATCTTATGCTTTTGGATAGTCCCTTCTTCTCCTCCCATCTTCTTTAATTTCAAAAATATTCTCCCTCCTTTTGAAAATTCTTCTTATTTTTTAAACTTGAACCACTTTTATAATAAACTTGTACTTATGTCCATGTATTTTCAAAATATTTTCATAAATAAACTTCAATCAACTTAATAATACTTTGGCATTTATTTTGAGAAGACTAAAAGTCAATCAATCTCATTTCAAGCCATTTTTGCCACTTTGGCTTTTTACTTTAAAAAACTTTTCTCAAAAGATTAGACTCTTGTCAATCCTTGTAGTGATGCAAAAAACTATACTTCTATAATATGTAGTGAAGTGAGATATTTTCCACTTGGGTGTTGAGTGAGGCATTGTTGATTTTAAAATCCAAGACATATCCTCCACTTTGAGATGATGCAAATTCTCCTTTCTCATGATTGTGGGTAATAAGTATGTTTTCCACACAGACGATGATGATGATGTCTTATCTCATATAAATAACCAACACATTTGTGTTCTTTTTAAAAAAATATATTTGAAAGAGGAACTACGTGTACCCTGATCCCCTATTGCACGAAAGGTGGTACGTAGGCAAGAAGGTTCACAACTGCGGCGGATGCAAAAACCATAAAAATATATTTCTTTTCTCACCTCCACCATCCATTTTTATACAACATTTTATAGCCAAAATATACATATTTTACAAAGAGGTTCATGCGGAGTACCGTGGATGTTTAGGGTGCTAATACCTTCCCTTTGCATAACCAACCCCTTACCTTGAATCTTTCCCCCTCTTTTTGGGTTATTCGCTCTTTTCCCATTCCTTTGGAAACAATAAAGCGAGGTGACGATTTTTATTTTGATCTGTATAAGTCTAGTCAATCCAATGACTTAGTCTTAAACATTTCTACCACTACACTCATGATTTAAAAATCACATAGTTCAAGATCAGCCAGAATATATACAAAAATAAAATTGCATTTAATAAGCAAAATAGAATGAGAAAAATGATTTTTAAATTGTTTTTTAAGTAAAAATAAAAGGGAAATTAACAAACTATGTTCAATTATTTTTACAAAAAAATTGGTAATTTTATGAAACAGGAAAGTATTTTGAAATTATTTAAAATCACTCAAAAAAGTGAAAAAATGATTAAAAAATTAATAATCAGAATAAAATTCTAGAAAAATTCCAGGAAGTCAGGAATAAAGAAAATGATTTTAATGAATTTTTTCAGATTTTAAAAATATCAAAAAGTATTTTTAGAACAATTAAAAAACAAGTTAAACAAAAGAAAAATCATAAAAAATATCAAATCTAAAAATAAAATCTTGAAAAAATAAAAAAAGGAAAGAGAATATTTGAAAATAATTTTGTGAATTTTTTCATAATTTTTGGGCCATAAATGAGTTTTCTATGATTTTTTAAAGTTTAAAACAATTAAATGTAAAAATAAGAAAATAAAAATAACGTCAAAAAATATGGACCATTGGATGAGTTTCAAAACACGTTAGTAAACTGATCCAAAGAATTCGGTGTGGTATGCATATCACGGTCTATTTTGAAAATCACACCAAATCATTTTTTAATAATTAAAAGCAACTTAAAATCTAGCACGTTGGATGGAGTCTGACTAATGAAAGTAATTAGATCCAAGGATTCTTAAAACGCTCGTATGTTAAGGTAAGCACACTGGATAGAATTCAAAAAATTACATGTCATTCTATCATTCGTTGAAGCACGACACGTAGGTCGTCTTCAACCTCCAGATGCCCTAGATTGGAGTTCCACAAACTATAAAATTAGCTAACTAGACCGATACCATTAGATTCGTCTCTTAAAGACGATTCTAATGGTAGCCTGGTGCCAAATTAATATAAGCTGAGCAAGGATGAATTTGAAAAAAACCAGAAAAAATAGCGAGCACGAAATTTCCAAGTATCTCTCTCAATTCTAAATGAAAATGAAAACCGTAAGAAGTATGAGAATCAGAAGGATGAGTAGAGTAGAATAAAGATTTATTTGATTCTATTTGGTTGAGAATTCTACCTGAACAAATTTCACCAAAATATCTCTGAAACTTGACTTCTGTACCTTAATTCAGGTCATGATTTTTGAAGGTAAGAGTATGGTTAGCTTCAGAGAAGTTCAATGAAGCTAACTGCATGAAGCTTTTAGTGTTTTGAGGTGAGAATGAAAGAAATCGGAATTTCAAATTCATAGTTCATGTGGTATTTAAACAGGGTGATTTTGGTTGTTAAAGCTTGAGAAAACGAGAGGAATGAGGTCCTCTATTTATAGGGAAGTGAATGGTGCAAAGAAATTAGAGGAAATTGAAGTTTGGAGTGAAATTGGATGGAGCCCGAAAGTGGAAAATGTGTGACTCCATGTGCATCAAAACTCAGCCAATTCCTGCGTTTTGATTCTTAATTCAACTTTGGTAACTTTGTTAAACATGTTTAAATCAAAAACGCGTGCTAATTTGGTGTTTAGAAGCTGGATTATGGACTTCAACATCTGACTTGGAGGAAAATGCAATTTCAAGTAGCTGACTTTGAACTCATAGTGTGCATAATTTAGGAAGCCTTAGGACTTGATTCTTGATTCATTGGAAAGATCGGGTAACATTCTTTATAATATCCCAAGAAATAATTCATTTGGATGCTTGAGCTAGAAGTTATGCTTGGTCAAAATCAGGAAAAATGCGATGACTTTTATACTTAGAAAAATTCTAAGTTTTTTCATCAAAAATGACCTATAATGTTTTGATTCCAAACAAGGGTTTCCTTCAAAATTGATCTTTGATCATTGATTCTAGATTTAATTTGACTTGCTAAAGAGTATTGTGAAACTTATATCACTCAAAAATTCCAAACATTTAACAAGTTATGATCTTTTGAAAATGATGAAAATCCACGAGGTAACCTATAATCTTTTGAACTCAAAATGCATCTTGCAATCATTTACAATATTAGCATAAAAAAGAGAGTTAAATTTAACATCCTTAATATCATTGTGAAAAAAGAATGATCTCAAGATGATAAAAATTGACAAAGTTATGACCCTTTGAAGTCACTTAAAAGAATTTAATGGCCTATCTAGAGGACTTTTAATATTTCTCAACCATTAGTGATCTTCCATATAAAATTTTCTTAAAAATCTTGAAGTGTTTTATTAATAACCATTTAAATAAAAACATATCTTTGGAATCACTCAAAAATATCAAAAGATGAACAAGATATAGTCCTTAGAAGTTCAAAACCTAGCTCTTAAAGCATCAAAATGACTTGGAATCCCTTTCAATTTTTGACAACCTTTCTTGCACAGTTACTTTTTCTATGTTAAGAGAAGTTGTTATGGATTATAATAAGAACCCATAGAAACAATAATCACTTCAAAATGTTAAAAATTGAGAAAATTATGCACTTGTAATTAAAGAATCAAGAACTTATCAAATTAGGTCAAACTTCTTGAATCAATCTTGCATATCTTGATATTCCTTAGCAAAGTAGATCATGATGAGATATAGTAGTCCTTGTCATGAAATTTTATTTAAAGCACACTCAAACTTGAAGCTTAATTATCAACAAAGAACTATCTCCCATAATGACGAGACTACCATTCATTGGAGTAATAAATCTTAACAATGAATTATCTCCCATAATGACAAGACTACCATTCATTTGAGTAACATCTCAACAATGAACTATCTCCCATAATGACGAGACTACCATTCATTGGAGTAACAAATCTCAATAACAAACTATCTCCCATAATGAATAGACTACCATTCATTGGAGTAAAAAATATCAAGAACGAACTATCTCTCATAATGACGAGACTACCATTCATTGGAGTGACATCTTCTCTGGTATTAACAGACTTACTGGGGAAGAACAAGTTGGTCAAATAAAGAGACCGCCACTTGCTGTTATAAGAAGGAAATGCAATAATGTTGTTGGGAAATGAGTCTTGGCTTCTTTGGGGAAATGCCAATATATTACTGCTGAGGAGATAAAGTCTTCTCATGCAAAATAAATGCACATTCTTAATCCAGGGCTCAAAGCCTACAGAAATCAAAATAACAATGTTGTTGGGGACCGCGAATTCAAGCCAGGAACAAACAAGAGTGAAACGGTAAACCTTGACAATATCCAATGAGGAATAATCTCAAATGGGGATCAAATTCCATCCAAGTAATCAGTTGGGCAGGAAGGCTAAAGCAAAATTCTTCCACGAGGGTTAAATCAGTGGGGAAATTGAAAGGATATACACTTTCTTCTTAAGGTAGACAACCTATTGGAAAGAGGGTAATATAACTCTGAAAATAAGGAAATATATCAACAAAAAAAATAACAAATGCAAATGAGCAATGAATTTTTAAATTCAACTATGCATGATGTATGTATGAATGTTATCATGTATATGCTAACGAAACAGACACACTGCATTGGGGACAACCAGACAAAACGAACATGGAAAAAAAATAAAACTCGGCTAAATCACATCTAGGATGTATATTCCATAAGAGAGTAAGCACCAATCGAGGAAACAAAGTCCTACTTCACCACTTAACTTCGCTGGGAAGAAACAACGTTCGAAAGATAATCAAAGCACAATCAGTTAGTAATAAACCAATGCATTTACAGGGCTATAAAATCTTCCTCCATATTTCACCGAGGAATATCATATAAACTTTGACTGGCAAACACAATGCCTCATCTTTTAGTCTTCCACTAGAGATTCCAATACCAACTTTACTAGGGAAGGTGAAAACCAAATCATTGAGACTTCAACTGGGGATCTCGTGTTGACTTCATTGTAGAGGACAATGTCACGTCATCGAGGAGAGCTCAACTACATTATCCAAAATTAAGGATAGTAGTCTGTGTAAACTTCTCTGGGTAGAAATTATGAAACTTCATGAGGATATTATTCTTAAAGGCAAACACCGTCCTCGATTCATCTGGAGATCTAAAGAAGCTAACATCACAGCAAGAGGTCAAAATTATGGGGATTTTAAAACAAACTCAACACTTGCCGAGAGAAAACCCAAAAAGTTGACATCCATCCCAAAACTCTTTAGTAAAGACTACTACCCTTGCCAGGCTGTCTAGGAAATAAACAACAACAACAATGTTATTACTTCAAAGAGAAATTATTTGCAAATGATTCTCACTTAACACACCTAGAGGGAAAGAACTTCCATCAGATGAGTGAAGATTCATTGGGGGACTCGGGATAGAGGTTTAAAACCACATAGACCTAAAACCAAATAATCAACCGAAAACCAAAGATGAGATCACAAACCCCACACCCTCATATATCAATTGGTATGAAATCTAAATATCCAGAACAAAAATGGATGACGCGCGTATGCGAAAGAGTAATCTTGAGATACATCTTAAGGAATCCCTTCAGAACTCCGGGGTTATTCCATCCTTTGAATCACTACTTTTGTTCCACTTGAATCACAATATCAGAAGTAAAAGGTGATTTAAAAATTCTTTTCAAAAACATGTTTTTATTATTAAGTCTTTTATTTTTAAAATTACTATCAATAATAAAGGAAATTTCTGTAAATAGAATAAAATAATAACCACAAAGAATTGGATAAAGGCTCAAACTTTATTAATAGAATGGTAGTCCGTAAATGGCGTGATTCCAGGAATGATTACAAAGTTTCGAAAATGGTAAGTATATGGAAAAGATATGTTGAAATGCAATGACCACTATTCTCCCTAACAACTTTGAACTCCTGGGCAGAGGCTTTAATTGAATTGTGATGAGAGTCTGAGAAGATTGTGTCTTTGATGATCCTGTCCTATCCAATGCATTTACTTTCCAAGAAATCCCTAACTATTGCCTTGGTTGCCCTTGCGGGTTTTCAACCTACCGAGAAGATTTATTCTATTTATGTCTCTAACTTTTGCCTAGACTGCCTTTCGGGTTTTCAGCCTACCGAGACACTCTTTTTTGGCTAAGCTGCCCTTTCAGGTTTTCAACTTAGCGACCTATTCTTTTATTTTCTTAGGCGAAGTATTTCTTGACTGCATCAGCATTCATGGGACGTGGGAACTCTCCGCCATCCCTAGTATCAAGAATCAACAAACTGCCAAAGAAGTCTTTCTTGACAACATATGGTCCTTCGTAATTGGGAGTCCACTTGCCCCTAGAATCAATGTTAAAATACATGATCTTTCTGAGCACGGGGTTGCCTTCTCTGAATTCACGAGGCTTGAACTTCTTATCAAAAGCTTTCTTCATTATTTTATAATATGATTGGCTATGGCACAAGGACGTCATTCTCTTTTCTTCAATCAAATTCAACTGGTCAAATTTGTTCTAGACCCATTCTACCTTTGACAACTTGGTTTCCATTATTATACACAAATAGGGAATCTCAACCTCGATGGGGAGTACTTCTTCTATACCGTATACAAGGGAAAATAGGGTTGCCCCTGTCAAAGTGCAGACAAATGTGCAATACCCATGTGAAACAAAAGGAAGCATCTCATGCCAATCTTTATAGGTAACAACCATCTTATGGATGATCTTTTTAATATTCTTGTTAGCAGCTTCAACAACTCCATTCATCTTAGGCCTGTAAGGAGACAAATTGTGATGGACAATTTTGAATTCTTCATAAAGTTCTGTCATCATTTTGTTATTTAGATTTGAGCCAGTGTCAGTAATAATTCTGCTTGGCATACCATACCGACATATAAGATTGTTCTTAATAAAAGGCACTACCACCTGTTGGGTGACATTAGCATAAGAAGCTGCTTCCACCCATTTAGTGAAGTAGTCAATTGTCACCAAGATGAAATGATGTCCATTTGATGCCTTGGGTTCAATGATTACAATCATGTCAATATCCCACACAGAGAAAGGCCACGGGAAAGAAAATACATTGAGAAGCGTTGGAGGCATATGAATCTTGTCAGCATAAATTTGGCACTTATGGCACTTCTTCGCAAATTTGTAATAGTCGGGTTCCATTGTTAGCCAATAGTAACCTTCTCTAAGCATCTTTTTTGCCATTGAATGTTCATTGAAATGGGTACCAAAGGAACCTTCATGGATCTCATGCATCAACATGTCAGCTCCGTGTCTATCCATTCATTTGAGCAAGACCATGTCGTAAAGTATTTTGTATATCACATCTTCATTGAGGAAAAAGCTACCTGTCAGCTTCCTCAACGTCTTTCTATCTTTATTCGATGCCCCGAGCGGGTACTCTCGAGTCTGGAGGAAGTGCTTGATATCATAATACCAAGGTTTTTCATCTAACATACCCTCTGTAGTAAAACACATGAGCGGGTATGTCAAGACGTCGAACAGTGATCCGAGGTACATAATTCCAAGTATTCACTTGATACATGGAAGCCAAGGTGGCTAAGGAATTTTCTGTCAGATTCTCATCTTTTGGAATGTGATGAAATTCAACTTTATTAAAGAAAGTTAATAATCTTCTAGCATAATCTTTATAGGGAATCAAGCCAATGTGACGAGTATCCCATTCTCCTTTAATCTGATCTATTACCAAAGCTGAATTACCATATACATCCAGACTTTTGATTCTTAGATCTATAGCCTCTTCAAGACCTATGATACAAGTTTCATATTCTACCATGTTATTGGTGCAATAAAAAGTCAACCTTGCAGTAAAAGGGATATGTGATCCATGGGGAGTGATAATCACGACACCAACTCAATTCCCATAAGCATTTACAACTCCATCAAACACCATACCCCATCGGGATTCAGGATCAGGTCCTTCCACAGCCAAAGGCTCATCAACATCTTTTACTTTCAAATATATTACATCCTCATCCAGAAAATCATATTTACTAGGATGATAATCATCAACTGGTTGGTGAGCAAGATAACCTGCCAACACACTAATTTTTATAGCCTTCTGAGGTCGGTATTCAATATCATATTCAGATAATAGAATCTGCCAGCGGGCAATTCTTCTAGTAAGAGAAGGCTTTTCAAAAATATACTTGATTGGATCCATTTTGGAAACCAACCAAGTAGTATGATTCAACATATATTGCCGCAATCACTTTGCCGCCCAGGCCAAAGTGCAACATGTTTTTTCCATCATAGAATATCATAACTCACAGTCGGTAAACTTCTTATTAAGATAATAAATGGCATATTATTTTCATCTTGTTGTCCCAAAATACAACCCATAGAATTATCTAACACATTTAGATACATAATGAATGGTCTTCCTTCAACAGGAGGGAACAAGATATGAGGTTCAAGAAGACACTCTTTAATGCTTTCAAATGCCCTTAGGCAATCGTCCGTCCACATATAACCTTGATGTTTCTTTAACAACTTGAAGACCGGTTCACATGTTGCAGTCATATGGGAAATAAATCTGGAAATGTAATTCAAACGTCCAAAGAAGCCTCTATTTTGCTTTTTAGATCTTGGTGTAGGCATTTCCTGAATTTCTTAATTTTCCGGAACGAAGACCAAAAGTACATTTATTTGGATTCAAGCGAAGACAAAAATTTCTCAGACGCTGAAACAATTTCAACAAATCTTCTATATGCGCTTCCTCGGTCTGAGATTTGGCAATCATATCATCAACATATACCTCAATTTCCTTGTGCATCAAATCATGGAATAGGGTTGTCACGGCCCTTTAGTATGTTGCACCAGCGTTCTTTAACCTGAAGGGCATCACTCTATAACAAAATGTTCCAAACGGGTGTGATAAACGTTGTTTTTTCCATGTCCTCAGGAGACATTCTAATTTGATTGTATCCGGAAAATCCATCCATGAACAAAAATACTTTGAATTTTGTTGTACTATCAATATGCCGCAATGGAAAGTCATCTTTTGGACTAGCTTTGTTTAAATCTCTATAATCAGCGCATATGCGGACTTTTCTGTCTTTTTTCGGTACTGGAACAATATTGGCAATCCACTGAGGATACACTGATGTGACAAGAAAACTAGCATCAATCTGTTTTAAAACCTCTTCTTTAATCTTCACTACCATGTCAGAATGAGTTCTTCGTAACTTTTTCTTTATTGGCGGGCATTCTGGCTTTAGTGGCAAATAGTGCTCCACAATATCAGTATCTAAACTAGACATATCTTGATAAGACCAGGCGAAGATATCCACATATTCCTTCTACAATTCAATCAACCTGCTCTTCACATCAGGATGAATTAATGCACCAATCATGACTTCTTTTGGATATTCCTCTAAACCCAAGTTAATTTTCTCCAACGACTCTTTATATGGCTGAGTGGCATATTCCTTGCGCTCAAGCAACCGTGAAACCTCTTATGGGATTTCATCATATTCTTCTTCCTCAGCCACATACACTGGATATTCAAAGTTAGGAGAAGGTGCAGGTTCATTGCATTCAACGGGTTTTTTAATTAATCTACACATGTGATTTATGATTTATTTTAGAAACTTACACATGTAACAAGTGATTGTGCAGATTTATTTATAATTATCATTCATTTTGAAAGGGTTTTTTTATTACCATTTTCCAAGAAAAAGCAGAAAACAAAATACATAATTTTGGAATCAAAAACAACTTTTATTAATTATTAAAAATTAAAACAGATATGCCCATACAACATCATTACTTCCACCTTGGGCAGAGTGAAAGATTTTTGAAAAGACTAAAAAACAAATTACTTTGAAATGTGCATGCAAGAAGGAACATCAACAGTGATCCAGTTTTGAACTCTAACTCTGGGTGTCACGAACTTTGGCATCTCTTGCTATGATTCATCTTAAAGAATAGCATTGATCTTTGGAGTAGTTGGATGAAGATACCCAACACTGTGAAAGATGTCCTGATACTTGCTTAAAACGGACTTCGACTTCACAACTTCCTTCTTTATGGAGAAACCCAAGCCTGTCCTACTCCTGTTCACAAAAGTATTAATAACCTGCTCCCACACCTTGCTAGGGCATTTCAGAACTACCTGTTGTGCATCCTTAAACGAGGTGATAGAATCTTCATTATTTATTATATTGTTAATAGATAAAGCTTGGAACTAAGTTCCAATAGCAGATTCATCCTCTTCCATAATGTTGCAGGAGGAAAAATGAGATATTAATAGAGCCTGCTCACTGTTCACAGTGACCACCTTTCCTTCTCGAACAAATTTCAGCTTCCAGTGCAAGGTTGAAGTAATAGTTTCTGCTTCATGGATATATGGTCATCCCAATAGATAGATATAAGCGGGAACAATATCCATAACCTGGAAAGTGATCTGGAATAATTATGGTCCTATGTGAATAGGAAAATCTACCTTTCCGATGATAAACTTCTTCAAACCATCAAATTCTTTCACTATGATTCCACTTGGGCGCATGGGAGCCCCCTGGTACTTAGCTTCATGAGTGTACTTCTTGGTATGAAGTATAAAGAAGACCCATTATCAATCAACACATTGGATAAATAGTCATTCTTATAATTCATAGAGATATGGAGAGCCAGGTTGTGATTTCTTCCTTCATCAGGAAGCTCATCATCACAAAAGATCAGATTATTACAAGATTTAATATTCCCCATAACACTACAGAACGGATCCAAAGACATGTCAGTCTCAACAAAAGCTTGATCCAACAATCTCATCAAAGATTCCCAATGAAAAGAAGAGTTCATTAGCAAGGCTAGAATGTAAATTTTAGACGGAGTTTACGACAACTGATCTATAATCTTGTAGTCACTCATTTTGATATTTTTCAAGAAGTCATCCACATCCTTTTCCAAAGAAGTTCCACTAGACTCTCCAACCACTTTCCTAAGTTCAGCATTCTCAAACGTCTTCTTTCCAGAATCAACATCTCTTCGAAAAGTAGGTGCAAAAACTCGACCACTGCGAGTTACCCAATTAGATTCAGCAATATTCTTGACGTTAAACAAAGGGTGGATAGGGATTTCAACAACATCTTCCAGGCTAGTTGCATTTTATTTATAAGGCACAACTTTATCTAATTTATATGGAACAGGACCAGGCAGACAAATAAATACAGGAGTAACAACATGCTTACTGTGGTACTCAATCTCTATAGGAGTGGGAATACCAAAATAGGGAACAATGACATTCACTCATACTTCAGAATATTTAGGAATTGCAGAATTGTTATTTGAGAATATTTCTTCTTCAAAAGGAAAGAACTCATCAGCAGAAACATATTTATCATCGGACAAGGACTTAACAAAGTAATCATCAATCAAATTAACTCCATTATAATCATCTTTATTTCCTGTGACTTTGATAGTACCATTATCTAGCAATAACTGAACACACCTTCTTACCATAGAACAACCACATAAATCCCTACAGCTGACCAGAAAAGATCCATAATGATGCACCTCCTGACCCTCCATGTGACAAAATGTGGCATGCAACTTCACTAGATTGACATTCATATAATTCACATAAAAAATGTGGAATTCACCGGGACATCCATAAATCATATTCACTTCTTCTTCATACTCATCCCTTCATCACATCCATGGATATCTACACAACAAATACTACAACCAACATTTTCATGTGTATAATAGATGAATTCACATAGATCAGCATGCATCTTCACCAAATCACCTCTGACCAGGTTGGTGTCAAAAATACGGAAATCACCAGGACAACCAGCAACCATATTTACTACACTTCCAACTCCATGCTTGGGTAATGGATTATCTTGTATGTTAGGACCAAAATCTTTAAAATATAAAAGACTAGATCTAACCATCTTCTGTACTTCAGACTTCAAAGGATAACAGTTTTTGATGTTTTGCCCTGGGGCTCCTTGATGAAAAGCACAGGTCTGATTTGCCTTATAATACCATGGTAAAGGTGAAGGTATAATAGTGGAAGGCCTAGTATGCACCAATTTCTTTTGAATCAAGGCTGGAAACAACTCTGCATGACTCATCAGAATAGAGTCAAAAGCTTCTCTCTTCTGACCTTTCCCTTGATTTCCTTAAGGAGGTAGTCTTTGATAGGTGACAGTAGTCGGAGCTGTATTTACAACTGGAGTCACGGAAGAAACTTGTTGTTGGTACTGATGACATCTTCTTGGTAGTCTAAACTTTCTTTCCTCAACGACAACATTTGTTTCACTCTCTTTCTTCCTAGAAAACCCATATGATGATTTCTTTGTCCCTTTGTCTTTTATCAAGCGTCCTTCCCTGACAACTTCTTCTAGACGAACACCTATGCTTACCATCTTAGTGAAATCACTTGGTGCACTATCAACCATCCTTTCATAGTAAAATGATTCAAGGGTTTTGAGAAAGACCTTGGTCATTTCTTTTTCTCCCATCGGCGGTACCACTTGGGCATCAATCTCGCGTAAACGCTACACATATTCTTTGAGTGACTCTTTATCCTTCTGAGATATCACCCTAAATTGGTCATATCCAAGTGCCATAAACATCTTGTACTTGTACTGCTTGATAAAAGCTTCGCTCAAATCATTGAAGGTTCAGATACTACTACTGTCCAAACCCATATACCATTTTAATGTAGCACCAATTAAGCTATCTTGGAAAAAATGAATAAGAAAACGCTGATCATCAGTATGAGTGGACATCTTTCTGATATACATCACTAGTTGGTCACGAGTACAAGATTTTCCCTTGTATCACTCAAATTCTGGCACCTTAAACTTCGTTGGTACTTTTACGTTAGGAACTAAACAGAGTTCACTGACGTTTTCCCGAATAATTCTTTTCCTTGAAGATCCTTCATTTCCTTATGCATCTCATTAAATTGGTCCTGAAATTTGTCCAGTCGGTCATAAAAACCCACACTTTCACTTGGTGGAGGATTAAGACGACAAACTTCATCATTAATAAACGACACAACATTCATCGAAGGTGGCACATCATAATGAATCTCATTTCTAGCAACAGGAGCAGTATGCACCATAAGAGGCGCAATAACAACAACTTCTTAAGAAAATAGAGAAACTTGAGAATCTGGATTATAACTTCTTGTCATAAAAATTTTAGGCATTCCCCACGGTTAACCTTAAGGCATACGATTCTGAGCAATAGTAATGGGAGCAACAGAAACTGGGACTGATTGAACTTCTAAAATAACAGTCGTCTATTGTGGTTGAACAACCTGAGGAGATGGGGGAACATGTGGTGGCCGATTCTGAGCAGCCACCGATGATTCCATTAAAGCAGTAAGATTAGCCATACCAACCTTTAAAGAAGTAACTTCTTCGTGCAACATGCGATTCTCTTGTACAAGATTCTCCATTTTCTTCCAGGAATTAGCCCGAGTATTGTATCGATGAGACAACTTGCTAACTGAACAAAGTAGAGAAACCCAGTAAGACACCTGAGTATGAACATAAATGCAAGAATATGTGCGAAATGATGCATGATATGCAATGCATATGATTTATTTATCATTATTTTTATTTCAAGGAACTCAAAGAATTATAGGAAATTGCAAATATTAAATTACTAACACATACTGAAAATTTCGTTATAATAACCTCAGAATGGATTATAAATTTTAGTACAAATTTCAATGATCATAAGTACAAGAGAACAAGGATAGAATCTAAAATCCTAAGGAGCTAGAGCTGATGAAGATCTCTTCACGCACTGACACTTTCCCGTAATTCTTGCAATCTGAGACTTCAACTGCTTGTTCTCTTCTGCATACCTATTATCGAATTCTTTCTAACCACCAGAGTCAGGAAGTGAGCCACTAGGTTTTGGTTGAGCTCTAGAGGAAAATAAATCCTCTTGCTTCTCCATCATCTCCATAGCTCGACTCTCAAGAATCTCGATAAAGTCATCTTTCTCTTTCAATTATGTTGAGTAGGATACCTCTAAAGTCTGGTACTTGTTCTTGCATGCTTCGTTCTCTTGCTGCATGCTAACATGGGAAATCTGAAGTTCTTCTACATCATCTAAAAGAGGAGGAGTAATTCTCACAAACATATCAGATATAGGTTCTTCACGAGAATAAGGTATCTTCAACTGAATTGCCCTTGTTTGTACCCAATGGAGATGTGGTTTTAAAGTAACAGCTCCGCTTGGTCCCAAATCTTGTCTACTCTTCTTATGAATATGGCGCAAAGCCTTATCAATCTCTTTCTTAGCCTCCTTGTGATCTTATCCTTCTTTGAGAAAGAAACCACTCAAATGAATACTATTTGGTTTGTCTCTCATCGAATATTCAAGTTCACGGCGCACAAGAACTAGGTTGTAGTTAATTCCCCCATTTATACCAAGAAGAGGTACATTGGGGAAACTACCACAACTATCAATAATCTCCATATCATAATAAGCTTGATGATACCAAACAATGTTAGAATGAGTGAGAGCCATGATATTCGGGGCCCAACGAGGTTCATTCTTGTTAACCAAAAAGGTAACATACAGATGTAAGTGAGAAATAAACCACAAATATAGTAACAACATGCAATAGATGATCATCCCTCGCATATAGAAATTCCATAGATGGATAGAATAATAAGTATCCCTTAGCAACGTAGGGACTGGATTCCCAATTATAAAGATCTCGATGGAATTTACATCCACAAACTTATCGACATTAAGAAACAAGAACAAACCATAGGCGAGCAAAGCAAAGATAGCCTCAAAAGCAACCATACTCTTCATCTTGGAAAAGTAACGAGCTTTCTCCAATAAAAATTGAGTAGGTAAACCCCTAATTCCTCCTTTAGTAGTCATAGTAGCCTCAATCTCAGACTTCTTCAAATGGGTTATAGCAGCAATCTCATGAGATTTAGGTTATTCCTCTAATCCAGTGAAAGGAACACAATCAATAATAGGTAAGACAACTAGGTAAGAATACTCCTCCAATATTGGCATCAACTGATAATCAGGAAAAGTAAAACACTGGCACAACAAATCATAGAACGGGACCAATGTAGAAAGAATACCCTCCTTCATCTTAAGCTTCATAAGAGGCACGACATCTCCATATTTCTTCCGGAAATCTGTAGAGCTTTCAATCTCAGGAATGAAACTCAACAGATCCTCTATCTTAGGATCTTTGAAACTGTATTTCCGAGTCTTTCTTCTTCCAAAATCCATGGTCAAAAGTACCTGAGATACTTGAAAAAGTCAACTTTGAGTTCCTCGAATAAACGGTTTTAAAGAATGCTCATGGGTGCATGAATGCATCATGCAACAATCACACATAAGATCACAAACATGGCGGGGGGGGGGGGGGGGGGGGGAGGTTCATCGGTTCGACGTCACGAGCATAAAGTCAAAGGTATTATCCAAAAGGTATGGAATAATCGTTTATCACCTACCAAACAAGGTTCTAAAAGGTCCCAAGAGTCTACATCCTTCCTTTGGATAATACCAATGTCCCGTTTATCTCGATAATTAGTAATATTCTGAGGAAAAACTCGTCTGAGTGTAGTATCGTGTGACAACCACTTCTGAATTTCTCCGTCATAGTTTCTGCACTACACTTAAAAGGCCAAGATGGGTTAAGGGTTCTACAGTTCTCGGCTTCAGCAGGTTCCCAGGTCGAAAGCAGCACGTCTTCCCAATTTCTCGATAAAAGAATACTACAGTCAAAGGGGGCTCTAATGAGTGGGGGATCTCATGTCTCCTTTTTTGGGATTCCTCCCTTAAAGATAATAGGACTATATCGTCGGTCCTATCTTATGTTTTCCCAATTTAGGGTAGAGGACTTATGAGAAATCATCAAGCACCCCTGAAAACTAAGAAAATCCAGACAAACATATATACAACACATAACATACAACAAATAATAAAACATACACAAATAAATAAAGATAGGCTCAACTCAGTTAGAGGTGGACCCAGTGAAGTCACCATTTTTTCTGTAGCGGTAGAAATGTTGAGACTAAGCCATTGGATTAACTTAACTCGTACAGATTAAAATAAAAATCGCCACCACGCTTTATTGTTTCTAAAGGAAATTGGAAAAGAGCTAATAAACCAAAAAGGAGGGGGAGATAATCTAGGTACGGGGGTTAATTATGAAAACGAAATGTATTAGCACCCTAAACATCAATGGTACTCCACATGAACCTATTTAAAAATTTGTGTATTTTTGTTATAATCGTTGTATATAAAAATAGATGGTGAAGGTGAGAAAAGAAGTATTTTTTTTTAGAATTTTTCACCCACCATGATTGTGAACCTTTAGTGCCTATGTACCACCTTTCTTGCATTAGGGGATTAGGGTACTCGTAGTTCACCTTTAAAAAACTTTAAAACACATGTGTGTTGGTTAATTTTAAGAGACGAGACATCATCGTCATCTCCGAGTGGAAAACATACTTACTACCCATGATTATGAGAAAGGAGAATTTGCATCATCTCAAAGTGGAGGATATAGCTTGGATTTTAAAATCAACAAAGCCTCACTCGACACCCAAGTGGAAAATATCTCACTTCAATACATATCGTAGAAGTATAGTAGCTCACGTCACTACAAGGATTGATAAGAGTCTAATCTTTTGAGAAAATTTTAAAGTATAATTCCAAAGTGGAAAAATGATTTGAATGAGATTAATTGACTTTTGTTCTTCTCACATAAATGTCAAATCATGATTAAGTTGATAAAAGTTTGATTAAGAAAATGTTTTTTAAAATTCATGGAACAAAGTCCAAGTTTATTATGAAAGGAGTTCAAGTTACAAAACAAGAAGAGTTTTGAAAAGGAGGGAGAAGATTTTTGAAATTAAAGAAGATGGGAGGAGATGAATGGACTATCCTAAAGCATAAGATAAAAGCAAGAGAAGAGAAACGTCTAACCAACAAGAAGTCAACACTTGACACAATGGGTCAATGTAGAATTGTTACCCTTTAGATTGAAACCAAGCAAGCAGAGATACTAAACCTCTTAAGAGTACCAAGCTTCAGATGCATTAAGTCTTCTAAAAAATTGGGCAAAGTAACAATTGTATATAGAGGAATTCTCAACCACAAACAAAGCATATAATCAGAATAACCTGCCTACAAAGAAAATCAACCCAATGTCTTGGGGTAAACCCCTAATAACTCTAGATAAAATAACAAACAAAGTCAGAAGGTCCACAACTCCATTATGCCAAGGATAGTAACCAAATAGTCCAAGTAACCTTAAAGTTTTTTATTGTTCAAGTTGGTTATTAAGTATCTTCAAAAAGAAAATGAAAAGCTCTAGAGAGCAAAACTCAAAATGACATAAAGATAAATGCTCAAGTGAGAAAAGATAAAAAATGACATAAAATGTAAGTGCCAAAATAAATGGTACATAAAAGTAAAGGAATAAAGTAAAAACATAAAATAAAAGCACAAAGTAAAAGTAAATTGTTAATGAGTTAGGAATTAAATGTTATTTGAATGACCATCTTGAAAATTGCATTTGAAAACTCATTAAAAGATTGATAAAATCAAAGATTCTCAACAACAAGTTTTATTTGCTTTCTATCAAGTATATCATTCATTTCAAGTTCTTGAGGCGACAACATATGATCAACAATGTTTAAATGATTTGCTTAGAAAAAAGTTTATGAAGGTTCATTAGAGGATTGATAAGATCAAAGCCTTCTAACAATGAACCTCAAGATTATTGGATCAAAGATTTCAAATTAAACACACTTGGGCTTGCAAACATAGGTGTGGGCCACAAATGATCATTTCCTGAATCAGGACATCATTTAGCGCTATGTTAAGCAATCGTAAGTGAACTTATCTAGAAGTCACACCTATTTTGAGGTCGATCAATAGAAATCTTTGTATCATATGTTTGGAGAAATGATATGTAGATTATTCTCTAACAACATGTAGCCCAAGTGAGAAGGGGATGAGATGAAGAGGGAGAATAAATATTTGAACCAAGGAATTTGATCAAACTATCATTAAAACCATTCATCTATATTGGTGGAGTTAAACTTAACACCCAAGATCTAATGATGTTAATGAAGGTCATGATTTAAAAATCACATTGTTCAATATCAGCCAGAATATATACAAAAATAAAATTGCATTTAGTAAGTAAAATAGAATGAGAGAAATGATTTTTAAATTATTTTTTAAGTGAAAATAAAAGGGAAAATAACAAAATACATTTAAAGTATCAAATAAAAACTAAAAGAGTCCATAGAAAAATCAGAGATGATCTCAAGTATTTTTACAAAAAAATTGGTAATTTTTTAAAACACAAAAGTGTTTTTAAATTATTTAAAATTACTCAAATAAGTAAAAAAATGTTTTAAACAAAGTAAAAATCAAAATAAAATTCTAGAAAATTTCTAGGAAGTTAGGAATAATGAAAATGATTTTTATGAATTTTTTCAGAATTTATAAATATCAAAAAGTATTTTTATAACTATAAAAAACAAGTTAAACAAAAGAAAAATCATAAAAAATGTCAAATATTGAAATAAAATCATGAAAAACTAAAAATCAGAGAGAGAATATTTGAAAGTAATTTTGTGATTTTTTTCATAATTTTTGGGTCAGAAATGAATTTTTTATGATTTTTTGAAGTTTAAAACAATTAAATTTAAAAATCGGAAAATAAAAATAAAGTCAAAAAGATATGGACCATTGAATGAGAGTCAAAACGCGTTTGTAAATAGATCTAAAGGATCTTGTACGCTGTGCATATCACGGTCTATTTTGAAAATCACACCAAATCATTTTTTAATAATTAAAAGCAACTTAAAATCTAGCACGTTGGATGGAGTCTGACTAATGAAAGTAATTAGATCCAAGGATTCTTAAAACGCTCGTATGTTAAGGTAAGCACACTGGATAGAATTCAAAAAATTACATGTCATTCTATCATTCGTTGAAGCACGACACGTAGGTCGTCTTCAACCTCCAGATGCCCTAGATTGGAGTTCCACAAACTATAAAATTAGCTAACTAGACCGATACCATTAGATTCGTCTCTTAAAGACGATTCTAATGGTACCCTGGTGCCAAATTTATATAAGCTGAGCAAGGATGAATTTGAAAAAAACCAGAAAAAATAGCGAGCACGAAATTTCCAAGTATCTCTCTCAATTCTCAATGAAAATGAAAACCGTAAGAAGTATGAGAATCAGAAGGATGACTATAGTAGAATAACAATTTATTTGGTTCTATTTGGTTGAGAATTATACCTGAATGAATTTCACCAAAATAGCTCTGAAACTTGACTTATGTAGCTTAATTCAGGTCACGATTCATGAAGGTAAGACTATGGTTAGCTTTAGAGAAGTTCAATGAAGCTAACTGAATGACGCTTTTAGTGTTTTGGGGTGAGAATGAACGAAATTAGAATTTCAAATTTAGAGTTCATGTAGGATCTAAACATGGTGATTTTGGCCATTAAAGCTTGAGAAGACGATAGGAGTGAGGTCCTCTATTTATAGGGAAGTGAATGGTGCAAGAAAATGAGAGGAAAATTGAAGTTTGGAGGCAAAATTGGATGGAGCCCGAAACTAGAAAACGTGTGACTCCACGTGCATCAAAACTCAGCCAATTCCTGCATTTTAATCCTTAATTTAACTTTGGTAACTTTGTTAAACATTCTTAAATAAAAAAAGTGTGCTAATTTTGTGTTTAAAAGCTGGATTATGGATTTTAAAATCTGACTTGGAGAAAAAATGCAGTTTCAAGTAGTTGACTTTGAACTCATAGTGTGCATAATTTAGGAAGCCTTAGGACTTGATTCTTGATGCATTAGAAATATCAGGTAACATTATTTATAATGTGCCAAGAAATAATTCATTTGGATGCTTGAGCTATAAGTAATGCTTGGTCAAAATCAAGAAAAATGCGCTGACTTTTATACTTAGAAAAATTCTATGTTTTTCTTCAAAAATGACCTATAATGTTTTGATTCCAAACAAGGTCTTCCTTCAAAATTGAGCTTTGATCATTGATTCTAGCTTGAAGTGGACTCCCTAAAGAGTATTTTGAAACTTATATCACTCAAAAGTTACAAATATTGAACATGTTATGATCTTTTGAAATAGATGAAAATCCATGAGGCGACATATAATATTTTGAACTCAAAAAGCATCTTGCAACCATTTACTAGCTTAGCACCAAAAAGAGAGTTAAAGTTAACATCCTTAAGATCATTGTGAAAAAAGAATGAGCTAAAGATGATAAAAATGACCAAGTTATGATCCTTTGAAGTCACATAAAAGAATTGGATGGCCTATTTAGAGGACTTGTAATCTTTCTTAACCATTACTGATCTTCCATGTAAAATTTTCTTGAAACTCTTGAAGTGATTTGTCAATAACCCTTTAAAGAGAAACATATATTAGGAATCACTCAAAAATATCAAAAGACGAAGCTCAATTATTCAACCATAGGTGCTCATGGACATGCAGAGAAGCAATGACTCAAGTGTTTCCCAAAAAGTCAGGGATATCCTGATTGAATCTAAACCCTTAGTTTTGGTCCTTTGTACTAGGATATGATCCACTCTCAAGACCCTAGTTCCAAGGAGCATGATGAGAATTTCTTTTAACAAAGATGTCTCATATGACAATGAGAGGATATTACTCTATAAATTTGGCCCACACAAGCATCAAACATTTCAACTGGCCAAAACCCTAATCTCAAGAGATGAATAAGAGAATCAGTGATTCACTTCAATAACCTTGCAATATTCAATTTTATGATGAATCCAAGAGATGATTGAGATGTCTTTAGGTATGATAAACCTTGTAGCTTGAGTGACTCAAAGATTAAGGGCGTGAGACCCTTCTTGCATTGATTGATAACACAACCATCTTTCATAGCTTATAGGGGAACTTGGGAACCAAAATTCCTTTATCCTATCACAATGTATGAATACATATGATGAAACATAAGCCTTAAAAGTTCTAAAATCAAGAGGGTAAATTTTGGGGAGCAACAGCTGCCCCTATTCAATCATCTTAAACCTGATAAGTGAGAAAAGGAAACAAACTTCAAACGCTCGAGGTGGAAGAGGATTAAATACTAAAAGAACCCAAAAATTTACACTCTTGAACGAGAGAGTAAAGAAATAAGGGTAACTATATTTTATAAGTATGATACCATGTAAACTGGGTGAGAGAGGGGAAGACTAGTGAATACTAAATCTTTCCAGAGAATGTTAGATAATACTGGACTCAAGAGATATACCAAGTATAAAATGGATTTGATCGACGAGCCAAAAGAGTCTGGACTCGAAAAGTAAGTCAAGTAGAGATTGTAAATGAAAAGTAAGCCAAGTAGAGATTAGACTTACACCAATATAACTCGTGGATGCTAGACTCTAGAAGGATGTGCCTAGGTAAAACTGGACCATAGATTTCAATAATAAGATAAAACTCAGCCCAAGAATACTAGATAATACTAGACTCTAAAAGAATGTTCCAAGATATAATTGGAACATAGATTTCAATAATTAGATAAAACTCGACCGAAGAAGATTAGATAAAACTAGACTCTAAAAGAATGTGCTAGGACATAACTAGAACACAAATTGCAATAATGAGATAATAATCAACCAAAGAAGAATAGATAAAACTAGACTCTAAAGATACAAATAGTCATCGGATCCAAACAGATATACCAAAAATAAACTGGTCTCGATCAACAAAGGACAAATAAAATTGGACTTATACCATTAACATGCTAGCCGAACGCTGGTGGGATCGAGTAGAGGTTATCGAGATAAAACCCGACCTCTAGGAGTACCATAAAGAGTTCGCCAGGTAGAAACTGGTGTGCAGACAAGGTAACGAGATAAAAACTAGACCTAAGAGGAACTAGATAACACTAGATTCTGAAAAAGTAGTTAATAGGACATCAATAGAAATTGGGCCTTATAGCGAGGCGACGAAAATTGCATGTATTTCACAAGACACCTGTTGGTCTCAACCAGTGGTAGACAATAGATGATGTTGAACAAACCCAATGAATAAAAGAGACAAATAACGAGTGAAAACTTGGGTCAAGAAGACAATATAATAGTGGTCCAAAGATGAGACTTAAAAATGATTAGTAAACTCGACTTAATATGACTAGCGGTAAAATCTAGTCCAAAGATGAGTACCAAGAGAAAATCATATTGCATGCACAGGTAACGAGATAAAAGCTCGACCTAGGAGCAACTAGATAAAACTAGGCTAAAAATGAATATCAGGGTAAGACTGGTATTTGAAAGGTACACAAATAAATATTGAAATGAACCGTCAAGGATGGTAAAAACCCGAGAAAAGATACGCCAGGGAAAACTGGACTATTACCAAAGATAACGGATATACACTCGATAGCTTAATGGTAACATCAAAAAGGATACTTGTATGGGTGAAAACTGAAATATTAAGGATGAGGTAACCTCACTGGGGATATAATCCAAAATATTTAGTACATCCACTAGGGAAAATAGAAACAACCATGACTTATGTTTCAATGCATGTTTGAATTATTATTTTTTCATGGAGTAATGTTCAAAAAAGGAATGGAAACATGATAACACTGAATCACACTGCATATTTGACTCGATTCACACATGTTTATTAGGTTTTTAATTTTATTTTCTTATGTTATGTTTTCATTTTGTTTGGTTTTAAGTTTTTTGTCTTTCTTAAGCCTTGCTTGAAGAAATGAAGAAAAACGAGCTAAAATTCAAGATTTTGGAGTTTTTGCACTTGTGGCTTCCACCATGGAGCCCGCCATAGGGTCATCCATGAGGTGGCCAACTTCAGCCAACTACCACGTTCTCTAATACTTCTTCATTTTTGGAGCATGGCAGCCGCCACACCCCCATGGCGGGCGCCACCTTTGCAAATTCGATTCCTACTAAAAAGAAGTTGGAGGGAATTCTTGTGATTTCCAAAATCCTCTTAGGCCTATAAATAGAAGCAGTTTCAGTTCTTCTTCTTCATCCAAGCTTAGTTTCACTGGCTTAAGCCATATATTGTCCAATTGTAAGCGATAATCTCTTCACATCAAAGAGTTATCACATGAGTCATTGTGTTTGTAATCAAGTTTGGAGCACTTTACAATCTTGCCTCCATTTTAATTCAAGTTTCCTTTATTTAAGTCAAACTTACCTTCCAGTCAAGTTTCTTTAGAGACCTTCATTTAGAGCAGGTTTCTATTTAAGTTTCTGTATTTATTGCACTTATTTCCGCGCACTTGCTTTACTTTGTTTACTTTCTCGCATCACACTGCTTTACTTTGTTTAATTTCTCGCATCGCATTTACTTATCTTTTAACCTTTTTACTTTCTGCTTAAACATGATTTACTTTAATAAGTTTATTTCCATGTCTGGATAATTTACTTTAGGGTTAAAATGTAATGATCATGGTTAAGGTAACTGTCTAAACATTGCATTTGTAGGAATACTTTAAGGGCTGTTTTGGTTTTTAACACAAGTTTTCTGCTCTTTATTTTCTGTTGAGTGAGAACGAAAGCCGTCTAACCATTGATAAACTTGGTTAGTCTTAATTTCTCAAAGAGAGCGAAAGCGTTTTGTTCAAATAAGTAAGAACCTTTAACTTTTTAGAAGAAATGATTTCAAAACCTTTTTCGGACGCGTTTATAGGTTTAAAAGTCTAATCATCTCTTAGTTAGAAGTTCTGAGCCAAAATCACTTTTCAACTTAGTCAACTAACTTTATTTCTTAAAAATAGGTTTATTACTTTAATGCAATACGCACCTTTTATCCGTGACAATAAAAAGGAATTATTTAAAGAATAAACTAGACTCTGAATACGCGAAAGCGATAGTTCTTGTTAAATTAGTTCTTTTCAAATTAGGAAATATTTCCCCATAAGTAATTCTATTAGAAGAATTTTAGAGTATTACCTGACTATTGTGATTTGCATTCGAACCCATTGCTTTTATCTTAATTGACATCTTTTACTTTATTTACTCTACCTGCTATAAAACCCTGATTTGATCTACCTTAGATAAACATAGTGACAATAGAATTTGATAGATTGACGTCTTGGTCTCTGTGGGATCGATAATATTTTATATTACTCTAGTGTGATTCGTATAATTGTGAAAATCACGCATCAAGTTTTTGGAACCATTGCTGGGGACCAAATACGTCAAATTTCGTACCTTATTGCTACACCGTCTAGACTATGGCTTAACTAGCTGGTCAATGTGAAAAGCTCGCAGTACATGGAGTTTATTAAACCCTTTAGTGGAACCTGAACAATTCTCTCGCGCTCGCCTCTTACTCCAATGAGTTAGGAAAGCTATGGCCAAAAATCGTGACCAAAGACGCCTTAAGGAGTTCACCCGACCCTCCAACGAAGAACCTAGTTTTAGTATAGTAAACCCTGTTATTTCTACCAACAATTTTGAACTAAATCCCTATCTATTACAACTATTACAACAAAACCAATTCGTGGGTCTTGCTACAGAGAACCCAGATCAACATTTTAAAATCTTCATTCAACTAGCCAATACCTTTAAAACCAATGGTGCTACATCCGAGGAGATTCGTTTAAGACTATTTCCTTTCTCCCTCAGAGATAAAGCCCATTGTTAATTAGATTCCCTTCCATCCAATTCAATAACAACTTGGGAAGACCTTAGGAGAGTGTTCCTTGACATATATTTTCCCCTAGTAAGTCTGCCGTTCTTAGAAACCAAATAACCAGATTTACAAGAGTACAAGGAGAATCATTGTTTGAGGCTTGGGAAAGGTATAAGGAATTATTAAGAGTTTCCCCCACCATGGCCTAGAACAATGGCTCATCATACATACCTTCTATAATGGACTCCAATATAACACCAAGATGACCATCGATGCTGCCGCCGGTGGTACCTTATAATAAAACCTTACCCTGAAGCTCGCGCTCTCATTGAAGTTATCGCTCAAAACCATTACCAATCGGGAACAGAGCGACCAACAATGGAGAAGAAGGAGCCCCAAGGAGGAATACATATGATAAGATCTATGGACATGATGCAAGCCAAAATGGATTCTCTAGCCCTAAAATTCGAGCATATGTCCAATATCCCAGCCACTGTTGCAGCAATCACCCAAGAATCCGAGATATGCGGAACCCAAGGACACCAAACAGCAGAATGCACCCTGTTGAACGAAACAACCATCGAACAAATCAACTACACCCAAGGAACCCCCTTTTTGAACACTTATAACCCTGGATGGAGGAATCACCCAAACTTCTCCAATAAGAACAATAACCCTATCCAAAACTCTGCACCCCCAAGACAACCAGGTTTTCAAGCTCCAAGACCAAATCAACCTATGCAAGTTGTGCCCCCAAAACCAAACCTCGAGAAAATCATGGAAAATTTTATCTCGTCCCAAAATCAACAAAACAAAGAATTCATGAACCAAAACATTCATGTAAATGAATTGATCACACAATTAGGAACTAAGGTTGACCATATAGTAACTCATAACAAGATGCTTGAAACCCAAATCTCGCAAGTAACACAAACACAAGCTCCCCAAACTACACCTGGAGGACAATTTCCTGGACAACCTCAACCAAACCCTAGAGGTCAAGCCAATGCAATTACCTTACGAAGTGGGACTGCTTACGATGAACCTTTTAACCTAACCTTGAGTAAACCTAAAATCCCTAAGGAAAGTGGAGTAGAAAAATAAGTGGAACCCAAAAAGGATAAAGACCATGATAAGGAAGAGAGTAGAGAAAAATATTATGTACCACCTCTACCATACAAACCTCTGATACTGTATCCGCAAAGACTAAAGCAAACCAAAATCAACAACCAGTATAAAAATTCTTAAAGATAATAGAGACACTTAATATAGAGATTCCTTTTACCGAAGCCATCACCCAAATACCATCATATGAAAAATTCCTTAAAGACATCCTGACCAACAAATGAAGACTTGACAATCCCAAACCCTTAGAATGCAATTCTATCTCTAAGAACAGATTTTCCAAGAAAGAGAGAGACCCTGGAAACTTTTCCATACCTTGTATATTAGGGGACCATGTGATCGATAAGGCGTTTTGGATTTAGGAGCTAGCGTTAGCCTAATTCCTCTGGCTGTTTGTGAAAGATTGAACTTAGGAGAATTGCAACCTACTAAGATGTCTCTTCAATTAGCCGATAGATATGTCAAATATCCCATTGCTATATTAGAAGACATCCTAGTTAGAATCAGACAGTTATATATCCCTACCCACTTTGTTGTCATGGACATCAAAGAAGATGATGATATCCCAATCCTCCTAGGATCACCCTTCTTATCTACAGCCGGAGCCATAATAAATGTCAAGAGAGGAAAATTTACCATTGAAGTGGGCAATGAAAAGATATAATTTATTCTTCCAAAGTTCCTTATGGAACCAGTAATAGGAGACACATGTTATGCCATAAACATTATTGATGAGTGTGCAAGAGAATTAAACGAGGAAGGACCTATCGCATCAATCAAACTACCTTCGACCACCATATGGGAAGGCAATGGAGTCGAGAAGATGGAACCCTACATTGATGATAACCTCTATGAAAGTTTAGTCCTTACCCCAGATCCTATACCTATCCTTAAGCAAACAACTTTAGAACTTAAAGAATTACCCAAGAATCTAATATATGAATTTATTGACGAGGAGATGAAGCACCCACTTATCGTGAGTTCTACATTAAACCAAGCTGAAACAAACCAACTCTTAGAAGGTTTTCTAAAATATTCCTCATCCTTAGGGTATAACATTTATGATCTGAAAGGAATAAGTCCATTTGTATGTATGCATCGGATTTTACTAGAGGAAGATTCTAAACCCTCCAGAGAGCACCAAAGAAGGATAAACCCTATAATGAGTGATGTTTTAAAGAAATAAGTCATTAAGTTACTAGAAGCTGGTATCATTTATCAAATCTCAGAGAGTAGATGGGTAAGCCCTGTGCATGTAGCCAAGTGTTTGAAGGCAGTTGGCGTATGTGCATAGATTATAGAAAGCTAAACAAAGCGACTAGGAAAGATTATTTCCCTTTACCATTTATAGACCAAATGATTGAACGTTTAGCTAGACACTCTTATTTTTGCTACCTAGATGGATATTCTGGATTTTTCCAAATCCATATTCATCCTGAAGATCAAGAAAAAACAACTTTTACATGCCCTTACGGAACTTTTGCCTATAGACGAATGCCATTTGGACTCTGTAATGCTCCTTCACCTTTCCAATGTTGTATGATGTCAATCTTCGCAGAATATCTCGATGGAATTATGGAAGTTTTTATGGACAATTTCTTGGTATGCGAGTTTGATTCTACAAATTTCCTAGATAACCTTGAGAAAATTCTGGAAAGATGCGTAGAAGTAAACCTCGTAATGAACTGGGAGAAATTCCATTTCATGGTGACCGAAGGTATAATTTTAGGACACATAATCTCTGAGAAAGGTATTGAAGTTGATAAAGCCAAAATAGAAGTTATAGAAAACCTTAAACAACCTAAGACCATTAGGGAAGTCCGAAGTTTTCTTGGTCATGTAAGTTTTTACCGATGATTTATCAAGGATTTCTGTAAAATAACAAAACCTTTAACTTGCTTATTGATGAAAGATGCTGAGTTTATTTTCGATGAAAAGTGTGTCGAAGCCTTTAACCTTTTAAAACAAGCCCTAATTTTTGCACCTATTATGAAACCCCCAGATTGGACCGAACCTTTAGAAATCATGTGTAACACTAGCAATTATGTTGTTGGAGCTGTTCTAGATCAAAGAAAAGATAAGAAGCTGCATGTGATCTACTATGCTAGCAGAACCCTAGATGCTGCCCAACTTAACTATACTACCACCGAAAAAGATCTTTTAGCTGTAGTGTTTGCTATTGATAAATTCCGATATTATATAGTAGGAGCTAAAATTATAGTTTACATAGACCATGCACCTATTCGCTACCTATTAAGTAAAAAAGATGCTAAACCTAGGCTACTCCAATGGATCCTTTTACTACTAGAATTTGATCTAGATATTCGAGATAAGAAAGGCATAAAAAATGTAGTTGTTGACCACCTTTCTAGGCTCGAATACCTGAAACCAGAGCTAGTTCCTATAAATGATGACTTTGCTTATGACAGACTAGTATCCAAAATGGAGACCTTTGATGAAGATGACCTAAATCGTTATGAGATCCTTGAGAAAGCCCTAGCAGTTAGTAATGTACCCTGGTATGCTGACTTTGTTAATTATTTAGCTGCTGATATAGTACCCCCAAATCTTAGCTATCACCAGAAAAATAAGTTCTTTAATGATGTGAAACACTTTTGTTGGGATGAACCACTTCTATTCAAAAGAGGCACCGACGGTATTTTTCGTCATTGTTCCCTGAAGAAGATGTAAGGAATATCATAGAACATTGTGACTCCGCACCTTATGGTGGACATACGAGCAACTCTAAAACATACGCTAAAATCCTCCAAGACGGCCTTTTCTGGCCGACATTTTGATGTGATATCCATGCTTACATTGTCCAATGCGATCGGTGCCAATTCACTAGGAGCATCTCAAGACATGACGAAATGCCCTTAAGGAACATTCAAGAAGTAGAACTTTTCGATGTATGGGGTATAGGTTTTATGGGGCCTTTTCCATCCTCCTTAGGAAATAAATACATCTTAGTGGCTGTTGACTACGTGTCTAAATGGATTGAAGCTATAGTTGCACCCACAAACGATACACGACTAGTACTCAAACTTTTCAAAAATTACATATTCCCCAGGTTTGGAATACCCTGTCTTGTCATAAGCCATGGTGGATCACATTTTATATTAAGCATTTTTGACAAACTTTTAAGTAACTATGGAGTTATACATAAAGTAGCAACACCTTACCATCCGCAAACTAGTGGACAAGTGGTAGTAGTTAATACGAAGATTAAACGGATCCTAGAGAAAACTGTTTCAATTTCTATAAAAGATTGGTCTCAAAAGCTACAAGAAGCATTGTGGGCCTATGTGACAGCTTATAAAACCCCTATTGGAACTACCCCTATCAATTGGTCTATGGAAAGTCATGTCATTTACCCTTTGAGTTAGAACAGAAAGCCTATTGGGCCATCAAAACCTTAAATCTAGACTATTTGGCTGTTGGTGAGAAATGAATCCTTGACATTCATAAACTAGAAGAACTCCACCAGAATGCCTATGAAAATGCCATAATATACAAAGAAAGAACTAAGGCATGGCATGACAAGAGGATTATCAAAAAGGAATTCAAGATAGGCGATCTTGTTCTCCTTTTTAACTCCAGGTTGAGACTTTTTCCAAGTAAGCTACGCTACAGATGGACTAGTCCTTATGAAGTTTCTAAGATCTTAAAGTCAGGTGTCGTTGAAATCAGAAACATCTCTTGCAATCTATTCACAGTAAATGGACAAAGACTCGAGCTTTATAAAGGAGGTGGCATTCCCATTGACTACTCCAGCCACACTTTGGTCGACCCTCCAGTACCCATTTCCGAGATATGAAGTCTATTTCATCGAGCTAATGACGTTAAACAAGCGTTACATGGGAGGAAACTCATGGGTTTTATTTTCTTTCCTTTTTTTACTTGCATTTGTTTATTTATTTTATAATTTTATCGCCTTATGTTTCCCTATTTTTCGAAAAATAGTTTTAATGTTTGTATTTTTCAGGACAACATTCTCGTCTAACCATACCTTTTCAAGATGCCACCTTTTGATGACATGCACATCAACTTCAGAAATGAGATTAAAAAACAACGCTATAAGGCCTTGTCCCTTCACCCGATGGCTCATACCCGCTATCTAGACGAAGGTTGCTTGGAAGTCTTAGGCTTGGAGCCTAGTGTCAAATTCTTATGCCACCAACTCAACTGGGAGGAGTATGCTGATAGTAAGAACGAGACTTACCGGAACCTTACTTTAGAGTTCCTCAGCTCATTGGACTATGATCCATATGTTGATCCATATGGCCACATTAGTTTCAGATTGTTCGGGACAAAGTATGCTTTCAACCACAAGGAGTTTGGTGACCTTTTAGGTTTTCAGACTTATCCTGATGCTATTCTAGAGTTACCCTTGGGTTACTTCATAACTAGAGACGTGGAGATGTTTTGGGATGACATCACTGCTGGGAGTAGCCATGATTCTAACCACATGATGTCAAACATCATCCATAATCTGGCCCTCCGCTATTTTTAGATGATTCTGACCCATACCTTCTTAGGTAGGAGTGATGCTGACCACCATGTAGGTGATAAGGAGGTATTCTTCTTGTTTTGTGTTAATCAGTCATGTCCTATTTCCTGTGGTAACTTCTTGATGTGGAATCTGCACACCCTTGCCATTCCCTCTGAGAGTATCATACATGTGGGAGGGACGGTGACGCACATTGCTATTGCTTTGGGTCTTGAGAGGCAGTTACGTCACTTGACCCATTATTGTGGATACACGTTGTTCGATATCGAGTATTTCTTGGATCGTGGATTGATGGGGCGAGTCTCTTTCAGCTCATACTTTTTCAGGCTCTTGATCAAGAATGAGACGATACACTACTTCACTTTGCATGATCCTATGATTACCAGTTTACATGATTTGGCTAACTGGACCTACATTTTCGAATTCCAGGGAGAGACCATTGATGCACCTAGATCGCCACTTATGGCAGAGTACATCCTGCACCAGTTTCACCTAGGTTCACCGTACTTTCTAATAATTTCTCTTTGCAGCAGCCAGATGTGCATACACAGCTAACTGAGTTGCGTATGGAGGTGGCACGACTTCGATAGGAGATTACTGACCTCACCTTGCAAGACGAGGTCTCAGATTTGATTCATGCGACAGAGGCCGACTTTCTTTACCAGGAGATTACTGAGTTGCACCAATAGATAGCAGGAGGCCCATAAGCCCCATGAGGCTCTGACTCTGACCTTGATGACGACCCCCCTCCTGGTGTTAACAATGTTCCTCCCATTTGAGACAAAGATTTTATTTATATGCTTTATCGTTATTTTTATTTCCAGACTTATCATTATCTATATTTGATTTCTGCTTAGATTTGTTTTCAATTTTATGAATCTATCTCTAACAATCGTATTGCATATCTACATATATTAATATATTGCATGTTGATGTTTTTCATTATTTACTTTTCTCTTATTTTTGTATTTTGTTGTATTTTATTTTATTTTATTTTATGAATTTCCATTTTGATTTTTACCAAGCTATGTCATCCAAGATTCAAATTATGAAGAAAAACATGTGAAAGATGTTGTCCATACCCCCCCGTGAAAAGTACAATGCCCATGAGCAAAAATTTAAAATCTGGAACATCCTGATTTTGCACACATGGCGCCCGCCATAACTCTCATGGCGCCCGCCATGGCGTCTGTACCTTTTACGGGGAAGAACCACCAAAACCACCATTTTTATTCTTCCAACCCCAAAACTCCATTTTGCCTCTCCAAAACCTCCATCAAAACCCACTAAAAGTTCATAACTTTCCCATTTATTCACAACCCCACTAACATTTCTTATTCCACCACTTCATTTCCCTCATTAACAATTCACAAACCACCATTTTCACCTTCTTTCCATAAAAACCCATTTTTCTCCTCTTTCACCAACAATGGTAACAATGGAGTTCGATGGATTTTTGCTTCGTGATGGAAAACCGGGGTCGAGGCAGAGAAAAATTCTCGAGAAGTTGCAGACACAAGAAATTGCTCCGACAAGGTATATTGATATTGACTGTCTATACAGTTTAGGAATTTATCACCGTGTTTTCCACATGTTAGACACTTTAGGATTGCACAATATTTTTGCTAAGAGAGAGCCTAACTTGAGAGGCTGACCAAAGAATTTTTAAGTTCATTGATTTATACTGTCAGCTGCAACACTGCTAGCACGATCGATATGGTAAAATTTCGAATGTTTAATGTTGAATATGAGTACACTACCGATGGTTTAGCAGAGTTGTTGGACATCCCTCATGGGGGAGGTTTTATCTGTGAGACCCATTTGGATTCTGATTGGTCGATTGAGGCATTTGGTTTTTGGGCTAGATTGTCTAGTTCCACCATTTCCTCTTTTGAGGGTATTATTTCCTCAATGATCCATAACCCGATCATTCGTGTTTTCCGTTATTTATTGGCTTGTACTATTTTTCCCCGGGAGAATCCATATAAGGTCACTGCAAAAAAACTTCTGTTTTTGCAAGGAAGCCTCACTGGTTTAAAAATTAAAGTTGTCCCATTTATGATTGCAAATATGTCTTCCGCTTTGAGAAATGGGGGCATTATTTCTTTTGGAGGATTGATTACCTCCATTGCTCGGGCTTTGAACTTAGACACTGAGTTAGCCACTTTGGTACCTCTACCTAACCACATAATTAATTTAAAGTTTTTGAAAGATATTAAATTATGCAAGGTTAGGAAAGAGGGAGGTTTTAACCTCATGATCCATGGTGTGGTTATTCCCAGTGTCGCATTACCTTGCTCCCAGAGGACTGTTGTGCTGCTTGAGAGAAACTGGACTTATAATTTGTCCTCTCCCCCTATTAGGGGACCATTGCTCCCTAATGTTCCTCTTGGAGAAGTACATGACACTTATGAAGAGTATGAACAGAGAGACCAGTCTCCCGTTCCACATATGCCCCCCACCATGATTCACCAACACACACTACACCATCTGCTTCACATCATTCTGCAGGTGCTGCCCCTGTATTCTAAATCACTAAGGATATGTGGCGATAGCATCTTTCTCGAGAGAAGAGGCGAGATGGCATGCTCACCACATTTCAATAACAGCTGACTGACAACATGAGCTTCATGCAATGTTCTAAGCAACAAATTGATCAGCGTCTTCAGAATATCATGCAATCTCAGCTTGTGATAAGTACTGAGCAGCAACGTCAGCAAGGCCTTTTTGAGAGGCACTTAACACTCATGCAGGCCACTCAAGGTTCCCTATCAGAGAACCTTCGACAGGTTCGGAGTTCTCAGGCCGCTCTATCATCCAGAGTGGAGTAGCTTGCCTCTTCCCAGAGAAATCATCGTCGCAACAGGTATTGTCACCCTAGGCATCAGCAGGATGGCGAGGGCACCAGTGGCCGCCCCTAGATACATCCAGGTTAGTCTTTCCATATTTTATTTCGAAACATTGGGGACAACGTTCGATTTAAGTGTGGGAGGAGATTTTATTGCTTTTCCTTTTCTTTATTTTTAAGTCTTTATTTCTTTTTCATTTTATTTACCTTGCTTTGTTTGTTTTCAATAAAATTCATGTGCTTGCCGAGTCATTTGTGTGGTGTATTTCTATTTTTCCCCATTTCATAGCCCTACCAAAAATTTTTGACAAAAGAAAACAATATCCTTTGAAATATTTTGGGCTTTAAGACAAGTTTAAGATAGGTTATGGATGACTTGGGAAGTCCTTTTGAAAACTCGATATTTTTTCAACACCATAAGCTTCGTAATTATAGGAACCGATCCTAATAACCTTATTCCATGGCCTTAACCTTTATATTTAGTAGTTTATTCTAGCAGTAAGCTCCGACTTAAGCATGCTCTACGTAGGAGACCGATGAATATAAGTGAGTGATCCAAATTATTTTTGTTGTGCTTCCATGATTCATATGTTATAACTCTGGGATAGGTGACCCTCACAAAGTCACTTAACCTAAAAAGGGGTTGTGAGAAATTGCAAAAAGAATAAAAGAAAATAATATTTGCTCATTGTTGGTTGGTTCATAGGTTTCTGGTGTTGGACTTGGTAGGGCGGGTTACCACTCGATCCCCCACAACCACAATTGCGTCATTTGAGGGATTACCAACTTATGTACCAGAACCCCGTGCTTGAGATCAGAGTCACTAACCGGTCATTCTTCTATGAGTATGTGCGAGATAACGAGCTTAACTTGATTGCGCCTGAATGAAAAATATTTGAAAATTAGGCCTAAGTGTGATGGTTTTGAATGGATCAGTTTGTATAGGATCAATGTTTGTGTCTGTATTCTTGCAGAAAGTGTTGATACGATACCCTCGGTTCACCTGGCTAGTACCTATCATTACATATTGCTTCAAACTTAGAAGCCCTTTTTGCCCAAAATTGTTTGATAATATTGTTTCTCTTTGCTGAGCTATACAGAGTTTTTTGCTTGAGGACATCAAAGGTCTAAGTGTGGGAGAATATGATAACACTGAATCGCACTGCATATTTGACTCGATTCGCACATGCTTATTAGGTTTTTATTGTTATTTTCTTGTGTTATGTTTGTGTTTTGTTTTGTTTTCATTTTTTTTTGTCTTTCCTAAGCCTTGCTTGAAGAATGAAGAAAAACGAGCTAAAAATCAAGATTTTGGAGTTTTTGCACTTGTGGCTTCCACCATGGCGCCCGCCATAGGGCCAGCCATAAGGTGGCCAACTTAAGCCAACTTCAAACTACCATGTTCTCCACTACTTCTTCATTTTTAGAGCATGTTCGCCGCCACACCGCCATGGCGGGCGCCACCTTTGCGAATTCGATTCCCGCTCAAAAGAAGTTGGAGGGAATTCTTATGATTTCGAAAATCCTCCTAGGTCTATAAATAGAAGTAATTTCAGTTCTTCTTCTTCATCCAAGCTTAGTTGCACTAACTTAAGCCATATATTTTCCAATTATAAGTGGTAATCTCTTCACATTGAAGAGTTATCATACGAGTCATTAAGTTTGTAATCAAGTTTGGGGAACTTTACAATCTTGCCGCCATTTTAATTCAAGTTTCCTTTATTTCAGTCAAATTTACCTTCCAGTCAAGTTGCTTTAAAGCCCTCCGTTTGGAGCAGGTTTCTATTTAAGTTTCCGCATTTATCGCACTTATTTCCTCGCACTTGCTTTACTTTGTTTATTTTCTCGCATCACACTTGCTTTACTTTGTTTATTTTCTCGCTTCACATTTACTTATCTTTTAACCTTTTTTACTTTTTTCTTAAACACGATTTGCTTTAATAAGTTTATTTCCATTTCTGGCTAATTTCCTTCAGGGTTATAATTTAAAGATCATGATTAAGGTAACTGTCTAAACATAGCATCTGTAGGAATACTTTAAGGGCTGTTTTGGTTTTTTACACAAGTTTTATGCGCTTTATTTTCTGTTGAGTTAGATCGAAAGCCTTCCAACCATTGATAGACTTGGTTAGTCTATATTTCTCATAGAGAGAGAAAGCGTTTTGTTCAATTAAGTAAGAACCTTTAACTTTTTAGAAGAAATGATTTCAAAACTATTTTCGGATGCATTTATTGGTTTAAAAGTCTAATCATCTCTTGGTTAGAAGTTCTAAGTCAAAATCACTTTTCAACTTAGTCAAGAAACTATATTTCTTAAAAATAGGTTTATTGCTTTAACGCAATATGCACCTTTTATCTTTGACAATAAAAATGCATTATTTAAAGAATAAACTCGATTCTGAATACGTGAAAGTGACAATTCCTGTTAAATTAGTTCTTTTCAAAGTAGGAAATATTTCCCTATAATTAGTTCTATTAAAAGCATTTTAGAGTATTATCTGACTATTGTGATTTGCATTCGAACCCATTGCTTTTATCTGAATTGACATCTTTTACTTTATTTACTCTGCCTACTATAAAACCCTGATTTGATCTGCCTTAGATAAACATATTTAAAATAGAGTTTGATAGATTGACGTTTTGATCTCGGTGGGATCGATAATCTTTTATATTACTCTGACGCGATTCGTATACTTGCGAAAATCATGCATCAAAATAGTACACTTTGGCTGGAGAAAAAGAGATACAAGGAACTGCTGGAGAGAAACCCTTGAAAAACTGAAACTCTGTAGGGAGTAACAAACTAAGTAACCTATAAATACGAGCTACAAACATTGAAGGGAGTTGAAAAAATAAATTGCAAGCTCTGTTGCAGAAGATCGGATCGAAATTATAAACACTGAGAAGGAACGCCAAATGGAGATTAAACGTTGCTGGAGAGGACGATAATAATATGAGGCCTTCAAGGAGTTAAAATTCACCTCTAACTGCTTGAGGAATAATTTTTCAACCTCTCTCCTGGGGATGACAATAACTTGTACTGTTGGGGATATGTGGATCCAAGCTGGAGATAAGAGAGCTTATGCACAAAACTCTTGTCGGAGGGTAGGTAATCTTGGCTTAATAAACTAAATTATGGATTTACAAATGATATTCAATAAGAACGAGCCTCATCGGGGATATGAGAGACCTCGGGTAAGAAGCCACGATAGCGTACTCCTCTGGGGATATGACACTTATCGACATCCAAGATCAAACTCTACTAGGGAAAAGAGAGAATCCTTGAATAAGAACCCTCAATAAAAAGGCTCAGTTGGGGAAATGAAAATTCCTTAATAAGAGATCTCAAATAATGCAACTTAGTTGGGGAGAATAAAATATTTTGAATAAGAGATATCATAAAGTATCCTCTTTTGGGGAGTTAGATAATCTTCAACACAACTCAGCTTAGGAAAAATGAACAATTCTCAAACAAACTTATATAGTGGATGAGAAAAGATTTTCAACATAAGGAGTCTCAAAATAAGCTTCTGTTGGGGAGATGAAATAATTCTTGAATAAGAAATCTTTGTGAAGCGACTTGTCGGGGAATAATAAATTTCTCAACCGGTACCCTTGTGTTGTACCCTTATTTTTTCCCCTAAGATCCCCTCATCACACCATGTTCATTTAATCCCAACAATATCATATTAGGACTTTTAGATCTCCTCCCTCTATTTAGCTTTTCTCTTTGATGAATCACCAAGCACCTTGACTTGTTTTTCTTTTGTGATAATACATGTTTTGTTTTGACTTTCCTTTTAATTAATAAAATTCAATGTTGGTTTGTCTTACATGTTACTAATGTAAGTAAAGGCAATGAAGTTTAGCAAATTGCTCCATGGGTTCATGAGTTGATTTCCATGCCCTAGTCAATAAAGCTTGAGAAGTCTAAACCTCACCATTGAAGTTGTTTTTGAAGGGATGGAATGGAAAGGTTATTTTGGTTCACTACATTTCCAAGATATTAAGATTGATTTAAAAGTATAAGGGGTTGATTGAAGAAGTTGTCATCGTTGGACAAGGCCTTGTTCCCATTGGTCACAAGTGCATATTTCTCTAAATTCTCAAGATATGGAAGTGGTTTTGGTGGCTATAAATTCTCGTTTTCATCCTCAATAACTTCTATCTACAAAGCAAGAGTGTTGGTACAAGAAGGTGGTTCAAATTTGTCAAGGTTCCTCAAAGCATTTTCTTGATCTAGGAGCTAGGGTTTTTAACTTCAAAGAAGTATATCTTGCTCATCTTTTGGTATTTTTGAGTGATTCCAAAGACATCCTTCTCTTAAAAGTGATATTAAGAAATAACTTCAAAAGTTTCAAGGATTTTTAATTTGGAAGAAACTTAATGATGAAGAAAGATTACAAGTCCTCCAGATGAACCCTCATTTTCTCATGTGTGACTTCAAATGATCATAACATGGTTAATTTTTATCACCTTGAGCCTAATCTTTTTCCATAATGATCTCGAGGATGCGAACTTTATTCCTTCTTTTATGTGCAAAGTGATAAAATGGATGGAAGGTTCCCTAAGGATACAAAAGATTATAGGTCATTTCATGATTTTTTGCCAACTTCAACAATTTATAACTCTCTCAATTTTTGGAGATTTTGAATGGTTCAAGTCTCAAAATTTCATTCAAGATGTCTATTTCATGCCATCTTTTTTGGTCAAGAGCAAATTCCAACTGTAATGCCATGTTTGGATGCAAAACATTATCAATCACTTTTGAAGAACATTTGAAATATTTCTAAGTATGGAAAGTCAACCCTTTTTCTCCAACTTTGACTCAATGCAATTTTCAACTCAAGCACCCATTTGATTTCATTCTTTTTCCATCACAAAGCTTGTAACATCATCTTTCTAAAGCATCAAGAATCATGCCCTAAGACCCCTTGAGTTGAGAATGCCATTGATTTGAACATGGTAACTTGAAACTGAAGTTTCTTCAAAAGTCATAATTTGAAATCATTGATTTAGCTTCTAAACACTTTGTTTCTGCACGTTTTTTCCTCTAAACGTGTTTAGTGAACTTCCAGAAGTGATTAGCACAACAAAATGCATGTTTTGGATGAGTTTTGATCAAATTAGAAGTCACACTTTTCTTGTTTGTAACATCACATGATTTCCCTCCAAACTTGATCATTTCACACGCTTGAACATTCCATTTGATTCCCTATAAATAGAGGGTCATCCTTCATTCATTTTCTCAAGCTTGGATAGCCAGAATCACCCTGCCAAACTTGTTCCATAACTTAAATTTCTTCAACTTCGAAATATGTGTTCAAGCCTTTTTCAATCCAATTTTTCAATCAATTTACCTCCCTTGTTCTTCCCTGAAACTAACCATATAATTACCTTCAATAATCGTCCCATATATTGCTCCATAGAAGTCCAGTTTAAGAGCTCTGCAACTTAACTTCAATAGGTAGATTTCTTCATCAATTCTTTAAAACTTTGATATCATTGTTATGCTCTCATTGCCTTGGTTCTAGTTGCAACACTTACTTTTATCTGAAAACATGTTTTGGCCATGAAATTTCAAATCCCTTTTCAAAACTTTCCTTACAAATTGTTTGAGCTACAGTTTATATAAATTTATCGCGAAGGTGTGGTTGTCTTCGTCTTGAAAGGCCGAAGAGAATGACATAGGTCTCGTGGTCTAATTTTACAGATTGAGCAACCTGGTTTTAGGACTGGCTGGAGGTTGAAGATGACCAACGTGTCATCCTTCAACCAATGAAACAACGCCATTTGTATTTATTGAATTTCTGATTTACATTTGATTCAGTGCTTTATTCACTAATGACCATGATATGCACAACGCGTCAGATCCCTTGGATTTGATTACTAACGCGTTTTGACTCTCATTCAATGGTCCACATATTTTTGACTTTATTTTTCTTTTCTAATTTTTATATTTAATTGTTTTAAATTTTTAAAAATTATAGAAAATTAATTTTTAGTCCAAAAAATATGAAAAAATTATGAAAAATATTTTTGATGTTTTTCCTTCAGATTTTTATTTTTTCACAATTTTATTTTGTGTTTTGATATTTGTTATAAATTTTCACTTTATTTGATTTGTTTTAAATGTTTAAAAATACTTTTATGCATCTTTAAATTCTAAAAAAATTATGGAATGATCCAATGATATTGTGACAAATATTGGTGACCTCATATTTTTTTATTTCTGATTTGGTATTTTTTATCATTTTTGGTGCATTTTACTCATTTCTTTTATTTTTAAAAATAGTTTCTGACTTTAAAAAATTACCAAAAATTTATTAAATTATTTTAGTTCATTTCTGATTTTTCCATTGTCTTACTTTTTTTTTCTTGATTAATTTGAACATAGTTAATATTTTTTTCTTTTATTTCTATTTTAAAAACAGTTTAAAACTTTTTTTAATGTATATACTAAATGCAATATTATTTTTTGATTATTTTCTGGCTGATCTTGGATTGAATTTTTGATTTTGAACTTTGTTAACATCATTGAATCTATGGTGTTGAGTCTAACTCCATAAAAATGGGTGAATGATTTTAATAATAGTTTAATTAAAATTTAATTCAAATGTGGTTTGTATGTTCTTTCCCACCCCTCTTCATCTTATCCCTTTCTTATTGTACTAAGTGTTATTGGATCATGATCTCTATATCATGTGTCAAAATAAATGGTGCATAGATTGCTATTGATCGGCCTCAAAATAGGTGCGACTTCTATATAAGTCCACTTACTATTGCTTAACATAACGCTAAATTTTGTCCCGATTGGAATAAATGATCACTCGTGGCCCAAACCTATGTTTGCAAGCCCAAGTATGTTAATTTGATCTCTTTGATCCAATAACTTTGAGATTCATTGTGTGGAGGCTTTGGTTCTACCAATCCTCTAATGGATCTACAACACGTTTCCTCAACACGGATCACTTAAACAACATTTATCATTAAATGGTACTTTTTGAGGATTCCAAATGGATGATATACTTGACAAAAAGAAAATGCAACTTGTTGTGTGGATACTTTGGTTCTACCAATCCTCTAATGAGTTCTAAATGCAAGTTTCAAGATGGTCATCCAACTAACCACTAATCATTAAATTGTTTTTACTTTATGCTTTTATTTTTTATGCTTTGTGTACCATTTACTTTAAGCATTACATTTCATGCCATTTTAATTTGCTCACTTGAGCATTTAATTTCTTGTCATTTTTTATTTTTCTCACTTGAGCTTTTCTTTTATCTTCTAAGACACCTAATAATTAACATGAACCATAAAAACCTTTAATGATATTTGGACTATTTAGTTACTATCCTTGGCATTATGGAGTATTGAACTTCTTGGACTTAGGAATATAAACCTTGGCCTATGTTAGAGACCTTGTGACCTTGATGGATATTTTGTCTGGAGTTCTTGAGGTTTACCTCAAGAAATTGGGTTGTTTGTTTAGTGTGCAGGTTATTGTGATTACATACTTTGTTTGTAATCTGGAATTCACCAGTATACAGCCTTTACTCTGCCCAATTTTTGGGAAGACTTAATACACTTGAAGTTTGGTTCTCTCAAGAGGCTTAGTATCTTTGCTTGCTCGGTTTCAATCCAAAGAATTGGAATTCTATCTTGGCTCATAATATAAATTATTGGCTTCTTGTTGGTTAAATGGTTCTTATCCCTAACTTTTACCTTATGCTTTAGGATAGTCTCTTCTTATCCTCCCATCTTCTTTAATTTTAAAAATCTTCTTTCTCCTTTTGAAAACTCTTCTTGCTTCTTTTAAACTTGAATCACTTTCATAATAAACTTGGACTTAGGTCCATGCATTTTCAAAACCTTTTCATAAATAAACTTTAATAAACTTAATAATACCTTGATATTTTTTGTGTGAAGACTAAAAGTCAATCAATCTCATTTCAAACCATTTTGCGACTTTGGATTTTTTATTTTAAAACCTTTCTCAAAAGATTAGACTCTTGTCAATCTTTGTAGTGATGCCTACAACTATACTTCTACAATATGTAGTGAAGAGATATATTTTCCACTTGGGTGTTTAGAGAGGCATTGTTGATTTTAAAATCCAAGCCATATCCTCCACTTTGAGATGTTGCAAATTTTCCTTTCTCATGATTGTGGGTAATAAGTATATTTTTCCACACGGATAATGACGATGATGTCTTATCTTATAAAATCAATTAACATACTTATGTTTTAAAATATTTTAAAAGAGGAACTACGTGTACCCTGATCCCCTATTGCATGAAAGGTGGTAGGTAGGCACTAAAGTTTCGCAACCGCAGCGGGTGCAAAATCCATAAAAATATATTTCTTTTCTCACCTCCACCATTTATTTTTATACAACATTTTATAACCAAAATATATAGATTTTACAAAGAGGTTCCTACGGAGTATCATAGAAGTTTAGGTTGCTAATACCTTCCCTTTGCGCTGTGGCGATTTTTATTTTGATCTGTATAAGTCTAGCCAATCCAATGGCTTAGTCTTAAACATTTCTACAGCTACAGAAAAAATGGCGACTTCAATGGGGAAAGATTGACCTTTTACTAGTCCATCCCTAAGTGGGTTGAGCCTATCTTTGTTTATATCTGTATATGTGTTTTTATTATTTATGTGTTATATGTTGTATATATGTTTATCTGGATTTTCCTGGTTTTCAGGGTGCTTGGTGATTACTCATAATTCCTATACCCGGACTTGGGAAAACTTTAAGATAGGACTGGAGGTATAGTCATGTTAACTTTGAGGGAGTAATCCCCAAAAAGGAGGCATGAGATCTCCCACTCAATGGAGGCCCCTTTGACTGTAGTGTTGTTTACTGAGTAATCGGGAAGACGTACTGTTTTTGACCTGGGAGCCTGCTGAAGCCGAGGACCGTAGAATACCTAACCCATCTTGGCCTTTTAGGTGTCGTGCGGAAGCTATGACAGAGAAATCTAGAAATAGTTGTCACGCGATACTACGCTCGGACAAGTTTTTCTTGAGAATATTACTAATTACTGAGTTAATCAGGAAGTTGGTAATATCCGAAGGAAGGAGGTAGACTCTGGGAACCTCTAGAACCTTGTTCGACAGGTGATAACTTTTAGAACAACACCTTATGGGTAGTACCTTCGACCTCATGCTCGTGACATTGAACCTATGAACCCTATATGTGTGATCTTGTGTGTGATTGTTGCATCATACATCCATGCACTCATAAGCATCTTTTGAAGAAATTTTATTTCGAGGGACTTAAAAGTTGACCATTTGTGAATATCTCAAGTACTTTTTTACCATGGATTATGGAAAAAGAAATACTGGAAAATACAGTTTCAGGGATCCCAAGATGGATGAGTTGATCAGTCTAATTCCCGAGATTAAGTGCTCTTCAGATTTTCGGAAGAAGTACGGATCCTTCATTCCTCTTATGAAGCTCAAGACGAAGGAGGGTCTTCTCTCGACCTTGGTCCAGTTCTATGATCCGATGTATCATTGAGTTACTTTCCCCGACTATCAGTTGATGCCTACACTAGAAGAGTATTCTTATCTGCTAGATTTACCTGTTACCGATCGTGTTACTTTTACTGGTTTGGAGGGTGAGCCAAAACCACATGAGATTGCTGCTTTGATCCATCTGAGGAAGTCTGAGATGGAAGCCCATATGACTACTAAAGGATGGATTAGAGGACTACCATCCCAGTTCTTATTAGAGAAAGCTTGTTACTTTGCTAGGATGAAGAGTATAGTCGCTTTTAAGGCCATCTTTGCTCTACTTAATTACGGGTTGTTTTTATTTCCTAATGTGGATAAGTTTGTTGACGTTAATTCTATCAGGATCTTCATGATTGGAAACCCATTTCCTACATTGTTGGGTGAGCTTACTATTCTATTCATCTTCAGAATTCTTATCATGGGGGGATGATTATCTATTGCACGCCTTTGTTGTACTGGTGGTATATCTCTCATATGCCAAAATCTGATGCTTTTTGGGATGTCAGGAAGGAACCCTGATCGGCTCCTAAGATCATGGAACTTGCTCACTCGGATATTGATTGTTATCATCAAGTTTACCAGGATGTAGAGATTGTTGACAGTTGTGGTAGTTTCCCTAATGTACCTCTTCTTGGTACAAAGGGAGGAATTAACTATAACCCTATTCTTGCACGACGATAACTTGGTTATCCAATGAGGGATAAACCAAGTAGTATTCATTTGAGTAGTTTCTTTCTGAAGGAGGAAGATAGAGAGCAGATTGCGAAGGCCTGGCGTCACTTTTATAAGAAGAGTGGGAAAGATTTGGGACCAAGAGGGGCTGTTTCTTTGGAACCTTATCTTCAGTGGGTCCAAACGAGAGATATTCAGTTGAAGATGCCATATTCTCGGGAATCACATATGCCTGATTCGTTTGCAAAGATCACTCCTCCCTTATTGGATGATATAGAAGAGATACAGCTTGCTTTGGTCAGGATGCAGCAGGAAAAGGATGCTTGGAAGAATAAGTGCCAAACTTTAGGGATTTCCCATAGAGCATACTTGAAGGAGAAAGACGACTTGATTGAGATTCTGGAGAGTCAGACTGTAGAGACAATGGAGAGACAAGGGGATTTATTTTCTCCTAAGCCTCAGTTAGATCCTAGTTGCTCACTTCCTGATTCAGGAGATTGGAAGGAGGTTGCCACCAGGTATGCAAAAGAAAACTCGAGGTTGAAGGCTCAGATTGCCAAGCTTACAAGGAAGCGCCAGCGTATAGAGTGATCTTCGACAGCTTTACTTCTCAGGGTTTTAGACTTTATTTTCATCTTGTACTTGGGATTGTTGAGACTTGTAACCTATTTTGAAGTTATTATAATAACAATTTTCAGTATTTCAAATGTGTTATTACTTTAATATTTTCAATGTGTCTATAAATCTTTAAGTCCCTTGAAATATTAATAATAAAAATAAATTATGTACACCACAGATCATGCATCATATTACACATATTTCTTGCATTTGTTATGCATATCCAGGTGTCTTACCAAGCTTCTTTACTTCATTCAGCAAGCTGACTCACCACTACAACACTCGGGCTAATTTCAGAAGGAAGATGGACAACTTAGAACAAGAGAATCGCGAGTTGCGCGAGGAGGTTTCTGCTTTGAAGGCCGGCATGGCCAATCTTACTACTCTGATGGAATCTCTGGTGGCTGCTCAGAATCAGCCACCGAATGTTAAACTTCAACCGATAAGGGCTATTGCTGAAGCTCCGACTGTTACTCTGTTTGCTACCCCAGTTGTTGTTTAGAATCGCATGCGTCAAGGTTATCCATGGGGAATGCCAGAGATTTTTGCACCTGAAGGTTTCAATCTTGGTCCTCAAGAAGCTCCAGTTGTTCAGACTATTGTTACTCCTGCACCTCCTTCAGTGAATTTGGTTCCATTTGTTAATGATGATGTGTGTCGTCCTTTTCCTCGACCAAGTGAAGACTTGGGTCTTTATGACAGAATGGATGATTTTCAAGACCAGTTTGACAAGATGCAGAGGGAGATGAAGGCCCTCAGGAGAAAAGAGTTATTCGGGCAGAATGTGAATGAATTATGCTTGGTCCCGAATGTTAAGATACCTGCAAAGTTTAAAGTCTTGGAGTTTGAGAAGTACAAGGGCAACACTTGCCCTCGTGCTCATCTTGTGATGTATGTAAGAAGAATGTCTACCCATACTGGTGATCAACGTATGCTAATTCACTTTTTTCAGGATAGTTTGATCGGTGTTGCATTGAAGTGGTATATGAGTTTTGATAGCATAAATATCCATACTTTCAATGCCTTGGGAGAAGCATTTATCAGAAAATACAAATGCAACGTGGACATGGAGCCTGACCGTTATCAACTCAGGGCCATGGTTCATAAAGACAAGGAATCATTCAAAGAATATGCACAGAGATGGCGTGAGGTAGCCGCCCAAGTGATTCCTCCCATGGAAGAGAAAGAGATGACTAAGATTTTCTTGAAAAGTCTGGGTGCTTTCTACTACGAAAGGATGGTAGCAAGTGCGTAAAGTGACTTTACTGAAATGGTAGGCATGGGTACCCATTTAAAAGAGGCTGTAAGAGAGGGTCGTTTAACGAAGAGTGGAGGATCTGGAGGTGCAAAGAAGCCATCTTATGGGTTTACCAAGAAAAAGGAAGGGGATACAAAGGCTGTTATGCAAGAGAGGAGGGTTAATCCTCCTAGAAGAAATTATCAACGTCATCAGCAAGTCACCTTAATTACGCCAGTTGTTGGTGTAGCTCCAACCACCGTTGCTTATCAGAGACAATCCCAACAGGGGAATCAAGGGTATAATCAGAGAAGGGAGATTTATGACCCTATTCCTATGAGTTATACATAGTTACTATCGGCATTGATTCAGAAGAAGTTGGTTCAGACCCGACCACCTCCCGTTGTACCATCACCATTGCCTTGGTATTACAAAGCAGACCAAACATGTGCTATTCATCAGGGAGCACCAGGGCATAATGTTGAGAACTTCTATCCTTGGAAGACTGAGGTGCAGAAATTGGTGAAGTCTGGTATTCTATCTTTCAAGGATGTGGGCCCTAATGTGAAAGACAATCCTCTACCCAAGCATGGAGGAGAAAATGTTGTGAATATGGTGGCCGATTGTCCAGGCAACTTCCAAATTTTTGATATTCATCTGGTTAGAGGAGATTTGGTGAAAATGCATGTAGACCTCTGTGAATTTAGCTACTATACGCATGATCATTCCGGTTGTGCTATTTGCATTACAGACGTACAGGGTTACGATAAGATAAAGGCTGATTTGCAAGAGATGAAGGATGAGGGGCTCATCCCATAATCAGGCCTAGGGCAGAGTATGAAGAGGAAGTGAACATGGTTTCTGGATGTCCTGGAGAGTTCAGAATTTTTGATGTGGAGTATATGAATGAGGATCTTGTACAATTGCATGCTACTTTCTGCCACATGGATGGTCAGGTGGAACATCAGTATGGATCTTTCTAAATTTGTTGTCGAGACTCTCGAGGATGTTCAATTGTGAGGAAATGTGTTTATTTGTTGTTGGATAATGGAATTATCAATATTACATATCAAAGGGGTAATTACTATGAAGTTGATATGATTGAGTTTTGTTTGGCTGAAGAAGAGTCGGATGATGAGTATACCTCTGCAGATGAGTTCTTCTCCTCGGATGAAGATTTATTTTCCAGAGATGACTCCAAGATGACTGATTATGTTGAAGAAGGGGTAAACGTCATTGTGCCTTGTTTTGGTGCACCCGCCCATTTTGAAGTCGAGTATCATAGCAAGCCGGCTATTACCCCATTTGTGATTAGTTTTCCCGGTCATGTCCCCTACAAGTCAGATAAGGCTGTACCCTACAAATATAACGCTACAATATTAGAGAATGGTGTGGAAGTTGCCATCCAGCCAATGCTTGATGTTGGAAATATTGATGAGACTAGCAGAGTGACCCGCAGTGGTCGTGTATTTGCACCAGTTATTCATGGAGATGTTAGCATTGGAAAGAAAATTGCTGAGAATGTTGAACCCAAGAAGGTTACTGGTGAATCTAGTGGAACTACATTAGAGAAAAAAGTGGTTGATATTTTGAAGATAATAAAGATGAGCGACTACAGAATTGTAGATCAGCTACTGCAGACTCGTTAAAAAATATCTATCTTGGCTTTATTGATGAACTCCTCTACCCACAGAGAATCTTTGGTGAGGGTATTGGACCAAGCTTTCGTGGAAAGTGACATGCCTATAGACCAATTCAGCAGTGTAGTAGGGAATATTACATCATGTAATAACCTGAGTTTCTGCGATGATGAATTGCCAAATGAAGGAAGGAATCACAACCTTCCCCTCCACATCTCTATGAACTGCAAGGATGATTCACTATCCAATGTGTTGATTGATAATGGATCTTCATTGAACATTATACTGAGGAGCACGCTTATGAAATTGAAATATCAAGGAACGCCCATGCGCCCAACTGGAATTATTGTGAAAGCGTTTGATGGATCAAGGAAATTTGTTATTGGTGAAGTGGACTTGCTTATTCATATAGGCCCACATTTATTTCAGATTACTTTCCAGGTCATGGATATTGTACCCGCTTATAGTTGCTTGCTGGGAAGGCCGTGGATAAATGAGGCAGGGGATATCACTTCGACTTTACACCAAAAGCTGATGTTTGTACTTGAAGGAAAATTGGTGATTATAAATGGAGAGAAGGCATTATTGATATCTCATTTGTCCTCTTTCAGCATTGTGGAGGCGGATGAAGCTGCTGTTGGGACCCAGTTCCAAGCTTTATCCATTGACAACATAAGGGGAAATGATAATTCCATGGTTTCGCTTAAGGATGTGTAGCAAGTTGTGCGCAAGGGGCATAATGAGGTATGGGGATAGATTATGGATCCACCGGTAAACAAGAACAGAGCTTGCTTGGGGTTCTCTGTGAAGAATTATAAAGGTAAGAGCATGAAGCCGAAGTCAGCTGCAGGTAAGTATCAAGACATATTTTGTAGCGGGGGGTATCTTCATCAAACTGTTTCCGGGATTAATGCCATTGTGGGAGATCAAGCAGAGCCGGAAATGCCAAATTACGTGATGCACTGAGTTTGGGTTCAGAACTGGATCACCATCGATGTTCCCTCTTGCATACATGTTTCAAAGTAATTTGTCTTGTTAATCTTTTTGAAAAGCTTTCACTCTACCCAAGGTGGAAGTATTAATATTGTATGGGCTTATCTGTTTGCTGTGACTTTTAAAATCAATAATAAAAGTTGTCTTTGTTCCCCAAATTATGTCTTTATTTTCTTCTTTTTCTTGGAAAATGCTAATCAGAAAAAACCTTTCAAAATAAATAATAACTGAAATTCAATCAGCATGATCACTTGTTATATGTGTCAGTTTCTAAAATCAATCGTAAATCATATGTGTAGATTAATTAAAAAACTCGTTGAATACAATGATCCTGCACCTTCTCCCAACTTTGAATGTCCTGTATATGGGCCAAAGAAGAAGACTATGATGAGATTCCAGAAGAGGTCTCACAGTTGCTTGAGCACGAGGAAAATACCATTCAGCCATATAAATAGCCATTGAAAGTAATCAATTTGGGTTCAGAAGAAGATCCGAAGGAAGTCAAGATTGGAGCATCGCTGCATCCTGATGTGAAGAGAAGATTGATTGAGTTGTTGAAAGAGTATGTGGATATTTTTGCTTGGTCTTATCAAGATATTCCTGGTCTAGATACAGATATAGTAGAGCACCGTTTGCCGTTGAAGCCAGAGTGTCCACCCATCAAACAGAAGTTGCGAAGAACTTACCCAGATATGGCAGTGAAGATCAAAGAGGAAGTTCTAAAGAAAATTAATGCCGGTTTTCTTGTGACATCAGTGTACCCTCAATGGATTTCCAATATTGTACCAGTACCAAATAAAGACGGAAAAGTTCGCATGTGCGTGGATTACAGAGATCTAAATAAAGCCAATCCAAAAGACGATTTTCCATTTCCACACATTGATATGTTAGTAGATAGCACAACACAATTCAAAGTTTTCTCGTTCATGGATGGATTTTTCGGGTATAATCAAATCAAAATGGCTCCATAGGACATGGAAAAAGCAACGTTTATCACACATTGGGGAACATTCTGTTACAGAGTGATGCCCTTCGGGTTGAAGAACGCTGGTGCAACGTACCAGAGGGAAATGACAACCCTATTTCTTGATATGATGCACAAGGAAATCGAGATATATGTTGATGATATGATTTCTAAATCCAAGATTGAAGAAGGGCATGCAGAAGATTTGTTGAAGTTGTTTCAGCGTTTGAGGAAGTATCGTCTCCGCTTAAATCCAAATAAATGTACCTTCGGTGTTCGATCAGGGAAATTGTTGGGTTTCATTGTTATCCAGAATTGAATTAAAGTTGACCCTGACAAAGTCAAAGCAATTCAAGAGATGCCAGCACCAAGAATTGAAAAGTAAGTCAGAGGGTTCCTCGGGCGTTTGAATTATATTTCTATATTCATTTCTCACATGACTGCAACGTGTGAACCGATCTTTAAGTTGTTAAAGAAAGATCAAGGTCGTGCGTGGACATATGACTGCTAAAGGGAATTGGAAAGTATTAAAGAATATATGCTTGAACCTCCTATCTTGCTCCCTCCTGTTGAAGGAAGACCGTTAATTATGTATCTGACAGTGTTAGATAATTCCATGGGTTGTATTCTGGGACAACAAGATGAAACGGGGAAGAAAGAGTATGCCATTTATTATCGCAGTAAAAAGTTTACTGGTCGTGAGTCGCGGTATTCCATGTTGGAAAAGACGTGTTTTTCTCTGGTCTGGGTGGCAAAACGTTTGCGGGAGTATATGTTGAATCACACTACTTGGTTGATCTCCAAAATGGATCCAATCAAGTACATTTTTGAAAAGCATGCTCTTACTAGGAGAATTGCCCGCTGGCAGATGCTGTTATCTGAATATGACATCGAATACCGCACTCAAAAGGCTATTAAAAGCAATGTGTTGGCATATTATCTTGCTCACCACCCAGTTGATGATTATCAGTCTGTGAAGTGTGATTTCCCCGATGAGGATGTGATGTTTTTAAAAGTGAAAGATTGCGATGAACCTTTGCCCGAGGAAGGTTCTGGTCCTGAATCTTGTTGGAGTATGATATTTGATGGAGCTGTGAATGCTTATGGTAAAGGAATTAATGATGTGATTGTCACTTAACATGAATCACACTTTCCTTTTACTGCAAGGTTGACATTTGATTGTACTAATAATATGGAAGAATATGAAGTTTTCATCATGGTTCTTGAGGAAGCTATTGATATCAGAATTAAAAATCTAGATGTGTATGGTGATTCAGCTTTAGTAATAAATCAGATTAAAGGAGAGTGGGATACTCGTCACCCCGACTTGATCCCTTACAAATATTATGCTAGAAGATTGTTACCCTTCTTTAACAAAGTTGAATTCCATGATATCCCCAGAGACGAAAATCAAATGGCGGATGCTCTGGCAACTCTGGCTTCTATGTATCAAGTAAATGCTTGGAATGATATACCTCGAATTATGGTTCAGCAACTGGATAGGCTCGCTCATGTGTTTACAACAGAGGAGGTAGTAGATGAAAAACCCTGGTATTATGATATCAAGCATTTTCTTCGAACTCAGGAATACCCGATTGATGCATCAAATAAAGATAGAAAGACATTTAGAAGATTGGATGGCAGCTTCTTCCTCAGTGAAAATGTGTTGTACAAGATAAATTATGACTTGGTCTTGCTCAGATGCATTGATAGACACGAAGCAGACATGTTGATGCATGAGATTCATGAAGGTTCATTTGGAACTTATTCCAATGGACATTTGATGGCTAAAAAGATGTTAAGGGCAGGTTACTATTGGCTGACAATGGAATCTGATTGTTACAAATTTGCAAAGAAGTTTCATAAATGCCAGATTTATGCGGACAAGGTTCATGTGCCTCCGATACTTCTCAATGTGATCTCTTCCCCATGGCCTTTCTCTATGTGGGGTATTGATATGATTGGGATTATAGAACCTAAAACTTCAAATGGACACCATTTTATCTTGGTAGCAATTGATTACTTCACCAAATGGGTGGAAGCAGCTTCATATGCTAATGTTTCTAAGCAGGTTGTTGTGCGCTTCATTAAGAATAATCTTATATGTCGGTATGGTGTGCCGAGCATAATTATCACTGACAATGGCTCGAATATGAACAACAAGATGATGACAGAACTTCGTGAGTAATTCAAGATTGTATATCACAATTCATCTTCGTACAAACCAAAGATAAATGGTGCTGTTGAAGCTGCTAATAAGAATATCAACAAGATTATCCAGAAGTTGGTTGTTACTTATAAGGATTGGCATGAAATGCTCCCTTTTGCTTTGCATGGATATCGGACATCTGTCCGCACTTCAACAGGAGCAACCCCGTTCTCACTTGTGAAAGGAATGGAAGTGATACTCCCAATAGAAGTTGAGATTCCCTCTGTGCGAGTGATGATGGAAACCAAGTTATCAGAGGCTGAATAGGTCCAGAACAGGTTTGACCAGTTGAATTTGATCATAGATAAGAGAATGACAGCTTTGTGTCATGGACAGTTGTACCACAAAAGAATGAAGAAAGTTTTTGATAAGAAGGTCAAGCCCCGTGAATTCAGAGAAGGCGACCTCGTGCTCAGGAAGATAATGTCTTTAAATGTTGATTCTAGAGGCAAGTGGACTCCCAATTTTGAAGGCCCATATGTTGTCAAGAATGTCTTCTCTGGCGGTGCATTAATTCTTGAAACTATGGATGGCGCGGAGTTCCCACGTCCCATGCATGCTGATGCAGTCAAGAAATACTTTGCCTAAAGAAATAAAAGAATAGCTCGCTAAGTTGAAAACTCGAAAGGGCGGCTTAGGCAAAAAAGAGCGTCTCGGTAGGCCAAAAACCCGAAAGGGTGGTCTAGGCAAAAATTAGAGACATAAACAGAATAAATTTACCGCTAAGTTGAAAACCCGCAAGGGCAGCTTAGACAAAAGTTAGGGACTTTCTTGGCAAGTAACTACATCAGACAAGACTTGATCATTGAAGCAACAATCTTCTCGGATCCTCATCATACTTCAACAGGAGCTTCTTCTCGGGATTTCAAAAGTTGTTAGAGGGGATAGTGGTCATTGCATCTCAATGTATCTTTTCCATTATATATTACCATTTTCTGAACTTTGTAATCATCCATGGAGTCTCGCCATTCACAGACTACCATTCTATTAATGAAATTTGAGCTTTTACCCAATTCTTTGTATTTGTTATTTTATTTAGCTTGCAAAGACTCCATTTATTATTGATAATAACTTCCAAAGGGAAAATATTAAATAATGAAATTTATTTTCGAATTGAATTTACAATTTTATTTTACTTTAGAATTTGTGATGCAAGAGAAAAACAAAAGTGGTGATCCCAGGAATGGACGAACTCCAGTTGTTTTGAGAAATTCTTGTTTCCCCCGGAATGGTTTACTTAGGATGTTTTTGCTGTATTGGGTTTGTGACTCCAGTGTCCCAAAATAAGTCTTGGTTCTTTTTTACTTCTTTTTTGAGTTTGCATGATATGAAGACTCAATCCAAGATTTCTCCAGTGAAGGTTTCACTTGTTTGATAGAAGTTCTTTCTTCCTAGAGAAGTTGGTACAATAATTACTCTCGAAGAACACATGTCTCCAGTTTCACCAGTGAAGAATGTATACTGGCTTTCCCTTTTGAGAATGTGGTGTTGACTTCCCCAAGGAAGTCAGCACGAAATCCCCAGTTAATGTCTCGATGATGGGGCATTATATGCCTTAGTGAAGTTTGTGTGTTTTTCCTCCTTCAAAATGGGCCTGAATTCCCCAGTGAATGTTTTGATGATTTGGTGTCCATCTGCTTTACTTGAAATTGATTTTTTAATCCCCATTAGAAGCTTTACATTTGAAAACATTTGTTTCCTCGTTGAAGTATGAGTACTATCCCCTGGTGAAGCCTGGAGAAGGATGTTATATCTCTGTATCTGTATTGTTTTGTCTCTATGTTTTGTTTACTTCTGGGTTATGTTTCTCCCCAGTGAAGTTAAGCCATGCAGTAGGATTTTGTTTCCTCAGTTGGCGCTTACTTTTACTTGGAATTTTCATCTTGGATGTGATTTAGCCGAGGTTTGTTTGTGCCCGAGTTGGTTTTTCCTGGTTACTCCGAGTGTTATATGTCTTTTTTGTCAGCATATGCACGATAGCACTCATACATTCATACATACATCATGCATAGTTAAATTTTGAAAATCATTGCTCATTCATATTCGTTATTATTTTTTGGAAGTATTGCCCTGTTTTGCAGAGTTGTGTTGTCCTTTCTCCAATAGAGTGTCAGTCATAAACAGAAAGTGTATGTTCTTTCAATTTCCCCACTGAATTATCCCTCGTGGATGATTTTTGCTTTATCCTTCCTCCACAGCTCCTCAACTGGATGATTTGGGTGTTCCTCTTGAATTTATTTTTCAAAGGATGTATTTTGGACGACTGGCTAATTCCAGTTTATTTCTGGTTTGAATCTTTCATCATCAGCAATATTATTACTTATGATATCTGCAAACTTCGAGCCTTGGTTTGAGAGTATGCATTTATTTTGCACAAGCAGACTTTATCTCCTCAGTAGGAATATATTGGTATTTCCCCACGAAGTCATATGTCATTCCCCAGAAATTCATTTTTTACAATCCTCCATAACAACAAGTAGCAGGTCTCTTTATTTGAGCAACTCGTGCTTCCCTATAAAAGTCGACATAACTTTTTTTTTATCTTCTCTATGAGTGAATAGTTTGCAGTCCGTTGTCGAATTACACCAGTGGATGGCAAGACTTTCAATATCGCAGAGACAGTTCATTGTGAAGTCTTTGCAAGTGGTAGTCTCTTTATTTGAGACAACTTATATATTACCCTTTCCAGGAAGAATGCCTTAGTTAAAGAAGAAGTTGAGACCCGTTCTAGGTGAAATGCCATAATTTTGGGGAAACTTGTTATCTTTTTGCTACCCTCAGTGAACGTTGGTAGTTCATCGTCAGTGAACGGCGATGCTATGATATATTCTCTTTCTACCTTCAGTGAAAGTTGGTAGGTCACCTTCAGTGAAAGTTGGTGCTTGTTATCTTTTTTATACCCTCAGTTAACATTGGTAGTTCATCATCAGTGAACGGCGATGCCATGATATATTCTCTTTCTACCTCCAGTGAAAGTTGGTAGGTTACCTTCAGAGAAAGTTGGTTCTTGTTATCTTTTTGCTACCCTCAGTAAACGTTGGTAGTTCATCGTCAGTGATTGGCGATGATATGATATATTCTCTTTCTACCTCCAGTGAAAGTTGGTAGGTCACCTTTAGTGAAAGTTGGTGCTTGTTATCTTTTTGCTACCCTCAGTGAATGTTGGTAGGTCATCATCAATGAACGGCGATGCTATTATATATTCTCTTTCTACCTTCATTGAAATTTGGTAGGTCACCTTTAGTGAAAGTTGGTGCTTGTTATCTTTTTTTGCTACCCTCAGTGAATGTTGGTAGTTCATCATTAGTGAAAGACGATGCTATGATATTTCTTTTCCTTCTACCTTTAGTGAAATTTGGTAGTTCATCATCGGTGAATGTTGATGATTCTTTCTCTCTAACTCCAGTGAATGTTGGTAGCTCACCATTAGTATACGTCGTTGTTATTACTTCTTTCCTCTTTCTACCTTCAGTGAATGTTGGTAGTTTCGCTTTCAGTAAAAGTTGGTGTATCCTTTGACTTTTTATCATCCTCTATAAGTCAGGTCTTTTGATCCACCAGTGCTTTATTTTCCTGGTAGAGTTTCTCTTTTGTTTCTTTATTTCCTTTGTTACATCCCCATCGGTGTTTTGCGTCTCTTTGATTTTGTTCATGCGCATTCATGCTCATAAGCATTGCATGGCATCTTAGGGCCAAAAATAGGGTTTGTTTTATATTTAAGTATCTTCGATCGCGTCGACACAAAGATTTTTAACCTTAGTATCTCCGGATAGAAGAAACTTAAATAAGGGAAGTTGTTGTACCCCAATTTTCCCCCCTAAGATCCCCCATTATACCATGTTGATTCAATCATAACAAGATCATATTAGGGCTTTTGGATCTCCTCCCTATATTTAGCTTTGATCTTTGAGGAATCACCAAGCACCTTAACTTGTTTTTCTTTTGTGATAATACATGTTTTGTTTTGACTTTCTTTTAATTAATAAAATGAAATGTTGGTTTTTATTACTTGTTACTAATGTTTGTAAAGGCAATGAGGTTTAGCAAGTTGCTCTATGGGTTCATGAGTTTACTTCCATGCCCTAGTCAATAAAGCTTGAGAAGTCCAAATCTCACAATTGAAGTTGTTTTGGAATGGATGGAATGGCAAGGTTATTTTGGTTCACTACATTTCCAAGATATCAAGATTGATTCAAAAGTATAAGGGGTTGATTGAAGAAGTTGTCATGGATGGACAAGGCCTTATTTCCATTGGTCACAAGTGCATATTTCTCTAAATTCTCAAGATATGGAAGTGGTTTTTGTGGATATGAATTCTCATTTTTATCCTCAATAACTTCTATCTAGAAAGCAAGAGTGTTGGTACAAGAAGGTGGTTCAAATTTTTCAAGGTTCCTCAAAGCATTTTCTTGATCTAGGAGCTAGGGTTTTGAGCTTCAAAGAAGTATATCTTGCTCATATTTTGGAATTTTTGAGTGATTCCAAAGACATCCTTCTCTTAAAGGGGATATTAATAAATCACTTCAAAAGTTTTAAGGATTTTTCACGTGGAAGAAACTTAATGATGAAGAAAGATTACAAGTCCTCCAGATGAACCCTCATTTTCTCATGTGTGACTTCAAATGATCATAACTTTGTCAATTTTTATCACCTTGAGCCCAATCTTTTTCCATAATGATCTTAAGGATGTGAAATGTATTCCTTCTTTTATGTACTAAATGAGAAAATGGATGTAAGGTTCCCTAAGGATACAAAAGATTATAGGTCATTTCATGATTTTTTGCGAACTTCAACAATTCATAACTCTCTCAATTTTTGGATATTTTGAATGTTTCAAGTATCAAAATGTCATTCAAGAGGTCTATTCCATGCCATATTTTTTGGTAAATAGAAAATTCCAAGTGGAAGGCCATGTTTGGATTCAAAACATTATAGGTCACTTTTGAAGAACATTTGAAATATTTCTGAGTATGGAAAGTCAACCCTTTTTCTCCAACTTTGACTCAATGCAACTTTCAGCTCAAGCATCCATTTGATTTCATTATTTTTCCATTGCAAATCTTGTAACATCATATTTCTAAATCATCAATAATCATGCCCTAAGACCCCTTGAGTTGATAATGCCATTGATTTGAACTTGGTAACTTGAAACTGAAATTTCTTCAAAAGTCAGAATTTAAAATCATTGATTTAGCTTCTAAACACTTTGTTTCTGCATGTTTTTGCCTCTAAACATGTTTAGTGAATTTCCAGAAGTGATTAGCACAACAAAACAAGTGTTTTGGATGATTTTTGATCAAATTAGAAGTCACACTTTCCTTGTTTGCAACTTCACACGATTTCCCTCCAAACTTCATCATTTCACACGCTTGGACATTCCATTTGATTACCTATAAATATAGGGTCATCCCTCATTCATTTTCTCAAGTTTGGATAGCCAAAATCACCCTGCCAAACTTGTTCCATAACTCAAATTTTTGCAACTTCTAAATTTGTGTTCAAGCCTTTTTCAATCCAATTTTTCAATCAATTTACCTCCCTTGATCTTTCCTGAAACTAACCATATAATTACCTTCAAGAATCGTGCCCTATAATTCTCCATAGAAGTCCATTTTCAGAGCTCTGCAACTCAACTTTAATAGATAGATTTCTTCGTCAATTCTTCAAAATTTTGATATCACTGTGATGCTCTCATTTCCTTGGTTCTATTCGCAACACTTACTTTTATCTGCAAACATGTTTTGACCATGAAATTTCAAATCCCTTTTCAAAACTTTCCTTCTAAATTGCTTGAGCTACAGTTTATATAAATTTATCACGAAAGTGTTGTTGTCTTCGTCTTGAAAAGACGAAGTGAATAGCATAAGTCTCGTGCTCTAATTTTTTAGATTGAGCAACCTGGTTTTGGGACTGTCTTGAGGTTGAAGATAACCAACGTGTCATCATTCAACCAATGAAACAACGCCATTTGTATTTTTTTAATTTCTGATTTACATTTGATTCAGTTCTTTATTCACTAATGACCATGATATGCACAACGCGCCAGACTCCTTGGATTTGATTACTAACGCATTTTGACTCTCATCCAATGGTCCACATATTTTTTACTTTATTTTTCTTTTCTGATTTTTATATTTAATTGTTTTAAATTTCTAAAAATCATAGAAAAATCATTTTTAGTCCAACAATTTTGAAAAAATTTTGAAAAATATTTTTGATTTTTCTCCTTCTGATTTTTATTTTTTCGTGATTTTATTTTGTGTTTTGATCTTTTTTTATAAATTTTCACTTTATTTGATTTGTTTTAAATGTTTAAAAATACTTTTATACATCTTTAAATTCTAAAAAAATTATGGAATGATCCAATGATATTGTGACAAATATTGGTGACCTCATTCATTTTTTATTTCTGAATTTGATATTTTTTATCATTTTTGGTTCATTTTACTCATTTGTTTTAATTGTAAAAATAGTTTCTGACTTTAAAAAATTACCAAAAATTTTATTAAATTATTTTAGTTCATTTCTGATTTTTCCATGGTCTTACTTTTTATTTCTTGATTAATTTGAACATAGTTGATATTTTTTTCTTTTATTTCTATTTTAAAAACATTTTAAAACTTTTTTTAATGTATATACTAAATGCAATATTATTTTGTGATTATTTTCTGGCTGGTCTTGGGTTGAATTTTTGATTATGAACTTTGTTAACATCATTGGATTCATGGTGTTGAGTCTAACTCCATAAAAATGGATGAATGATTTTAATAATAGTTTAATTAAAATTTTATTCAAATGTGGTTTGTATGTTCTTTCCCACCCCTCTTCATCTTATTCCTTTCTTATTTCACTAAATGTTATTGGAGAATGATCTTTATATCATGTCTCAAAACAAATGGTGCATAGATTGCTATTGAACGACCTCAAAATAGGTGCGAATTCTACATAAGTTGGCTTACGATTGCTTAACATAACGCTAAATTTTGTCCCGATTCGAATAAATGATCATTCATGGCCCAAACCTATGTTTGCAAGCCCAAGTATGTTAATTTGATCTCTTTGATCCAATAACTTTGAGATTCATTGTGTGGAGGCTTTGGTTCTATCAATCCTCTAATGGATCTACAACACTTTTTGTCAACGCGGATCACTTAAATATCGTTGATCATTAAATGGTACTTTTTGAGGATTCCAAATGGATGATATACTTGACAAAAAGCAAATGCAACTTTTTGTGTGGAGGCTTTGGTTCTACCAATCCTCTAATGAGTTCCAAATGCAAGTTTCAAATTGGTCATCCAACTAAGAACTAATCATTAAACTGTTTTTACTTTATGCTTTTATTTTTTATGCTTTGTGTACCATTTACTTTAAGCATTACATTTCATGCCATTTTTATTTTGCTCACTTGAGCATTTACTTTCTTGTCATTTTTTATTTTTCTCACTTGAGCTTTTCTTTTCTCTTCTAAGACACCTAATAATCAACATGAACCATAAAATCCTTTAATGATACTTGGACTATTTGGTTACTATCCTTGGCTTTATGGAGTATTGGACTTCTTGGACTTAGGAATAGAAACCTTGGCTTATGTTGGAGATCGTGTGACCTTGATGGATATTTTGTCTGGAGTTCTTTAGGTTTACCTCAAGACAATGGGTTTTTTGTTTGTTTTGTGTGCAAGTTATTGGGATTACATACTTTGTTTGTAATCTAGAATTCACCCGTATACAGCCGTTACTCTGCCCAATTTTTTTGAAGACTTAATACACTTGAAGTTCGATTCTCTCAAGAGGTTTAGTATCTTTGCTTGCTTGGTTTCAATTCAAAGAATGAGAATTCTATCTTGGCTCATAATGTCAAGTATTGGCTTCTTGTTGGTTAGATGGTTCTTATCCCTAGATTTTACCTTATGCTTTAGGATAGTCACTTCTTCTCCTCCCATCTTCTTTAATTTCAAAAATCATCTTTCCCCTTTTGAAAACTCTTCTTGCTTCTTTTAAACTTGAACCACTTTCATAATAAACTTGGACTTAGGTCCATGCATTTTCAAAACCTTTTCATAAATAAACTTTAATCAACTTAAAAATACCTTGACATTTTTTGTGAGAAGACTAAAAGTCAATCAATTTCATTTCAAACAATGTTGCTACTTTGGCTTTTTATTTTAAAACCTTTCTCAAAAGATTAGACTCTTGTCAATCTTTGTAGTGATGCAAACAACTATACTTCTACAATATGTAGTGAAGAGAGATATTTTCCACTTGGGTGTGGAGTGAGGCATTGTTGATTTTAAAATCCGAGCCATATCCTCCACTTTGAGATGATGCAAATTTTCCTTTCTCATGATTGTGGGTAGTAAGTATGTTTTTCCACATGGACAATGACGATGATGTCTTATCTTATAAAATTAATTAACATACTTATGTTTCAAAATATTTTAAAGGAGAAACTACGTGTACCTTGATCCCCTATTGCACGAAATGTGGTACGTAGGAACTAAAAATTCACAACTGCGACGGGTGCAAAATCCATAAAAATATATTTCTTTTCTCACCTCCACCATTTATTTCTATACAACATTTTATAGCCAAAATATACAGATTTTACAAAGAGGTTCCTGCGGAGTACCGTAGATGTTTAGGGTGATAATACCTTCTCTTTGCATAACTAACCCCCTTACGTTGAATCTTTCCCCCTATTTTTGGGTCACTCGCTCTTTTCTCATTCCTTTGGAAACAATAAAGCGCGGTGGCGATTTTTATTTTGATATGTATAAGTCTAGCAAATCCAATGGCTTAGTCTTAAACATTTCTATCGCTACACCTTAGCTGGGGAATGAGGAACTCTACTTCGGGAAATAAACATTCTCTAACGAGCATAACAATATCACATATCTATCATGGATGTAGATTCTTTACCAAGAAGTCTCATTAAAAACATCCTATCAATTCAGAATTCTCTTCTTGGTGATGTTGGGGAGAAGTAAACTACAAGTATTGTTGGGGAATATTATCCAAGAATTTCCAAGTCAGTCACACTTTTAGACATAATCCCTTTGCTTGGCGAAGACTCACTGGGGAGAAGTAGAAACTTCAGTGCTGTTAGGGAAATGACCCAAGCTAGGGATACCATAGTTATCCTGAAAGAAGTTGTTCTAGTATTGGAAAATTACACATAAGCGAGGGAATGACAGTTCCTTTAAAACAAATCACACCTAACGTGCCCCAGGTATAGTATGAAAGAATTTCACTAGAAAAGGTCCTTGTAGAAACATGGTACCATACTGACTTGAGATAAATTTCCCCACTATGCCTTAAGCTCAAAATAGTTCTCTTACACAACTGGTTTGTGTAGAGATTTGTTGAATCTCGACGTTACTGCTTCATATTGATTGACCTTTGAAAATATTCTCATCAAGAAATATTCTTCAAATATGTGCCATCAAAGATAATCTTCCTCTGTATTATGTACCTCAGAGCACTACCCTTGACTAATCCATGTTGGACGTGGCTTCAACAACACTTGGGTAATGGACCCTGATCACTCGACACTTTGATATATTTTTCTAATCTCAACATAACTGCCCCAAATTGGTGAAACTTTGAAGAGACATCTCGACGTGACTACCCCTGATTGGCTAAATCAGAAAATTTTATTTCCTTTAAGGGTACTCAAACAGTAAAGCATCACAATGTTCATACTCATTAGAGTCTCTAGAAAGCATACTGTAAAGCAACAAACATCTTGTGTTTAACGGAGTCTCTGGATAAAATGTCCCTGGATATCATCAACTCTTTGAAAAGATTAGCTTTTAATTCAACATAGTATTCAAGCCTCTCTTCTTTGACAAGATTAAGCTCTTCACTGATTGTCATTGTGTATAAATTCCTTGATGTCAAGCAGTTGTTTTGCATATAGAATAATATTTATTATTAGAATAATAATTCTAATGTAACACCTATGTAAGTCTTGGAGTTTTATATGGAAAAGACATTTCAACTTCTTGTGAACGAATAAATTTCCAGTGCAAAAGTTGGAAAAAAAAATTATGAACGCTATATCATTGTAGTATGCTTTCAAATTAACCCATGCTTCAGTTAGAACTTTTATGGCTCAAACTTATTTGGTATCCATCCATTCTCCATGATGCTCTCTAGTCCTAAGTTCTGGTAACTTGATATGAGCACTCATATCTCAAGAGGATTTTGATATGGTAGAGGAACCACGAGTTCTTTTGGACACAATAGTCACCCACTTTAGGTTTTGCTGTCTAATCACACGACTTTGTTCTTTTCTGAAGATTTTATTTTGTAATCCTTTTTCGCCATTTAGGATTTTCGTTCTTTTTTACCATTTCGCTTTCCCTAACTTTTGCCTAGACAAATTCTTTTTGAATTCGGATTTTAATGTCCAACGAGATACGCTAATTTTTTCCTAAGTCACTTGTTTTTAATTTTTTCTCTTTAACGGGCTTTCTTTATTTTCATTTTTCATTTTTTTAAACAAGTTATGTGACCCAGAGTCTTTTGACTTGCCAAAAGTATTGTGACTGTCTCATTCCTTGATTGGTGAGGAATAACAATTGTGGTTTTGATTTTTTCGAACTCCTGATGCAAGGGATAAGGTGTGGTGATCCTTGGATGCTCACTCTTTTTTTTAAAATTTGAACGCTCGATCAAGTTAACTAAACACCACCTGACCCTAGGTTAAAGATGAAGGTTTTTTATGAAGAAAAGAAACTCTCACTTCAAGGATCAAAGGGGTTAACAAGGGTTTCACTCCCTTATATCTCCAATGTTTGGAGATTTTAAACAATGCTTGTACATTTTAAGAAGGGTCTTACTCAAAAGCATACAAAGTAGATATTTTTGTGTTTTTCAATTATCGCCACCCTCCCTCCAATATGTTCCTAAGCAAAAGACTTGGTAAAGTTGATATCAATATGCAAGCAAAACATTTTATGAGTGATAGAAAATGGAAGAGTGTAAAAGAAAGGATTACTTCAAGACAAACATACATATTTTATTAAGATTTTTATTTTAAAATATACAAGTTTCTACATGCAAGCAATGTTTAAATAAACAAGCAAGATTACAAATGAAAATGCAATAAAGAAACCAATGATTGTCATTATTGAGGAGACTTGACTTCATTTGGAGTTAATGATTCTGATAACTTTATGATGTCTTGATTCTCACTTCGGCAAGAGACTCCCCTTCAGATATGTTGTGAACATAATAGTCTCTAAATCGATTCAATCTTGGACTTTGTCTCTGGACGGCATACCTTCTTTACCCGAATGGCCAAGTGCCCCATAATGATATTCACAGATATTGTCTCAAAAGATGGGATGAATTCTTTACCAAACAAACTTGCATACTGAATCACCAAGTGTCTTCTACTTCACATAAGAGATAAAGAGTCTGAAACAGTTTTCCAAACATTAGTTGGACTTTGTAAAAGATTCCAGACAGGTGTTGGACTTTGTACTTCAGTCTCTTGTGATCCTCAATATCATGACCAGATGCCCTAGAATAGAATTCACATCTAGCAGCATTAACACCGAAATCAGGAGGGAAGTTTTTAGGAGGAGGATTTCAAAGGAAAGATCTTAACCAATTACAATTCAAGTAATCTAGGAAATAGCTGAGTCATAAGACAATGGAATTTGATTAAATTAATTCTAAGGCTTCTTCTGATTCTACTGGTGAGTCTGGTCCCATGAATTCGTTTGGGGACAAATACTAGTTTATGACGATAAGAACCATAAATCCAAGATTATGGAAGAGATCCACAAAATACTTCATGACTTTAAGAAGTTCCCACAAGATGGGGAGGAATAACATCTTCTGTTGCAGCAACAAGTATAGGATCACTGTATTCACAGTTTCCATAGCCAAACTCATCTACGTCTTCAACTGACTATTTTCCTCTTTCAAGAGTTCTTGACTACGGGCCATATCTGGAACGTTTGTCGTAAAAATAACCCATATAAACCATTGTATCAGTCAATTCCCCATGGAGTTTTTCCATAACTGATCTATGAGCACGAAGCGGTAAAAAGTCAAGTCTACAATTCTGGAGAGAATACCAAGTCTGAATAAGGATCTTTGTCTCGGAGTACTTGGTATGAATGCATGAAGATGCATGAGGTCTATGATTGGATACAATGCCATGTTCAATCATTTTAAAGGAACCCGCATGCTTTTAATTTTAATTTTAAGCCACTAAGAGGTGGAAAAGCACAACCTAAGGCTCACAAGCATGGTACCTTGGAAATTGAAAGAACATGTGTGTAAAAATGGTGTTAACATATTATGTATGAAAGGACAAGGGATCAAGGTTTCCATTATAATAGAAAAATGCTTCACTGTTTCAGAATGATTTAAACATCATCGAATCAAAGGTCCGGAACCACCTCAGAACATGAGAAAACCGAGTCTGAATATCATAGGATCAAACGTCCGACGTAACTTCAGAACACACAATAACCAAGGACCATGTAGATCAATAACTATATGGGATCAAAGCTTCCAGAATACTGGACAGTACTGAAATTCCAAAATAAACGGCTACCATAAGGTGAGAAGTCTGGATCAAAAACCGAGAGAACATATAGTCACCAACAGTAAAAAGGTCACCAATAGAACCAAGAGTCACCATAGGTACCTGTAATATCAAACCCTTTCCACTCATGGGTGAAGTATAGGTCAAGGTAAGGTCAAGGTAAGGTAAAGGTAAGGTCAAGGGGTGACTCAAAATCATGGGTCTGCCTGAAAGTACTATCATTGCAACTCAAACATGTATGATGAAAATACCCCATGTATACCTCAACTGAGCATGGTACACATGACCGCACTAGTAGGACCTCATTTAGTATTCGTTATTTCCCCACTTTAGTCCTAGGGTTCCTAATATTTTACAACTATGGTTTGGGTACTGGGCCTTTCACCTCAATAATATCATCACATCCCAACAAAGAAACAACACAACAACAATATCTAGAGTATAGGAAACCACGAAAAAAAATTCAATGCATAAAGGCAAATAAACAAACGAAGCACCAAAGCAAATAAACAAACAAAACACCCAAAGAAAAGAAAACAAACGAAAGCTAGGACTCAATTGCATAAGATGGACCAACAATTGGTCAATAATTCCCCAGTAGAGTTGTAACACCCTTCTAAACCCCACAAAATATTCATAATTATTTAAAATAATATCAGAGTAATACAACAAAAGGGTGTCACATATTATTCGTGAAATGATCATACGTGCTAGTCTTACTATGTAACACGGGTTCTCAAAATTATTCATGACATATCCATTATCAAGGTTTCACATACTTGCAATGGAATCATAGTTCAAACAAGTTCATTAAGACACTTCATAGTGCCCCATGATTCATGGTTCACAGTTCAACTTAATTTAAACTTCATGGAAACAATTTAAATGTCATAACAAAACAAGAAAAAAAAAATTTCAAAATAAAGCGTTCCCGTCCCCGATGTTACATATTAAAGCAAGACCTTCTAGAATCAACCAAAATAAAACACACGCTCCAAGCTATTCTTCTAAGCCTTTAGAGACTACTCCTGATTACCTGCACGTTACCCATATAGAGGCAACATTCAAGCTGAAAGGGTGAGTTCATCACAATCATTATATAAGATATAAGTAATAGACATAGCAGAATAAACCAAAAGTATCATAACATAAACTCGGCATTGTTATATTACAAGTACCTCAACTATCATACAAATTCAACAACACAATACAACATCATCAATTTAGAACCATGCAATACCACATAAGATTTAGTGCAAGGACATAAACTCATGCATGTGGTACCAATTCATTTGATGGACACTGGGCCATCACCCTCCAAAGACCCTAATCATAGGATCAATTCCCACTTGGAACCAGAGAAAATCATAGACGTCCCAAATCCATACAATGGGATTGATACCAAATCACTAGACCAACATCCTAAATCATCAAAACGACCAAATTTGTCCAATGAATGCATGATGCGCAATAAAAATATAAATGATCACAACTAGTCATACGCATCATCATTCAAGTATTGTATAACATAATCATATAAACCTAATAATATGTACTCATATAAGAAAAGAATCATCATCATATCATCATATAAAACAAAATCATCATATTAACAACATATCATCATTGTACTTCGTTACCACAAAACATCATAGCGATTCAATACAGGGAAACTAATTATATCCTAACTTGGCTACTATAATTATCCTTCTTATTCTTCATTTTACTCCTTATAAATATATTTCATCGCTTTAGCTACAACGCTTCAAACAACACCTCAAACGGAGTCCGGAAACTCAAGTTACAGCCTTTAGAAAAATCTGTCAAAAATTGGATTGCTTGAGCCGACGCATTCCCCCTTTGAGTCGGCGCATAGGTATTTTGTCTTCCCCGGGTGTGCTCGGGTCGAACCAATGAGTTGACGTATACTAAGTATTGAACCTGCATGAGTCGATGTATGACCTCTTTGAGTCGGCGCATGCTGTTTTGTGCTGAATATTTTTGCGATTTCACTACCTTATAGGTCCTAAAACGTCATCTAATCATAGGGATTCATCATCTATCAACAACTTAATATACTACATCAATTAGATAACATTTACGGGTCATTATTCATCACTAATCTATCAATTCTCCATCAAACAACATCGAATCACCATCTATGAAACATAAGGCAAACCCTACCACTATCTACCACTTAAGTCAAATATAATAATCAGAAAAACACCCCTTACCTTATTGCTTCGAGTGATTGATTATGTTCTCCGTGCCTCTTACGATTATTCTTTCCAAAGCCTTCGTGCCCTAGCCTCTCTTCTTCAACTTTCATGATTGATTGTGAGAAAAACTATCTCTTCTCTGTTATCACAAAGGACCCCTAATATCTTCCTCAATTACCCTCGCTTAGTGAACCTCTATTTACCATCACGTCCTCACTTTTCCTACTAATTACCAACACACCACTCTAATTAAAATAACCATTTAAATAGTTATTCCTATTATTATATTCTCAATAATAATCCAAATAATTACTAAATAATTATTTAACCATTCTAATACTTCTAATCATCATAATCCACATCATGCACAACCTCATACCAGCACATCACACATATAATCATATAAAACATCAATTATTCATAAATACTCCTAATAATTCATTAAATAAATAACTTCTAAAAATTGGGGTGTTACAAGATTCTCTAAATGTCGCATCTGGGATTTTCATCAAAGCGCGAACGAAGGCGAAAGACAGAAAAGTTGCCATCAATGTTATTTATCTCAAGTGAGGGAAATGAAACACTGAATAAACCTGGGGGAAGGAAAGGAGCATGGTCATCACGACCAAGAGAAAAAGGGTAAGGAAGTCGGTTACACGAGGGGAAGGTATTAGCACCCCTCACATAAGTTTGTTCTAATCTAAGGGTGTATAAAAATCTAAGTCTAAAGCTTAATTCTAAAAGGGAATGCATTCAAAGTATATAAAAAAGAAATTTTTTATTAGTTGTTCATGTCGCGGTTGCGAACCATTGTGCCTACTTACAACTGACCGTGCTATGGCGATCAAGGCAATCATAGTTCACCTAAAAAGGTTTGGTGTGTTGTATGTTTTTAATGAACAATGCTAGCAAAGCATCTCATTTTTGAAAAGGTTTTAAAAGAAAAAGGTCTGAATACGAAAAGGTTTGCATTATTTATTATTTTCTACCTTGAAAAAGGATTTGAGATTTGAACCACACTAAAGACTAAGAATGAAAGAATAATAAGATCGAGAAGAAAGGCACTTATCATTTCCCATACTTAGTAGAAGTGTGATTCTCATCATTTATTGATAAGTATTTTGAGAAGTTTTAAAAGAAAAGAAGTTTTAGTTTTAACATGGATGCAAAAGAGAAAAGACTATCAAAAGGGGATCTCAATTCTATAACTTGTCATGCTTGTGGAACTAAAGTTGGGATAAGAGGGAGATATATTTAGTTCAATCTTAGAGAAGAATGGACTAAAGATCCTATGGGGAACATGGAAATCTCATAAAAGAGAAGAAGAAGAAGAAGAAACAAGTAATCACACTTAGATAAGAGAGAAAGCAAGCATCACATAAGCACACATGCCATTAAGATAGATACCTAAGCACATAAGAAAGAAAAGATGATAAAACAAATCAAGTAACAAGTATAGAAGGGATGATAAAACATAAAGATGAAGAGGGGATGGAAAAAAATCAAATAAGAGATAAGATGATAAAACATCACACAAAGATGATAAAACATCACACAAATATGATAATAAATCAAGTAGAGAAAAGATGGTAATACATCATGTAAGAGATGATAAAACATCACATAAAGATGATAAAACATCAAGAAGGAAGATTATAAAACATAAAGCATACATGAATTAAGATGACAAGACATGAAGTCTCAAATAAAATATAAGTATGATACAACATTATTGAACATACAAGTCCATGTATTAAAACACAAAAGAGATGGAAATCACACAAACATAATTGAAGAAGTGAAAAATTAGAATAAGAGAGAAATGATAAGAAATCAAAAGAACATGGCATAAAATAACAACAATACATGATATATATTATGACTTTAACATGTTATACACCTCGGAATACCCTAAGCATGGCAAGAAAGGTCAGGAAGAATGAACTATTACCTAACTAGGCAAGTAAGAGTGCAAGTGCACAATCGCAAGAAGAAACTCCACATCATGATAAAACATGAAAGCATGGATGATACAAGAGGTAGATACCTAAGTATAAACATGGTTTAAGATATCATACACTATCATTAAGTTATTACATGCTAACAAACATCACCTAATCAAACCAAGTTCACATGGTGAAAAGAGATAAAACTCAAACAAGTAACAAGATAAGACTTGGGAAAGAAGTAAGTGGAAAACCAAAAAGGGGAAGAAATGTGACATCAAATATAACACTTAGACATTTCAAAACAATCCCCAAGGTTCATGCTCAATAATTAGAGATCTAAATATCATAATAAAAGTCACAAAGGCAAACACACTAACATAAGAGCATTCATGTGTCAAGTGTCTAACCAAGCAAGGTATAAGAAGATGAGATGAAATGAGATAGATGGAGAAGTGTAAAAGTAAAAAGAGAACACATCAAAGACTCATCATAATCCATAAACACACTTGAGAATATTCACATCAAAATCAAACAAAGAAAGGATCACAATCATCCCTAAGTGGACATAAGGCCTCGTGCATTAATAACAAGCAAACAAATTAGAAAATAAGAGGTATTGTGAAGAAGAATGCGAAAACATACACATGTTATACACTTAGAAAAAACATCATGGTCAAGAATAAATTAAAATAGTCATTGAAAACATGGTACACACACCAAAGTACACAAACTAAACTCAAACAAAGTTATGATGTGACGTAAGAACAAGTGTGTGATCAAGTGAACATGGAAAGACATGTCAAGTAAGAGTGAATTAAGAAGAAAACACATAAATATAACACATATTAAATACCTATAAAAACCCTTAGGTATAACTACTTAAGAATATCAAAAGATAAGACAAGACTAGGTCAAAACCAAACCCTAACATATCCTGAAGGTGGGTGAAGCAAATTCTAAGGTATAGATGAAGAGGGAACATGGTTAGGAGGTGTAAAATCATACAAGTAAGTAGAAGATGATCTCCAGGATCACTCATTCAAACATCACAAGAAAGGGGAAAAGAATGCATACAAATCACACAAAGGAAATAGCCAAAGGAGGCAAGCAAAGAAGTTCAATTTAACAAGTAACGATCAACAGAAGAGAGCATAATTAAATAATTATGCAATGTGTGACTTGTATTGTAAGTTAACTCAATATGAGACTCAAGAGTAACCAAGTGAGAACATGAACTTCATACACAAGAAAAGTCACTTATTTGATGAATAAAATCATATAAAAAAGGATGATACTTGTCTTAGATCAAATGAGATTGAAGAAGATCAAGTAACAAAGAAATAGTATCTTATATATCATGGGGTAGTTGTGAAACCCTCACAAGATATCAATCATGAAATTAAAGCCTCAAGAAACGTCAACAAGATAACATACTCAAGTATCATGATACATTGGCAAAGTATAGTCCCTTGATTCATACAAGAAAAATGATCTAAATAAATCAAATTCAATGTTCTTATATGTTATGGGAAGTACCCGACATCAAGATACATTCTTGGAACATGGCACAAAATCCAATGATGCAATCATTAGACAATGATGCTCAAAACACAAGTAGAAAAGAGAATTTGGCTTCTTATGCATCACCATGTTGGTTAGCAAGTGAGTGCTTAACCAAGGATCAAATAAGCATGATAAATGAGATGTTAATATCAATATTTAAACATAAAGATGTTGGACATTGGTCATCAAGAAAGATACATCATGCATCACACATAAATTAGGTCAAAACAAAGAATGTGGCTACTAACTTGTCATCATGATGAATTGACAATGAAATTCCAATCAAAGAATCAAATCAGAATTTATTTATAGGTAATAAGACATGATTCATAAGTATAAGTAAAGGGACTTCAACATTTTTGGATCAAAGGCACATAATTGGAAATGCACAAACACATTCTCCTAAACCATGATCACAAAATATAAGTAAATGACATCTAAACAAAGGTAAGATGTTAGAGAAATTGTATGGTTCATAGACATGAGCTCAAGGTGATAAACAAAATAATAAGAATAGGATAAAGAATAAGGAGAATGGTTCCTTAAAGTTTGCACAAGAGCATCCATTATATCTCACATAATCCACAAAGAAACATAAGAAAAGATCAATCTCAAAATGAAATGTGAAAATGATCAAAGGAGATCAAATGGCTCTCAAGACTTTAATAAGGCTATCCTTGAGTTATCATATCTCTTAATCTCAATGGCACACAATCATGGCAAGGATTGGCTCAAAGGATTTACCAAAAGTTATAAACTAGGGTTCAAAGCTTGCACAATTTAGGAGTTCAAAACCAACTGATCATCAAATAATTAAAAGGGATCAATTAGATTGTTACAAGCTAATCAGATACTAAAAGCATACAGGGACTATCATGAGTACAAAAATCAGCCTTAAAAAGCTCCATACAATAGCAAATAAAAGGCAAGAAGTTCAAGCAAATCACAATGGACAAATTCAATAAAACATTATGCTAAAAATAGAAAGAGGACTTGTATGTTCAAACCAATTTAATACTAACACCCTAAGGACTTCTAAAAGTAAGAAGCAAGATTTAAATTTCTTGGATTGAATAGGAACTATGTTTTTGAAGTGCAAACACCAAGAGTACTTAGCAAAGTGCTAAATATGGACATGTTTTGAAAAATAACTTGTGAATAATATAACATCAAGACTTTAAATTCAGAAAAAATTATATTCATGGTCTTAATTCATTTAAGAACCTCAAACATATTTTCTTTGAATTTTAGAAGTGAAGGAAATTGGAATTAGAAATCAAATATTGTAAGTGGTCAACCAAAACCCTAAAAATGGGAAATTATCTTCGATATTGAATTACCAAAGTTAAAATTCAAATAAATTTGATATGAGAGCACTTAAAAATCATTAAAACTCTAAGGATCAACAAACATATTTTTTCATAAGTTTTAGATTAATAGAAATTAAAAAATAAAAACAAACATTGAAATAATGAACAAAACAACTAATTAATGTACACGCATTTTTTAATTTACCAAAAATGCAAAACTAGTCAAATAAAATGTATATTCAGAAAATAGACATAAAAAGAGACTTGGAGTAACTTTTGATAATTTTTGGATAAGTGGAAATATTTAAAATAAAATTGATAAAACAATTAAAATGAATTGAAATTAAAAATATAGCCAAATCTATATCACCTATCATGAACAAAAAGCGCTGCAAAAGCTTAAAGTCCATATTCAATAAAAATGTACGCGTGGTCATCCCTGTCAACACACATAAAACTATAGCTTTTAAAAACGAAAACAGAATCAATTTTCATGCTAGTTTCAAAAAAAGATATCTCACTCAATTCTCAACCAAACAACATGGTCCAAACATGAAAATTAATCACCAAACTACAAAGAAAATGATAGATCTATTGATTTTCACAAACAAAGCAAGATCATAGAGATAATTAAGCAAAAAAAGAGTGATACACCAAAATTTCAGAAACACACAATACGTGATTCAAGCTCAAAACAAACAAACCAAATACATCTGAAACAACTGGATGAAATCATCAAAGATAAAACTCAATGATGTCGCCATCGAACGTTTTTTATACCACAAGAAGAGAAAGGTAAACATCGAGAAAACCTAAAGAGGGTGAAATCACGGTCTTGTGACCATAGAGATCGGGTAAGGAAGTCGATTAAAACCCCACACGTTTGTTGTATTCCATAGAATCCACTTGTGTTTGTTCTAATCTAAGGGTGTATAAAATGTACGTCTAAGGCTTAAGAGATAAAAAGAAATATGCTAAGGAAAATGCATGCAAAAAGAAAACACAGGGAAAATAAGGAAATATGCAAAGGTCGCTCGGCTGAGCCCCGTGACCAGATGCCTATGTATCCTTTCTAAGGAATAAGAGCATTGTAGTTCGGTTATACATTTTCCGTTTGTTTTGTATTTTTAATGAACTTTATTAATTGCTCCTTCTTTCGCAACTCGACATTTGGAGACTTACGCGTCAACACATAAGTGAATTAATACGTTCTTTTGAACGATTTTGAAAGAAAAGCCATATGGCTAAAAGAGTTTGTATTGGCTGGTGTTTTTGTTGCAGATAATAGCTAGTTGATCTCAAGAGAGAGATATTAGCCACTTCTCCACTTATCTATAAAGGAAGTTTTTGAGACTTGAACCATACCAAATCATAGGATGGAAGAACAATAAGATCGAGAAGAAACCCGCTTATCACTTCCCATACTCAACAAATGTATGATTCTTATCAGTAATTTTTAAGTGTTTTAAAGTTTGCAAGAAAAAAAAGTTTTTGTTTTAATGAGATGTAAAAGAAGAAATAAAAATCTAAGGGGAGACTAGTGAGATAACCCTAGAGTTGTTATGCACTATTGATCTTATAATTGAGAATAAAAGAGGGAAATATCTACCAAATATTGACATATATGTATATAAGCCTAAGGTCTATTCAATTTACACTATGAGAAGAATGAGTTAAAGATCCAATGGGGATTATGGAAAAGAGAGAATCAAGAAAAGATGGGGAAAGAGATGATAAATCGTCACACAAGGAATAAACAAGCATCTAGTATACTTAACATCTTTATGACAAACATAAGCTATGGATGAAACTCTTAAACACACCAAGAGATGTGGATAAGAAGTATTCAAGGTTTGCAGGGTGGAAAAGAAGGTGTTAGGAGTCTTAGAAAATTAGAAGAAGTGAATGAAAAAGCGCCAAGTCATCAACATATGATATGCCAAAAGTCAACATTAGGTTAAGAAAAATAGGGGGAAAATTGTATAATTAAGCCAATTAAATCCTTTCTTTCTAAAGACCTATAAAAGTCAGAAATATGATTTAAATTTCTTGGATTGATTTGAAAAGGTGGAAATGATTAGGAATTAACAAGACTAGTTGCAAAAGGGTCAAACTAGAGTTTTAGCAAAATATTTGTGAAAAAAATGTAAAATAAAAATTAAAAATTCATGAAAAATGATTTTTAGTGTCTTAATTCATCCAAGAAATTAAAATATATTTTCTTTGATTTTTACAAACAAAGGAAGTTAGGCAAGAAGAAAGACCAAAAACTAATATTAACTTCTAAAATTTGAAAAAATATTGAAAATGAGATGTAAATTTAATTATAAATCGTGAAAAATTAGTTTAATACCCAGGGGTAAGAAATTATATTTTTATGGAGTTTTATTATTAGAGAGAGGCATCAATTAAAAATTATTTGCACAATATAACAAAAAAGGTAAAGAAAATGATATAACTATTGATTAATTTTATTTACTTGTCATGAAACTTTGTAAAATCAAACAAAAATTATTTTTATGAAGTAGATTTAAAATGTAGCTCAGAATATTTTTTTGTGGATTTTTAGGTTAGTGAAAGTTGGAAAATAAGATTCTAGAACCCTAAAGATGACGAAAACCATAATTGAACCAAATGATTTATTTAACATTTTAAAAATGATAAAAAATAAGAAATAAGATTTTTAATGTTAAAATACACTAGAAATGAATTTACTATATGTTTTTGATAATTATTTAGTGATAGAAAATATTAAAACAAAATTAAAGAAAACAAATGAAAATGTATTAAAAATTCAAATATGCTAAAGTCTATTACACTTGTTAATAAACAAACCCACTGTAAAAGATATTCAAATCATGTTCAATTGATGTGCACCATGTCATCATCCATATGACCCATGCCCTAACATGCTTTGTTCAGTTTAACATGCTAACTTTAGATCACGATTTCTCCTTCGTTTCTTGATGAAAATGCATGATGTAAACATCAAAGTTCAAGATAAAAATATGTAGAATACAATAGGATAAAGAATTGCATGAAATGGTGCATTAATCATATCAGAATTAAGGCGCAAAAGCTGTTGTATGAACATGATTAAACATCTCACAATTATCAGCCAAAATTCATATCCACATATGTCATTCATTTCTTAACCAAATCACTTGATCCAAACATCAAATTTCATCATGAAAATGCAAGGAACAACGAGATGAACATAAATTTCACAAATAATGCTAGACTAAACAAAGATCTGAGCATGAAAACATTGTTTCAATCAAAGTTCCAAGTAATTTGCAAAGCACGATTTTCACATCAACTCACAACAGATATACATCAGATCTAAGATTTGGCCAGCTAATCCATGATGCACATAATCTTCAATAAGAATGAAAACTGAATCGCGAATTTGAGTACAATGATGCTTACCTCAATTTGTGAAAAATAAATTCACAAGGTGCTTCTGAACTTAGTGAAAAATTTGATGATTCTTCCCCTTCAAGCTTTAATGATGTGTAACTATGCAGGATTCGAAGCTTTGAGCATAACACTCGAGATAAAATTTGCACAAGAAGGTTCTATTTTTGAGAGAGTATTAAGCTTTGAAGAGAGTTTTTTCAGATATTTGTTGTGAATATCAATTAAGCCCCCTGAAATGAGAATGAAGAGGATTTTATATAGAGGGGAGGAAGTGTGTTGAAGAATTTTTGCTAAAGGTATAAAAGTTATTGAGATTTTGGAGTCATTGGAGACACTGCCGAAGCTTGCTACGTTTTGTGTTGTTTTTGTTTCAACTAATAGTCGTTTTGGAAAGAAGTGAATGAAGCAGGAATGATGACCTGGCTTATACAAGAAAATGGGAGAAAAAACTGATTGCAGGCCAAACATATTGATAAACTCACTTTCTTTTCCAATTACTCTTAATTTGCTCGTGCAAATTACTTGCTTAAGAGGCCTTTGAAAATCTCTTTCAATGTAGATCATTATAGAACTTTGAATTGTTGAAATTTATACTTGGAAGTGAGACATATTTCAATGAGAAGTTTGGAAAAAACAAACCTGGCAAGTCAGGGCACGCGCGCATGCATATACATACATGGCTTTCCAGAATTGCAGCTTTGAGGTCTTCACTTTGATTGACTATATCTTCCTCAATAATTGCCCCATTAATGTGATTCAATTGATACTTGAATCAAAAGAAATTCACTCATTAAAATTTCACACCAACTGTTTGTAGAAATGCTTAGCCTAGTATGCGCATGACTTGTTACTTGAAAACTGTGTGCCTTCCCCTTCTAAGCTCAATATCTCTCAAATGATTCACTTTTTGGATTGAAACCCACATTGACAAACTTGTAGAATTTTCTATAAGATTTCCATGCATGTAAAATTTGCTTCATTTAAATAAAAATTCCTCAAGTTATGAATGGTGAAAGTTATGTACTATGGGGACTTAGGAAATTTTTAAATAAATCAAATCACTTCTTCACCAAGTTAACTCCAATTAAACCATTTCTCTTTATTAAATGCAACAAATTATCATGAAATATGAAAGAGGATACTTGAATTATTAGTTGACCAAAAATATACCTGGTCAACTTTGACTTTGGTGGACTTTTGGTCAAAATGATTATTTTGCCCCTTTTGATCAATTGAACCTCTTTTAATCAAAATTGCCACTTAATCCTTCAATCATAGGTGTTTATCAACATGTAGAGAGGCATGGAATCAAGTTTGAGTCATAAAGTCTATGATTTCCTGATTAAATTATAAACCCTAATTTTATTTTATTGTGCTAGGAGATAGTGACCAATCTTTAAAACCCTCATTCCTCTGGGAAAATTGAGAGATTCTTTGAACAAAGATGCTTCATATGATGATGAGAAGATGATGCTTCACAAATTTGACTCTTAGAAGCCTCAAACTCCTCAACTGGTCAAAACCCTAATTTTGAGAGGTGAATAGTAGAAATGTGATTCTCCTCAAAACATTACAAATTCCCATATTATGATGATCACATGGGACAAATGAGATGTCTAGAAATATAAGAAACCCTTGTAGTTTGAGAGGGTCAAAGGTTTAGCATATGATACCCCCTTTTGCACTGGCTGACCAAAAAATCATCTTTTTATAGCCTGTAGAAGAACCTGGGAACCAAGACACCTTGATCCTATCATGAGAATGCACGAGTATGTATGATGAAGCATAAGCCATGTAAGGTAAGGTGAAGAGGGAAAATTTTGGGGTGAAACAATTTCCCCTATTCAATTTTCTTTAACCAGAGAGCGAGATTGGTGGTAGACTTTAACAATCACGGTAAAAGAGGATTTCATACTCAACAGAACCATAAAATTTTCACTCTGAAGTCAGTTGGGTATTATTCATTTTTGGCTTTCACTATTTTCTATTTTTTTGTTTTGTGAATAATGATTATCAGGGTGAAAATTTTGCATATTAAGTCAGGATTATATACATACGGAGAAGATCAGATATACGTGTCTGATAAGGATATTAGACACATATAAGAAAGAGGCCGGTCAAAACAGAATCTAACAGGGCTAGGTATGATCAAAACACAACCTAGCCAAAAAATTTAGCTAACCTAAAAGAAGGTAAACCCGATCCAAACAGATAAATCAAAAATAAGGAACTGATCAAAACAGAACAAAAACAAGGGAAGGAAATGATCAAAACATAACCTAACCAAAAATGTTAGCTAATCTAACAGAAGGTAAACCGAACCTAAACGTATAAACCAGAGAAAAGGAACTGATTAAAATAGAACCTAAACAAGGGAAGGAAATTATCAAAACATAACCTAACAGAAAATGTTAGCTAATCTAACAAAAGGTAAACCTGATCCAAATGGATAAACCAGAGAAAAGGAAATGATCAAAACAGAACCTAAACAAGGGAAGAAAATGATCAAAATAGAACCTAAACAAGGGAAGGAAATGATCAAAACATAACCTAACCGAAAATGTTAGCTAAGCTAACAAAAGGTAAACCCAATCCAAACGGATAAATCAAAGAAAAGGAACTGATCAAAATAAAACCTAAACCAGGGAAGGAAATATATGGAAAAGAGACCAACCAAAGTAGACTCAAATCAAGATACAACGATCAAAGGCGGGCCCACCGATGAAAAGAAAACTAGCCATAGATAGAATTTTGGAGAGACAACACTAACTAAAGGTGGACTTACTAGGGATACAATGTGACAGGTTCCGCTGGGAAAACTAGATGAGAAATCTGACCAAAGTAGATTCAAAGAGAACGTCGAATCAATGGCGAACTTTATAGGAGAAAGAGACCAGCCGAGGGGTACTCTGACAAGGATTGTCAAATTATATTGGACTTTTAAGAGGTTGCAAATATGCAATAATTACAATATCCCTCAAACCAAAGGCGGGGTATTAATTCTCCAAGAGTGGCAATTGTCTGAATTACCACACACCAAATATGGATACTCAAATACTTGATTAATAAGAAAGCTTATACACCGACTCTTAGTCGCACTCTGCAGGAAAGGCAAACACGGTTAAAAATAGCCAAAGGCTTGCGAGGGCAATAGAAAACCACAAATTAATGGGGAAATGGAAAGCACCAAAGACCCGACTAGTGGTAGATTAAAACATACTCCACTGGGGAAACTTGATAGGATCACCCTAGACTTGTTATGGAGATAATTCAAATCTGAGCCCATAAAAATTTGGTTACCACATGTGAATATAATTTTCTTATTCCTTAATGCATGTTTGAATTTTTTTTGTATAGCATAATGCTCCATATAATGGAAATGCTTTGCGTTTTGGTAGATGCAATGTAATGATGCATGTTTAGAAATGAGCTGGGGAAAACACATCAATAATCGGCTGTTGAGAAGACAACAAACTTCCAAGCGATATAGAGAAAAGGAAATTTGAACCTCCACGGGGAACCGAAATTTGGAACCACCAACCTCTAAAGATCGATATCACATGGTAATTAACTTCATGGGGAATAATACTGCCAAAATAAGTTGCAGTTCAGAGAAAATCTTGAATTCAGATCAAACTCCCAACTTCTTGGGGAATAATACTACCAAAATAAATTGTAGTTCAGAGAAAATACTGAATTTGAATCAAACACCCAACTTCCTAGGGAACAATACTGCCAAAATAATTGCAGTTCAGAGAAAATCTTGAGTTATGATCAAACTCCCAACTTCCTAGGGAACAATATTTCTAAAATAAATAGTAGTTCAGAGAAAATATTGAATTATGATCAAACTCCCAACTTCTTGAGGAACAAATTCTTTATCTTCTTTTCGAAAGAGGGGAGCTTCGATGGGGACGGAAACACTCTCGTGTAGAATTTCTTGATGAAGATAACTTCTACTGGGGAGTATATAAATTCTTAAATAAAAACAATTCTACTCAGACTACACTGGGGATAACACCGTTGTGGGGTAACAAATATTAACTTGGGTAAGAAACAAAATATCCTGGGATAGAAACTCCAATGAGGATATCTCAAATAAACCTTCTGTCACCAGGGAGGAAAGATTTATGATTGGCACTCCAATGTACACCATAATGGGGAGACAAAAAACTTGCTCGACTAGGGAAAGGAAACTTGCTCGATTAGGGAATAATAGATAAGTTACTTCGGAAAGCCTTCTAATTTGGACTTCGACTATGGATAAAGACTACCTCTTACACTAGGGAGCCGAAAAACTTTAGATGGTAACATCAACAATACCCATTGTACTGGGTGTAGCCATCTTTGCAAGATTCAAGCCGACAATGGTTTTTGTACTAGGGAGAAGTAGACACTTCATTGGGGATGATGGTCGTCCTTGTGAGGATACAAAATGGAATCTCCCATAGGTAATCAAGAATCTCTTCAAACAACTCTGATATGAGGAAGACCACACCAGCGATGAAGGGTGAAAACTTCATTGAGGAGGAGAATGCATACTTCAAGGGGAGAACGAGTGGAACCTCAATGGAGAAGACGCATAATGTCGACTTCAAGGGGTGTATATCAAGAATCTCCAGTTTTTGAATAAAATGATTCTTTTGAGAGTATGACTTCACTGAGGAAAATACTGCAAAAAATAAATTGTAGTTCAGAGAAAATTTTGAACTCTGGTCCAACTCTCAACTTCCTGGGGAAAAGATTCAACATCTTTTTCCAGGGATAAAGAGAAACTTGTTAGGAACTGGGACCTTCTGATGTAAGTCCTCAATAAAAGTGACTTCGACTAGGGAATCATATAAACTCTTTAAGTAAAAAGAATTCTACCTAGACTACACTGGACATTACCACTGGGGAGTAACAATCTTCACTTAGGGAAAATAAGGGCATCTTTGAACCATAAGCTTGAGGTTTAGGACTCCACTGAGGAAATATTTCCGCAATACTCTATCATTTGGGAAGAAAGAGCCCTAAACAGCATTTGTATTTGTACATTGGTCTAGCAAAATAGGAGACTTGCTCCACTGAGGCATAACAAGCATGCTGATCAAACATCTCTTCAAAAAAAACCTGACAGGGGCAAACTTTCTGGGGAGAGAAGATATGAACCACATGGGGACGATGAACGACGACCTCATTGGGGAGATAAACACCAACAATGGAGACATTGTATCAGCTTTAAGGGGATATAACAAAGGTATTCAGTCCAATGAAATAATCCTTCTTAGATCTTTGAAACAGAGTATACTGCACAGAGGAAAAAGATTGTACAAAATCATGCTGAAATACACTTCTTTGGAGATTATCCCTCTGGAAGGGACGAACCTGTAAACAAACTCTTATGAAGAGTGTTGACTTCAGTGGGGATTATGCATGGGTATACTTTCACTAGAGATAAGGGATTTTTCTGGGCGAGAGTACGCCTTTACTAGGGATGAATGATTCTGTCTTGAGCAGAAGTGAGCATTCACTAGGGAAATTGGATCCCATTTTATAGAAATCCTAATGTTGGTCGCATACATACCCTTCTTGATTCATTTTCTGGTATGCTTCCTTGTCATAAAAGACCCACAATACTCAAAAAGAGAAATTGTAGCAATATGCCCCTGATTAAGGTCATTTTCCAGAAGGATTTACCTTTCAACACATCCCTGAAACAACTTGTACCTTGAGATAATTAAACTTCCATCTGATGCTCATTATACAAGCTCACTTAATGTTTAAACACTTATTTGTATGCAAATAATGTTTATTCTAAGAATTATAATTCTAACGCAAAGCTCATATTTGTCTTTTTTTTAACTTTTATTGAAAAGATGTCGAAATATCGATATTTTTCTGTACGAAAGAAAATAAAAAGATGGAATGATACCAACTCAATAGTTTTTTAACAAGCCTCCAAGGAGTCAAATTACCATATTCTTGTTACAATGTGTTTTTTGAATTAAATCATGCTTCAGTTAGGAATTTCAAGGGTTGTAACGTGACTTGGTTCACGATTTTAGGAAAAAAAGGATTTAAGGCTCAAAATTATTTGGTGTCCACCCATTCTTTGTGATGTTCTCCATTCTTACATTCAGTTAGCTCGATACGAGCACGCATCTTTCAAGAGAAGTTTGGAATGGTTGAGGAATCAAACAAGGTTTTTTCTGACATGACAACCTCTCACCTATTTCGTTCTTGGTGTCTGATCACACGACTTCGTTCTTTGTTGAGGATTTTTATTTGGTAATCCCATTTCGCTTTTGCGCTTTTCACTTTCCCTAAATTTTGCTTGGATAAGTTCCTCATGAATTTGACTCTGAAATCTGGTGGGATGCCCTGACTTTTGCATATGCGACTTGTTTTTCAAGTTTCGACTTAGCGGGGCTTTTTGTCTCTTTTTTGAACGAGACGTTGATCTTTGCATTGTCTTCAATTTTTTAGAGGGGATTATGATTGCCTGAGTCCTTGGTAAATGAGGGATAACCACTGTGGTATCATCATCTAATGACCTCCTAATGTGTGAGAGATAACCATTGTGGTATCATCAATTGACGCACACTGTTGAAAAATACAGGTTAGCCATTGCAGTTTTGACTTTCCTCAGCCTTTTGAGGGATAACCATTATTGTATCCTTAGATGTGCAATCCTGATGAGTTTTGAACGTTCGATCGGATTAACTTAAATCTACCCTGCCTCAGGTTAAATGTGAGGGTTTTTTCTGACAAGAAAAGAAACACTTACTTCAAGGCTCAAAGGGGTTAACGAGGGTTTTAATCCCTTATATCTCCAATGTTTAGGAATTAAAATAAGGCATGTACATTGTCAGCAGGGTTTTACTCAAAATTATACCATTTGAGATTATAGGTACATTTATCATCATCCTCCCTCCAGAGGTATTTTTCTTTTTTAACAAGAGTTAATTATCAAAGAGTAATAAAGAATTAAGAGTGAATATGAATAGATTAATTTAAGACAAACATGTTCAATGCATTATGATTAATATTTAAAAAAATAAGCAAGTTTGCATATTAAACCAACAAGAAAGATCACAAATGAGAATTCAATGTAATTTGAAATTTCCTCATTAAGGAGACTAATCTCTGTATGGACTTGTTGCTTTAGAAAATGCTCTTTGTAATCTTTCCCATTACTGAGTCAAAGGAGACTTCGAACCTGGCCGATTGGTATGGACTTAATATCCTTTTCACTAAGAGAGCCTTACACTTCATCTTTTAATATTTACAAACTTCGGTTGAATATCCAAGTTCCCCAATATGGAAATCACAAAGGATATTCCATCAAAAGAAGTGATGAATACTCTATCGAGGAAATTTACATAAAATGCATCACAAAGTATCTTCTATCACATAGAAGAAATTATAACCATCTTCTTCTTTGTTGTATTCCTTATGTACAATGACAGACGTCCCAAAACCAGATATTTTAAGATTTCACCATGTTTTCACTAAGAATGTCCTTAAGCCCTTGGTACAAGATTCCGTTCAAATACGAAACTCATGATGGTCGTACCCACACCTTTTTCACCCATTTAATGGTACCTTTCTCATTACGAAAAACAAATAATACCTACAAAAGTGGAAACTACAATAACATGCCCCGGGTGTGAGATTGTCACGTTAGCCATCATCTCAAAGAATCTTCATAACGGGTGACTTCAATGACGTCTTCAGCAAACCAATTAGCAAACTCTTTACCCAGAATACTAGGACAAACCCATTTATCCATTCTGCAATCACTATCACCTTCCTCGTCCACAACATGAGCTTCTTCATGTATAACACAACCACTGACAAACTGAACCAGTGGAGGAACACCTTGAACCTTAAGAGGAGTAACAGTTAACACGCCTCGACCAACCATAAAACCTAAACCTTTCTTGTCTATTTGTGTGGGGAGATTCAGTACTCTGGCCCAACCTTTAGGATGACCAGATTGAACTATTACTTGTGCTTGACGGTAATATGACATGGAGACCTTCGTCTTCTTAACCTCTTGGAGAGGAGCTCTAACAACTTGCACAGTTTCAAAAGCTTGACACGGAGTCTCATGTATTTCTCTCTCCACTTCAACATAGCGAAAGGTGCTCAAATGACTGGAAATATAATCTTCCTCACCATAAATGGTGACCACCTTTCTATTCAACAAGAACATGAACTTTTGATGCAGGGTGGAAGTGACAGCACCAGACCCATGAATCCATGGGCGACCAAGTAAACAATAATAAGAATGATTAATGTCTATAATGAAGAATGTTGCATTGAAAACCTGGGGACCTATCTTAATAGGAAACTCAACATCTCAGAACACAGTCCTTTTAGATCCATCAAATGCCTTGAAAGTCAAGTAACTAGTCCTTAGTATGACCCTTTCATAATCAAGCTTCATAAGAGCCGATTTAGGAAACACATTGAGAGAGGACCCTGTATCAACCAGTACACAGGATAAGGTTGTTTTTGTAATCTCCATGGAGATATGCAACACTTTTTTATGCTTGCTCCCCTCAGGGGGTAAATCAAAATCTATCAATCCGAGTCTATTACTCACAGAAATACTATTCACAGTTCCTTCAAAATTCACTGAGATCTCTTGAGGAACAAAAGAATTCCCTAACAACTTCATCAACACATCTCTGTGGGCCTCTGAATCTCTAAGAAAAGGAAGAATTGAAATCTTAGCAAGTGTTTGGCTCAGCTGGTCAATAATCTTGTAGTCACTTTTCTTTATATATCTCATCAATTCAATTACATCTTTAGTCGTCTCGACATCCAAAGTAGGAGTATTTTGTCCTGGTCTTTCGCCACTACCTATAAACTGTTTGCCTTTAGCCTTTACTACGACATTTGTACTACTTTATAGTTTTTCTGGCGGAGAGAAAATCTGACCTCTGCGGGTAATCCTAATTTCACCAACGTCGTCATGAATCTCTTCTTCAAACTTTCTTTTCTCAGACCTTTGAATAATAAGTTTATTCCCATGTTGGTAACATTCACCATCCTAATGCCAAGGAACTTCTTTGTTTTTGGCATACGGTACTGGCACGAGCACAATGATAGTTATAGGTGACTTCCTGACAGAAACTGGAATTGTCATAGATACTTGAATGGTCTTTGCCTTGACAGGAATAGTTATCACATCAACCTCATCCTTACCAATTTTAGTTTTAACAATTGTGCGGTCAAATTGCAGAGCTCCCTTGGTAATCAAATCCTAGACTACATCCTTCAAGCGCTGGCAACCCTCTGGTTGTACAAAATAATCATCATAATCGAATCCACAACCCAAAAACACACCTTTCTGCGATAATTGTTCTTTCATGAATGAGAGAGGTGTAGTCAATTGATTGACATACATAATTAAATTTAGATTTTCATCTTCAATGATTGTGCTAACAGTGGCGCCGCCATGAAGAAGCAAACGCTGAGTAGAAATATTGGGCGCTGGGCCAAAGTTAATGGCCTGGGAATCCAACAAATCCTGCACTTTATGCTTAAAAGCATAGCAATTTTCAATAGTATGAACATGTGCACATGAATGGTAATCACATCTAACATTTGGATCAAAACTAGCTGGTAATTGTTTGGGGTCAATCTTCCACATACGCAACTCAACTAGCTTTAGCTCAAGCAATTGAGGTAACATTTTAACATATGACATGGTAAGTGTATCAAAATTCCTAGAGGGCGGTCTCGACATCTTTTGATTGCTCTTCCTAGGCCCATATGCATGTCGCTGAGGTGCACGAATTGGAATTGTAATAGCAGTAATTTGGGGATCAGATCCCTAATAGGTTTTCCCTTTACCCTTCCTCATATAGAGTGCACTGGCTTTAGTCTCTTTATTCTTATGAAAGCCCCCAAAGTGCTTTTTGGTATTGACAACATTAGCTCCAGAGACATCTTGAATCTTTCCAAGCTTGATTTTGACCTCAATTATTTCCATATATGTCACCATTTCAACAAAAGATTCAGAAGTACTACAGCTCGTGTAATACTTCCCCTGTAAAGTGCTAGTGAACATATCCACCATTTCACGTTCCATCATCAGAGGTTAAACCCTAGAAGCCATCTCACGCCACCTCTAAGCGTATTCTTTAAGGGATTCATTCTGTTTCTGAGATAAATTTTGTAGTTGGGTTCTCATGGGTTCCATATCAGTATTATATCGGTAGTTTTGGACGAAAGCTTTAGCTAACTCTCTTCATGTACGAACACGAGTACCATCCAATTGCATATAACACTCAAGCGGTCCACTAGTTAAACTGTCTTGGAAAAATGCATAAGAATATTTTCATCATCTGAATACACAAACATCCTCTTGTAGTAGGATTCGACATGCATCTTAGGAAAAGAAGTTCCCTTGTATTTGACAAAGTTTGGTACTTTGAATTTCAGAGGAATCTTCACTCTCAAGACAAAACCCAAATCAGACATTTCAAGGCCCATAGCGCCCTAATTCTCAAATACCCGCATACGCTCCCCAAGCATATGTAGCTTTTTGTCAGCTTTGGTTGTCTTATCACATGAGACATCCAAACATCGTAATTATCCTCCTCAAGTTGACCATCAGGAATATGCACAGACCTTGGTTGAACAAACTATTGCTCATCGTGCTATCAAATAGGAATGGGTGGAGGTGGATAATTTCCCATAACCTTGATCACATGCATACCTTGATTACCAACAAGATTGCCACAGTTCACAACTTGACCATTTTGAAGACTCATACTAGAATTTGCATTCACTTCCACATTCTGAACGCCACTTGGGCTTCCATTCTCATTCTGACCACCATTTGATTTTTGAGCACCTTAATTTCCATTTAGATTCTGAGTGCTATTCACATTCTGCACACTTGGATTATCGGATGGATTGTTAACAACAAACCCTTGAGGATTTCCAATCAAAGCCTCATTCCCATTATTCACAATCTTAGTAGGCCTTACTATCAAGGCTCTCATATCTGCCTGTTGACGGGCCATGTTCTTGATAGTCTGCATCAGTTGGTCCACACGAGTGTCCATTTTGATACTCATAGCAACAACATCTGCCTGAATTTGTTCCATTTGTCATTTGAAAGTACTCGAGTGTTGTAACAGTGTGAGTTTGTAGTAGCAATTTCAGGAGAAAAAAAACCAGATCGAAGATAAGATGACCCACGGGAACCACCTGTCATGACATGATAAGCACGAATGAATGACCTTGCATGAAATATTTATCATTTCCAAGGTATCTAAAAGTTTTTTCAATCCCTAGGAATATTAAACAAACATGACAAGAGAGATAATTAGAGAACGAAAAGAGATATAGCAACGAAAATCGACTTCATTCATAATAAAATGATTCTCAGGATCATAAGTCAATTTGTACAAGAATGAAATATAATACATAAGAAAATATAAACTATCCCGTCCAACAAGACTAGTGGTGATCAAACAACATCAAAGAAAAACAACAATCAATGTAGAGGATCTCTGATCTTTTTGTAGTATAATGGTCCCTCTAGCCGGAAGTACCCTTCACTCCACTCTTTGGTTTCCTTTAATAATTTCTTTGTCTTTTCACGATCTCATCCATGTGTAAAGCTATCAATCACCATATCTTTCCTAAATAATTATCCTTCCAAATACACATATTGCTAAAGGAAGCGATCACATTCTTTACACTCTGAAAAAGGTATAGGCACGGGTGCATCTTCCATCTCTTTTATGTTGTCTTAGAGTCTATAATTTTCTTTCATTACCTTTATAATCTAATTTTCCTTTGTTTCGGGCTTCGACATAGCATCTTTGAGCTGCTTCCCAACTCTTTGCCTTTTGCCTTGTTTCTATTGTTGGCAATTTTGAACTTCAAGGTCTCTTGACAATTCTTCTCTGCATCAGCAAGGTCAATCTGATACTCTTCTGAAGATATAGAAAAGTCTTCTACCCCAGGTCTCCTCTTGGTCTTCCTACCTCAGGAACTACTTTTTCCTTCATAATCTTTTAGCTGACGGGCTAAATCTCTCTTATTTTGTCAAGAAGTATATTTCTATGTTTTTGTCTTCAAGGCTCTGACGAAACTCTCTATTTTCTAACTGCACTTGATAAAAGCGTTCTTTAGGTACATCGTGTTATAGCTCATTGGGTTGAGAATATAAGAATATCTCTATCAAAAGGTAACATAAGAGTTTTCTCCCTTTATTTCACCCAATTCACATATTGATCAAAAGCTTACACTTCTTTTAATCAAAAGAATTTTGTTCCTTTCCTACCAATGTGGGCCCAAATAATTTATGATTTTTTAAATAATTCAAATTCTTCCCCCTTTTAACAATACACAACTTAAACCTCTTTAGGTGTGGGTGGACGCTTTATATCATATCCTAACTGGCGAAGACCGAGTGTCAGATTGTAATTGATAATCCCTTTTGTTCCTATGATTGGAACATTAGAGAAACCTGCACAGTTAGATATTACGTCAACACTATCAACCTTGAGTTTGTACCACTTAATATCAAATAAGTGAGCATCATCACTTTGGATGCCCAAGATCGAGGATCTTCCTTGAATTGTCCCTTCGTAGGTAGTTGTGCCATGAACCACTTGTAAAGCATTGGCACACAACATATGGCAACTCCCTTCTTCCCATACCTAGAGTGAATGGCATGGTAAGTATCAAATAAGAAGGAAAGTATCAGATTTTTATTCATGAAGATGTACAAAGCAGCCAAATCCATTATCTGCTTAATCTCAGGGAAGAGGACGGCCCCATAAATGATAGCAGCCAATAATGGATAATAAGCATCTCAATGTCTCTTGATTACCATTTCTTTAACATTTTCTACGAAGAAATATACTAGAAGACCACAGATGACTTTATTACATCTCCATTTTTCTGTCACATCACTAAGGCTCAAATAAAGAACTTTACCAATAGTTTTAAGGAAATATTACAAAGGTCCCTCGGCTGAGCCCAGTGACCAAATGCCTACGTATCCCTTATAAGGAATTCGAGCATCGTAGTTCGGCTAAAGATTTTCCATTTGTTTTGTATTTTTTAATGAACAATATTAATTTTTCCTTATGCCGCAACTCGGCCTTTAGAGACTTACACGTCAGCACATAAGTGAATTAACATGTTCTTTTAAAAGATTTTAAAAGAAAAGCCATAAGGCTAAAAGATTTTATATTGGTTGGTGTTTTTCTTGCGGATAATAGCTAGTTGATCTCAAGAGGGAGATATTAGCCACTTCTCCACTTATCCATAAAACAAGTCTTTGAAACATGAACCATGCCAAAGCTTAGGATGGAAGAACAATAAGATCGTGAAGAAACCTGCTTATCACTTCCCATACTCAACAAAGGAATCATTCTTATCATAAATTTTTAAGTGTTTTGAATTTTGCAAGAAAAAGAAGTTTTTGTTTTAATGAGGTGAAAAATAAGAAATAAAAATCTAAGGGGAGACTAGCAAGATAACCATAGAGTTTTCATGCATTATTGATCTTATAGATGAGAATAAAAGAGGGAAATATCTACCTAATATTAACATATATGGATATAAGCCTAAGGTCTATTCAATTTACACTTAGAGAAGAGTGAATTGAAGATCCAATGTGGAGTATGGAAAAGAGAGAATCAAGAAAAGATGGGGAAGGGGATGATAACGCCTGACACAAGGAATGACCAGGCATCAAGTATACTTAACATCTTTATGACAAACATAAGTTATGGATAAGAAGTATTCAAGGTTTGAAGGGAGGAAAATAAGGTGTTAAGGTGTTAGGAGTCTTAGAAAATTAGAAGAAATGGATTGAAAAAGCACCATGTCATCAACATATGCTATGCTAAAAATTGGCCCTAAACTATGCATATACCTCTTCACATACAAACCCTTTAGTCAAGGTAAAACCCTAATTTGCCCCTAAATCAACATTAGGTTAATAAAAATAGGGAAAAAACTTGTAAAATTAAGACAATTAAAACCTAGCTTCCTAAAGAACTATAAAAGTCGGAAATATGATTTAAATTTATTGGAATTATTTAAAAAGGTGGAAATGATTGAGAATTAACAAGACTAATTGACAAAAGGGTCAAACTAGAGTTTTAGCAAAATATTTGTGAAAAAAATGTAAAATCAAAAGTAAAAATTCATCAATAATGATTTTTTGGATCTTAATTCATCCAAGAAATTCAAATATATATATTTTTTTTTTTTACAAATAAAGGAATTTAGGGTTTCAAAAGTTTCTTGAGGATTAAGCAAGAAGAAAGACCAAAAATAAATATTAGCTTCTAAAATTTGAAGAAAAAAAAATGAAAAATGAGATGTAAATTCAATTAAAAATGGTGGAAAATTATTTTAATACCCAAGGGTCAGCAATTATATTTTTATGACATTTTATTATTATAGGGAGGCATCAAATAAAAATTATTTGCTCAATATAACAAAAAAGGTAAAGAAAATGATATAACTATTGATTAATTTTATTTATTTGTCAAAAAATTTTATAAAATCAAACAAAAATTATTTTTATGAAGTAGATTTAAAATGAAGCTCAAAAAATCTTTTTGTTGATTTTTAGGTTAGTGAAAGTTGGAAAATAAAATTCTATAACCCTAAAGATGATGAAAACCCTAATTGAACCAAATGATTTATTTAATATTTTAAAAATAAGAAATAAAATTTATAATGTAAAAATAGACTAAAATGAAGTTTACTATATTAGAACAAAATTAAAGAAAGAAAATGAAAATGTATTAAAATTCAAATATGATAAAGTCTATTACACCTGTCAATAAACAAACGCGCTGTTAAAGATACTCAAATCATGTTTAATTGATGTGCGCCACGTCATCGTTCATGTCTTTTAAACATGTCCTAACATGCTTTGTTCAATTTAACATGCTAACTTTAGATCATGATTTCTCCTTCATTGCTTGATGAAAATGTATGATGTAAACATCAAAGTTCAAGATTAAAATATGAATAAAATAATGGGATCAAGAACTGCATGAATTGATGCATTAATCATAGAGGAATTATAGCGCGAAAGCTATTGTATGAACATGATTCAACTTCTCACAACCATCATTCAGATTTCAGATCCACATATCTCATTCATTTCTTTACCAAATCACTTGATCCAAACATCAAAGTTCATCATGAAAATGCAAGGAACAACGAGATGAACATAAACTTCACAAATAATGCAAGATTAAACAGAGATCTAAGCATGAAAACACTGTTTTAATCAAAGTTCCAAGAAACTTGTAGAGCACGATTTTTGCATCAATTCACAACAAATATACATAGATCTAAGATCTAGCCAGCTACTCCACAATGCACATAATCTTTAACAAGAATGCAAATTGAATCGTGAATTTGAGTTCAATGATGCTTACCTCAATTTGTGAAAAATATATTCACAAGGCGCCTATGAACTTAGTGAGAAACCCGATGATTCTTCTCCTTCAAGCTGCAACGATGTGTAACTATGCAGGAATCAAAGCTTTGAGCAAAGCACTCGAGAGAAAATTTGAACAAGAAAGTTCTGTTTTTAAGAGAGAGGATTGATCTTTGAAGAGAGTTTTTTCATAGATTTGTTTTGAATATCAATAAATCCCCATGAAATGAGAATTAAGAGGATTTTATATAGAGGGGAGGAAGTCTGTTGAAGAAGTTTTGCTAAGTGTATAAAACTCATTGAGGTTTTAAAGCCGTTAGAGATAATGATGAAGCTTGATGTGTTTTGTGTTGTTTTTGTTTGCACTTACAGTCGTTTTTTAAAGAAGTGAATGAAGCATAAATGATGATCTGGCTTATACAAGCATATGGGAGAACAAAACAATCGCAGGCCAAACATATTGATCAACTCACTTTCTTCTCCAATTTCTCTTAATTTGATTATGCAATTTCCTTGTTTACGAGGCCTTTGGAAATCTCCTTCAATGCAAAGTTTGGAAAAAATAAGCTTGGCAGGTCAGGGCGCGTGCGTGCATGGACTTGCATGGCTTGTCAGAATTGCAACTTTGAGGTCTTCACTTTGATTGACTATATCTTCATCAATAATGGCCCCATTGATGTGATAAAAAAAGCTAAATGAAACTCATAAAATAATATTCAACATGCTTCTTTCCAAATATTCAATTGATACTAGAATCAAAAGAAATTCACTCATGAAAATGGCACACCAACTGTTTGTAGAAATGATTAGCCTAGTATGCGCATGACTTGTTACTTTGACAACTTTGTGCCTTCACCTTCTAAACTCAATATCTCTCAAATTATTCACTTTTGGGATTGAAACCCACGTTGACAAACTTGTAGAATTTTCTCTAAGATTTCCAAGCATGTAAACTTTGCTTCATTTGAATAAAAATTCCTCAAGTTATGAATGGTGAAAATTCTGTACTACGGGGACATAGGAAATTTTTAAATAAATCAAATAACTTCTTCAACAAGTTAACTCCAATTCAACCATTTCTCTTTATTCAATGCCACAAATGATCATGAAATATTAAATTGGATACTTGAATTGATAGTTGACAAAAAATCTACCTGGTCAACGTTGACTTTGGTGGACTTTTGGTAAAAATGATTATTTTGCCCCTTGTGATCAATTGAACCTCTTCTAATCAAAATTGGAACTTAATCCTTCAATCATATGTAGAGAGGTTTTGTACCCCAAAATTTTCCCTCTCATTTATCAAGATTTTTTCTCACAAGACATCTTGGACTCAAGACAGGATTAGGGTTTGCTCATCTCAAGACATCTCATCTTGCACTGATACCCAAAATTAAGGTTTGAGTTTGCACAAGGATTTTTGGACCATCAATGCTTCATGTGACTTTCATACATTACCTTGGACCCCTAAGATTGCTCATGTCAAGTTTCAAGCCTTGAACCACATTTTTGATCAGTAAAGTGGACAGTTGACCTAAAAATCAGTTGTATTGGGGGAAAAGTCAACCATGGCCAATTTAGAGTCAAACTTCATAATTTTTGATCCACGACAACATTTTAGACTCATATGTACCATTTTATCAAGTTTGGATCACAACTCCTCAATAAATTTGATCAAATCATCAAAAGGGCAAAATGGTAAAAATTAGGGTTTTGACTGAGAAAGGGCAATTCTGATTTTTAACCTAACCAATGACCAATTGAGTTCAAACATGATTTCAAGGTTTAAATGGCATCATCTTGACCTAATCACATAGTTCAAAATATCTCAAGTTCATTGGATTGACAGATGAATTTTACAATCAACTGATCAAAAGTCAACTGTACACTAAAAAGTCAAACTTTGACTTTTTGGTCAAAATCAAGTGCCAAGGGTCATAATTCATCAAGATATGTCAAAATATGAAACTTTTTCACCATGAAATCCAATTTTGAAAATTAGGGTTTTGAATTTGAAAATTTTCATAACTTAGAATTTTTCTAAGTATGGAAATTTTCTTATTTTTTCCCAACTTTCCACCACTTTTTCACCATGATGCAATTTGATTCAAAGAAAAAATCCAACATGAAAGTTTTAGTCGTACATTAATTATACAACTTTGCTTCACAAACTTTTCCCAAAAGATGCTTGGATCTCAAGTTATGAATTTATGAATATAGGTCCATGAACTGAATAACTTAGTGAAAAGTTGCCCTAATTTAGGCAGTTTTTTGACCCAAATTCATGGACATTTTTCACCTATTTCCAAGAGGTATCTCAAAATTAACTTCAAATATGGATTATGGAGCACATTGCAAGCTTTCTAAAATGTCCAAGAACTCTCCAAGATCATTTGTGGTTAGGGAGAATCGAAGAAGAGAAATTGGCATTTTATCACTTTTGTTCATGCCATTTTCACAAAGTATCAAGTTGCAAATCAGATCCATGATGCTTGTACCTTGCATTACAGGTCCTAAACTCATTCTACACTCCATAATTAAATTCTAACTCAGAAGACAAAGGCTTTATTTTCACTTTTGAATCATTGTACAAGAGATAATTCCATTAATGGCATAAAGGTTACAATGCCATTTTCATAAAGTGAGCTTTTGTAACTTTATCAATCTTGAGCCTTGGACCTGTTTCTTTAAGGCAAGCAACTTCCACAGGTATCAAGCAATTTATACTAACTCTCTGCAGCCCACAAACTAGCCAAGTACCAGCATGTTTCACAAGTCATCTCACTTTTCTTAAAATGCAAGAAAGTTGGCCAAAAATTCAGAACATGTGCAGCTAGTAAAGAATGGACTTTGTATCCATTCTATACAAATATACAAACTCATTACAATGCTAAACACGAATGCTTGACATATGAAACACTCCAAAACTTCATTTTTCTGCCAAAACATCCAGTTGCTGCAAAACTCTAGCTATTTCATTTTTGGCTCGTGCATTTTTTGTTTCAACACTTCAAACACCTTCCATATATCCTACCAAAGCTATCCAAGCCCTTGTCTTGGTTCTGTAAGCTCTATTTCAGCCATTGCCATTTTCAAATTTGGAGCTTGCAACTTGACTTCTACAGAGAGTTCTGGCCATCCACAAAGCAACCTAGGCATTGGAAAAGTTTGAGGGAAGTTCAAGGAAGCTCACACGATCCTCAGGCCTCCCTTAAAGTCCCCACATTGTCATATCCAAATCCAGCTGAAGGAGGTATTTTTCTCAACCTCTATCTCTGTATTTAGGCATCCTCAAGCCACGATTTGTGAAGCAAAAATGTATCCCTTATCATGATGAAGCTGTACATATGCATACTTGTCATTTATATTAACTATGCTGTGAGAATTTGAAGTTTGAAAATGCTGAAAAAGTTAGGTCACGAATTAGGGCCATTAAAATTCTCCTTGATCTTTTAGAGTTAGGTTACAAATTTTATATGGTTGGAATTGTGAGATTAAATGCTACATTTTTTATGTTATGAGATTTTGTTTTTGTGCAAGCATCTGAGAGTTACAGATTTGAACATAACACGCGCGAAGGAGAAGAAGCTGGAGGACAGGGATGACTGTCCTGGGCCTTGGGCGCCTTGAGCCTTCTGTTTTTTATTTTCACACCCCCCTGACCACTATTTGCACCCCCTGACTTTGTTTGTTATATTTTTCATATTTTCTCATATTTTTTTATATTTATTGCTTTTATTTATTTTTCTGAATCATAAAAAATCATAAAAAATAATTTCTTTATTTTTTGCTTTTTTATTTTATTTTTTCTATTATCTTTTGCATAAAAAATAGTTTATTAGGATAATATACTTTATTTTCGTAAATAAAATTTGTAAATATATTTAAAAATACTATACATTTTTATTATATTATTTATACACATAAAATATATATTTTCATACATATTTTATTTTTTAATATTTGTACATAATATTATTTATTATTTTCTTGTACAAAAAATGGACAAAATAATAATATAGAACATATATTTTTTTATTTTAATTGAAAATTAGGGTTTCACTCTTTCAAAAATAATAATATTTTTTCTCTTATTTTAGGGCTTAAATAAATCATTTTTCCATACATTAATCAAATACACAACATTTTTTACATAAATACATTTTTATTGCATTTTAAATATTTGTACATTTATTTAATTCGCACAATATTCAATTGGGTTGTAATAGTATTTTTAGGGTTTATTTTGTGCAATATCCCCATTCCAAAACTTGTATCCCCCTTCCCATAATAATTGTTGTAATAGCTTAGTTTACATTTACGCAATTTATTGCTTTCATATACCATGTTTAGTAAACTAGGGTTTGCATGACAAGAACAAAAACAAAACAAATAGAAAAGACCTAATACAAGACAAATCAAATGCATGAAAAATGACACACATTGCACACAAGCACCCTTAGGGTTTCTCCCACTTGGTTGCCTAAATAAAAATGGCCATGTTACGCACGCGGAGTATCTTGGCAAAACAAAAGAAAATAAGTTCATAGTCCCTCGATGACGCTATCAAAAGGTTGCCTAAACAAAGATGATCTTGGTCCCTCAAACATGCTAAGATACATGGAAATATTTCTATCATGGTCATACGATGACCCACGCCCGTCCCGTTTACATCCAAAGATAGGGTTGCTTACCAAATCAATGGTAAGTCAACAATGTCAAAGGAATAAAAATGCACAAGAAAGACATTGGAGTAGGTAGATAGCTTCTAGTTACTTTATCAATTTCAAAACAATCCTTGCTATGTTCAAAAAGAAACACACACATATTTCAAAACATTTTACCGAAATATTGAAACATTTTTCAAAAGACAAACATCTTTGTATACATTCTTATGAACAAGAATCATTACAAAGATCGCTTAAACGAATGGCCTCTTTTCAAAATACTTTCAAAACCACACAAAGCACCATTTCAAACAATTTCAAAGCAAAGAAAGTGATCTAAACAAGTAACTAATAGCCCATGGAAAACCATGGATGAAAAGGGTGCTAGCACCTTCCCTTTTCATAATCTACCCCCCGAACTCAAGAAAACATCTCAAAGGTCTTTCCTGTGCTTTTTACCTTTCCTTTTTGGATAAAAGAAAAGTCGGTGGCGACTCTTGCTAACCGCAACATTTGCAAACACAAATGAAAAACCTCAAGTCAGTTCTCCCACCGCATCACAGAACTGGCGACTCTGCTGGGGAAAATTCTAAAAGTGGGGTTACCTTAGGGTTTAGATCACCTTTATTTTCTTACAATTATTTGACTTGTTTTCTTTACAATTATGGTTCTTTGTTTGGGTCCTCCACCTGGATTTAGGAAACATTATAGGTAAATAGCAATACGTTGTGGAAACTGTGCGGGGTATACCGACATGGTCTAAGCAATAGCTATTTTAGTGGGACATATTTGTGGGTACTGGTAGCCTTCGAGTCAATCAAAGAGAATACGGGGCCGCTGAGTGATGTCATGAAGCACTAATGAACTTCTAGAACCTTTACATGACCAACTTGGCCTTTTAGGATGTAGTGAGATGACCGGCTTTGGTGCAGTCCCAAGTTGGTGGATACTCGATACTACACTCATTGAGGGTTGCTTCCTTGGAATATTTCGGTCGCCAGTAAAGAGGCTTGAATTGAAATAATGAACAAGGAAACAGTCCAGTGATATTGAGCTCCTTAGAATCCGGTTACTATTTCTAGGACAGATTGAGCCAACTAAACTTCAAGAGGGTACTTACCTATGAAACCCCATGCAAGCCTAAACTAGGAACTTGTGTGATTTGATTGTACATATATACTTGTACATAACATCATGGGCATCATGAACATCATATGCATTCACTAATCGTTTCAAGGATTTTGGAGATTCATCTTTGTTCTTGTTTTGTAGGTTATGGATTCACTTCGCAGGAAAACTATCCAAATCAACCTTGTAAGAATCCCTCCATAACTCAAGGAGCTAGCTTCAAGGATTCCTGAGAATTATCCATTCACCGAGAGACATGTTCGTCTACTCAACTTGGTCACTTCCAACAAAGAGGAGGATATACTGAAAGTTCTCTTCCAGTTCTTTGACCCTTTGCATCATTGCTTCACATTTCCTGACTATCAACTTGTGCCCACTTTGGAAAAATTCTCTCAACTTTTGAGGATTCCTATTCTTAATCAACTACCTTTCAACGGTACGGAAAGAGATCCAAAGCCAGAAGAGATTGCTCAAGCCCTGCACTTGCACTCATCTGATGTCACAACTCATTGGGAAACTAGGAGTGGTGTCAAAGGCTTCTTGGCAAAGTTTATGTTTGAGAAAGCCCAAAGTTGTTGGAATTCCCTAGACTTGCAAGCTTTTGAGGAGATTGTAGCTCTTCTTATCTATGGGATGGTCTTGATCCCTAATCCTGACCAACTCATAGATGTAAGCGCTGTCAAAATCTTCATGACTCGTAACCCGGTGCCTACATTGCTTAGGGATATCCTCCACTCTTTTCACACTCGTACAATGAGGAAAAGAGGTGTTCTCATGTGTTACACTCCTCTCCTGGAAAGATGGTTTATTTCTCATCTTCCCCAATCATTCTTAAAGAATGAGCAAGGTTTGAGGTGGTCACAAAGGTTAATGACACTTAACCATTCAGATATTCGTTGGTGTTCTCGATCCAAAGAGAATGTCATCATTGTTGACCGTTGTGGGGAATTCCCTAATGTCCCTCTACTTGGCATTAGGGGAGGCATCACCTACAACCCTTGTTTGGCTCTAAGACAGTTTGGTTATGCCCGAAGGGATGGACCACATGATATGATGATTCAAGGATTAGTTTTCGACTACGACAACGACAAACAAGGACTCCGTCAGATATTCATCCGAGCTTGGAGGATGCCCAACAAGGTGGATAGCAAGACTTTGGGACACAAGAATTCCATCCCTCTTGAGCCTTACCTCAAGTTGGTACGAACCCGCACCCAAAGTCTTATGATGCCTTATCCCTCCATTCTCCCAGTGATTATAGAGCCTGTTAAGGAAGGAGAGATTCCATACACCATCCTACATCCTGACATGCCAACATCACTCGAAGACCTACAAAGGAGTTGGATACAACTCAAGGGAGAGCGCGATACTTTCGAAGCCCAATTCTACGTAAGCGAGAAGAAGGTTTTGGATCTCACTAGGCTACTTCATGAAGAGCAGACTCTCAACACCTACATTGTACCAAAGAGGATGCGCAAAGTCTATTTACCTTAGAGTTTTGTATTATTTTGCCCAAGGGGCATTGATGTACTCACAATTCTATCTTAATAATATGACGTGTGTTCTTTTTTTTTTAAAACATATTTGAATTTCTGAATCCTTGAAAGCATTGCATGAATACATATCATTCATCATAAGCATAAACAGGTCTTCACACCAAGTTTCCTCATCTCTCTACCGTTTATTTCAGTAAGATGGATATCGAACAAACGGTCAAAGATCTGCAAGCTCAGAATTCACAATTTCAACAGTTGCTCATGACCTTAGCCAAGGGGCAGGAGGAACTGAAGACTTTTCTAGAGAAAGAAAAAGAGAAAAAGAAGAAGAAGCCAGCTGGTGTGGTTATCATGGGAAGAAGATTTCAGGGACAAGCTAGAAGGACCTTAGAATTTCAAACAACAAATGATGAAGGGGGAAGAAAAGGAAAAGAAACGGCAGTACCATCAGATTCTGAAGAAGAAGAAGAAGAGGAAGAGGAAGACTACTCTGAACAATAATACCCTCCGACTGATGACAAGTACACACACCTTGAAGAACGACTAAGCGATATGGAAATCCAGAGAGTACCAGGGCTAGATTTTGAAGAGTTGGGGTTAGTATCAGGAATTGTAATCCCTCCAAAGTTTAAAGTGCCACTGTTTTCCAAGTATGATGGGGTGTCTTGCCCTAAAATGCACCTCAGATCCTATGTCAGGAAGATTCAGCCACATTCTGCTGACAAAGACCTGTGGGTCCAATTTTTCCAAGACAGTTTATCAGGAACGCATGTTGATTAGTTCTACCAGTTGGAGAGGGCTGATGTCCATAATTGGGAAGACCTAGCCACAACTTTCTATAAATATTATCAATATAATTCCTACTTGGCGCCAACCCGTACTCAGCTACAAAGTATGGCTATGGCTTCCAATGAGGGCTTTAAAGATTACGCGCAAAAGTGGAGAGACCTAGCCGGAAGGGTGCAACCTCCTCTATCTGAGAGGGAGTTGGTAGACATGTTCTTGGGAACTCTATCAGGTCCTTTCTTCAATCATCTGATTGGGAGTTCCTCTGCAGGCTTTACCGAATTTATTCTAACCGGCGAAAGGGTGGAGGCTGGTATAAGAAATGGGAAAATTCAGAAGGATGCGTCTGCCTCCGCAGTTGTGAAAAATCCCTTCACGGGAAGAAAGGAAATAGTTGATGTGTATTCTCATAGGAATCAGGGAAGAACCGAGCACCGACCAGCGGTGGGGGCCATTATGATTTCGAAGCCTGCATCAGACCAACCGAGAAATAATCAACAAAGAGTAGAAAGGCCAGTTTGGCAATTTGCCAAGATTAACATGACTCCAGCCCAAGTTCTACCACATCTCCTGAAGTTGAATCTGACCACTTTGAAAGAGGCCCCAAAGAATCCTAATATTACTTCTCCACATTACCATCCCAACGCCAGATGCGCGTACCATTCTGAAAGTCCAGAGCACGACACCAACAACTGTTGGGCTCTGAAGAAAAAGATTCAAGATTTGATAGACGCGAAGGAAGTTAAGTTTGAAGTGCCTGGGAAACCGAATGCTATTTCCTCCCTAATGCCGAGGCATGGTCACAATGCCAACGCTATTGAGGAATATGTGTTTGTTTCTACCATGGATGAACTGTTAAATTCGCTCCTAACAATCAAGTTGAATTTGTTGAAAGCTGATATTTTCCCAGGTTGTGACAAAGACTGCCATGTTTGCCTGTCCTCATCATTTGACTGCCCTCTGTTGAAGAAAGGAATCCAACAATTGATTGATAACCAAGAAATTTTGTTTGAGAAAGCTCTTATTTCACCCATTCCAGTGAAAGAAGTTTCAATAATAACCATATACGCCAATCCTTCCAGGGGCCCTAAAAGATCCGTTAGGATTACACCTGCTCCGAAGACTGCTCCGCTTAAGATTACAATGCCCGGGCCTGCCCCATACAAATCAGATAAATCAGTACCATGGAATTATGGTGGAGAAATCTACTACCGTGGTATTAAACAGATTGAATTGACTGCCGAAGAAGAAAGCTCCGAAGGGGACAATTCCGACATTAGCAATATTGTTGGAACTAGCAAGATCACCAACAGTGGTAGGATCTTCTCTCTAGATATTGCTCCTTCAACAGCAGTCTTTGGACCCGTGGTCGTTCCAAAGATTACATCTGTACCAGTGATTGTACCCACAAGTGTACCTACCAACAAAGACAATACAATTCCTATCCCTACTTCCACTGCTGAGAATAAAGGAAATAATGTTCAAGAGGAGCCTGTCTAGACGAAGGCCCAATCACTAGCTATTCCTGAAATATCCAAGAAGGAGATGGAAGAAATCTTGAGGATCATTAAGAAGAGTGATTATGATGTGGTTGAACAATTGGGGCAGACCCCTTCCAAGATCTCTATGCTAGCCCTGCTGTTGTGCTCTGAAGCACATGCCAAGGCTCTGGTAAAATTTCTGAAGACAACTCATGTGCCGCAAGAGACGTCTGTTGACCAGTTCGAGGACTGTGTGGCCAGTTTGACAGCTGATAATGGCCTGGGTTTCTCTGATGCTGACTTAACACCCAGAGGGAGAAAACACAATGATGCACTACATGTCTCAGTGGAGTGCAGAGGAACAACTCTAGCTCATGTCTTGGTTGATACTGGGTCATCTTTAAATGTCTTGCCGAATAAAGCCCTTGATAGGTTGGATTGTGAAGGGCTGACTCTAAAGCCCAGTAATATAGTGGTGAGAGCTTTTGATGGATCGAACAGGATGGTCCATGGGGAGGTGGACATCCCAATCAAGGTGGGAACTCAGGTCTTCAACTCAACATTCTACGTGATGGACATCCGTCCTTCTTATTCATGTCTGTTGGGACGCCCCTGGATCCACAATGTCGGTGCTGTCACCTCTACCTTGCATCAGATGCTGAAGTACCCCGTCCAAGGGAAGATCATAACTGTCCATGGGGAGGAGGAGTATATGATTAGTCATCAGAATTCTTTCCGTTATGTGGAGTTAGATGGCGAGTTCATAGAGACCCCTTTCCAACATTTTGAAGAAGTCTCTCTGGAAGTAGCGGCGACCAAGGCAGTATCCTCGATTCCTAAGATCACAAGACCTCCGCCTCAGATGTCTTCTCTAAAGGATGCAAGAGTAGTAGTGGAAGAAGGGGGATGCATAATCTGGGGTCAGCTTCCAGACATTCCTTACAAATCAGATAAGTTTGGCTTGGGGTTTACTTCGACTGGTCAGAAGGCTGTGCGTCGTGCCCGTGTTGGGGGGCCACCTGTGAAGATTACAAACCAAGGGGTCAATGCAGTAGAAGACAATAAAGAAGAGGGAAACTTGGAAGATTGGATATTTTCTACTGTCAGCGGAGGACTTTGCAACTGGGAAGCCAAAGACTTTGTTCCGATAACCTGCATCTCGCAATAATTTATATTTTACATTTTTGTTGGACTGTAATAATTCACAAACAATTCTCACTTTAAAAACCTTGTGTCTTACCTGACGCATAATGGTCCATTTGTAAGGTTTTTTATTTCATCTACATATGTCATTCAATGAATCATGGACGCTTTTTCATATATAAACCTTTTTTGCTCATTGTCTTTCTTTTATATTTTGTTGTTTTAAGATGGCTATATCGTTACACACACCCACACTCACAAATGCAGGTACCCTTACATTCCGGATCTCATGGGTAACGATACTGCTATAGCCTTCAGTGACTCTGAAGATCTGATCTACCAAGCCGAATATGAAGGTGAGGAAGATTGTGAGGTGCCAGGGGAATTGGCCAGACTACTACAACAAGAGGAAAGAGCAATTCAGCCTCAGGAGGAGCAGTTGGATACAATAAACTTGGGAACCGAGGAAGATAAAAAGGAAATCAAAATAGGTGTCAATCTAGAGCCGAGTGTCAAGGAGCGCCTAATTCAGTTGTCGCATGATTATGTTGAGATCTTTGCCTGGTCATACGAAGACATGCCGGGACTCGATACAGACATTGTGGTACACCGTCTACCCACAAGAGAAGACTGTCCAACAGTGAAACAAAAAGTCCGCCGCATGAGACCTGACATGTCATAGAAGATCAAAGAAGAAGTTATGAAACAGTTCAATGCTGGATTTCTAGCTGTTACTTCCTATCCTCAATGGATTGTCAACATTGTTCCCGTGCCTAAAAAGGACGGCAAAGTAAGAATGTGCGTGGATTATAGAGATTTAAACAAGGCCAGCTCTAAAGATGATTATCCACTTCCACACATCGACATCCTGGTTGACAATACAGCTCAATACAAAGTATTTTCTTTCATGGACAGATTCTCAGGCTATAACCATATCAAAGTGGCACCTGAGGACATGGAGAAAAATAGATTTGTCACACAGTGGGGTACGTTCTACTACAAAGTGATGCCATTCAGATTAAAGAATGTCGGGGCAACCTATCAACGCGCCATGGTAGCTTTGTTTCATGATATGATACATCATGAGATAGAAGTCTACGTAGATGGCATGATAGCCCGATCACAAACTGAAGAAGAACACCTTGATCACTTGCAAAAGTTGTTTGTCAGGTTGAAGGAGTACAAGTTACCATTGAACCCAAACAAGTGTACATTCGGAGTTCGGTCCAGTAAACTTTTAGGTTTCATTGTCAGCAACAAAGGCATCCAGGTTGATCCTGCCAAAGTCAAAGCTATACAAGAAATGCCTGCTCCTCGCACTGAGAAGGAAGTCAGAGGTTTTTTGGGACGCCTAAACTACATTTCCAGGTTCATTTCTCACCTAACGTCTACTTGTGAACCAATATTCAAGCTGTTGAAGAAAGATCAAGTAGTCGGATGGAACGATGAATGTCAGATTGCTTTCGATAAAATCAAGGAGTATTTGCTAGAACCTCCTGTCTTGATGCCACCCGTCGAGGGAATACCACTAATCATGTATCTGACCGTCTTAGAGAATTCAATGGGGTGTGTACTGGGGCAGCATGACGAGTCTGGCCAAAAAGAGCATGCCATTTATTACCTAAGAAAAAATTTTACCGACTATGAAACCAGATATTCACTGCTCGAGAAAACTTGTGGCGCTTTGGTATGAGCTGCTCGCCGACTAAGGCAATATATGTTGACTCATACCAATTTGCTGATATCTAAGATGGATTCGATAAAGTACATCTTTGAGAAGCCTGATTTGTCTGGGAGGATAGCTAGATGGAAGATGATCTTAACAGAAATTGACATACAGTACACGACCCAAAAAGCTATAAAGGGAAGTGTGATAGCTGATCATCTGGCTCATCAAGCTATAGAAGATTATCAATCCATGAAGTTCAACTTCCATAACAAAGACATCATGACAGTACACAATTGTGAAGAAATCAGACCATATGACGGACCTGAACAAGGATCCCGATGGACCCTGTACTTTGATGGGGCATCCAATTCACTTGGTAACGGTATCAGCGTTGTGTCATATCTCCGGAAGAATGCCATACTCCTTTCACGACCAGACTTTGCTTCAACTGTACGAACAACATGGCAGAATATGAAGCATGCATCTTTGTACTCAAGGCCACCATAGACTTGGGAATCAAATCCTTAGATGTGTTTGGGGACTCAGCTTTGGTCATCAGTCAGATCAAAGGAGAGTGGGACACTAAGCATCCAAACCTCAACCCTTACAAAGAACATGTTTTGACATTGTTACCACATTTCGAGCAGATTACCTTCGAGCATTTCCCGCAAGAAGAAAATCATCTAGAAGATGCTCTAGCTACAATGCCATCTATGTTTAAACTTGATTGGGATAATGAGGCTCCATAGATCACCATTGAACGGATGGACGAACCTACACACTGTCACGAGATTAATATCGAAGAAGTAGTGGACCAGTCGTGGTTTCATGAAGTCAAAAGGTATCTTGAGGCTCAAGAATATCCGGAAGGAGCTTCAGTCAAAGACAAAAAGTTCTTAAGGAGATTCTCAACTAAGTTCTTCCTAAGTAATGGCATCCTGTACAAGCATAATCATGGTTCTATTCTGCTCCGTTGTGTGGACAAGATTGAAGCTGAAAATATCATGGCTGAATTGCATGAAGGTACCTTTGGCACTCACTCTAGTGGGCATACGATGGCAAAGAAGATCCTGCGGGCAGGCTATTACTGGTCTACCATGGAAGCTGACTGCCATCAACACTCCTGGACTTGTCAAAAGTGTCAAATCTATGCAGACAAGGTCCACGTGCCTCCGGTTCCTCTAAATGTCCTAACAGCTCCTTGGCCCTTCGCTATGTGTGGAATCAACATGATTGGAGAGATCAAGCCTACAACCTCCAATGGACACCGCTTCATTCTGGTGGCCATTGACTATTTCACCAAACGGGTCGAAGCAGCTTCCTTCACATTCGTTACTAAGAACATGGTTGCCCGCTTCATCAAGCAGAATCTCATTTTCCCGTACGGTATCCCCGAAAGGATCATCACTGATAACGGTACAAACCTTAACAATACTATGATCACCACCTTGTACGAGTAGTTCAAGATTCAACATCACAATTCATCCCCCTATCGGCCAAAGATGAATGGTGCAGTCGAAGCTGCGAACAAAAATATCAAAAAGATCATACAAAAGATGACGGTCACCTACAAGGACTGGTATGAGATGCTACTGTTTGCTCTCCACGGGTACCGTACCACGGCACGCACGTCAACAGGGGAAACACCCTATTCTTTTGTTTATGGCATGGAGGTTGTTCTGCCCATTGAGGTTCAGATTCCCTCCTTGAGAATCATGAAGGATGCAGGTTTGAGTGAAGACGATTGGATTCAGACCCGACTTGATCAACTGAACTTAATTGACGAAAAGAGACTTACTGTTGTTTGCCATGGTCAGACGTATCAAAAACGGATGATCAAGGCCTTCAACAAGAAAGTCAGGCGCTAGGTATATCAAGTTGGGGATCTAGTAATCAAGCGCATAATCTTTCCACAGATCCCAAGGGAAAATGAACTCCTACCTATGAAGGACCATTTGTAATCAAGAACATCTTTTTTGGTGGGGCAATAATCTTAACCACCATGGACGGCGACGACCTGCCACACCCTGCAAACGCATATTCAAAAGATACTACGCATAAGAGACCCGCTAGGTTGACACACCTAGGCAAAAAAGGGCATCCCAGCGAACCAAAAGGTTCGGGCAAAAATTAGGGATAATATAAAAAAATTTGTACACCTGGCAAGTTGAAAACCCGAAAGGGCGACTTGGGCAAAAAAGGGTTTCCCGGTGGACTGAAAACCCGAAAGGGCGGTCCAGGCAAAAGTTAGGGAATTAAAGCGTATGACTATGTCTCGTCGAATCACTTTAAGAACAATCTCTTCACTAACAAACCTGGAGCTTTCTGATCAATCCAATCATCTTCGGACGAAGCAACGGACAGACAAGATATTCGGAGATACGAAGGCTATAGGGGAATGGGAACCCCATGGGATTTTTACACATAGCTATCTTTCTTTGTATAAATTTTTCTTACTTTTATGACACCATCCTCTTACTATGATGTTTGTCTCCTTTGTACAAAACACTTATTCAAAGTAAATACAAAAAGATATCTCTCTCAAAGTACAGAAAACCATTTGTCTTTTTTCTTTACACTTGTGTTTTTATTTGCAAAAACGTCTAATGATTCATTGATGAACATATGCATTTGAACATAATTACTGTTTACAAATAAACAGGATGGAAAAGAACAATTACTGACAGACTGAAAGGATAGGAAAACGTCTTTAGGCTATTCCATGAGAAATCCCTATGGTACATCATCTAGATCCCCAGCGGAGCTAAAATTTCAAACCCTTAATCCCCATCAGAGTTAAAAATTCAAATTCCCGGTCCCCAGCGGAGCCAAAACCTCTAAACTATCAATCCCCAGCGGAAACCATTCAGTTTCTCCAAATTCTCCAGCAAGTTATCTTGAAGCCTGAAAATCAACCAGATAACAGTTAACTTTTGTCTCTCCCCAACCTAGGATAACTCCCCAGCAGTAAGCCTTCTTCCCCAAAGAGTTTTTATTTCTCCCCAACAGAATGAAGATTCTCTTTATTATTCCCCGCAGAAGTCATCAGAGTTTTATTTTATTCCCTAGCAGAATAAGGGTTTCCCATTGTGTACTTCCCTGTAGAAGTCATCAAAATCTCTGGATTCCCCAAGCAGATTACTCAAGCAGTATATGGCATTGCTCACAACAGATTTTTTTTGTCAATAATCCAACTTCAAGACATGAAGGATCCCTATATCCCCAACATTCGCCAAGGATTTATCATCCTCGGTAGTCAAAGATTTATTTTCCCCGGCAGCAGTCAAAGATTTATTTTCCTCAGCAATACAACACATCAGCTTACATGCGCATACATTACATCTATATATCATACACATTGATAAAGTACATATATTGCATCATAAATTTCATGCATCATAACTTTATGTTTCGGCTAACATTTTACCCTTTTCAGGATAAGATTAACAGCTACCATTGACAATGTTCAAGGATTTCAGATACAATACAGATACACTCCAGACGCGGAAGTCGTCCTGTTACTCATTCAGATCTCAACTCAAGATACAGTTCAGATACACTCCAGACACGGAAGTCATTCTGTTACTTGTTTAGATGTCTAGATTAGATATGATCCGGACACAGATGCCATTCTGGCCCTTATTCAGATTTCAAGTTCAGATATAGTTTTGATACGCTCCAAACGCGGATGGTATTCTATTACTCATTCAGACCCCAATTTCATGATACCGTTCAGATACACTCCAGACACGGAAGTCATTCTGTTACTTATTTAGATGTCTAGTTCAGATACACTCCAGACACAGAAGACATTATGTTACTTATTTAGATGTCTAGTTCAGATACGCTCCATACACTGATGCCATTCTTGCCCTTATTCAGATTTCAAGTTCAGATACGCTCCAGACACGGATTTCAAGTTCAGATACGCTCCAGACACGGATTTCGTTCTGATACTCATTCATATTTCCCACTCTTGACACAATATGGATACGCTCCAGACACAGATGTTATTCTGTTACTTATTCATATTTCAAGTCTCTAGATACAGCTCAGATACGTTCCAAACGCAGACACCATTCTGATACTTATTCTTTCGACTTACAACTTACAACTCAGCAAATACTTTTGGATGGCATCTACAAGCCCATCTCCAACAAGATTCTATCACCTCTCCAAATAGCATCTTTAAGCCCATTCCTTCACCAACACTTTGTTGAGTGCAAATTTATGGGCACTCTAGTGTCCAATCATCTTTTACCTTCGAGTCACGAACGGCAAAGCTCGCCAATCTAACTCTTCAGGTTCAAGAAGATTGAACAGGGCAAGCTGTTGTACCCCAAAATTTTCCCTCTCATTTATCAACATTTTTTCTCACAAGACTTCTTGGACTCAAGACAGGATTAGGGTTTGCTCAGCTCAAGACATCTCATCTTGCACTGATACCAAAAATTAGGGTTTGAGTTTGCACAAGGATTTTTGGAACATCAATGCTTCATGTGACTTTAATATATCACCTTGGATCCCTAAGATTGCTCATGTCAAGTTTCAAGCCTTGAACCACATTTTTGATCAATCAAGTGGACAATTGCCTAAAAATCAGTTGTATTGGGGAAAAAGTCAACCATGGGCAATTTACAGTCAAACTTCATAATTTTTGATCCACAACAACATTTTAGACTCATATGTACCATTTGATCAAGTTTGGATCACAACTCCTCAAGAAATTTGATCAAATCATCAAAAGGGCAAAATGGTCAAAATTAGGGTTTTGATTGAGAAAGGGCAATTTCTGATTTTTAACCTAACCAATGACCAATTGAGTTCAAACATGATTTCAAGGGTTCAATGGCATCATCTTGACCTAATCACATAGTTCAAAAGATCTCAAGTTCATTGGATTGACATATGAATTTTGCAGTAAACTGATCAAAAGTCAACTGTACACTGAAAAGTCAAACTTTGACTTTTTGGTCAAAATCAAGTGCCAAGGGTCATAATTCATCAAGATATGTAAAAAATGAAATTTTTTCACCAAGAAAACCAATTTTTTCACCACTTTTTCACCATGATGCAATTTGATTCAAAGAAAACTTCAAACATGAAAGTTGTAGTCCTACATGAATTCTACAACTTTGATTCACAAACGTTTCCCAAAATATACTTGGATCTCAAGTTATGAATTTGTGAATATAGGTCCATGAACTGAATAACTTAGTGAAATTTTGCCCTAATTTAGGTAGTTTTTTGACCCAACTTCATGGACATTTTTCACCTAGTTCCAAGAGGTATCACAAAATGCATTTGAAATATGGATTATGGGGCACATTGCAAGCTTTCCAAAATGTCCTAGAACTCTCCAAGATCATTTGTGGTTAGGGAGAATTGAAGAAGAGAAATTGGCATTTTATCACTTTTGTTCATGCCATTTCACAAAGTATCAAGTTGCAAATCAGATCCGTGATGCTTGTACCTTACATTACAGGTCCTAAACTCATTCTACACTCCATAATTAAATTCTAATTCAGAAGACAAAGGCTTTATTTTCACTTTTGAAACATTGTATAAGAGATAATTCCATTAATGGCATAAAGGTTACAATGCCATTTTCATAAAGTGAGCTTTTGTAACTTTATCAATCTTGAGCCTTGAACCTGTTTCTTTGAGGCAAGCAACTTCCACAGGTATCAAGCAATGTATACCAACTCTCTGCAGCTCACAAACTAGCCAAGTACAAGCATGTTGCACAAGTCATCTCACTTTTCTTAAAATACAAGAAAGTTTGCCAAAAGTTCAAAACTTGTGCAGCTAGTAAAGAGTGGACTTTGTATCCATTCTATACAAATATACAAACTCATTACAATGCTAAACATGAATTCTTGACATATGAAACACTCCAAAACTCTAAAACTTCATTTTTCTGCCAAAACATCCAGTTGCTGCAAAATCCTAGCCATTTAATTTTTGGCTAGTGCATTTTTTGTTTCACCACTTCAAACACCTTCCATATATCCTACCAAAGCTATCCAAGCCCTTGTCCTAGTTCTGTAAGATCTATTTCAGCCATTGCCATTTTCAAATTTGGAGCTTACAACTTGACTTCTACAGAGATTTCTGGCCATCCACAAAGCAAGCTAGGCATTGGAATAGTTTGAGGGAAGTTCAAGGAATCTCACACGATCCTCAGGTCTCCCTCAAAGTCCCCACATTGTCATATCCAAATCCAGCTGAAGGAGGTATTTTTCTCAAACTATCTCTGTATTTAGGCATCCTCAAGCCACAATTTATGAAGCAAAAATGTAGCCCTTATCATGGTGAAGCTATACATATGCATACTTGTCATTTATATTAACTATGCTATGAGAATTTGAAGTTTGAAAATGCTGAAAAAGTTAGGTCACGAATTAGGGCCATTAAAATTATCCTTGATCTTTTATAGTTAGGTTACAAATTTTATATGGTTGGAATCGTGAGATTAAATGCTACATTTTTAATGTTATGAGATTTTATTTTTGTGCAAGCATCTGAGAGTTACAGATTTGAATATAACACACGCAAAGGAGAAGAAGCTGGAGGACAGGGATGACTGTCCTGGGCCTTTGGCGCCTTGGGCCTTCTGTTTTTGATTTTCACACCCCCCTGACCACTATTTGCACCCCCTGACTTTGTTTATTATATTTTTCATATTTTCTCATATTTTTTATATTTATTGCTTTTATTTATTTTTCTGAATCATAAAAAATCATAAAAAATAATTTCTTTATTTTTTGCGTTTTTATTTTATTTTTTCTATTATTTTTTGCATAAAAAAATAGTTTATTAGGATAATATACTTTATTTTCTTAAATAAAATTTGTAAATATATTTAAAAATACCATACATTTTTATTATATTATTTATACACATAAAATATTTATTTTCATACATATTTTAATTTTTAATATTTGTACATAATATTATTTATTATTTTCTTGTACAAAAAATGGACAAAATAATAATATAGAACATATATATTTTTATTTTAATTGAAAATTAGGGTTTCACCCTTTCAAAAATAATAATATTTTTTCTCTTATTTTAGGGCTTAAATAAATCATTTTTCCATACATTAACCAAATACAAAACATTTTTTACATAAATACATTTTTATTGCATTTTAAATATTTGTACATTTATTTAATTCGCACAATATTCAATATCCCCATTCCAAAACTTGTATCCCCCTTTCCATAATAATTGTTGTAATAGCTTAGTTTACATTTACACAATTTATTGCTTTCATATACCATGTTTAGTAAACTAGGGTTTACATGACAAGAACAAAAACAAAAGAAATAGAAAAGACCTAATCCAAGACAAATCAAATGTATGAAAAATGACACACATTGCACACAAGCACCCTTAAGGTTTCTCCCACTTGGTTGCCTAAATAAAAATGGCCATGTTACGCACGCGAAGTATCTTGGCAAAACAAAACAAAATAAGATCATAGTCCCTCGATGACGCTATCAAAAGGTTCCCTAAACAAAGATGATCTTGGTCCCTCAAACATGCTAAGATACTTGGAAATATTGCTATCATGGTCATACGATGACCCACGCCCGTCCCGTTTACATCCAAAGATAGGGTTGCTTACCAAATCAATGTTAAGTCAACAATGTCAAATGAATAAAAATGCACAAGAAAGACATTGGAGTAGGTAGATAGCTTCTAGTTACTTGATCAATTTCAAAACAATCCTTGCTATTTTCAAAAACAATCACACACATATTTCAAAACATTTTACCAAAACATTGAAACATTTTTCAAAAGACAAACATCTTTGTATACATTCTTATGAACAATAATCATTACAAAGATCGCCTAAACAAATGGCCTCTTTTCAAAATACTTTCAAAACCACACAAAGCACCATTTCAAACAATTTCAAAGCAAAGCAAGTGATCTAAACAAGTAACTAAGATCCCATGGAAAACCATGGATGAAAAGGGTGCTAGCACCTTCCCTTTTCATAATCTACCCCCCGAACTCAAGAAAACATCTCAAAGGTCTTTCCTGTTCTTTTTTACCTTTCCTTTTTAGATAAAGGAAAAGTCGGTGGCGACTCTTGCTAACTGCAACATTTGCGAACACAAACGCAAAACCTCAAGTCAGTTCTCCCACCCCATCACAAGAGGCATGGAATCAATTTTGAGTCAAAAAGTCAGAGATTTCCTGATTAAATTTAAAACCATGATTTTAGTTCTTTGTGCTTGGAGATAGTGACCAATCTTCAAAACCATTATTCCTCTGAGAAAATTGAGAGATTATTTGAACAAAGATTCTTCATATGAAGATGAGAAGATGATGCTTCACAAATTTGACTCTTAAAAGCCTCAAACTCCTCAACTGGTCAAAACCCTAATTTTGAGAGGTGAATAGTATAAATGTGATTCTCCTTAAAACTTTGTGAATTCCCATATTCTAATGATCACATGGGACAAATGAAATCTCTGGAAATATAAGAAACCCTTGTAGTTTGAGAGAGTGTAAGATTGAGGATATGAGACCCCATTTTGAACTTAGTGACCAAACAATCATCTTTTTATAGCCTGTAAAAGAACCTGGGAACCAAGATACCTTGATCTTATCATGAGAATGCATGAGTATGTATGATGAAGCATAATCCATGTAAGGTAAAGTAAAGAGGGCAAATTTAGGGGTGCAACAACATTAAACATATTGTTTGGCCAGATACAATATTAAGAACAAGATTTAAAGAATCAATTCAAGCTCAAATAAGAGATTGAAGTTCTATATTTCTTACCTTGATTTGAAAAATAAATTCACTATTTTGGAGCTATAGATCTTCAAAAACTCGTTGGTCATAATCTACCAGCTTCAATGATGAAGAAAATGAATAAGAATTGAGAGCTAGAGCAATGTATTCAAGCTGCTCGAAGAAAACTTTGGAGAGAAGAATGAAACTTCTATGGCTTGTGCTCAATAAGGGATGCCTGATTTGCAATGAGCCATATAGAGTTCTTATAAAGAGTGGGGAGAGTGAGGGTAAGGAGCTCTTTGTGAGTTTTAGACCGTTGGAGGGTAATTTTGGCAAATATGGTAGAATGGGAAAGTTATAATGGCAACTTGCGTTTTGCTTCCTTTTGTTTAACAACTTGGTGCGTTTTGATGCAAATATAGGAGTAAAAAGAGAGTGCAAGAAGCGTGTGGGATGAGGTGTCCTTATTTGAACATGAAGAAAAGTTGAGTCGATGTAATATTGCTAAAAAATGCAATTCATGAGGGCTGCATGTACATGCATTAATTTGCATTTTGTTTGGCCATTTTGGGACAAGAGTGAGGTATGAAAGGAATGAAGAATGTGGACTAGGATTTGGAAAGAAAATTGTGCAGCAAAATTTGTGTTAAATGCACAAAACAAAAAATCCTAAGTGACATGTAATGTGTTCATGGAAATGGCCCAGCCTTATGAGAATATCTCCTTCATCTCTTCATTATTGGATATGAACTTAGTATCATTGGAAAGCTAAGGTAATGTAGATCAACGTTGATGTTGATAAAAAATGAACTTGAAGCTTGTAAGGACCTCAAATATTGGCACGAAAAAGTGATGAGCATAGCTGACCAGGCCTGGCAAACTTTTGTGCGTGCTTGTTGATCCAAGGAGCAACTTGACATATCAAATAATAATCTTAAAAACTCTCTCCACATTGATCCAAATTGAAAAGTTTGAATAAAAGTTGAAGATGTATGTTCAAATTTCATACCTTATGTTGATCACTTTTCAAAATAACATGTGATTTAATGAAAAAAATGACTATGAACAAGTGCCCACAAACTGTTTGAAGAAATTCCAGGCCTGACACACGTGCTTGCTAGCAAATTTACATCTTGAGGCCTCAAAATCTAATCACTATATATCTCTCCATAGGTCACCAAATGGAAAAATCTTTGAATCAAAATTGGAGAGGAGGATTGAAGCTTTAATTTTGATGTTAATGACTTGTTGAATTGAATCCATTTAAATCCTCAAAACTGGCCATGAAGAAATCACACCTTATGTACATGCCTTGGAAATTTTACTAAGTGTCAAGATTTTCTATGCATCATAACTCTCAAAATAATCAGTTTTTGCACATGGGATCACATTGACAAATTTGAAGAACTTTTTCTCTTTTTTCCAAGCATGTAAAGTTTTCACATTTTCAATAAAAAATGAAGAAGTTATGAATTTTTTAAATTCAACCTTATGAGTTATCATACTTAGAAAATTTTCAAAATTCACCAAGATACCTTCATGAACAAGTTAACTTCAAAATAAATATTTCTCTTGAATTTATTCAACCATAGGCCATTTGATGTTGAAACATGATCATTAATCATAACTTTGACCATAAGTTCTCTTGGTCAACAATTGACTTTTGTTGGCTTTTGCTCAAATGACTACTTTACCCCCATTGATCAATTGAATCACTTCCAATAAAATTTGATGCTTAATTCTTCAACCATAGGTGCTCATGGACATGCATAGAATCATTGATACAAGTCTTTCCCAAAAAGTCGGGGATATCCTGATTGAATCTAAAATCCTAGTTTTGGTCATTTGTGATAGGAGATGATGATCCAGTCTCAAGACCCTAGTTCCAAGGAGCATGATGAGAAATTCTTTTAACAAAGATGTCTCATATGACAATGAGAGGATATTATTCCATAAATTTGGACAACACAAGCATCAGACACTTCAATTGGTCAAAACCATAATCTCAATATAGGAATAAGAGAATTAGTGATTCACTTCAATACCCTTGCAATCTTCAATTTTTTGATGAATCGAAGAGATAATTGAGATGTATTAAGGTATGGGAAACCTTGTAGCTCTAGTGACTCAAAGATTGAGGGAATGAGACCCTTCTTTGGTTTATTAATAACACAACCATCTTTCTTAGTTTCTAGGGGAACTTGGGAACTAAAATGCCTTGATCTTATCACAATGTATGAATGCATATGATGAAACATAAGACTTTAAAGTTCTAAAGTCAAGAGGTTTAATTTTGGGGTGCAACAATATTCCTTTCTCTAACAAGCGTCTTGGAAAGGATTGTATTCTCTGTTCTTTAATGGTTCTTGTTCAAACATTAACTCTTTTTTGGTATCTCGAGTTTGATTGATTACATAAGGAAATCAATTCTCATGCTAGTCTTGTTTTACATTCCCCTACTAATACCCTCTTTTGTTTCATTTTTTGTGTCTTCCTCACAAATTTCTTTTTGTCAACTTGTCTTATCATGTAATCAAAAACCTTTCATGGTGATGATGATCTTTTGGAAGTCATAAATGAAAATTTTCCAAAACTTCTAGGTACTGGTCAGAACTTCCATCTTGGCATACAATTTCCAAAATTCTACGAGGACCCATCTATCAACACTTTGTAAAGGATTTTTGGAGATATGCCTATGTTAGCACTGATGGTAATATAATTGAATCCAATATCTTTTGCTTTCCTGTTTGTTTCACTACTGCATGCATTGATGAGGCCAATGGTTGTGCTTGAATGGGTATTACTTCACGCCAAGCCTCTCTCAAATGCACCCTTGATGCCAAGATGATATCCATATTTGATGTCTCTTATGGTTTTGAAACCCCAAACCCTAAGAAACTCCTGCCTTCTGCTAAAGATTGGTTTCAATTTATTATATCAAACGTTTGACCTCGAGGTATCAACAAGAATTTCTTGTATCATGATGATAATTTTCCTCAAATGATAATTAACTACCTTTAAAAGTCCATAGACATATTCAAAGATCTGAACAAGTCCTTCATTCCTTATGGAAGAGTCTTATCAGAAGTGTTCTTCAAGGCGGAGATTATGGGAATTGTTCATAGGATTCGTGCTGGTCATGACAATGCTCTGATGGAAGAAAGCTATGAATCCTTTGATGATAAATGGTTTAAATGATTGTTTTCATGATTCCTGATTCCTGAGTTCTGATTAATGATTTTTATTTTTCTATTCTCCTTGTGTCTTGTTCCGTTTATAACTCCTAATTCTATAAATCTAAAGTTCTCCTTATCCTTCTGATGAAATTGGTAAACGTGCTTAAAATGTTTTCTCATCAACTAAATATCTTATATCTTTTTAATTATGACAAAAAGGGGGAGAAAGCATAATGATGATTTTGATGCATACCTATGAAGCAACTAGGAAAATGAACAATGAGGTCATCATCGAATGTTATTTATCCCAAAGAAGGTAAATGAAAACATCGAGTAAACTTGAGAGATAATAAGTTCTTGCGACCAAGAGAAGGGTACGAGAGTCAATTATGCAAGGGAATGGTATTAGCACCTCTCACGTATGTGGTACTCCACGAGATCAACTATTGTTGTTCTAATCAAATGGTATATCTATCTAAACTTACAAGCTAAAGGAATGCATTAATTCATAAGAAAAATACAAGGAAAAAAGGTTTTAAATAGTTGTTCTCGCTTAGGCCCTGCAACCGAATGCCTACGTATCACTTTTAAGGAATCAAAGCATCGTAGTTTGGCTTAAAATTTTTTGTTTCTTTGTGTTTTTTAATGAACGATGCTAATTCTGAATTCTACTGCAGCTCGAACTTTGGAGACTCGTGCATTGTCATATAAAGGAATTAACATGTTCTTACCTAAAAAGGTTTCAAAAGAAAAAGCCTGAAGGCAACCCGGGGGCAAAAGGTTTGAATTGGTTTAGTCTTTTTTACCTTGAGAAATGATTTGGTGATTTAAACCATATTAAAGACTATGACTGAAATGAAATACAAGGTTGGGAATGTACCACCTCATACTCCTCCCAATACTTAAGGCTCGTGACATGCGGTTCACCTCTTTATTCGTTAAGTATTTTATGGGTAACAAATCTTCTGAAAAGTTTTCATAAGAAAAGCGAACTGGCAAAAAAGTTTTGATTTTTTAAGTGTTTTGTTAGGATAGTAGCAAATAAATCCCAATGAAGGAACATCAACCAGTTCTTCACTTATTTGAAAAATAGTTTGTGAATTGAATCATAATAAAGTCCAAAAATGGAAGAAAGTACAAGGTCCAGAATGTACCACCTCATCCTTTTCAATAAGACTCAATTGCATACGACTCATATCTTTATTTACTAAATGTGTTAGTTCTCTTATTTTAGGATTGGCTTAATTTTTTGTAAAACAAATAATAGCAACAATGAAGAATAGGATAAGAAGAACAAGTACAACAAGAAGTCCTATTACAATGTCAGAACATGTTGTGTTAAACTTTTTCAACAACTGGAACAACATGTTGAAGAAGATGTCTTGACATCACGCCTGCTCAGCTGGATTAATGGGATTCAGTTTGTTCTCAACATTGGCAGAATATTCAGGAGAATATTGTGCATCCTATGTGGCATAATATCTAGGGAGGACCTAGGTAGAAGGTTAATTGGGTAGTGATTAAGTGCGTAGATCATCAACAGGTGTGTTGGTTGTAGGGTCTGCAAATTGATACTACTGATAGTGGACTTCATTCTTGGCCTGGTAGCCCCAAGAGTAGGTGTTGTTGTACACTGAACTAGGTAAACAATTCTTGTGTGTTCTTTATCTTTTTAGTACTTTTTTTCCTGTGCGTTTATGTCAGATCAGATGTCTCGACAACCTTGTATGACATATGAGTCCGTTGTACTAGAATTTCAATTGGTATCAGAGCAGGCATCCTGTTCTATTCTGGGTGAGATCCTGGGAAGGTAGTTTCTGGTCATGGGCAAGGAAGAAAGTATTTACTAAAAAGAGGTATGAACTTGGACAATTCATACTATTGTTTGGATGATATGTTGGCAAAGATCATTGGTTATATGTGACAGGTATTGTTCCTGGCTATTTCCATCAGCCTGCAACTTAGTGGGAAGCTGCTGTATGTAGGGTTTATTTTTCAATCCTAGGTTACCATGCGTGTACTTGGATAGTGGTGTAAGCATTGTGTATGAATATTGTTGAGGAGTTTGTTATATTCTGCTGCATGGTTTCTGATATGACCCTGAAAGTATGAGAAGAATACTAGGGATGTTACCCTCAATAGAATATATACTAACATTTCAACTGTATTAAAAGTGTCAAAGATACTTGAAATTTTCCTCAAGTCCACTCATAAAGAAATTTATCAATAAGGTTGATGAGAATGAATTTATCAATGATGCTCATATACTTTTGTATATTGACCTTGAAGACTGTCAAGGATGGTGTGTTCCAAGAAGAAGGAACTGATGTTCTATGAGATGTTAGAACATTATGTAACTACCAGTTGAAGAACAAATTCTTTGGGTACTGAATCAAAATGTTTTGAATACTTTTTGTTTGGAACCTACTCCTGATCTGGAAGAGGAGGCATCTAGTTTGTGCATGTTGATTAGGACACGATCAACAGTTTATCTACTCCATGTGTCAGCTTATTTCTGACCAAGGATTATGGGAGTATAAAGGTTGAGCTACATGCTCTTGAGAAGAAATAATAAAGGAATCTCCACCAGACCCTTTATGTATATGAGATGAGCTCGTATCTGGAAGATCCTTCTGATCAAAGGAACCGGATTCATGGAATCCTATTTAGGCCATATAACAGATTATGTTTGAAGAGGAGTATTGTGATCCAACCACAATGTTTAATGCTCCTGAATATTGTTTTGATTGCCCTTGAGGAAAAGAATTGGTGATTCTCTTTGTGTGTCCTCAGAAGTTGTTGAAAAAGATTCCCTTGTCAAGGGTAGATATGATGTCAGACAAAATGTCGTGATATCTTTGAAGATGTTAAAATTTAAAGGGCATTGTTTTTGAAGAATAAAGGGAGACAGATGCTCTGAAAAGTCTTTTTGTCATGCCTAGAAAAGTCTATTCCAGAGACCTAATAGAAGAAACTTCCTCTGTAGGTACATACAATGGCATCCATCGTCTCAAAGTCAGACACGAGGTCTAAAGAAAATCTTATTGAGATGTGGCTCGTGCAATCCCCTGCATATGTTGGTGGTCTGATCCTGAAGATTGATCAGTTATTGTTGGTTTGTTTCCTTGTGTTAACCCCCACAAGAGTTGATTATAACATACTATGGAAGTTACACCCAGAACCATAGTAAGAATGGATGATGTCATATATTATGTCGGGACATCATCTCCAGGTGAGTGCTTCCTCTAAAAAGGAAGTTGTTGTGTAGATTATGAGGTGAGTATTGTTGTTCACCTGTGAAATTCAAAGTTGGAATGCTTGATCATGATGGAGCTGAAGACCAGTCTCTGACCAGGTCTAGAATGTTGAAAGTATCCTCTTGTATTGAACGATGAAGAAGAAGGATGTCAGCTTAAGTGCTCTAACATCTGTTGAAAAGGAGTATCATCTGCAGTTGTGTGTATGGGGAAGTTTTTCCTCTGATGACAAATATCTTGTTGGGATCTAAGTATAAATCTGATCTTGTAAAGATGTGCATGTTACTGATGATAAAGACCTTGTCGGGAGCTAAGTACTTATCTGAGGTATGGATTCAAATCAACTATTTGAACTGATGATTTTGATATTGTTGAGAGTTTATTTCTGTCTATAGTGTTCAGGTGGTTGTATCAACCTAAATGAGTTGTAGAAGATGTAATCTTTTGTGATCTTTTTTTAAAAATACTATCAAGATTAATAATCTCTTTGGTTGATAAATCAAGAACTAAATTATTGGGATTTGTGAAGAAAGGTTGATATCCTAAATGATGTTGTAACATCATTTTGTAAAGGAAGGTTTGAGATTATGATTATGGAAGATTTAGGATCAACATGGTTGTCAAAAGAAGGAGTTCCGACTTTGTGGACTAGAAGATGCAGATCCTAATCCTTTCCTTAGTAGTATGCTTGGTGACTAGATAACTACTATGTTAAATACTTCACTAGTACCAGCAATTGCTACTGATTGTTAGAACAAAGGAATATGAAGAAGCTGGTTTTCCTCTATTGCATGTATGCTTAAAACAAGCTATTTGAGGGCATATGTTTGTATGATGTCCAATTATGTGTTCACGATATCTTGGCTATCTAAAGAGGTATGGATATTTGTGTGGTTATGTAGGACCGTGTACTAGACATGACCTTGTAAAAGTCTGAAGACCTGGAGTTGGTATATCAGATTCAGGATGAGTTATTTTCACAAGAGTGTTGATATGTTTCAGTGAGTGCGTGAAGTCTCTTGTATGTCTTATGGTGTCCAAGTGTTCATCCTCATCAGAAGCCTTGTTTGTCCATTATAGGGGGGGCTTAGAACCTATCTATGGTTATTGTTTTTGTAGTTATGGAGCTTGCATGTAACTCAAGCTTGTGAAAATTACAGGAAACATGTTGTGACCTGTGGCTACTAGGTGTAGCTGTTTATGCCCCTGTTGGGTCTATGTGGTTCTAGTCAGGAGAAGCTAGTATATTCTGTGTTCTCAAAGGGTTGAGCTTAAGGTAAATCCACTAAACTAACCTAGAATGTTTTGGCTGCCATGATTTGATGTCTTGTTGAAGATTCAACAAGTATCACAGGTGTGAAGAAGAAAGCTGTCAGTTTTACCTAGTGTGAGAAGCTTACTACAGAATATAGTGAAAGAATATTTCTGTTGTGAGACCTTGTGAGATCCTCTTGTGAGAATGGGGAGTTTGTTAAAGGGCATGGATGGAAATAAGTCCCTTGGTTGATGTTTCTAGAACCAAAGTTGATAAGCTCTATGGTAATGTTATTGATGTCTCAAATGATGTTGGAACATCATTTTTGATGATAGTCTATTAAAGATACTTGGAACTATGAATCTCAATATTCAAACTCCACACTCATTAGTGGAAGTTCCGTCTATGGTGTTGAATAAGGAGATTCTGATTGAAGGAGAAGTATGCTCAAGTAATGTATAACTATTATCTTGGCTTTAAGACTTTACTAGTGTCAACAAATACTAGTAATATGTAGAAGGACGATTTAATCAGCATATTGGTTAAGGGGTACTCCTTATGTTGGAGATTTTTAATCTTAGTAAAGCTTTTAAGCACACTAAGAAATGGTTGGAAGTTTGTTTCAGACTATGGTTGCATGACATCTTAGCCATCCAAAGACTCATGATAATAGGTATGAAAGTGCAAGGGCATGAATCAGAGGTGTACTGGTTATGTGACTAGTTCAGGGTACTTAGAGTTATTCCCAATGAAGTACTGGGTGTTTAGTGTTGTGTTTTCTCCATAACGAAGTTTTGATTATCCATGACAGGAAGAGTCAATGGACTAATTGGTCCGGTTGGAGCTTGTGATGTTCAAGCATATTGAGTTATTTCCCTACATTGAAGATGATGTTGGATAACATACTGAGACATGTTTCTACAAGATGTAGCTATTTATGTCCTTATGAGTCTCTGAAGACTCTAGCCAAATTCTATTAGAGTATACCATCCTTCTCCAAGAGGATGTGTTGGTTCTGCAAAAAATTATTTTTCTCTGCAGCAGTGAATGGGACAAAGAAGACTATCCTGCTGATTGATAGGAGATGTCACATCCTCTACCAAGAGTATCAAGAAGAAGACTATGTATAGTCCCCCAAAGCCCTGGTGTAAAGCACTTCCTCCATCCAATAAAAGAAAAGTTAGACTTGATAGCTCCTTAGATGATGATGAGGATGATGTCCAAGACATATCTCCTCTTGACAAAATTTCCTTCCATTCTATTGGCAATGCTAAAAAGTGGAAATATGTGTCTCAAAGAAGAATTGTCCTTGAAAGAGAATTGGGAGCAGGTGCACTAGAGTGAAAAGAGATTATGGAGCTGATTTCTTTTGCTGGCTTAGAATATAGGAAGGTGTTTGTGTTGAATTTTCCCTTGCTGTCATCAATAGTTATCTAGGCAGGTCTAAAGATGATTACTGTGAGTTGGATGTGACTGATAATCAGGTGTGCAAAGCCATTACTACAAACCAAACTGTAAAACATCCAGGAACTTGTGCACCAGTTGTGTGTTCTATTGGGAGAATCTTAAAGGATTTCTATGCACAACGAGTCCTTTAAATGATTGAGAACCAGTTTGATTAGGTTATGTGTTATGAACTTGATGTACCACATGATGTCTTAACATCATGATTGTTGATGGCTGTTTTGTTTAATGCTTGGGATTGTTCATGTGAAGTTGGATGCTTAAGCTTTATTATGAGAAGTGGCATTTCTGACTATGTAGATTAGAATATGGAGAGTCTAATCCAGTCTACAGTAGAATGATTGATAAATGCATGACTATTTTTTTGAAGACTCCACTAGTATTAGTAACTAGTAGTGGATATAAAGGCAGAAGGCTGTTAACAAATACTTAAGGAGTATTTTTTTGCTCCATGTCACTCCAGAAAGGGTTTGGTGATCTGGAGAAACTAAGAGTTTTTGGAGTTTGTGAGTGACTTCACACCTAGTATGCATGACATCTTACCTATTCAAAATGTCATGATACAGAGTGTGGTTATGATAATACAATGATCAAATATATCCTTGTTGTTGTACCCCAAAATTTTCCCTCCCATATTCTTCAAGATTTGCCAAGATCAATCTCCAGATGATTCAAAATCCCTCAAGGGTTGCACAGTCCAATTGCCTCCTAACACAGTCAAAAATTAGGGTTTTGGTTCATGCAAAGAAATTAAGGTTTTCAAGGGTCCAATCAAGTCCCATATGCCTATAAACATTGTCAAGCATCCATATGTCAAGTTTCAAGACTCACATCATCAAGTTGCACAGTCAAAAAACCATAATTGCTGCACAGTCAACTGTAGGGGCAAAATGGTCATTTGACAGTCAAAACTCAAAATTTTTGGTCAAAATCTTATTTTGAAGCCACAATCATCATTTGATCAATTCTTGATCATGATTCCTCAAAGCATGGCTCAAAAAGTCTAAAGATGCAAAAGTTTCTATTTTTGGACAGTTGAAAAGTCAACCGCAAATTGACCAGGGCATAACTTCCTCATGGTTTATCATAAAAATCCCATCCAAATCTCATTTTGAAGGGGATGACATTTCCTACAACTCATCTTCACACTTCAAGTCCAAGAAATGCTCTCAAAAAAGTTATCAATTTCAACATTATAGGTCATTTTCAAAAGTCAACAAAAAGGCACTTTAAGTCAAAGACCATAACTTGAGATTGGTAAATCAAAATGACATGGGATCAAAGGCATTGGTTAGAGGACTTCAAGACCTTTCCAAAATGTCCAAGAACATGTTCATAGCTTCAAAATTGAGCAAGATATGCATTGGAGAAGTTGGGAAATTTTTGGAAATTTTGAAAAGTCAACTTTGCCTAAAACACTTCAAAATTGCTAATGGGCCTCAAATTCTTCCTTGAATCATTACCCAAAGCCTATGCACGACCCATTTAGCTTAAAAGGATTTATTTTCTTATTTTTAATTAATTAATTGAATTTTTATTCTTAATAATTTATTTAATTAGTTTTAATTGTAGAAAAATATCAAATAATGCTTTCCAAATCTTTTTGTGCAGCAAATCAAACTAGGGCAAGCTGGCCAAGTCGGTTCACATCCAAAAAAGGAAAATCATCCATGATTGGCAAAGATTTCAATGAAAAAAGATTGAAAAATATATGATGAAAATCAAAGATTCAAAACATTAATTAATGGATCCATGGGCTCTTTCTTGACCTAATTTGCTTCACATACTTATGCACAACTCAACCCTATTCCACAAGACACGAAACAGCTGCTAAAAGCTCATACTCACTTTGCAAAATTCTCATAAAAAGCTTGAAACTGATTTCATAGTTAGAGGATAATTCAAGGCCTAAAAACGATTCTAACACATTGCTAGACCTTCCAGGAATCTAGTAGCATCAAGAACCAGTCCAAACGCGCGAGGAATCGAAGAACATAAGCTATACGGTTTGCCATATTTTCCAGAAACTCATATCATAATTCATGCGCATTTAATGCATATTGCTGGTTGTTTTATATTCACAGGAACATTCTGAAGCTAATGATACGATTTAATTGCATTATAGCATCTTGTATCAAAATCTGCCATGAGAGATACCTAGGGTTTCAGAACATCAAAATTGGGGGTTTTCATATGTGGTAAAATTAGACCACCAAACCTGTATGGACACATTCATGGCAACAAGATGAATCGTTTGAAACAATCGCGCCTTTTTTATATTAACTCCTCTTCTATTCACTATTTTTCGTGGCTATGGTTAGTGGGGGTTTAAAACCCCCGCTATTTGTTTCATATTTTGCAGGGTAAACGGAGAAGAAGCATGCGTGGCTTGGTGCTATTGGAACATTTAAACTTTGGCGCGTTTTTCATTATTCCAGCATATTTGGCACGTTACATATATTATGTTTCTTTATCATTATGTTAACAAACGCGTGCAATAGCTCAGTTGGTTGGAGGACGTGTCTTGCAGGTTAGGGACCTGGGTTCGATTCCCAGGTCCCCCCACATAATTCATGATTTTTGCTTTAATATGTTCCTATGCAGCGTTCACCCAAAGGCTCACCATACGTACTCACGCTCAAGACTGCCAAGTGGCTTTGATGATCAATCCAGTGGCCTCAGAATAAGATCCATGGTACACTCCAGTCAACCAAGGCGCACTCAAGCGTGGAAAGTCAACAAGGCCTTTGGCTGATGGGCCTGAATTACTCACAAATACCTCCATATGGGCCTGACACCCCCTTTGGTTTGCAACTTTTTTTTATTCTATTTGATTTTCTTTTCTAATTCTTTTTAATGTTTTAATTGTTTTTCACCATAAAATAATTTTCATAATAAAAAATCAGAAACCAAAAAAATGTTTTATATTTAATTATTATTAATTTCACTATTAAAATATTTTTGTAAGTAAATTCCAATAACTAACTTAGTTAATTTAGGTTTTAATTTTAATCTTTTTTTCTTAATAAATAAAAAATATGTAGAATTAGGTTTTGATATTTTTTCCTTTTTTCTTAATTAACTATTTTCCTCATTATTTATTATTATTATTAATTATTATTTTTGTAAATAAATATGTAAATTAACTAATTAGTCTAAATTAGGTCAACTTTGACGTTTTATTAATAATTAAAAATAATTTAGAATTAGGGTTTCCACTTGATTTTAATTTCCTTTATTTTCATAAATACCAAAAACATAAAAACATTTCTTTTCCTTAATTAAATAATTAATTAGACTTTAATTTCATTTAATTTCAAAAGGGTCAAAACCCTCGGACGTCCTGATTTTATTCTTTCCCACGTTATTCTTTTTTCTTATTGAATATTATGTAACTGCTCAAGGATGTAATAGTAATTAGGTTTACCGCATTTTTACTTTCCGCATTTTTATCAAAACGGGTCTTTGTACTTTGGCGATGTATAGACCCGCGCCTTGTAATAGCGTAGATTTATATTTCCGCTTTTAATTTTCCGCACTCTTAAATTCTAAATTGCATGAAAGAATGTATGGTTAATTAAAAACAAGCGTAGCTCACAATACCATGATCAAAGATAACTGTTAACCTGAAAATAACACACAATACACACACCACTTCTAGGGTACGTCTCACTTGTTGCCTTCGAAACGTGGTCGTCAAGTATAGGACGTTTTAGTAAGTCCTTATGTCCATGATCCAGTTGCCTCGAAACAAGTTGCCTCGAAACAGTTGCCTCGGAACAGTTGCCTCGAAATGGTTGCCTCGGATTAAAAAAAGGATCAAGGACATAAGGGGAGCTTCTAAGGTGTCCTAATTGTTGCTTCGGTGACCACACTGTCCCTACACTCGAATTGACCCGAACACCTCCAACGGTGGGTCTACCTACCTCTCAATGGTGGGATGGCACTATCTTAAGGACATTTACACAGCTAATTCCTTAGGGTAGGTAGATGACTCATAAATACTTGCTCTCTTGAAAAACAAATCAAAACTCTTTTCACACAGACACTTTCAAAAAGCTTTCAAAATAATTTTTCAAACACTCTTGAGGACAGATACAAGAGTTATTCAGAAATCTTTAAACGAAACTTTTTCAAACCCACTCACATTTTGAAAAGCAAACACTTTGAAAACATAAGAGCAAGTATCTAAGAGCCCATGGATAACCATGGATAGAAAGGGTGCTAACACCTTCCCTTTCTATAAATCTACCTCCCGAACCGAGAAACTATCTCATAAGGAATTTTGCTATGCTTTTGTCCTGTCCATGTTGGAGAAAATAAAAGACGGTGGCGACTCTTGCTTCCGCGACATTTCACGAACCAGCGTTAATTAGTCAGTTCTAAATCCACCGATCACAGAACTGGCGACTCTGTTGGGGAACATTTAATAAGTGAGGTGTACCTTAGGATTAGACCACTCTTATGTTTTCAATTGCATGTCTTGTTTGCTTTTATATTTGTGGGCCTTGCATCGGAGTTTCATAGATCCTAACCTGGATCTGGGGAATACCCTTTAGGTAGCATAAGCTGTGAGGGACCTGTCCGGCGTAGACCGACACGGGTGAAGCAGTGTCTACGTTGGTGTGAAACCTTGGTCTGTACCGATATCCCTTGTGTTGCAACGAGGAGAATATGGGTCTTCTGAGGAGTCATTAAGCAAAAACCGACCTTAGAACCCTAAATTGACCCAACTTGGCCATAGAACAGTAGCAGTATGCTACACTCATTGAGGCTAAACTCTCGCGATGGTTCTGGCCGCAAGAAAAGATTGCGATGCTGGAGTTATGACCGATTGAGGGTAGTCAGTGATATTGAGATCCTCTAGAACCTGGTTACTATTTTCTAGGATAGGTCTTAACCAACGAAACTGAAAGAGGGTAGTACCTGAACTTCATGCTGGCCTAAACTCTAAGGATTGTCTTGTGTGACTTGTGTGCCTTCATACTTGAACTACTTGCATGTACTTGTTATCTGACAACACGGGTTCCTTGCAGGTTTTGTTTACAGTCCTTAACCTGGACTCATAACAGGGTTCACTTACATCACTCCACGCATAGCATAACATCATACCATCATACCATTGCATACATCCTGCATAAGGACTAACCCATTTCAAGGATCTCAAGGGTTTGTGATGCAGGTCATGACGAATCAAACTGTCTAGCAAGGGGAAAAGGGGATTTATTTTCCCCTAGCCAAGGTTAATAACTTGAGTCAGGGGCTATGACCCACTCGATATGGTGAGCCTTGACTCTTGAAGAAGGACCCTCAACAATATGCAGTTCCTTCAATCAAGCTACCAGATTCCAACTCTAATAATTTTCTTGTTTACCCCGCGAGATCCTTGAAAACATTGCATACATATCATACATATCATTGCATCACAGGTACCCTCTTGACAGGCCACTTATCTTCTTCGCTGTTTATTTCAGCAATCATCATGAATCCTGAATCATCTACTGAGCAATCCATCAAGGCCCTCCAGGCCCAGAATGCCCAGTTCCAGGAGTTGGTTAAGAGTCTAGCCCAGGGTCAACAGGATTTGAAGACTCTGCTCTTGAAGAAGAAGAAGAAGAGGATGGTGTTGTTCAACCCTAGACGCAAATCTGGGAATGGATCACAAAATGAGGCTGAGCTGACTACCCAATCTGTTGGAAAAGACAGTCCCCATGAGAGAGAGGTTCCTAGTCTAGTGGTCTTCGACAACGAGACGGATTTCAATGATGAACAGTACCCTCCTGCTGAGGACAGGTACAAACAGCTCGAAGACCGGCTGAGTGCTATGGAGATACAGAAAGTGCCCGGCCTGGACTTCAAAGATCTAGGTCTGTCTTCTGGGGTAGTGATCCCACACAAGTTCAAGGCACTTGCTTTTGCAAAATATGACGGGGCTTCCTGTCCTAAGCTGCATCTCAGGTCATACATAAGGAGGATCCAGCCCTACACGGCTGACAAGAATTTATGGATTCACTTCTTTCAGGATAGTCTGTCAGGGACTCAACTCGAGTGGTTCTATCAACTGGATGGAGCCAACATCCGCAGCTGGGAGGACTTGGCCATTGCGTTCTACAAGCAGTACCAGTATAATTTCGACCTTGCTCCCACGCGCACTCAGCTTCAGGGGATGTCTATGGGTGTAGACGAAGGCTTTAAAGAATATGCTCAAAAATGGAGGGACCTTGCTGGAAGGGTGCAACCACCTCTGACTGACCGCGAGCTCGTCGACATGTTCTTGGGGACCCTGTCTGGTCCATTCTTCAACCACCTGATTGGGAATTCTTCTGCTGGATTTACAGATCTGATCTTGACTGGGGAGAGAATGGAAGTTGGCATTAAAAGAGGGAAGATTCAAGAGGCCGCACCTTCTGATACTCACAAAAAGCCTTACATGGGGAAGAAAGAGTCTAATGCTGCATACAGTCAAAAGAGTCATCATGACCAACATGCAGGGGCAGTCATGATCTCTGGTTCGGCACCACGTTGCCAACCACAAAAGGGAAATCAGCGAAGGTCGGACGAGCCTAAAAGACAATTCACCAACATCAACATGCCATTGTCACAAGCATTGCAGCACATGTTGAAAATGAATCTGATTGCGGTGATCAACCCTCCTGCAAATCCCAAGACCTCGTCTCCAAATTACAACCCAGATGCGAGGTGTGCTTATCATTTCGATAGTCCGGGGCACGATACTGAGGATTGTTGGGCGCTGAAGTACAAGATCCAGAATATGATCTATGCTAAAGAGATCGAATTCGAGCCTGCTGAGACTCCCAATGTGATCACTGCTCCCTTGCCAAAGCATGGCTAGGATTGAAAAACTTTTGTTCATTCGAATGTTTAAGTTGTAATTTTATTTTGATTGTTCAAACAATTATCATGTCAAATGCTGTTATTTCATTAATGCATCGCATATATCTGTTTTGAATCAATATATTCGCATTCTCTATATTCAAACTGCTTTCATTTTTTGATGTCAACTCTCAGTTAATAATTCTAAGCCTCTTGAGGGAGGATGACGAAAACGATACCACGATCTTTACAGTATGCTTTTGGACAAACCCCGCTGATGAGGTACAGGCATTGTTTCAATCCCTAAACACTGGAGTTATAAGGAAGATAATCCATCGTCAACCCCTATGAGCCAAAGAAGTAGGAGTTTTTTTTTCTTTTCGAAAATTAAAACCCTTAATCATAACCTGGGGCAGGGTAGTTCTCTCAGTTGATCCAAGTTCACAACGAATGGCACCAAAGGAGTCCTTCCAAAACAGAAGACGGTGGTGGTTCCCTACAATCATAAAGACAGGCAGTCATCATCTTTCAAAAATAAAAGCCCAACAAGTCAAAACCTATGAAGGAGACTGGGGGCATCCCGCTGACTGTAATTCCAAAAAGGAAACAGCTCAGGAAAAAAACAGGGATAACGAAATCAAAAAGAAAGAGGCCCTACAAAACCTCGACAAAAAAAATGACTTCCTATTCAAGATAAATTGTCAACATTCGAACCATCACTGGTATATCAAAGCAAGGACTCAAACAAGGTCTAACGCACGATCAGCTAAGTTTAGGTTTGAAGAACATCACGAAGAGCGGGTGGGTACAAATAAATTTTGAGCCTTTATCCTTTGTTTCTTAAACCGTGAACCAGGCCACGTTACAACCCTTAAAAGTCCTAGTTGAAGCATGGGTTAGTTCGAAAGCATATTGTTACGAAAGGTATCCTGACTCCTTAAGGCTTGCGGTAAAATAACGAGTTGACATCACAGTTTACAAAAAATTCACTTGTTTTTATGAAAAAATGCATTTTCAAAAACATCAAGACAGACATAAGCTTTGCATTTTTAAAATAACATTGTTTGCATATGACTTTTTTGTTCGAACAACAAAGAAATTCGCACGAAGAATATCTAGTGAACAAAAGTACTTCCATCCAAGGGGCAGACGTGATCATTGTCCGTCATCTGGGGCAGTTAAGTCAAGATTCGGAGAATCTCTCAAATGCCAAATAGCCAGGGTCAAACCTCCCTCTGAGTCACTTGGGGCATTGGACATGAATTCCAGCTGCGAATCTTGCACGATCAAACATCTTCTGATGGTATGGCAACACAATGCTACTAACAATGACAACTCCCTGCATTCTGAGAACGTGGACATAGTCGAAAAAAAGTACTACGCATAATCAAAGACCCGCTAGGTTGACACACCTAAGCAAAAATAAGGGCTTCCCGGTGAACCAAAAGGGTTTGGGCAAAAATAAGGGATGAATATAAAAAAATCTGTACACCCGACAAGTCGAAAACCTGAAAAGGCGGCTTGGGCAAAAATGGGTATCCCGGTGGACTGAAAACCCGAAAGGGCGGTCCAGGCAAAAGTTAGGGATCACAGCGTACGACTATGTCCTGTCATCTCGTCACCTGCCTACCAGAAGAAGATTTGTCAACCGGCAGTCATCAAGCACCTCCACAAGGTACTAAGGAAAGTTCGGCTGAAGAATGTAACCCAGATACCTCCACTCCCCACCGAGTAGGATAAGACTCAACAATTCTCTCCCAAGCAGTTGGTTTCCCCTCAGTCCCGCAAAGGCACAGTATCTCCAGCAAGTTAGCAACATTCTCCCCAAGCAGAGTTAGCCTACAGTCAGCCTTAAGGAAGTTGGATTATCCCCCGAAGATCTCATCATTCCCCCAGCGGAGTATACAAACAATCCTTACAAGCATCCCCGGCAATCTTGATCTAAGATTGTTCCCCGGCGGAATACCAGACATCCCGTGGAGCCACTTCCCCAGTCTAATCTGAAAAGTTTCCCCAGGAGAGTTCAATCAATCTCCCCAGTAGATTCTGGAAGCTTATCATCTACAGAGTGCGAATGCTCCCCGTCTTTATTCAAAGGTTATTTCCCCACCAGGATATAACTGGGTTATCCTCAGCCAATTTCCACGGAAAGATCGTCCCCGGCAAAATCTTCCTATCCCCAGCGGAATTCATCAAATCTTCCAACACAACAATGATATCCCCAGCGGAGTTATCATCAACCTCAGCAAAGTACCTCTCTTTCCCCACAGAGTTCACTCCCCGCAGAGTAATCTATTCGTCAAGTTTATTCCCCAACAGAGTCATCTTCTCCTACCGGTTTATTCTTGCAACCATCATCCCCAGCGGAAGCGAAGAATTCTACTCTTCACACATCAGCCCAGGATTTAAGAAGCTCCCGGCATTCGTCAAGGATTTATTTTCCCATACGAGAATACATTCATAAACATCACATCTTCATACATTATAGCATGCATACGCATCATACAACACAAATCTCATTTATTCTTGAGAACATCTTAATATAATGCAGTTCATGCATCATGACACTGCATACAGCTAACGTTTTACCATTTCAGGAAAAGGTCAATCAAAAGATGATTACCATCTACCTCTACAGTTCCAGATCAACACCGGTAACAAGCCAGGAAAATTCTGTAGACAACTGATCATGGGATAATATCTGAAACCAAACAGGACAATTACCTACTTGATCATCCTCAGGAAACCCTACACCGGTTCCTTCCCAATTCCAAGATGTAGTCTTACACGGGCTTATCAACAGGCAACCCTGCATCGATTCCTTCTCAACCTCAGATGTAGTTTTACGCGAACTCATCATCAGGCAACCCTACACCGGTTCCTTCTCAATTTTCAGAAGAAGTCTTACACGGACTTATCTCAAGGCAACCCTACACCGGTTCCTTTCAGAAAAAGTCTTACACGGACTTATCTCAAGATGACCTTACCCCGGTTCATCATGAAGTTTTACACAAACTTACTCTGCAGTAACCTTACCCCGGTTCCTCCAGAAGTCTTACACGAACTTATCTCAAGATGACCTTACCCCGGTTCATCAAGAAGTTTTACACGAACTTATCCTGCAGTAACCTTACCCCGGTTCCTCCAGAAGTCTTACACGGACTTATCTCAAGATGACCTTACCCCGGTTCATCAAGAAGTTTTACACGAACTTATCCTGCAGTAACCTTACCCCAGTTCCTCCTGAAGTCTTACACGGACTTATCTCAAGATAACCTTACCCCGGTTCATCAAGAAGTTTTACACGAACTTACCCGGCAGTAACCTTACCCCGGTTCCTCCTGAAATCTTACACGGACTTATCTCAAGATAACCTTACCCCGGTTCATCCAGAAGTTTTACACGAACTTATCCTGCAGTAACCTTACCCTGGTTCCTCCAGAAGTCTTACACGAACTTATCCCGAAGAAACCCTACACCGTTTCTCTCTCTCTCTCCAGACGTAGTTTTACACGAACTCGACATCAGAAACCCTACCCAGGTTTTACTTCTTCCAGGATGCAGTTTTACACGGGCTCATCATCAAAGTAACCCCACACAGGTTCCCTTCTCAAACTCCAGACGTAGTTTTACACGGAGTCATCATCAGTAAACCCTACACAGGTTTCCTTCTCAGCTCTAGATGCGGTTTTACACGGACTCGTCATCAAAGTAACCCTACACAGGTTCCTTCTCCATTTCAGATGCAGTCTTATACGGACTCCTTATCAGTAAACCCTACACAGGTTTCCTTCCTTCAAAGATGCAGTTTTACACGAGCTCATCGTCAGGCAACCCTACACAGGTTCCCTCTTTCAACTTACAAAAATTACAATTCAACAGACAACCTCTAGATGGCATCTATAAGCCCATCCACCTACCAACTGTCTCCAAATGGCATCTATAAGCCCATTCCCGACAAGGTTATGTCACATCTCCAGATGGCATCTATAAGCCCATCCTCCTATCCATCATCTTTCCAAATGGCATCTGTAAGCCCATTCCCTACATCACGCTGCTGACATTCTACTATGTGAGTGCAAATTTCTGGGCACTCTAGTGTTCAATCATCTTCCACCTTCGGATTACGAAAGGCACGCCAGCCAATCTACATCCTCAGGTCTAAGAAGATTGAATAGGGGAAACTGTTGTACCCCAAAATTTGCCTTCCCATATTCTTCAAGATTTTCCAAGATCAATCTCCAGATGATTCAAAATCCCTCAAGGGTTGCACAGTCCAATTGCCTCCTAACACAGTCAAAAATTAGGGTTTTGGTTCTTGCAAAGAAATTAAGGTTTTCAAGGGTCCAATCAAGTCCCATATGCCTATAAACATTGTCAAGCATCCATGTGTCAAGTTTCAAGACTCACAGCATCAAGTTGCACAGTCAAAAAACCCTAATTGCTGCACAGTCAACTGTAGGGGAAAAATGGTCATTTGACAGTCAAAAGTCAAAAAATTTTATCAACATCTTATTTTGAAGCCACAATCATCATTTGATCAATTATTGATCATGATTCCTCAAAGCATGGCTCAAAAAGTCTAAAGATGGAAAAGTTTCTATTTTTGGACAGTTGAAAAGTCAACCGCAAATTGACCAGGGCATAACTTCCTCATGGTTTATCAGAAAAATCCCATCCAAAGCTCATTTTGAAGGGGATGACATTTCCTACAACTCATCTTCACACTTCAAGTCCATGAAATGCTCTCACAAAAAGTTATCAATTTCAACATTATAGGTCATTTTCAAAAGTCAACAAAAAGGCACTTTAAGTCAAAGACCATAACTTGAGATTGGTAAATCAAAATGACATGGGACCAAAGGCATTGGTTAGAGGACTTCAAGACCTTTCCAAAATGTCCAAGAACATGTTCATAGCTTCAAAATTGAGCAAGATATGCATTGGAGAAGTTGGGAAATTTTTGGGAATTTTGAAAAGTCAACTTTGCCTAAAACACTTCAAAATTGCTAATGGGCCTCAAATTCTTCCTTGAATCATTACCCAAAGCCTATGCACGACCCATTGAGTTTAAAAGGATTTATTTTCTTATTTTTAATTAATTAATTGAATTTTTATTCTTAATAATTCATTTAATTAGTTTTAATTGTAGAAAAATATCAAATAATGCTTTCCAAATCTTTTTGTGCAGCAAATCAAACTACTGCAAGCTGGCCAAGTCGTTTCACATCCAAAAAAGGAAAATCATCCATGATTGGCAAAGATTTCAATGAAAAAAGATTGAAAAATATATGATGAAAATCAAAGATTCAAAACATTAATTCATGGATCCATGGGCTCTTTCTTGACCTAATTTGCTTCACATACTTATGCACAACTCAACCTTATTCCACAAGACACGAAACAGCTGCTAAAAGCTCATACTCACTTTGCAAAATTCTCATAAAAAGCTTGAAACTGATTTCATAGTTAGAGGACAATTCAAGGCCTAAAAACGATTCTAACACATTGCTAGACCTTCCAGGAATCTAGTAGCATCAAGAACCAGTCCAAACGCGCGAGGAATCGAAGAACATAAGCTATACGGTTTGCCATATTTTCCAGAAACTCATATCATAATTCATGCGCATTTGATGCATATTGCTGGTTGTTTTATATTCACATGAACATTTTGAAGCTAATGATACGATTTAATTGCATTATAGCATCATGTGTCAAAATCTGCCATGAGAGATACCTAGGGTTTCAGAACTTCAAAATTGGGGGTTTTCATATGTGGTAAAATTAGACCACCAAACCTGTATGGACACATTCATGGCAACAAGACGAATCGTTTGAAACAATCGCGCCTTTTTTATATTAACTCCTCTTCTATTCGCTATTTTTCGTGGCTATGGTTAGTGGGGGTTTAAAACCCCCGCTATTTGTTTCATATTTTGCAGGGTAAACAGAGAAGAAGCATGCGTGGCTTGGTGCTATTGGAACATTTAAACTTTGGCGTGTTTTTCATTATTCCAGCATATTTGGCACGTTACATATATTATGTTTCTTTATCATTATGTTAACAAACGCGCGCAATAGCTCAGTTGGTTGGAGGACGTGTCTTGCAGGTATAGGGACCTGGGTTCGATTCCCAGGTCCCCCCACATAATTCATGATTTTTGCTTTAATATGTTCCTATGCAGCGTTCACCCAAAGGCTCACCATACGTACTCACGCTCAAGACTGCCAGGTGGCTTTGATGATCAATCCAGTGGCCTCAGAATAAGATCCATGGTACACTCTAGTCAACCAAGGCGCACTCAAGCGTGGAAAGTCAACAAGGCCTTTGGCTGATGGACCTGTATTACTCACAAATACCTCCATATGGGCCTGACACCCCCTTTGGTTTGCAACTTTTTTTTATTCTATTTGATTTTCTTTTCTAATTCTTTTTAATGTTTTAATTGTTTTTCACCATAAAATAATTTTCATAATAAAAAATCAGAAACCAAAAAAATGTTTTATATTAAATTATTATTAATTTCACTATTAAAATATTTTTGTAAATAAATTCCAATAACTAACTTAGTTAATTTAGGTTTTAATTTTAATCTTTTTTTCTTAATAAATAAAAAATATGTAGAATTAGGTTTTGATATTTTTTCCTTTTTTCTTAATTAACTATTTTCCTCATTATTTATTATTATTATTAATTATTATTTTTGTAAATAAATATGTAAATTAACTAATTAGTCTAAATTAGGTCAACTTTGACGTTTTATTAATAATTAAAAATAATTTAGAATTAGGGTTTCCACTTGATTTTAATTTCCTTTATTTTCATAAATACCAAAAGCATAAAAACATTTCTTTTCCATAATTAAATAATTAATTAGACTTTAATTTCATTTAATTTCAAAAGGGTCAAAACCCTCGGACGTCCTGATTTTATTCTTTCGCACGTTATTCTTTTTTCTTATTGAATATTATGTAACTGCTCAAGGATGTAATAGTAATTAGGTTTACCGCATTTTTACTTTCCGCATTTTTATCAAAACGGGTCTTTGTACTTTGGCGATGTATAGACCCACGCCTTGTAATAGCGTAGCTTTATATTTCCGCTTTTAATTTTCCGCACTCTTAAATTCTAAATTGCATGAAAGAATGTATGGTCAATTAAAAACAAGCGTAGCTCACAATACCATGATCAAAGATAACTGTTAACCTGAAAATAACACACAATACACACACCACTTCTAGGGTACGCCTCACTTGTTGCCTTTGAAACGTGGTCGTCAAGTATAGGACGTTTTAGTAAGTCCTTATGTCCATGATCCAGTTGCCTCGAAACAAGTTGCCTCGAAACAGTTGCTTCGGAACAGTTGCCTCGAAATGGTTGCCTCGGATTAAAAAAAGGATCAAGGACATAAGGGTAGCTTCTAAGGTGTCCTAACTGTTGCTTCGGTGACCACACTGTCCCTACACTCGAATTGACCCGAACACCTCCAACGGTGGTGCTACCTACCTCTCAATGGTGGGATGGCACTATCTTAAGGACATTTACACAGCCTAATTCCTTAGGGTAGGTAGATGACTCATAGATACTTCCTCTCTTCAAAAACAAATCAAAACTCTTTTCACACAGACACTTTCAAAAAGCTTTCAAAATAATTTTTCAAACACTCTTGAGGACAGATACAAGAGTTATTCAGAAATCTTTAAACGAAACTTTTTCAAACCCACTCACATTTTGAAAAGCAAACACTTTTAAAACATAAGAGCAAGTATCTAAGAGCCCATGGATAACCATGGATAGAAAGGGTGCTAAAACCTTCCCTTTCTATAAATCTACCTCCCGAACCGAGAAACTATCTCATAAGGAATTTTGCTGTGCTTTTGTCCTGTCCATGTTGGAGAAAATAAAAGAAGGTGGCGACTCTTGCTTCCGTGACATTTCGCGAACCAGTGTTAAACAGTCAGTTCTAAATCCACCGATCACACTTGTGTTGTGAAGAAGTCATGGTTCCTGTAAGTATTCTCAAGGAGTGAGAATTTGACTTTGGTTTGACTCTACTGAGGGAGTCATGGTTCAGCATATGTAGGAAGTGCTAAAGTTTCTCATATAGTCTTCATCTTTAGCCGGAGCATCAGTTACTCACGAAAAAGGGAGTCATGTGGATATCTGTAAATTGTTGTTGCAATGATACAGGTATTATCAAGCCAGAATAATGTTCACTTTTGTAAAGGTTCTATGAGGAAATGATGTCGAAACAACATGTTGTGAAATTTTGAAGTTATGGATAAACTTAACAAGGCATGGTGGTTTCTAATTATGAAAATCCCGGTGAAGATCATAAGATCACATATCTCTTATAATTTTATTGGGAAGTCTGGGAGAATTTATTTTTCTCTATAGATTTCAAAAAGACTCCTTGAGGGTCTATATTATGAAGAGGTGTCAAAAATGTGATATTTTGTTATCTTAGTATATGTCATTAAGTTTAAGTTAAAGAAGAACACTTAGAATCCAGTATGAACAGGTGGATAATCTGGTGAAGCATCCCTGATTGGTGGGAGAAGATGTGTTGATCACTGAATTAAGAAGACAATGTCCGACTAAGTGTCAGGATATTACACAGGACACGTTCTTGCTTGGTCAACATAGGGTGGAGTGGCCTATGTGTTCAAACACATTTGTAATATGGTGGGAGAAATGACTTGATTGTTTTGCGTTTTCTCGCAATTTTTAAGGATAGCAAGAGTCGCCACCGAATTTTATTTTATCCAATAAGGAAAGGGTGAAAAGAACAAGAAAGACCTTTGAGATATTTTCTTGAGTTTGGGGGGTAGCTTATGAAAAGGGAAGGTGTTAGCACCCTTTTCATTCATAGTTATATATGGGCTCTTAGTTTCTTGCTAAATCACTTTTTAATTTGCTTTGTTTGAAATGTGTTTGTGGTGGGTTTTGAAAGTATTTTTGAAATACGCCATCGTTTAGACAAACTTTGTAATGATTCTCGTCTCTATAAGAATGCATACAAAGTGTTGGACTTTTGAAAATATTTTGTGTTTTTTGAAAGTGTTTGGTGTGTTGGAAAAGATGTTTGTTTTTGAAGATGGATTGTGAGCAAGCAACTAAGAACGTTCTACCTACTCAAAAGTCTTTTGTTCATTTCTCTCTTCCTTTGATATTATTATCACACCATTGATTGGTAAGTAACCTTATCTTTGAATGTAAAGGGATGGGCGTGGGTCATCGTATAATCATGGATAGCAATGTTGCGAGATATCTTAGCATTTTTTGTTAAGAGACTAAGATCATTTGTAAGGCATCATTCGTAGCGTCATCGAGGGACTATGATCTTGTATTTTTGATTGCATTTTCTAAGATGTCTCACATGCATAACATGACCATTTTCTCAAGGAAACAAAGTGGATTTAAGCCTAGAGATGCAAGTGCGCAAGTGTTTTGATTTCATGCATTGTTTTATCTTGAATTAGGCTTTTCTAATATTGCTTTTATCTTTCCATACAAACCCTAATTTACTAGTATTCATATGAAAGTGATAAATTGCAACAAGTAAATATCCTACGCTATTACATCATTTGGGGATGGGGTATACAAATTTACAAATGGGGAATAAAAAGTCCTAATCATCTATTACAACCATATTAAATTTGAATAATGTACAAGAAATAAAATGAATATAATATACAAAAATATAAATGAAAAAGAAATGAATTTAAGATTTTGAGGAAAAGAAAAGTTTTGAACCCTAATTAAAAAAGTAATTAATTAGAAAATGAGAAAATTAGCTAAGTTAAGTAGAAAAGAAATGTTTTTTAGGTTTTTTTTTAGAGAAGGTTTTAGTATTAATCAAATAGTAAAAAAAGAATTAATTAAAAAGAAACATAAAATTTCTAAGTTAATTTTAATTGGAAAATAAAATAAATAAAACATAATTCTAGTTATTAATTTATTTAAGAAAAGAATTAAATTTGTTTAAGAAAATATTTTAGTCTTTTTTAGTCTAAAAGAAATAAGATAAGAAATGCAAAAAACCTAAATAAGTAAATAAATGAAAATATTTTTTGGTATTTTTAGTTAGTAAAGATAATAATAATAATAATAATAATAATAATAATAATAATAATAATAATAGTATTAATAATAATAAAATAGAGAAAAGGAAAATAAAATTAGAATTATAAAAATAAAGTCAGGGGGTGAAATTTGAATTTGGAGTGTTTTGTAGAAAAAATAATTTTTTTTATAATAGGCCTGACCCAATAATAATTTAATCAGAAAATTAAGAAAAATAAACATGGACTGTAATTTTGAAGTAAACTGGGTGGTCAGAAAAATAAAAATGTCAAGGCTTAGCCATAAGAGGCCCAGGCGCACTTCCTGCAAACAAAAAAAGAGTGAGAAAATATGAAAAAATGACAAAAGGTCTCGCTGGGGCTCGAACCCAGAATATTCTACATGGCAAGGCTTTAGCGCGCGCTGTTTGTACCACTGGGGTGGTCAGTTTCATCCATTCATAAGATAACTTCAATTAAATATAAAATGAACTCGTTTCTGAATGTTTGAAATGCCCAGCTTCTTCTTCCTTGCACGTGCAGGCCATGATAACTCCATTGTTAATCTTCTAAAAGCTTCATTTCTCAGCAAATCAAAAAATGTAAGCATCAAACCTGCCTAGCATGAATTTTATATGGTACCAAAACTAAAACCTAACTGATCCGAGATGAAATTCTCAATGTATAAGCAATGATAATCAAAACTATGGACATGGTCAGCTTCCTGGGCATGATATCTACATCTTTTCTTCATAATGTATATACAAATAATGCTTGAATGAAGAGTTCCAAGTTTGAAAAACTTACCTCTTGGAGTGAAACTCGAATGACTTCTACACGACTTCCATAAATGGTTTGATGATGGATTAAGCTTGTTTGGACCTCCCTGAAGCTATTCTAATTGTTAGAATGTCTTGTAGCTTTCCCAACTGTTCTGGATAAGTCAATCTACAATGGTTGATTTTGAAAATGGTGGATGAGGAAAGAGGAGTTACATAAGTGGTTTAAGGGCTGGGACCGTTTCTATATGGTATATGGAAGCTTAGTGAATCAAAAGGCTAAAAAACTCACGAAGGGATTTGAGATTTTGTATGTAAAGTCAGGATGTGCCAAGTTTTGTGCTTGTATGGAAATTTATAGTTTTTTGAGAGTTTGAGGGAGTTTGAGAGCTTGTAGAATCGTCTGTTAAGTTGAATAAGAGTGTCTTAACATATAGGAAAAGGTTTGGAGACTTGTAGAATCAGAAGTTCCAAATCACATGCTTGAGGATTTTGACTTGTTTTGGAAGGAACATGGACAAACATGGTTTCAAGGCAAGGTAGGGTGGTTGAGCACTTTAAACATACTTCTTCTGAGCTTATATACTTAGTGTGTGCAAAAGGAACAACTAAAAAGATCAAGGAGAGTGGACTTTGTGATTAAAGCCACTTTTCCAAAATGGAAGTATGAACTTTCTTCGATTAATGTCAATTTGGTTTGGATAATACTTGAATCAATTGGATAATGTCTCAAACAGTTGTGTAAGCCATTAATTATGGAGTAAAACACAAGTTTAAGGCCTGTGAAGCAAAGATTATGCAGCATGGGCTTGAGATTTGTGTTCTTGCATATCACAAAATGACCTATAATTCAAGAATGAAACCCTAACTTCATCTCTTCATTTCTCTTAGCTCAAGTATGATCTCAATGAGTTCTTGGACATTTTGGAAAGCTTGTAACATCCCCTACAACCTTCATGTTGTACATTGTTTAAAATTCAAATTGGATCTAGGTTCAAAGTTACCATGAAGTTAGGTCAAAAATCTACCTAACTAGGGCAAAATTTCACTAAGTGTTTTTAGTTTCATGAACATGTATTTATGAATTAATAACTTGAGATCCAAGCATTTATAGAAAAAGTCTGGCCCTACAATGTTTTAGATCTTATTGATATCTACAACTTTCATGTTGGATGTTTTCCTTGAATCATCTTTCATCATGGTGAAAATTTGACATAAACTTATGAAAAAAAGTAAATTTTCCAACACTTAGAAAAAATTGCAAGTCTTGGAAATTTTGACTTTTCAAAATGAAATTTGAATTTTTGATTTCTTGATTAAAATACTTCATATTTTAACATGTCTTGATGAAATATGATTTTTGAAACTTGATTTTGATCAAAAAGTCAAAGTATGTCTTTTCAGTGTATCAGTTGACTTTCTATCAGTTGACTGAATTTCAACTATCAATCAATTGATTATTGGAAGTGTATTGAACCATAACATTAGGTTAAAATGATGAATTTTAATAATTTTTATCATGTCTCAAACCAACAAGTCATGTGTTAGGTCAAAAGTCAAAAATTAAGCCTCTTCAGTCAAAACCCTAATTTGGACCATTTTGCCCTTTTGGTGACCCGATCAAATTTCTTGAGGAATTGTGATCCGAACTTGATCAATTAACATATATGAGTTCAAAATATTGATAAGGATACAAAATTATGAAATTTGACTATAAATTGACAACAGTTGACTTTTTTCCCAATATAGTTGATTTTAGGTCAACTGATCAATTGACTGAGCAAAAATGTGATCCAAAGCTTGAAATTTGACATGAGAAATCTTGGGAGTCCAAAATGATCCATGAAAGTCATATGAAGCATTAAAAGTCAAATTATCTTTGTACAAACTCAATCCCTAATTTTGAGTCATCAGTGCTCGAGGAAGTGTCTTGAGCTGATCAAACCTTGTGCAGTCTTGAATCAATTGAAATCTTGTGACAGAAATCTTAAGAAAATGAGAGGGAAAATTTTGGGGTACAACATTTTCCCCTGTTTAATCTTCTTAAACCTGAAGAGTTAGATTGGTGGATCCGCCATTCGTGGCTTGAAGGTGAAAGATGATTGAACACTAAAGTGCCCAGAAATTTGCACTCAATGATGTATTAATTCGGGAATGGTCTTATAGATTCCATTTGGAGATATGATGGTAGAAAATGGGAGAAAAATCAGCATAAATCTTGGTCGATTCGTGCTGATAGCTAGATGTCTTTCCTGTCTTTAACTGGAAGAATTAATTTTGATCCAGAAGAGGTCTTTGGATCAATGATTTTTTTTCTGCAAGGAACAAAGGGGTTAGCTGTATGCGAATGTATGCATGGTGTAATGATGTTCTAAAAATAAATGAGATTATGTTGCATGTATATCTTATGTATGTTATATGATGTATGAATTTGACATGTTGTCGAAGCGTATCCTTGACAGTATGCGTATCTTCAAATTTTGTTAAAAATGATTCCGTTGGGGGTTACTTCTTTGTTGAGAAAAAACTTCGCTAAGGAATATTGACTTTTCTTGAGAAGACTTTGTTAAGAGTTTTGATTTCTTCTTGGGAACCAGAATTCAGAAGTTTTAGTTGTCCATTTCTCTGGTGGGGAATTATCTCTTGAAAGTTAGTTGTTATCTGGTCGGATTCCAGGCTTTACAATAACTTGTTGGGGATAAAGAAATTAATTATTATCTGGTCAGATTCCAGGCTTTGCAGTAACTCACTTGGATAGTGGCAAACTCTGCTAGGGAAGAGGAGTTTTATTAGTGATCTTTAAGAATTAAACTGTTATTTAGTCGGGTCCAGGTTTCAGCAACTCGAACTGTAAACTGGTCGGGTCCAGGCTCTACAGTTGAAGAAGTTAAACTAATATCTAGTTGGGTCCAGGATTTAGAAACTAAATTTGAGATTCATTGTTATCTGGTCGGGTCTAGGCTTCAGAATTTTAAATTGTTAACTGGTCAGGTCCAAGCTTCAGCAATTTATACTTGAGGTTAACTGGTATCTGGTCGGGTTCAGGATTAAACTATTGACTGGTCGGGTCTAGGCTTAAGCAATTTGAGAAGTGAAACTATTATCTGGTCAGGTCCAGGCTTCAGTAACTTGGAATTGAGATTTATTGTTATTTGGTCGGGTCCAGTCTTCACAGTAAATTGAGAGTAGGATGAAGTTGAACTAGTATCTGGTCGGGTCCAGGCTTCATAGTAACTTGCTTGAAAGGATGAAGTTGTTTGTTAATTGGTCGGGTTCCAGGCTTTACAACAACTTTCGGAGATAACAAACACTCTTTTGGCGACTTCACTGGGTATTTGGGGTTGTGGTCCCTTGATTTGTAATGGTCTGAGAGGAAAACTTAAGCTGGGGAATTTGTAGTTTGTTGAGGAATAAAACCTTGTTGAAGAGGTTATTTGACGAAATGCTTGGGAGGATATATATTTTTTAGAGAAAATTCCATAAGGCTTCCTTTTAAGACCAACTCAATTGGGGAGAGGATCTTAAGGAGATTGAAACTCCGGTTGGGGATTTTATGAATCTAAATTTGTGGGGATGATGTTATTGAAATAACTCTGGGGATATCTCAAATTCATTCAAGGAGATGCTTTGTCACTATTTTTAAGCATACATTTGCTAAAAGTTTAATCATGTTCATATGCATATGTTCATTCAATTTAGTTATTAGACACTTTTGCACTCAAAACAGAAAAAACAAAAAGTTTGTACTTCAAAGTATATTTGTATTGATGTTTTTCCCATGAATAGACGTTTTTTGTACAAAGAGACATAGATCCTAGTAAGAAGAAATCGTCAAAAGAATGGAAACAATACAAAGTGGAAACAAATATAATAGCCATGTGAAAGTGATCTCATTGAGTTCCAACCCCACTATTGCCCCTATGTCTTCGAACATTTGTCGTTGAGTATAAGTTGATTGGATTGATATTGGACCATTTGAACTTGGACTTTCGGCATACACTTTAATCCTTAACTTTTGTCTGGACCGCCCTTTCGGGTTTTCGACTTGTCGGATGTACCATCTTTTGCATATATCCCTAATTTTTGCACGAACCTCTTTGGTTCTTCGGAATGCCCTTATTTTTGCCTAGGTGTGTCAACCTAGCGGGTCATTTTATGCGTAATATTTTTTAACTATGTCTACGTTCACAGGATGTGTGAAGTCTTTGCCATCTATAGTAGTCAGTATCATGGCACCATTAGAGAAAACTTTCTTTATAAAAAATGGTCATTCGTAAGTGGGAGTCCATTTGCCCCTAGGGTCACCTTATGGAAGAATGATGCGATTTATTACCTAGTGGCCAGTCTGATATACTCGAGGCTTGATCTTTTTGTTAAAAGCCTTGATCATACATTTTTGGTACATCTGACCATGGAAAACAGTAGCCAGTCGCTTCTCGTTAATGAAGTTCAACTGATCCAACCTAGTCTGAATCCATTCGTCTTCAACTAAATATTCTTCCTTCATTATCCTTAGAGAGGGAATCTGAACTTCGACAGGTAAGACGACTTTCATGCCATAGACCAAGGAGAAATAAGTTACCCCAGTTGACGTACGAGCCGAAGTACGGTAGCCATGGAGAGAAAATGGTAACATCTCATGTCAGTCTTTGTAGGTTACCACCATCTTTTGCACAATTTTTACTGATATTTTTATTGGCAACTTCCACTATGTCATTCATCTTGGGTCTGTACGGAGAAGAATTGTGATGCTTGATTTTAAACTGAGTGCAGAGTTCTATAATTATAGCGTTGTTGAGATTAGTTCCATTGTCGCTGATAATCCTTTCGGGGATACCATAACAGAAGATGAGGTTATGCTTGATAAACCTGGCTACAACGTTCTTGGTGACTGAGGCATATGAGCCAGCTTTGACCCACTTTGTAAAGTAATCAATGGAAACAAGGATGAAATGGAGTCCATTTGAGGAAGTAGGTTTGATCTCTCCAATCACATCAATGCCCCATATTTCAAACGGCCACAGAGCAGTCATGACATTTAGAGATATAGGAGGTACATGGACCTTGTCAGCATAGATGTGACACTTGTGACAAGTCCTTGAGTGATGATGATAATCAGTTTCCATTGTGGATCAATAGTATCCAGCCCTCGAGATTTTCATGGCCATAGTGTGTCCACTAGAGTGAATCCCAAAGATACCCTCATGCATGCCTTCCATGATTCTATCTGCTTCCTTTGTGTCCATACAACAGAGCAGAGTAGAATCATGGTTACGCTTGTACAAGATTCTATTGCTTAAAAAGAATTTGGCTGATATTCTTTGCATGAATTTCTTATCATTGATGGAAGCTCCTTCAGAATATTCTTGTTCCTCAAGATATCTCCTCACCTCATGGTACCATGGCTTCTCTTCGTCGATGTCAAGCTTATAACAATGCGCAGGTTCGTTAAATCTTTTGATTATTGTCATAGGAGCTTCGTTGTACCATTTGACATTAAACATGGAAGACATTATTGCCAAGGTGTCAGCCAACTGATTTTCTTCTCTAGGAAAATGTTCAAAGGTGATCTCCTCGAAGTATGGTATTAGGGTTAACACAATCTCCTTGTAAGGAATAAGTTTAGGATGCTTAGTGTCCCATTCTCCTTTGACTTGACTGATCACTAGAGAAGAATCTACAAATACATCCAAATGCTTGATCCATAAGTCAATAGCAGCCTTCAAACCTAAGATGCACGCATTGTACTCATCCATATTATTCGTACAATCAAAGCACAGTCTAGCAGTGAAAGGAGTGTGACAACCTTAAGGTGAAATTATCACAGCGCCAATTCCATTACCCAGAGCATTGGAAGCTCCATCAAAAACCATAGGCCATCGGGATCCTTGTTTAGGTACGTCATACGGTCCATGTTTTGGAAAGTCAGTCACTAACGTGATATTATCATCCGGGAAATCAAAGTTCATAGATTGATAATCATCAACAGCTTTATGGGCCAAATGATCCGCCAATACACTTCCTTTCATGGATTTTTGTTTTGTATATTGAATATCGTATTCAGTTAGAATCATTTTCCATCTAGCTATCCGTCCGGAGAGAGCGGGCTTCTCGAAGATATTCTTGATAGGGTCCATCTTAGAAATCAATAAAATGGTGTGAGTTAACATATACTGTCTTAGCCGGCGAGCAGCCCATGCCCGAGTGCAGCAAGTTTTCTCGAGCAGTGAATATCTAGTTTCACAGTCGGTAAACTTTTTTCTCAGGTAGTATATTGCATGCTCTTTTCGGCCATACTCGTCATGTTGGCCCAACACACACCCCATAGAATTCTCTAGCATAGTTAAGTACATGATCATGTTGACAGTCATCATTCCATCTGACTACTTAATCTTTCTTCAGGAGTTTAAAGATTGGCTCATAAGTAGCAGTTAAGTTAGATATGAAACGAGAAATGTAATTAAGACGACCCAAGAATCCTCTAACCTCCTTCTCAGAGCGGGGAACTGGAATTTCTTGAATGGATTTTACTTTTGCAAGATCAACTTCAATGCCTTCACCACAGGCGGCAAAACCTAAAAGGTTTCCAGATATTACTTTGAATGTGAACTTATTAGGGTTCAACCTTAACTCGTACTTCTTCATCCTCTCAAATAGCTTGTGTAGGTGATCGAGATGCTCTTCTTCAGTTTGTGACCTTGCAATCATATCATCCACATAGACCTCTATTTCATGATGGATCATATCATGAAATAAAGCTACCATATCTCTTTGATATGTTGCCCCTGCATTCTTTAATCCGAACGGCATGAATTTGTAGCAAAAGGTGCCCCATTGTGTACCAAAGGTGGTATTTTCCATGTCTTCGGGAGCCATCTTAATTTGGTTGTAACCAGAAAATCCATCCATGAAGGAGAAGACCCTATGTTGAGCGGTGTTATCAACCAAGACATCAATATGTGGTAGAGGGAAATCATCTTTGGGTCTTTCCCTATTCAGATCCCTATAATCTACACACATACGAACCTTTCCATCTTTCTTTGGCACGAGGACCATGTTTGCAACCCATTGAGGATAAGATGTGACATCCAGGAAACCTGCATCAAATTGCTTCATTACCTCGACCTTTATCTTTTAAGACATGTCTGGCCTCATACGACGAACCTTTTGCTTAACAAGAGGGAAATCTTCCTTTGTTGGTACATGATGAACCACAATGTCGGTATCCAACCCTGGCATATCTTCGTATGACCAAGAAAACACCTCAACATAGTCATGTAGCATCTGAACCAATCTGCTTTTGATACCATCTTCTAGGTTGGTGCCGGCCTTGACTTTTTTCCTGTTTGTCTAGGCACCTAGGTTGATAACTTCGATGGGCTCTTCATGAGGTTGAATAGCTTTCTCCTCTTGCATTAGCAGCCTGGCTAGTTCTCCTGGTATTTCACAATCTTCCTCTCCTTCGTCTTTGGCTTGGTTAATTGGATGTTCGAAGTCATAACTGGAAATAGTAGAGTCCTTGGCAATGAGATCTGAAGTGAATGAGGATCTGCAAGTGTATGTGTGTGCATGTAAGATAAATGGATATTGAAAAAATGTAATAAAAGAAAAGAAAGACAATGAACACAAAAATTTGAATGAAAAATGTCCAATGGTTTATATTAAATGATCATATGATAAATGAAGATGAACAAAACCCTTAACAAATGGACCATAGTGCCCTTGGCAAGGCACATGGCTTAAAAGTCATTGTTTGGAATTTAAGATTACAGATAAAAGTTCATGAATTGACAGAAAATAGTAAACAATAATTACTCCTCAACGAAGGAGATGGGAGTGAAATCCTTTGCATGCCAGTTGTTTGTAAGTACGAATTGCGCCTAAGAGGGGGGGGGGGTGAATTAGGTACCTTTAAAAATTCTGGTTTTTAGTGATGATGGTTCTTATTTTTCTTGTTATAAGTGAGTTTAGGAAAGCTTAAAAATGCAGAAAAATTAAGAGACACGTGCGATATATCCTGGTTCCCCTTACAGTCCGAGAGTACTCCAGTCCCCTTTCAACATGAAAGAGATTTCCTTATTATGGAAAACATAAACAAGAACTACCAACCAAACCAAGAACAATCCTCTTTGACCAAGAACAATCCTCTTGGATTTTCACTAAGTTACCTATGAGAACAATCCTCTCAATGTAACTACACTTGTATCCAACAACTTGGAAAGATAAGATTTCAAAAAAAACACTTAAACTTAATTCCAACAATCCTGGAAAATAAGTAAGTAAATATCAATTTGTGAGTTTGAGTGAGTAGAGTAATATTGATCACTAAGAGTGATTTGACAATGTATAATCTTCTTCTTTCAATAATAATATTGTACAAAGACTCAAGATATATTTGCTCAAAGTTTTCTGTTTAAAGTATGAAAAATGTGCAGAAAACTTATGCATGAAAATGAAGAATGCTTGAGTTTGTATTTTGAAATTTCAGAAAAATATTTTGAAAGAAGGTGTTATATCTGAATTTGAAATTGAATATTTATATGTTCATAACACCCTTTTGAAACATCATGAATATCTGGAAATGTATCATGAACAAATGCCAAGTTTGAGTGAAAAGATGTAATGAAAAGGCATGATCAAAAGGCATGAACAAAGCTGTTATTTTTCAAATTCGTGCAGTGTGCAATCGATTGCACCCTTGGTGTATATCGATTGCACAAGGTTTTCAACAACTATTTTTTTTAAAATCTTTAAGAGTGCAATCGATTGCATTAACAATGTAATCGATTGTAAGCAAAGTCAGTAGTAAAAATTAACTGAGTGCAATCGATTGCATTAACAATGTAATCGATTGCATGCAAAGTCAGTAGAAAACGTTTTGAAAAATTTAAGTATGCAATCGATTGCATAGGAATGTAAATCGATTGCACAAAGAAACAGAAGCAAAAGATTTGAAATTTTTGAAGTGTGCAATCGATTGCACTAAGATGTAAGTCAATTGCATGCAGAAGAAAAGTGAAATTTTATCTTTGAGAAGCTTGAGAAAAGATTCTTAACCATTTATTTTTCATTTTTGAGCATCTATATCTTAAGATCAAAGTAAATAATATTATTATACCTTTAAAGTTGTTGAGAGCTTTGAGTGAAGATATTATCCTTAGATGCTTAGATGCTTGATCAAAATCTTTGCCTTCTTTGTTAGCCATGGTTTGTCTTCATCAAAACAAAAGCTTATTTGAGAAGCTTGATTTTACATTCTCCCCCTTTTTTATGATGACAAACAATCTTTCTTTATGCGATGTACTTTCCGGAAGAGCTTCTCCCCCTAAGATGCATAACTCCCCCTATGTAGGAGAGGGTTGGAATCCTTTGCAATTCTTCATCTTGATTAGAGAGTACCTTGAAAATTAGGACATAGGAAATACAAGCATAAAGTACCATACATCTTTCTCCCCCTTTGATATTATCAAAAATAATGGAAAGATGCCTAAAGAAAATAATAATAGAGCAATATATTGACAATAATTGCATCAACAAAAATTGTCCAAAACCAAATTTTTCTTGAAAATTTAAGTATCACATAACATAAATTCATATATGGCATGTATAAAACATATATAAATGTTATATCAAGGGTAGAATGCACCTTATAAGTCACGTTCGTCAAGTATGTCGAGCTCTCGACGAATTTTGTAAAAAGGTTCTTTCGCCAAAGGTTTGGTGAAGATATCGGCAAGCTGATTATGAGTATCTACAAAGGTTACCTCGACATCTCCTTGAAGAATATGATCATGGAGAAAATGATGTCGAATGTCTATATGTTTAGTCCTTGAATGCATGACGGGATTCTTTGGGATGTTGATTGCACTGGTGTTGTTGCATCTTAGAGGAATGCACCCTAGATGGATTCCGTAGTCACGAAGTTGTTGTTTTAGCCACAAAATTTGAGCGCAACTACTACCTGCTGCAATATATTCAGCTTCGGCCATGCTTAGAGCAACACATGCTTGTTTCTTGCAGGCTCATGATATTAATGAATTATCAAGAATGTGACAAGTACCACTTGTGCTCTTTCTATCTGTTTTACATCCTGCATAATCTGCGTCAGAATAACCAATTAAGTTGCAGACACTACATTTAGGATACCATAATCTGAAATTTGTTGTCCCTTTGAGATACTTCATGATCCTATTTACCGCTGTGAGATGAGATTCCTTTGGGTTAGCTTGAAAGCGGGCACAGAGACAAACACTAAACATTATGTCAGGACGGCTTGCCATCAAATATAATAAAGAGCCAATCATACCTCGATATTTAGTGATGTCGATGGAAACACCTGATTCATCTTGATCAACATAAGAACCAGAACCCATTGGTGTAGACATTTCCTTACAGCTATCCATGTCAAACCTTTTCAAGAGTTCCTTGCAATATTTGGATTGGTTGATGAAGATGCCATCTGTTAGTTGTTTGATTTGAAGTCCAAGAAAATAGTTCATTTTACCCATCATGGACATTTCAAATTCTCCTTGCATCATTGATTAGAATTCTTCACACATTTCTCGATTTGAAGAACCGAAGATGATGTCATCAACAGAGACTTGTGCTAGCAAAGTTCCGTCTTTCATTTTCTTGATAAATAGAGTCTTGTCAACTTTGCCTTTTTCGAAACCTTTTTCCCATAAGAAGTTGCTTAAGTGATCATACCATGCCCTTGGTGCTTGTTTCAGTCCATAGAGAGCTTTTCTTAATTTAAATACATGAGATGGATTCTTGAAGCCTTCAAAACCCGGGGGTTGCTTAACGTATACTTCTTCAATGATATATCCATTCAAGAATGCGCTTTTGACGTCCATTTGGAAAAGCTGAAAATTTAATGAACATGCATAGGCAAGTAAGAGACGAATAGCTTCTAACCTTGCAACTGGAGAGAAAGTTTCTTCAAAGTCTATTCCTTTTTCTTGATTATATCCTTGTGCTACCAATCTTGCTTTGTTGCGAACAATTATTCCATTCTCGTCAAGTTTGTTTTTGAACACCCATCTTGTTCCAATAATGTATTTGTTGCTTGGCCTAGGAACGAGTTCCCAAACTGGATTCCTTTCAAATTGATTCAATTCTTCTTGCATAGCTATGATCCATTGGTCATCGCCTAAAGCTTCATCAACTTTGGAAGATTCAATTTGAGAGACAAACGCCATGTTTAGGCAAGCATCCTTGAGATTTAATCTTGTAGACACGCCTTGACTTATATCACCAATTACTTTATCAATAGGATGATCTCTATGAGTTCTCCATTCTTTTGGTAGATCATTGAGATTCAATTCTTGTTGAGGTGAATCTTCTAGTTGAATGGGTTGATCCTTGGAAGAATTTTCTTGAGGACCTTCTTCAATTTCATCATCATTATCACAAACAATATTATCCTCCTTGGAGGGGTTAGATTCATCAAAAGAAACATGCATAGATTCTCCAATAGTCAAAGTTCTTTTGTTGTATATTCTATATGCTTTACTAGAGAGTAAGTAACCAAGAAATATGCCTTCATCGGATTTCTCATCAAACTTACCCAAATTATCTTTGTCATTGTTTAGGACAAATAATTTGCACCCGAAGATATGAAAGAAAGCAATGTTTGGTTTTCTCCCTTTGAAAAGTTCATATGGAGTTTTCTTTAAGATTGGTCTAATGTTAACTCTATTGCTAACAAAACATGTCGTGCTCACCGCATCCGCCCAAAAGTATTTTGGAAGGTTTGAGTCGCTAAGCATTATTCTAGCAAGTTCCACAAGAGACCTATTCTTTCTTTCAACCACTCCATTTTGTTGTGGAGTCCTTGGTGCCGAGAAGTTGTGAGATATTTCATGTTCTCCACAGAATTCTTCAAATAGAGCATTTTGGAATTCTCCGCCATGGTCACTTCTTATTGAGGCAATTGTTAGAGACTTCTCATTCTGAATTTGTTTAGCATACTTCTTGAACGCCTTGAATGCATCACTTTTCTGCACTAAAAAGAAAGTCCAAGTATATCTAGAGAAATCGTCAACAATAACCAAAGCATATACATTACCTCCGAAACTCCTTGTTCTCGATGGACCAAATAGATCGATATGTAACAATTGTAGTGGCCTTGTAGTGGACACCACATTCTTAGATTTGAAAGTTGATCTAGTTTGTTTCCCTTTTTGACAAGCATCTCATAGTCTATCTTTGACGAAATTTCTCTTAGGAAATCCAATGACAAGATCATGCTTGATTAATTTATTCAAGTGTTCCATATGAATATGAGCAATTCTTTTGTGCCAAAGCCATGACATCGTTGTTAGCCATGAGACATTTAACCTTCAAAGATGGATCATCAAGGGAAATCATGAATATATTATTGATTGTTTTACCTTTAAGTATAACCTCATGAGTGACTTCGTCCTCTATCAAACATTCATCCTTGGTGAACTTGATTTTGAAGCCTTTGTCATAAAGTTGGCTAATACTTAGAAGATTGTGCTTTAGTCCTTCAACATAAAGAACATCTTCAATGGATGTGAAAGGTGGAGTACCAACTTTTCCTTTTCCTAGGATTCTTCCCTTATTATTGTCTCCATAAGTGAGAAAACCCTTGGCCTTTAGCGCTAGATGTGAAAATTGGTTTAAATCTCCTATCATATGCTTTGAACAACCACTATCAAGATACCAAAGATTGCACGTGGTCTTCAAGCATACCTGCAAAACAAATTAGGTTTTGTTAGGTACCCAAGTTGCTTTGGGTCCTTCATAATTAGTGCCTTTCTTTACCCATACATAATGCCCACTTGCCACACTGAAGTTTCTAACATAGTAAGCATTAGGTGTATGGCCTTTAATACCACAATAAAAACAAGTAGGTTAAAAGTTACTTCTATATCTAGAAGGATAAGATTTCTTCTTAGAAAATGTTTTCTTTTTCGGATAGTGATGAACTATTTTAGGTTTGTTCACTTTCTCTTTGGAAGATTGATCACTTGCCTTAACAAAGATAGTTTTGTTAGAACTTGGTTTTGAAAACTTTGATTATCCAAGCCCACTTTTATCATTGGAGTATCTTTGTTGGCTAAGAACACTTCCAATCCAATTTGCCCTTTTCATATCTTTCAATGACTCTTTTTAATTGGACAATTTGGAAAGAGAGTGAATCACAATTTTTGCATACAAAATTCTGTTTTTGTTCATCACTTGATTTTTGTTTTTCTTCTTTGAAATCTTTTTCCATTGAAACATATTTTTCTTCTAAGGATGAAATTTGTTTCTTTTGTGGTGAAATGGTTTTATACAGAATTTTGCATTCATTCAATAGTTCATCTATAGCACCTTATGCATCACTATCAAAAAGAGAAAATTCATTACTAACCTCATTGTCTTCATCATCGGAATGGTGTGAGGCCATGAATGCTAGATTTGCACTTTCATCACTATCGGAATCGGATGAGGAACTTATTTCATTTTCCTCCCATGCGACATAAGCCTTTTTGTTCTTGAATCCCTTCTTGCTTTTGAAGCCACCTTTCTTGGAGAGTTTTGGACAATCCGGCTTGACATGACCTTGCTTACCACATTCATAACATGTGATTTCTTGTGTTAATGTGGAGCCTTCCTTTTTCTGAAAATGTTTCTTTCCTTTTGAATGAGAAAAAGGTTTGTCATTTCTACCGAAGAACTTACCAAGCCTTTTAACAAGAAGCATGATGTTTTCATCTTCTTCTGGATTGTTTTCCTTTTCAACATCCTTAGAGTCTATCTTCAAAGCAATATTCTTGGATTTCTTCTCTTGATTTTCATGCTTTTCGAGTCTTCCGAGTTCCGTTTCATATTCTTGAAGTTTTCCAAATAATGTTGCGGATGTCATGTTGGAGAGACTTTTCTTTTCTAAAATTGCCGTTACCTTTGGTTGCCATTCCCTAGTTAAGGACCTAAGTACTTTCAGATTCAATTCATCATTCGTCAATGTTTTACCAAGAGCACTTAGATGATTTGTCAAGTGCACAAATCTCTTTTGTAAGTCAAGAATGGTTTCTCCGGGCTGCATTCGAAATAGTTCGTATTCTTGACTTAGGGTATTTAGTCTTGATCTTTTTACTTCAACCGTTCCTTCATGAGTTTGTACCAAGGTATCCCATATTTCCTTTGTTGTTTTGCATGCCGAGACACGGAAGAATTCGTCCATGCTAAGTGCACCTTGAAGAAGGTTTATTGCCTTTTTGTCATAGAGAACTTTCTTCTTATCATCATCGTCCCATGCAGTTTTAGGCTTTGATGAGCCAACACCATTGATTACCGTTATCGGGATAAATGGACCATTTTCGACGGCATCCCATATTTCTTCTCCTTGTGCTTCTAGATGCGCCTTCATGCGAATTTTCTGGAAGTCAAAATTTTCACCACATAATAGAGGAGGCTTGTTGTTACTACCACCATCTCTGAAAACGGGATTATGATTTGCGAAAGGCATTCTGGATCTTTTAGGAGCAGGTTACCTATAACCTGCTCTGATACCAATTGTAAATACGAAGTGCGCCTAAGAGGGGGGGGGGGGGGGGTGGGTGAATTAGGTCCCTTTAAAAATTCTGGTTTTAGTGATGATGGTTCTTATTTTTATGGTTATAAGTGAGTTTAGGAAAGCTTAAAAATGCAGAAAAATAAAGAGACACGGGCGATATATCCTGGTTCCCCTCACAGTCCGAGAGTACTCCAGTCCCCTTTCAACATGAAAGAGATTTCCTTATTGTGGCAAACTTAAACAAGAACTACCAACCAAACTAAGAACAATCCTCTTTGACCAAGAACAATCCTCTTGGATTTTCACTAAGTCACCTATGAGAACAATCATCTCAATGTAACTACACTTGTATCCAACAACTTGGAAAGACAAGATTTCAAAAAAAAACACTTAAACTTAATTCCAACAATCCTGGAAAATAAGTAAGTAAATATCAATTTGTGAGTTTGAGTGAGTAGATTAATATTGATCACTAAGAGTGATTTGACAATGTATAATCTTCTTCTTTCAATAATAATATTGTACAAAGACTCAAGATATATTTGCTCAAAGTTTTATGTTTAAAGTATGAAAAATGTGTAGAAAATTTATGCATGAAAATGAAGAATGCTTGAATTTGTATTTTGAAATTTCAGAAAAATATTTTGAAAGAAGGTGTTAGATCTGGATTTGAAATTGAATATTTATATGTTCATAACACCCTTTTGAAACATCATGAAGATCTGGAAATGTATCATGAACAAATGCCAAGTTTGAGTGAAAAGATGTAATGAAAAGGCATGATCAAAAGGCATGAACAAAGATATTATTTTTCAAATTCGTGCAGTGTGCAATCGATTGCACCCTTGGTGTAAATCGATTGCACAAGGTTTTCAACAGCTATTTTTTCAAAATCTTTAAGAGTGCAATCGATTGCATTAACAATGTAATCGATTGTAAGCAAAGTCAGTAGCAAAATTTAACTGAGTGCAATCGATTGCACTAACAATGTAATCGATTGCATGCAAAGTCTGTAGCAAACGTTTTGAAAATTTTAAGTATGCAATCCATTGCATAGGAATGTAAATCGATTGCACAAAGAAATAGAAGCAAAAGATTTGAAATTTTTGAAGTGTGCAATCGATTGCACTAAGATATAAATCGATTGCATGCAGAAGAAAAGTGAAATTTTATCTTTGAGAAGCTTGAGAAAAGATTCTTAACCATTTCTTTTTCATTTTTGAGCATCTATATATTAAGATCAAAGTAAATAATATTATTATACCTTTAAAGTTGTTGAGAGCTTTGAGTGAAGATATTATCCTTAGATGCTTAGATGTTTGATCAAAATCTTTGCCTTCTTTGTTAGCCATGGTTTGTCTTCATCAAAACAAAAGCTTATTTGAGAAGCTTGATTTTACATTGTTGACCTTTCCTTTAACCGTAGGGTAAATCTTATCTTCAAAATTATTTTCATCACCTGAGTCTTCCACAGTGTTCACTTCATGATTCCCGATGCGGAGAGGTGGCTTTCCCACGCGAGCGCGCCTGGCTTCTTTATGAGTTTGATGGTGAAACCCAATCCGAATTTGTCTGCTTTAAATGGAATGTAGGGAAGTTGTTCCCATATAGTACAATTTCCATCTTCGACCACGGCACAGGCATCCTTAAGTGAAACCATTCTTGGTATAACTTCATCAGTTTTTGATATGTTAGAGGAGATTTTTGTGGCGGTAACCATAGGAGGAACAATTTTGAAGGCCTGGCATGAAGTCTCTATGAATTCACCATCCATTTCCACATACTTGAAGGAATTGAGATGGCTCACCATAAATTTTTTTTTGCCACAAACAGTAACGATCTTCCCCTTGACTGGATACTTTAACTTTTGATGAATGGTGGGTGTTACTGCCCCAGCCCCATGGATCTAAGGGCGCCCAAGCAAACAAGAATAGGCGGGACGTCTGTCCATTATATAAAAAGTGGACTTGAAAATTTGTGAGCCAAATTTAATTGGGAGATCCACATCTCCATGAACCATTCTCTTAGACCCATCGAAAGCCCTTACGACAATATCACTTGGCTTCAATACCAGTCCTTCACAATCTAGTCGGTCTAAAGCACCTTTGTGTAACACATTTAAAGATGAGCCAGTATCAATTAGGACATGGGATAGGGTGGTCCCCTTGAAATCAACAAAGATATGCAAGGCTTTATTGTAGTTCCTTCCCATAGGAGTCAAATCAACGTTGGAGAACTCTAATCCATTGTCAGCCGTTAAACTTGCTACACAGTTTTCGAACTGGTCAGTGGTGGTTTCTTGGGGCACATGGGCTTTCTTCAGGAACTTTATTAGAGCCTGGGCATGAACTTCCAAACAAAGCAACAATGACAGCATGGAAATTTTGGAGGGGTTTTTCCCCAGTTGCTCAACTATTTTGAAGTCACTTTTCTTTATGATTTTAAGGATTTCCTCCATCTCTCAAGCAGAGGATTCTTCGACGTCAGTATCTTTAGTAGGTGCCCCTATCCCAGCAGACTCACCTTCTTTCTCTTTGCCTCTAGTGTTGGCACTAGACTTGTCATTGGTTATACGGACGGGAGTTGTTGTAGTAGTGGGTGGTGAAATATCAGGGGGAAAGATCCTTCTTGTTCTTGTTACTTTACTAAAACCTGCACTATTAGTAACATCAACTTCTTTTTTGTTGATCCAAGAATCTTGTTTTATCCCAGGATAATAAACCTCGGCACCATAGTTCCATGGAATCACTTTATCATAGGAGTGGGGAATAGGCCCAGCGGCAGTGATTATTAAAGGAGCAATGGTTGTTTCATTTGAAATTCTAATAGGACCCTTTGAGGGGATCCTAAAAGGCTTGGGTGAAATTGTTATTATGGAAAGTTCTTCAGCTTTGTTGGTTAAACTCTTAATAGTGGGAATTTTCTTAAACTGAATCTCGCGGCTATTTATCAGGCGTTGCACACCTTCCTTCAGCTGCTTGCACCCACTTACTTGTTTCTCACAGCAAACACAATCTTTAGAACATCCAGGGAACAACCCGGCTCTCAGCAAGTTAATCCTCACAATAGTTAATGGGGTTTTTAAATCTTCAATGGAGGAGACAAAAGTAGTATCATCAATTGCATTAACACCTTTTCCATGACTCGACATTGGTGCGGTTATCACATTTAGAGTAGCAGGTGGATCAAATTCAATTATTTTCTTGTCTATCAGGTCTTAAATCTTATTCTTCAGAGCCCAGCATTGATTAGTTTCATGCCCGGGGATGTTGGAACGATACGCGCACTTGGCATTTGGATTATACTTAGGTGATAAAATGTTTGGATTGGATGGTGGATCATGCAATGTCACTAAGTTGGCCTTCAACAGATGTTGTAAGGCTTGGGATAGTGACATGCTTATCCTCGTGAACTGTCTTCGAGGAGCTTCAGATAATTGATTATTGGATGATTGCCTTTGAGCAAATGGAGGGTTAGAGATTAACACAGCATTAACAGGAGGTCGATGATCCTTCTTGGTATGAACCCTTGCCCCATACAGATCATTTGTTTCCTTCTTTCCAGTGAAAGGCTTCTTTACAGCGTTGGATGCGGAAGCAGATGTCATGGGAATTTTTCCACTCTTAATGCCACTTTCGACCCTTTCACAAAGTTAGGATCAACTCGGTGAAACCAGACAAAGAACTGCCAATCAATAGGTTGGAAAATGGGCCAGTTAATGTACCCATGAACATGTCAACTAGTTCTCTGTTAGTTAATGGTGGTTGGACCCTACCAGCAAGATCCATCCATTTTTGTGTGTACTCCTTAAACCCCTTGTTAGTACCCATTGTCATACCTTGAAGTTGGACTCTAGTTGGTGCCAAATCGGCATTTTATTGATACCGATGATAAAAAGTAGTGGCTAGATCTTCCCATGTGTGGATGTGGGAACCCTCCAATTGACAGAACCATTCTAGTTAAGTCCCAGCCAAACTCTCTTGGAAGAAATGGACCCAGAGCTTTTTTTCGGTAGTGTGCAGCTGTATCTTGTGCACGTAAGAACTTAGATGAAGTTTCGGGCAGGAAACCCTGTCATACTTGGCGAAGACCGGTATTTTGAACTTATGGGGAATGACGACCCCAGGTACTGAGCCCAACTCACCAAAATCAAAACCGAGCACGACTTGAATTTCAACAGCCTTTAGTCTATCCTCCAACTGCTTGTATTTATCCTCAGCCGAAGGATATTTCTCATCAAAGTAATATTCGTCTTCGGAAGCTTGATTATTGGCACCCCCAGCATGGGTTCTCCTTGCCTCTTGGTCTTGATTTTCGTCCTCCTCAGACGACTCTTCGAATATCTGTACCTGACGAACCGGACCTTTAAATCTCTTACCCATGTTGATGAAGGCCTTATTTTTGGTTTTCTTCTTGGCTACTACCATATTCATTAGCTCCTCTTGCCCCTTATCCAGGGTCAACAAGGTATCTTTGAACTGGGAATTCTGCGCTTGCAAGTCCTTCACTATTTGTTCGATATCCATCTTACTGAAATAAACAGTAGAAAGATAAGGAAACCTGTTGTGGAAAACATGTTTATGTTATGATGCATGAAAATGCGTATGCAAATGATTTCAAAGACTTATAAGATTTAAATTTGTTTAGACAAAAGGAATAAACATCAATTTCATTATTAAGTTCAAATTGATTATAAACATGCCACTTGGGCTTACAATGGAGGAAATAAAATAAACTCCTAAGACTAAACGGTCGAGCACATCCTCTATGGCGCAATGTAGGCGTTCAAACTTCGCTCTTCATGAAGCTGTCTCGTAATCTCTGAAACATTCTTTTCACTTGCGTAGAACTGGACTTCGAAGGTGTCTTGTTCTTCCTTTAGCTGAATCCAAGCTCTTTGCAAATCTTCAAGAGAAGTAGGCATGTTAGGATAAAGGACAGTATACATAACATCTCCTTCGTCAAAAAGCTCCATGATGATAGGTAGGATGGCTTCATAAGGTATGATGAGGTTTTGGGCGCGAGTTCCCACCCACTTGAGATAAGGCTCCAAAGGAATGGAGTTATTATGCCCCAACGTCTTGCTATCAACCTTGTTAACCATGCCCCGAGATCGTATGAATCTTTAACGATAACCTTGGGCATCTCTCTCATAGTCAAATGCAATTCCTTGGATAAGTGCATCATGAGGGCCATCCCTCCTAGCATACCCAAACTGTCGCAAAGCCAAACAAGGATTGTAGGTGATACCTCCCCTAATCCCAAGTAGAGGGACATTAGGGAATTCCCCATAACGGTCAATAATAGTTATGTATTCCATGGATTGAGAACACCAATAAATATCAAAATGTGTGAGTGACATCAACCTAATAGACCATCTTAAGCCCTGCTCGTTCTTCACGACATACTGGGGTAGGTGCGAAATAAACCACCTAGCCAACATAGGAGTGCAACACATAAGATATCATCTTCTCTTTATGGTGCGAGAGTGAAAAGAATGCAAGATATCCCCAAGTAAAGTAGGCACTGGATTGCGAGATAGAAGAATTTTGATTGCGTTCACATTTATGAGTTGGTCAGGATTAGGAAATAGAACCATACCATAGATGAGAAGAGCCAACACTTACTCAAAGGCTTGTAGATCTAGAGCATCCCAAGAATATTGAGCCTACTCCAACAAAAACTTGGCTAGGAACCCTTTGACACCACTTCTCGTTTCCCAATTGGCCATAACGCCAAATCGTTGCAAATGTAGAGCTCGAGCAATCTCCTCAGGTCTTGGGTCTCTTTGAATACCGTTGAAGGGTAGTTGATCAAGAATAGGGATTCCCAATAGTTGAGAGAATTCTTCCATAGAAGGCACAAGTTGGTAATCAAGAAAGGTAAAGTAATGGTGTTTAGGGTAAAAGAATTGGAATAACACTTTCACCATATCCTCTTCAAAGCTTGTTGTAACCAAGTTGACGATACGACCATATTTCTTGGTGAAGGGAGAATCATTTGGGATCATTGATGCCAATTACTTAAGTTGAGGAGGCATTTTGACGAGGTTGATTTGGACAGTATTCCCACGAGTGGGAGCCATGTCCTACAAAACAAGACAATGATAAATCTCTAGATCCTTGAAATGGTTAGTGCAAAATACCATGGTATGATGTCATGATGTTATGTAGAAACAAACATATACACACAAAATAAACAAGTCCTTAGGTTTACGCTTGCATGAGGTTCATAGGTAAGTACCCGGGTTCTAGGGAATCTCAATATCACTGATCTTTCTTCATCGAGCATTGTTTCAGCGCAAGCCTATTTATTGGCAACCTAAATATCCTAAAAATCCGATCTCAATGAGCGTAGTATCGAGTATCAACCAACTTTGAACTGCACCAAAGCCGGATATCTCACTACTTCCTAATGGCTGAGTTTTTAAATAAAGGTTCTAAGGTCAATTAGTGCTTCATGACACCACACAGCGGCCCTGTATTCTCCTTGACTAAACTAAAGGGCTACTGGTACCAATAAATGTGTCACACTAACATAGCCATCGCTTCAACCATGTCGATATACCCCACACAATTTCTATAATTTATTGCTACGTACCTAATGGTGTTCCCCGATCCGGGTAGAGGATCAATACAAACCCAAATAATAACCCATAAATGTAAAGCAATCAAGTCTAACAATGAAAGAAATTAAATGTGATCTAGCTCTAAGGTAACCCCACTTTTAAAATTTCCCCAGCAGAGTCGCCAGTTCTATAATATGGTGGGAAAACTGAATTGATTGTTTTGCGTTTTGACGCAATTTTTACGGAAAGAAAGAGTCGCCACCTGATTTTATTTTATCTAATAAGGAAAGGGTGAAAAGAACAGGAAAGACCTTTGAGATATTTTCTTGAGTTTGCTGGGTAGGTTATGAAAAGGGAAGGTGTTAGCACCCTTTTCATCCATAGTTATCTATGGGCTCTTGGTTGCTTGCTAGATCACTTATGAAATTTCTTTGTTTGAAATGTGTTTATGGTGGGTTTTGAAACTATTTTTGAAAAGCGCATTCGTTTAGCCAAACTTTGTAATGATTCTCTTCTCTATAAGAATGCATACAAAGTGTTTTCCTTTTGAAAATATTTCATGTTTTTTGAATGTGTTTGGTGTGTTTGAAAAGATGTTTGTTTTTGAAGATGGATTGTGAGCAAGCAACTAAGAACGTTCTACCTACTCAAAAGTCTTTTGTTCATTTCTCTTTCCTTTAATATTGTTATCTCACCATTGATTGATAAATAACCTTATATTTGGATGTAAAGGGATGGGCATGGGTCATCGTATAGTCATGGATAGCAATGTTGTGAGATATCTTAGAATTTTTTCTTAAGGGACTAAGATCATTTGTAAGGCATCATTCATAGTGTCAGTGAGGGACTATGATCTTTTATTTTTGATTGTTTTTGCTAAGATGTCTCACATGCATAACATGACCATTTTCTCAAGGCAACAAAGTGGAGTTAACCCTAGTGATGCAAGTGTCCAAGTGTTTTAATTTCATGCATTGTTTTGTCTTGAATTAGGGTTTTCTAATGTTGATTTTATCTTTCCATACAAACCCTAATTTACTAGCATTTATATGAAAGCGATAAATTGCGACAAGTAAATATCCTACGCTATTACATCATTTGGGGATGGGGTATACAAATTTACAAATGAGGAATAAAAAGTCCTAATTATCTATTACAACCATATTGAATTTGAATAATGTACAAGAAATGAAATAAATATAATGTACAAAGATATAAATGCAAAAGAAATGAATTTTAGATTTTGAAGAAAAGAAAAGTTTTGAACCTTAATTAAAAGAGTAATTAATTAAAAATGGAGAAAATTAACTAAGTTAAGTAGAAAAGAAATTTTTTTAGGTTTTTTTTTTTAGAAAAGGAAGTATTAATCAAATAGTAAAAAAAAAAAATTTATTAAAAAGAAACCTAAAATTTCTAAGTTAATTTTAATTGAAAAAGAAAATAAATAAAACCTAATTCTAGTTACTAATTTATTTAAGAAAAGAATTAAATTTGTTATAGAAAATATTTTGGTCGTTTTTAGTCTAAAAGAAATAAGATAAGAATTGCTAAATACCTAAATAAATAAATAAATAAATGAAAATATTTTTTGGTATTTTTAGTTAGTAAAGATAATAATAATAATAATAATAATAATAATAATAATAATAATAATAATAATAATAATAATAATAATAATAATAATAATAATAAAATAGAGAAAAGGAAAATAAAATTAGAATTATAAAAATAAAGTCAGGGGGTGAAATTTGAATTTGGAGTATTTTGTAGCAAAAACAGTTTTTTTATACTAGGCCTGGCCTAATAATCATTTAATTAGAAAACTAAGAAAAATAAAAATGGACTACAATGCTGAAGTAAAATAGGGGGTCAGAAAAATAAAAATGTCAAGGCCCAGCCATTGGAGGCCCGGTCGCGCTTCCTGTAAACAAAAAAAAGAGTGAGAAAATATGAAAAAATGACAAAAGGTCTCGTTGGGGCTCGAACCAGGACCTTCTACATGGCAAGGCTTTAGCGCGCGCTGTTTGTACCACTACGGTGGTTTGTTTCATCCGTTCATAAGATAACTTCAATTAAAAATATAATAAACTCGTTTCTGAATGTTTGAAATGCTCAACTTCTTCTTCCTTACGCGTGTAGGCCATGATAACTCCGTTGTTAAGCTTCTAAAAGCTTCATTTCTCAGCCAAATCAAAAAATATAAACATCAAACCTACCTAAAATTTGAATACAAATCTAACCACATCATTTTCAAATGTTATGGATCAAAGGCTAGCATGAATTTCGTATAGTACCGAAACTAAAACCTAACTGATCAGAGATGAAATTCTCAATGTATAAGCAATGATAATATAAACTGTGGACATGGTCAGCTTCTTGGGCATGACATTTATATCTTTTCTTCACAATGTATATACAAATATTTCTTGAATGAAGAGTTCCAAGATTGAAAAACTTACCTCTTAGAGTGAAACTCGAATGACTTCTAGACGACTTCCAGAAATGGTTTGATGATGGACTAAGCTTTCCTGGACCTCCCTGAAGCTATTCTAGTTTTTAGAATATCTGGTAGCTTGCCCAACTGTTCTTGACAACTCAAGCTGCAATGGTAGATTTTGAAAATGGTGGATGAGGAAAGAGGAGTTACAGAAGTGGTTTAAGGGTTGGGATAGTTTCTATATGGTATATGGAAGCTTAGTGAATCAAAAGGTCAAAAAACGCACGAAGGGATTTGAGATTTTGTATGTAAAGTCAGGATGTGCCAAGTTTTGTGCTTGTATGGAAATTTCTGGTTTTTGGGGAGTTTGAGGTAGTTTGAGAGCTTGTAAAACTATCCGTTAAGTTGCATAAGAGTGTCTTAACATATAGGAAAAGGTTTGGAGACTTATAGAAGTCAGAAGTACAAAATCACATGCTTATGGATTTTGACTCGTTTTTAAAGCAACATAGAAAAACATGGTTTCAAAGCAAGGTAGGGTGGTTGAGGACTTTAAACATACTTCTTCTGAGCTTATAGACTTAGTGTATGCATAAGGAAAAACTACAAAGCTTAAGGAGAGTGGGCTTTGTGATTAAAGCCACTTTTCCAAAATGGAAGTATGAACTTTCTTCCATTAATGGGAATTTGGTTTGGATAATGCTTGAATCAATTGGATAATGTCTCAACCAGTTATGTAAACCATTAATTATGGACTTGAGATTTGGGTTCTTGCATATCACAAAATGACCTATAATTCAAGAATGAAACCCTAACTTCATCTCTTTGATTCTCTTAGCTCAAGTATGATATCAATGATTTCTTGGACATTTTTGAAAGCTTGTAACATCCCCTACAACTTTCATGTTGGACATTTTTAAAAATTCAAATTGGAACTAGGTGAAAAGTTACTATGAAGTTAGGTCAAAAATCTGCCTAACTAGGGCAAAATTTCACTAAGTATTTTCAGTTTCATGAACATGTCTTTATGAATTAATAACTTGAGATCCAAGCATTTCTAGAAAAAGTCCTGGCGTACAATGTTTTAGATATTATTGAGATCTACAACTTTCATGTTGAAACTTTTCCTTGAATCATCTTGCATCATGGTGAAAATTTGGCACAGAGTTATGAAAAAAAGTAATTTTCCAACACTTAAAAAAAATTCTAAGTCTTGGAAATTTTGACTTTTCAAAATGAAATTTGACTTTTTGATTTCTTGGTGAACAAAATTCATATTTTGACATGTCTTGATGAAATATGATTTTTGAAACATGATTTTGATCAAAAAATCAAAGTTTGACTTTTTAGTGTATCAGTTGACTTTCTATCAGTTGAATGAATTTTAACTATCAATCAATTGATCTTTGGAAGTGTTTTGAACCATACCATTAGGTTAAAATGATACATTTGAATCCTTGTTATCATGTCTCAAACCAACAAGTCATCTGTTAGGTCAAAAGTAAAAAATTAAGCCTTTTCAGTCAAAACCCTAATTTTGACCATTTTTCCCTTTTGGTGATCTTATCAAATTTCTTGAGCAATTGTGATCCAAAATTGATCAGTTGACATATATGAGTTAAAAATGTTGATAAGGATCCAAAATTATGAAATTTTATTGTAAATTGACCACATTTGACTTTTTCTCCAATATAGTTTATTTTAGGTCAACTGATCAATTGATTGAGCAAAAATGTGATCCAAAGCTTGAAATTTGAAATGAGCAATCTTGGGAGTCCAAAATGATCCATGAAAGTCATATGAAGCATTAAAAGTCCAATTATCCTTGTACAAACTCAAACCCTAATTTTGAGTCATCAGTGCTCGAGGAAGTGTCTTGAGCTGATCAAACCTTGCGCAGTCTTGAATCAATGGTGATCTTGTGAGAGAAATCTTGAGAAAATAAGAGGGAAAATTTTGGGGTACAACAATGTGGTTGTAAACAGGAGGAGAAAAATTTGTCTGACTATGCATGTGTATGTACAAGAAGTAGCTACAACATTCAAAGGCAATATGGACGGTGCACATTGATACTTGAAGTTTTCTCCTCAAATATTGTTTCCTTTTGACCAAGATTGGTGCTACAATTTAGGATCATTATTTTCCAAGTAAAAATAGCAATTATTTATAGATAGCTCTCCATTTCTCCGTAACCCTAGGAGCTCCTTGAGTCCATAATACTTATGGCTTTTATTCAGATTTGGGTAAGTTGTGCTTCTGTCTGGTATTGTGAAGGTCTCCTTTTCCAAGTTTTGGCTAAAAAGGGGGAGATGAAAGGTTAATTAGCTCAGATGCTGCTGATTCCACAAGTGGTGGTTATTATTAATGTTCACAGAGGTAAAAGTAAGATGTTCGATCCTATTTCTATGACATATGTTTGTGACCTGTGATCTGAGTTGTGAACACAATTGTGACCTGTGTTCTGAGTTATCAGGGGCGGTGGTTAATCTGGTCTTAAAGAGTTATTGAGAGTTCTCTTATTCCACCATTGGTCTTCTATTTTTAGAAGATGTTCCTGCATTGAGGGGGGGGGGGGGGGGGGGGTACAAGTTGTCTTCTGCTATCTTCTTCCTCGTGTGCATCAACCAAACTTCAGGACTTTCCTTCCTTTTATCCTGAAACTTATGTTCGTTAGTGCTGATGCAATTGAGTTCTTCAGAGTGCTGCAAAGAAGATGTCTAATAAGATGTTGAGACATTATTTCCAACTGAAGATTTATTGTTGTGTGCAGTAGCTTCTGAATTATTGTAATCTTCTAGAGTGCAATTGTTTTTAGATTATTTGTTTTAGCCAAAATTTTCCAAAGGGGGAGATTGTTAGTTCTCTTATTTTAGGATTGGCTTAATTTTTTGTAAAACAAATAATAACAGCAATGAAGAATAGGATAAGATGAACAGGTACAACAAGAAGTCCTATTACAATGTTAGAATATGTTGTGTTAAACTTTTTTAACAACTAGAACAACATCTCGAAGAAGATGTGTTAACATCGCGCCTGTTGAGCTGGATTAATGAGATTCAGTTTGTTCTCAATATTGGCAGAATATTTAGGAGAATATTATGCATCCTATGTGGCGTACATTTAAAGGTCCATAAAATTTAATTAGACATCAAGGAGAATGAAGACTTTCTAAATAAGGAGATTATTTAGGAAAGTAAAGATTGAAGACCTTTCTTGGGGCAGAAGTATCTGCAGATTTTTTAGGCTGATTTGTTATGATTGAAGGCCCAAAACTAGTTGGGTGACATGTTATAGATAGAAGGGTTTGTAACACAGAAAAGATACGGCTCAAGATGTAGAAGTTTGGGGTTTTTTCAAGGTAAACCTCTCGGGTTGTGGGAAGGTTACCATGTTCACCTCGAAGCCTGTAGGTAAGAGGTATATTGTTCTTAGAGGAAGCATTGCAGAAACTCCAGGATGTGTTCTTAGTTAGGAGCAAAAGCTAAAAAATAGTGGAGTTTGGCTTAGAAACTTAGCTAGGTTGTCATGGAAGTGTGTCTTCCAAACTGTCTATCTGTGTGATCAGAATCTTGGTGAAGCATCGTTGATGCAGTGACTGAGGTGTTGACTGCTAGACATCATTGCGATGATTGGAAGTGGAATGGGGATTTTACAAATCTAGGGAGGACCTAGGTAGAAGGGTCATTGGGTGGTGATTAAGTGTGTAGATCGTCAACGGGTGTGTTGGTTGTAGGGTCTGCAAATTGATACTACTGATAGTGGACTTCATTCCTAGCTTGATAGCCCCCAGAGTAGGTGTTGTTGTACACTGAACTGGGTAAACAATTCTGGTGTGTTCTTTATCTTTTCAGTACTATTTTACTTGTATGTTTATGTCAGATCAGATGTCTCGACATCCTTGTATGACATTTGAGTCTGCTATACCAGAATTTCAAAATGTTTTAAAGTTTTTTATTTAAGAAACAGTTTTAGTTTTAATAGATGCAAAAGGGGAATGAATAATCTAAATGATGTTCTATTCCTAATGTTATCATACAATGGTGATCCTAAAGTTAGAATTACAAAGGGGGAAAATCTACCTAGTGCTAGCATAAAAATTTATACCTGAAGGAAAGGATAACCATCCTATAGGGAACATGCAATGAGAGCGAAGTTGCGATCTTAATTCTAATTGAGTGACTCATTGATTTAACAATAAGAAAAGGAAAGCAAAAAAATCCTATGGGTAGCATGAAATAAGAGCGAAGTCGTGATCTCAATTCTAATTGAGTGACTCATCGATTCAACAATAAGAAAAGGAAAGCAATAAAACCTTATAGGTAATATGCCGGGGAGAACAAGAATGTAAATAACCAAACAAAAATGGCTTACAAGCCTAACAATCACCTAAGTGTATCACCTATCAAGTAAACAATGACCAAACAAGCTTAAACTCTAATACATACTTCAAGTCATCAATCAAATAGTATGAATGTGTCACACATAAAACACTAATTTTTCCCTAAGGGTCGTGCATAAGTGGTACTACCCTAAGGAATTACAAACCAAATCAAAAGCACTCAACAATTTTACTAGTACTAAAGACTTAATGTTTAAATATGACACAAATGATTAACATACAAAGATGATATGAATTAGAAAAGATGGACGCCTAACCAAAGCAGCAAGTAAACATTCTAAAGCTCACATAAACACCTCCCAAAGACGCAGGAAGAATTGCAAAAGAAACATGCAAGGGAAGGCTAAAGAAGTTATACAAAGATCAAACTAGTTCATAAGAACTACCAATAAAGACTATAGCCTTAAGACTCACTTATTGCAACAAGATAAATCTATATTCAAGTAAGAATACAGTTAGAAGACATTCTTTAAAGTTACAAATAAACACGTGGCATCACATGGAAATAATACTCAAACAACTAATCAATCCAAGTAATGAAGGAGAAACATCTTTTTAAACATTACAATGTAATCAAAAGTTGGGGAGCATGTAAGTTTCAATTGAAACAAGGTAGAGAACATCACAAGTCAGTAGTCAACCCATGATCATTGATATCAAACAAAACTTACAAAAAATATCATGATTAAAGCAAACTATGTGCCAAAATTAGGTCAAACAATCAATTGAGAACTTAGAGGTCAAGAATCATAATACACTAAGCACGTGACTCAATTATGGACTCGACATCAAGGTAAGAGCTACATAAAAATGTTAACATGTTAATCAAAAGGTTAATTAATCATTTACCAAAGTATTGGGAACCATAGAAAAAGAATAAACTCTTAGCTAGGTAAACAAGTAGACAATTATCCATTTTTGTGTGACCACAAAAAAAAATTCAAACAAATGTCTAAAGAGACCCCAAAAATGATGGTATTTAACCACAACTCATGTTATTATATATATTATCATGTCACAAAAAATCCCTAAGCCATTGCACAAGTGCAAGCTTAAAAATCAAACATTTAGACAAACATGTGTTTCCAAAATAGTCATGCATCAATCTGTCACAAAAACATGTATAAAAATGATTAAGGATCCATCAAAATAAAACTAAAATCACAAGAAAACCATGAGCAATCAAAGATGTGAACATGGCAAAAATATTGTAGAAAAATGAACTTATACAAGACTTCAAACTAAAGTCACAAGCCAAAGGCATTTAACAAAACTACACTTCACAATTTTGATCCAAACTTCTATTAAAATAAATAGAAAAAATTAATAAAAATAGTCACAAAATACTTTGAGCTCTCAAGTAATAAAAATTGGTTTCACAAGCTAATTTGTACAAAACATCAAAAAATGGATACAAAAGCCCGGGGGTGTATTGCCTAATTTAAGAATTAAATGCCAAATAAATGGGCTTAGAGGGGGGGTGCCAATCACAAGATGCGCGCAGGCCTGACATATTCTTTTCATTGTTATTCAACTTAATTATTATTATTGTTATGTAACAAAATAATCATGCAAGTAATGTCAATTGGTCACACTGGAATAAAATAAACGCATGAAGAAATACGCATGGGCCAATGGAGTGAGGGCACCTCACGTGTTATGGAGCTACAGTGCCTAGGTTTGTTGGGGTGTTGTGAGAGAATGAGGGGTGGTTGTGGTTTAAGATGAGAGAGAAGAGAGAGTTTGTTATGGTGAGAGAGAAGAGAGAGTTTGTTGTGGTGTTGTAACTAATTTTTTGTTATTGATCTATATTTCACTCTCAAAATGATCATGATGTTGTTATATTGATCTACAGCAACCATATAATGCCACTCACACACCAAAATGCGTTATGATGTAATGTGTAACCAAATTATGAGATCAAAGTTCATGGCCATGCAAATACTTTCATAAGCTCATATCTTCATCTATAAACCTCTCCATGATGAGGTTTTAATGTCATTGCAAAGAGGAAACTTAATAGAACTTTTTTGTGTTAGTATCGAGTTGAAGAAATGATTGAAACCCCTTTAAAAATGGCCTTGAAGTTCTGAGATTAAAACTGATGGAAGCATATAAATTTTTTTAAAATATGGTATCAAGTTGCCAACCTCATCTTCCCAACTTAATGAACCTCTAACTTTCTTCATAATGAACCAAATGAAGTGTTATTGGTATCATGGAAAAGAGAAAACATGATAGAGTAACTTTGTAGTTGGACATATCTTGAGAAAGTGAATGGATCATCATGAAAGATCCTCCTAAAGTCAAACAATTGAACATCTTGCAAACTCTTGGGATTTTACTAAGTGTTGGGTCTTTTATTAACATAAATTCACCAAATTCTGCTTTTCATATCTTTTAACCCATGGTTCAAATGAATTTGATTTCTTATACAAAGATATAGTAAGAAACTATTTAAACATCTTTATAGTTGAGCTTGTCTTGAAATGATGTCTGGATCATCATGATTTTTGACCTTAAAGTCAGAGACTTAGTCACTTTGAAACTAATCAGGATTTCACTAAGTACCAGATTCTCCAATTTAATGAATCCATGACTTCCCTCTTGAATATCTTACCATCTATGGGCTTTTTGAAGACGACCACTCAGGGACAAAAGATGATGTATGAAAATTCCTCTTTCTAATGATTCTGAGTTTGCCAATTTTAAACCATAAATGAGTGAGATATAAATCTACAAAGTTGGCATCATGAGCATAAAAATCCTTAAAACTTAGAAAAAGTTTCTAAGTGCAATATTACTTCAAATGCAAGAAATCTCACTTTTGACTTTTTCCTTTGACTTTTTCCCATAAATGACCATGTTTCCTCACATTTTAACTTTTGACAATGATTTTGACCAAAAATTTCATTTGGTCAAACTTTTGATTTTTGTTGACATTTGCTTACACACATTCAAATCCTTTCCTATACATTCAATCTTAATTCTCTAATAAAATGTAAAGATCCATAGGCCATATATGTATACTTTGAGATAAGGATAAGGCCATGGAATCACATTAAGCTTGTAGAATCAACCACAATATATTCTTAACACAAACCCTAATTTATATAAAAAAGATAGGAGATGATGATTGATGTATCAAAACCCTAATTCAATTAAGATGACTTGAAGACCTCTTGAACTCACATATCTTGTGACTTGCGATGATGTTTATAATGGAGAGATTTCTAATATTCAACCCTTTTAGATCAAGTTTCTTCTCTTGAGTGGTACACACTCACCCAGTCAAAACCTCTGATTCCATATCATTGAGTTAATGCAATACAAATGATGGGTATGATGATGAACATAAGCTATTTTTTTTATAAATACGAAGGTATATTTTGGAGTGCAACAACTGCCCCTATTCAATCATCTTGGACCTGAAGGTGAGACAGGCAAGGTCTTTCGAGCATTCGAGGTAGAAGGAGATTGAATACCAAAAGAACAGTAAAATTTGAGCTCTGGGTGCAATCACGGGAAATTAGATGTGTGTATATTGCTTTTTATTTTTAGAAGAAGACTACACGCAAGTGGAGGTTTAAATGTAAGAGACTAACCGAAGAGGACTCGTAGGGGGGATGTTATTGATAGAAATGGATTTAGGAAATGTACACGACCGGAGGAAGGTACACAAGGAATACTAGCTGGTGGAAGACCTCTATAGAAAGAACGTCGATCAAATGTGAACTTTAACAATGAGAAAAGACCAGTCAGAGGGGACTCTAAACAAATGATTAATATTGTTGGAAATCTAGGCGGTCGGAGGCGGGTACACAAGGAATGCTAGCCAAAGGTATATTCCTATAGAAAGAATGCCGATTAAAGGCGAACTTACAACGAAAAGAGACATGTCGAAGGGGGCTCTTAACAACCAATGCTTGGAAATGTACACAGCCGGAGGCAGTTACACAAGGAATACTAGCCGGAGGTGGATTCCTACAGAAAGAACGTTAATTGAAGGCGAACTTACAATGAAAAGAGACCACCCGGAGGGGGCTCTTAACAACCAATACTATTGGAAATGTACGCGGTCGGAGGTGGGTACACAAGGAATACATGCTAAAGGTAGATTCCTATAGAAAGAACGTTAATCGAAGGTGACCTTACAATGAAAAGAGACCAGCCAGAGGGGGATCTTATCAACTAATACTATTGAAAATGTACACGGACGGAGGCGGGTACACAAGGAATACTAGTCGGAGGTATAATCCTATAGAAAGAACGCCAATCAAAGATGAACTTACAACAAAAAGAGACCAGACGGAGGGGGCTTTTAACAACCAATACTATTTGAAATGTACACGGACGAAGGCAAGTACACAAGGAATACTTGTCGGAGGTAGATTCCTACTGAAAGAACGCCGATTAAAGGCGAACTTACAACGAAAAGAGACCAGCCAGATGTAGACTCTTAACAAAGATATCAATAAACATTGGAAATATATGACAGGCCGAGGAAAGACATATACATGAAAGATACCAATAGACATTGGAAATATATGTAAGGCTGAGGGAAGTTATAAAGATGAAAGATACCAATAGAAATTGGAAATATATGTCAGGCTAAGGGAAGGTGTATATATAAAAGATACCAACAAACATTGGAAATATATGTTAGGCCGAGGGAAGACATATAAATAAAATATACCAATAAACATTGGAAACATATGTAGGACCAAAGGAAGACATATAAAGGAAAGATACCAATATACATTTGAAATATATGTCAGGATGAGGTAAGACATATAAAGAAAAGAGACCAACCGAATGGGACTCTAACAAGGACACTAAATAAATATGGATTTAACTGGGGGTATAGATAGACATTGAATCTGAACAGAACATCGGTCAAAAGTGAACTTATACCGGTAAGAGACCAACCGAAGGGGACTCTTAGACAAGGTTTTCATACCTAAGTTGAGATTTTAATAGGGTTATAATATTTGCAAAATCACAAGAATTACATTATCCCTCGGGCCAAAGGCGGTGTATAATTCCTCAAGAGTGACAATTATCTAAACTGGAAAACACTAAGCTAGGTCACTCAAATAACTTAGAAGAAAGAAAGGTTAGACACCAACTCTTACTCGCACTCTAACTGCAAAGAGCAGACTGTCATACCCCAAATTTTCCCTCCTAATTTCTAAATCTTTCATCCCTTATTAAAATTCAGAATTATCATTTGCTTGAGGTTTAAATTCATAAAGGGGGGGGGGGGGGGGGGGGGGTTGCCTTATTAAGAAATTAATGGGTTTTTGTTAATCAGAAAAGCCCATGTAAATTTTTAAGTCCACGGATGTTTCACTTGATAAAAAGAGTGCACATGTTAAGGGCTTAGCATCCAATTTGTTAAGCCCATTGCGTTTTTGGTGCAAGGTTTTTGTTCCATTTTTAGCCTAATTTAAAGGGGGTTTATATTGTTGGACCTTTCTAAATCATAAAGGACCATGAAGAATTGAGGGCCCATTCTATCCCTTGCAAGGGGAGGGGGTGTGTTAGTTAAATTATATTTGGCCCATTTAGAAAGGAAGGTGTACTGGGTTTTTTTTTTTTGGTTAAGTGGACCGGCCTACTAGAATGTTGGGGAACTGTTTTAAATAAAGGTGAAGGGTGTATGTTTTTGATCAAAGGGACCTATAACAAATCGTTTGTGAAAACCGATTAATAAAAATGAAGTGGCTCATTCAGTTTTTTGGTTAGTTTTGAAATTTGTTTTGTTTTACATTATTAAAATTATTATTTTTTAACTTAATTAAAAAAAAGACATTTGTTTTAGTATTTGGAAACGTTAACTAAAAGGCATCCAATCGCATAGTCCAAATCTAAACAGGCCCAAAACTGGAGCGGTTACAATTCAATCCAAAGCAAAATAGAAAAATGCTTGTTCAAAACAAAAACAGACATTGTACAAATTATGAAATAAAAACACACTTTTTAAGACTAACAAACATTGTTCAAATAAAAAAAAAATTCTTTCAGTGATTGTCTAGAACGCAAACCGAATCAAAATCAAATCAGATCTAATAAAAAATTTACACAATATATCAATACAAAATAAAAACATTTAAAACCAAAATCATAATCGAATACAGATTACAACAAAATCATAAAACTAATCTCTAATTTTGCTAATCCTATGAAAAATAACGAATCTCATAAACTAGCTTCCCAATATATCTAAAAACTAACGCTATAAATAATACCTAATTTCTAAAAGAAAAGGGGAAGAAAAATTAAGAAGAGAAAACTTTACAAAACTAAAAAGTTTATAGAGGGGAAGATTGAAGAAGAAGGAGTAGAAGAAGAAGGTTGAAGAAATCCATTAGATCCGGCCACCGAAGCTTCAAAGAATTTACTCTTTATAATAGATCTATGGTTTCAACATCTGAAACACTTGCCCTCCTTGAACCGCAGCCGCTACTTCATCCGGGGCCTTCATCATCCTCACCGTCACCTCATACCTACGAACAGAATGAAAAGAAGGGAGATTAGCGAAAGGGTAAAGAATCGAAACAAACGTAAAATCGCATAAGAAGTAACAAAACACTTAGCTTTTGATTTTCTTCATGATTCATACTGCTGCGTGGGGATTTAGGGGGTTTAAAGGTCAAATTTGGGTGGTTAAGGCTCGCCATCACCGCTAGGGTGCGGCGGCTAGGGTTTTGTTTGTTTTGGTGAGAGAAGAGAAATGTGAAGATGGTTCAGAGAGAGAGAGAGATAACGAAATAAAAAAATGACTTAATTGTTTTGTAAAAGAAAAATATATTAGGTTTAGTAATCTGATGCGCGTCATCCCACAATAATCATTGTATTCCATCAATCATAACCGAACAATCTCAATCAAACCATTACAGACATGTGCTCCCACGGTAGCACCATACGACCCCACGCATGGAGTCAAAACGAACTCCCAAACATTCTGGGCCAGGCCCATTACCAAACCCACCCCCCTTGTTTTGTTTTTGCCAATCGCGTGAAGAATTCATCTGCCTTAGCCTAATGGGCCAAGTCCAAAATATGGATTTGGGCCCCTACTGATCACACCCCCTTGCTTTGCTAACCTAGTCAAACCAACACCCTCTATGCGTTGGGCCTGTATTCAATATCTGAATTTAGGACCCCGCTATGCACACCCCCTATTTTACTAGCCCAACATTATTTGCACCCCCCGTGTTTTTTTAATCATTTTATTTTATTATTTTACTTATAATTATTTTTATATCTTGATATATTATTTTATTACTATTATAAATCAATTTTTTTTTTCTAAAAATGCATCCAAATATTTATTTATTTTATTGCATCAATTTTATTTTTTATCATGCATTAATAAAGACGTTTTTGTAATTAATATACTAAAAATATTTAACCAACTCCAAATCATATTTATTAATCTAAATTAAACAACAATTAATTTTTGAAAAGGGTTACAAATATATGTCAATTAACTGCTCACTTCGTCTAACAATCTCCTCTATTCATACATCTAGACTAAGTACACAGGAAATGCAAATATCTTCGTAATCCATAAAAAACACCAACCAACCGCGAAATATGAATTGGGACTCTGATTCCTCATACGAGGGTACGTAGGCATACGACTAAAATCGTGAAGAGTTCCCCTAATAAACATTAAAACCCTATTTCTTAAAGATCACACTTATAACCTTTGTATCCTTGTGAACAAGGTAGATAAGGGGTGCCTAACACCTTTCCTTCGTCTAAAACCGAGTCAAAAACCTATAATCTCTAACTTTTTAGGGTTAACGTTATATTCCGTTCCTTAAGATAAAAATTAAGGATGGAAAATCTTATTTTAAAACCAGTTACAACAGCTGGCGACTCTGTTAGGGACACAACCCTAGGTCCAGAAGCCTTGTCTTTTAGTTTTAAGGTTTTTTAGTTTTTTATTTCTTGCTTATTTAATTATTTATTTATTTTTGCTCATTATACTGCTTATTATTTTTATTCATTATATTATATTCATCTATGGCGAGATTTTATTATTGCAAAAATATTTTCAAAAAACTATAGAAAGAAGGTTCGTCTATTAGCCAAGGGGATATGTAACACCCCAACTTTTAGAAGTTATTTATTTAATGAATTATTAGGAGTGTTTACAAATAATTTATGTTTTATAGGATTATATGTGTGATGTATTGGCATATGATTGCTTATGATATGAAACATGTGATATGAATGAAGGGATTAGAAGCATTGGAATAATTAGATGGTTATTTGGTAACTATTTGAGTTATTACCTAGAATAGAATAATAGGAATAATTATTTAAATAGAGTTATTTTAGTTAGAGTGGCATGTTGGTAATTAGTAGGAAGAGTGAAGACGTGGTGGTAAATAGAGGGTGACTAAGTGAGGGCAATTGAGGAAGAAGTTAGGGGTCCTTGTGATAATAGAGAAATATAGAGAGTGATACGGTTCATTCTGTGCGATAGAAATATTGGGAGAAGAGCAAGAGAAGAGGCTAGAGCACAGAGGGTTGGAGAATCACTGTAAGAGGCACAAAGAACATAATCAGTCACTCGAAATAATAAGGTAAGGGGTTTTTATCTGATTATTATGTTTGATCTAAGTGGTAGATAGTTGTCGGATTTGGCCCTCAGTATTGACAATGGTGATTTGATGTTGTTGGATCAAGATTTGATGGAATTGTGATGATGGATGATCCGTAATTATTGTATAATTGAGGTATTTTATCAAATTGTTGTTATATGATGGTTGCCCATGATTGGATAGTATTTTATGGCCTATAGCATACTGAAATCGCAGGAAAAGTTGTCTAAAACAATGCATAATTTCAAAACAGCAAAACCCTGTTCATATAGGATCGCCGGGCGGCGGGTTTTGTATCGCAAGGCGATGGTGTTTCTCCAGGCGAAGGTGGGGAAATCCAAGGAAGGAAAATGGGGTGTTGGTTTCTTTGATGTGTTGTCGGGCGATGTATGGGTTTCCCCGGGGCGATGGGAGGCAGATCTGGAATGTTGGATTGAAATCTAGAAACGAGCATAAATTAGTTCTAGAGCTCAGAATGAAGTGTCGTTCGAAGTTGTGTGTAGCTAACTTAGTATTCTATAATTAGGTGAAATAAAACGAAGACTTAGGAGTATTTTAATGAGAAAAAAGGTAGAGTAAGAATAGACTCCCCATGTTGAATTGTAATGACGATTTGTTTAACTATGGTGATATGTTGTTATTATGATTATGTGATTATGTTCTGACGATGTCTTGATTTCATGAGTATACACGATGATTATATGAGTATACATGATTATGTTTATGTATGATTTTGATTAATACATTAATGATGAAAGATATTGTTGTACCCCAAAATTTTCCCTCCCATTTTAACTTAAGACATACTCCTAGAGATCCTTAATTACTCAAGGTTCACCAAGAATTGACTAGACAATTCTCTTACTAAGGCAATGAACCCCTAACTAGGGTTTCAATTTTCATCAACATGGTTGATCTCCAAAGATCCCAAATGTTCTCCATTGTCCTAATATGTCATCAAGGTCATCCATGCCAAGTTTCATGCCTTGCTCAAAAATTTTGCTCAGTCAATTGCCAAAGTATTGGAAAATCAACTATGTTAGGTCAAAAGTTAAATGTGGCCCATGTACAGTTAAACTTCAATATTTTTAGTCAACATCAATTTTTTTAAGTGATATCCATCATTTGATCAAGGATTGATCATGATTCCTCAAGAAATGCTCCTAACCCATCAAAAGTCAGAAGTGATAAATTAGGGTTTCTATAGGAAAATCAACCAAACTTTGACCAAGCATAACTTTCTCATACTTTATCAGAAATTTTCCAACCAAAGCTCTTTTTTAAGAGATCCAGTTTCGTACAACTTATCTTCATCCCTCCAGTTCCAGAAATGCTCCATTTGAAAGATATAAGCTTATACATTATAGGTCATTTTTAGAAAGTCAACAAAAGGCACTTTTTGTCAAGACCATTTACATCAAGATAAAATCTTCAAATGCAAAATTGATCAAAATAGGGATTGAAGTAGACATTTTGGGCTTTCCAAAAAGTAGGATATCATACTCATGAGATAAAATTTGAGCAAGTTATGGCTTTCCCAAGTTGGGAAAATTTGGGAATTTTCAAGAATTATGCATTGAGCAAATTTGAAGTTTTAAGGCAAGGGCTCAATTTCTTGGACTTCAAGCATATTACTAAGTTTATATAGGACCTCTAAAATTATTCTTGCCATGCCTTGCATTTGCTAACTATTTTACTCATTTGAAATAAATATAAAATAAAATGTATAAAATAATTGGAAACGGGCTTTGAGCTTTGGGTTGATGTTTTAGACAACCTAGGCCCATAAAATTTCGTGCAAAAGTGTCCACATTCATTCAAATTCAAAAAATGACAAGTTTCCTTGTTTTTGGCCAAAGTTACAAATTTCATTCATGACTTTGAAACGTTTGCTTTAAGGTTGTTTAAGTCTTTGTTTTCTTGTCTCCTCATTCCTCTGTATATAAACAAGCCTCTAGCAACCATTTCAGGATGCCTATACAGCCTAGAGAGAGCTCTACCATTTTTGCAAAATTATCAAAAGCGGTAAAAATTTGAAACCCAGTTTGCAGGTACTTTTGGTCCGAACTAGTAATCATACATTACTCTTGAGGTTCCAAGGGACTTGTTCCAACCATCCTTAAAGCTTGCAAGGTCCCAGATCACCGGATCCAAGCTATCACCATTTTGGTAATCTTTAATTTGAATCTCTATTTTTATTAATTGTTGAATATTCTAATGTGTGCATATGATTTCCTCGATATCCTTAGAGCAGGTTAGGGGAATTACATGGAATGCATGACGTCTAGAACATGAGATATCATGTACCATCAAGTACTTCCCACACTGGATCCAAGGATGGATCTGGGCTTCACAATCGAGGCTTAGCGAAATTTCAATTGCACCCCCCCCCCATTTTACATCAGCCGTCAAGCTCAATTCCTTTTCTATTTGCTTTATAATAATAATAAAAACTCACAAAAAATTTTAGGCTTAGAATTTTTTTAATTAAATAATTAATTTCTTTTTAATTAATTAATTAATTAAAACTGCAACCTTTTTCTTAATTAAAAATGAATTAGAATTTAAGTCTAATTACTTTCTTTTCATAATAAAAAAAACCACAAAAAAGGCTTAGTTTATTTTTCTTAATTTAATTTTCTAAGTAGACTTTAGGATAATTAATTTAATTATTTTTCTTAAATAAAAAACAACAAAAAAAGGTTTTTCTTATTAGGTTTTAGAAGAACTTTCAACCTTTCACGCGTTATTTATTTTTCGCATCTTTTATATTCATGTAACTGTTATACGGGGTGTAATAGTTATTAGGAATTTACTTTATTGCTTTATTTTCTATTCCCCATTTGGTTTGGAATGTAAATATCCCCCTCCCCGAAGCCATGTAATAGTCTAGATTTATACTTTCCGCATTTTATTTTTCTGTATATATAGTTGTTAGTAACTTAGGCGTGCTTGACAAGATAAAGTCAATTAACCATTAGATCACTAACCTCAAGATAATATAACTGAAAAAACACACTTCTGACACTTGCATCCTTAGGGTACTCCTCACATGGTTGCCTCGAAAATGGTCATGTCCCTCGAGTGTAGGGATATCTTAGCAAAGACCCTCAATTCTAAAGTTATCATAAAGATCATGGTCCCTAAACGTCCCTCGAGTTGCCTACGAGAAAAATGATCTTGTCCCTCGATGTTGCATATATGATGACAGTCCCTTCGAATGCTAAGATATCCTTACATGTTGCCTTCAATGACCATAACGTCCCTTTCGATTGTCCCTCAACATCCGATGATAGGACTACCTACTCACTAATAGTATGATAGTTGTGATACCGTGGCCAGAACCGGGACTTGGTTTTCCTTTTTTAGGGATTGCTGGTTTGCGTTTTGCGTTTGTGTTTGCAAAATGTTGCGGTAAGCAAGAATCGCCACCGACTTTTATTTTATCCAACAAGGAAAGGAAAAAAGCACAGAAAAATTCCTTTTTCGAGATATTTTTGAGTACGAGGGGTAGATTATAGAAAGGGAAGTTATTAGCACCCTTTCTATCCGTAGTTATCTACGGGCTCTTAGGTACTTGCTCATCATTTTCAAAATTGTTTTCTTTGTGTTTGTGTGATTTGAAAAGCTTTTGTTTTGACTTCAATTTAACTCTTGCTTCTGTCTTCAAGAGTGTAATGAAGTGTTTTGAAAAAACTTTGTTTGTAAAGTAGTGTAAGGGTGAAAAAGTTTGTTTTGTTTGAGCAAGTACTTAAGAACTAATCTACCTACTCGTAAAAAAAATAGTTCTATGCTTGTTTCCTTTAGAAAATTCTATCTCACTATTAGTGAGTAGGTAGCATCGTCGTTGGAGTTTTGAGGGTCAATTCGAAAGGGACGTACGGTCACTAAAGCAATGTTAGGACGTCTTAGTAATAACCCTAATGTCTTAGATCAATTATTCGAGGAAACAATATTCGAGGCAACTTTCCGAATCAGGACTTTGATCTTTGTTTAGACAAAAGGACGACCACTAAAGCATCCTATACTCAATGACCGTTTACCGAAGGCAACAAGGTGGGAGTGTACCCTAAGAGTGCGCATGTGCGAGTGATTCAATTTCAGATTATTTATCTTTGCACATTTTAAGGTTATCTAACTGTTTTAAAGTTTATCATACATTCTTGTCATGTAAACCCTAATTATTCATACATTTAACAGTTTGATATTTTGCGGAATTTAAAATGCAGAAATTAAACTACGCTATTACAAGGCTTTGGGTATTTACATAGCCAAAAATAAACCCTTTGAAAATAAAGCGATAAAAGTAAAGACCTAATTAAATATTACAACTAAATTGAAAGACAAGTAAAAAGTAAAAATAAAGAAGAGAAAAGACTTCTTCGATCCATGCCATGGACTCATTTGATTCACCCTTCTTTGGCCTTCTTTCGATTGAGCCATGGAATGGGTGTGAGTAGCCTTCGATTGGGCTTGAGAATTGACGTGGCAAGCTTTGATTTGAACCTTTTCCTGCCTCCTTCGATTGGGTTTGGGAAGGATATGGGTAAACTTCGATTGCAGAGAGAAAGGGGGGCTTCGATTCAGAGGAAGAAGGTTGCCTTTCGATTCTATGAAGTGTGTTGTTGGAAAGGCCTGAAGGATCACCTGTGGAGGAACTGCATCTGCAAAAATATGTTAGCAAAATAAAACGCATGACCTGGGTATCAAAACCCAGGTCCTTCGATCCTGCGCGCTGGGTCTTTTTAGGCTATATCCGTTGCAAGTGTTAGCAACAAAAAACATGATCTGGGTGCCAAATCCAAGCCCTTTGATTATGTCTAGAATGACAAATCGAATGAAACAACAAATATGGATGTGTTATGTAAATACAAAGTTTGACATTTTACCCTCTCTTACCAGTAGTTGGAACCTTCGATTTGGCACTTTCTGGATGTGGGTACCTTCGATTTGGGATTTCTGGATGTGGATACTTTTGTTGAAGGGTTGCTTTGGCTTGGATTACTTATGAAAATGTTGACAACCTTTGGTGGGTTTGTGGGAAGCGTATCCCAAAATGTCCTTGTCCCTCTGTAATGTGTCATTGGCCTCGTATTTATAGGAGTGTGAGGGGGAATGAAAATGGAAAGGGACAACCATTTAACCAGGCCTTTAAAGTCATGAGACAAGAATCAGACATATTAAAAGATTTCCTTTTTTAAATATTCATGTCTCTTTGGAATATTGAATGAACCTGGACACCTTTGATTTTCGAATGCCTTCAGGCCATGCTCTTCGATTGGTCTTGAGTTGCCTCCTTCGAATGAACTTCTTATGTACCCTTCGAACGGGCCTTCTGAATGCTTCTTCAAATGGACCTTTTGAGTACTTCATCGAATGGACCTTTACATGTTCTTCGAATGGACCCTTACATGTTCTTCGAATGGACCCTTTGAATGCTTCTTCGAATGGACCTTTACCTGTTCTTCGAATGGACCCTTTGAATGGTTCTTCGAATGTACCTTTACATGTTCTCCGAATGAGTCATTTACATGTTCTTCGAATGAGCCTCTTGCCTGGTGTGCTGGAAAGTTGAGGGTCCTTTTCCTTTGTGAATCGAAACAAACTTGTAGGATATTCTTGCCTCGTGAGTCGACGGTAAGCCTGAAGTAGTTAATGCATAGTCGAAGCATTGTGAAATTGACTTGATCGAAGGGGGTCCAACGCTCAATCGATGACTTGCGGACCAAAGCTTGATCGAAGGGTTCCAAACACCTAATCAAAGCTTACTAATCAAAGCCCGATCAAAGAGTGCCAAATTCCCAATCGAAGACTAGTGAGTGAAGCCTGTATCGAAGGATTTTGGATACCCAATCGAAGACTTTTCCCAGATGCCAATCGAAAGACACTTTGTTCATCTTCAAAAAACTTTATTTTCGTTAGGCAAGTGTTTGTGATCAACCATGTAAGGGAAGACCTTTGAAAACATGAGAGGGAAAATTTTGGGGTACAACAATAGCACTATCTAAAGGAAGGGAGGAAAAGAATGTCCTTTTTCGAGTAGGTAGATAACTGTTAAGTACTTGCTCAAAACAATTCATTTTTACAACACACTTTTCAAAAAACTATTTTAAAAAATGCTTTATCACACTCTTGAGGACTGATACAAGAGTTACCATAAAGAAAAAAAAAATTTCAAAATACACAAACACACAAACAATTTTCAAAATGAGCAAGTACCTAAGAGCCCGTTCAAAACCACTGATGGAAAGGGTGTTAATACCTTACCTTTCCATAATTTACTATCCTTACTCAGAAAATATCGAAAAGGTCTTTTTCTGTTCTTTTCACCCTTTCCTTTGTTGGATAAACGAAAAGTCAGTGGCGACTCTTTCTTACTGCAACATTTGCGAACAAAAAACGCAAACCAGTATTAGTAGTCGGTTCTGCCACCGTATCACAGAACTGGCGAATTTGCTGGAGATTATAATAAAGTGGGGTTTACCTTAGGATCTATATCATATCTAAATTGTTGGCTTTACTTTTAAGGGATTCTTTGGGTTATTATAGATCCTAAACCCGGATCTAAGGAAACCTGTTCGGTAAGTAGCAATAGATGGTGGAAACTGTGCAGGGTATACCGACACAGTTGAAGCGATGGCTACGTTGATGCGACACTTTGGTTGGTACCGGTATCCCTTGAGTTAATCAAGGAGAATACGAGGCCGCTGCGTGGTGTTATAAAGCGTCAAATGACCATAAAACCTTTAAATGAACAACTTGGGCATTAGGACGTAGTGAGATGGCCGTCTTTGGTGTATTCCCAAAGTCGACAGATACTCGATGCTACACTCATTAAGATTTGACTCCTGAGTTTTGTTTGGTTGCGAGTCAGTTGCCTATCGAACGAATCTTGTGGGAAAGATCAGTCATATTGATTTCCCTTATAACCCGGTTACTATTTATAGGACAGGTTGAACCAATCCAACTTCAAGAGGGTACTACCTTAAAACCCATGCAAGCCTTAAACTTAAGGTCTTTTTTGTGATTTCTTAGCATAATTATACACATCATAACATCATGCCACAACATTTCCTTAACCATTTTGAGGATCTCAAGGGTTTGTGATGCAAGTTATGGTAAATCATACGTCTAGAATGGGGCAAATGGGAATTATTTTCCTCTATCCAATGCCGTCGAAAAATCAAAACTCAACAACTTGAGTCAAGGGCTATGACACACTTGATATGGTGAGCTTGACTCTCGTAGAAGGACACTCAATGATACGAAGTTATTCAATCAAGGCTGGAAATTTCAACTTCTGATATTTTTTTGGTTACCCCGCGAGATCCTTGAAAATATTGTATACAGATATCATACATATCATTGCATAAGCAGGTGTCATAGCAGGTTTCTCATTCTCTTCGTTGTTTATTTCAGCAATGGCTCTAGAACAAACTGTGAAAGATCGACATACTCAGAATGCCCAGTTTCAACAGATGATCATGGCTCTGACCAAGGGGCAAGAACTGAAAGCCATGCTTGTTAAAGAAAAGAAGAAGCCAAGAAAACCAATTGGTGTGGTGAACTTGGGAAGAAGGATCAGAGGACCAGTGCAACAAGCCTCTGAAGTGATAACTTCATCAAAGGAAGGAAACAATCAAGAGGAGGAAACAAGAGAGGAAGAATCCAGTCCAAAAGAATCAGATGATTAATCTGACTATGATGAGGAACATTATCCTTGTACTGATGAAAAATACAAATAGGTGGAGGATCGTTTGAATTCCATGGAAGTACCGAAGGTACCAGGTCTGGATTTTTAAGAACTCGGTTTGGTTTCTGGGGTTGTCATCCCGCAAAAGTTCAAGGTGCCAGTGTTGGCCAAATATGATGGGGTTACATCTCCCAAGATGTACCTTCAATCTTATGTGAGGAAGATTCATCCTCACACTGCTGACAATGACTTATGGGTCCACTTCTTTCAGGATAGTCTATCCAGAACTCAACTAGAATGGTTCTACCAGCTGGAAAGGGCCAACATCCGTAATTGGAAAGACCTGGCTGCTTCTTTCTACAAACAGTATCAGTACAATGTTGACCTTGCTCCCACCTGTACACAACTCTCAACGTATGTCTATGGGTTCGAGAGAGGGCTATAAAGACAATGCTCAAAAGTGGAGGGACTTAGCAGGAAGAGTCCAACCCCCCTGTCTGATAGGGAGTTAATGGATATGTTTTGGGGTACCCTGTCTGGTCTGTTTTCCAATCACCTGATTGGAAGCTCTACAACGAGCTTCACTGAATTGATCTTGATGGGAGAAAAAGTGGAAGCTGGAATTAGGAGTGGTAAGATCCAGAAGGATGCGTCCTCCAGTGCAGCAAGGAATCCATTTTCTTAGAAAAAAGAGGTTAGTGCTGTGTATAACCAAAGGAATCAGGATAGAACTGATCTCCGTCCAGTGGTAGGGGATGTTATGATCTCTAAACATGCACCTACTCAACAAAGGAACAATCAACCGAGAGCAGGAAGGCCCTGTGAGACAATTCACCCGGATAAATATGACTTTATCTCAAGTCTTACCTCAATTACTGAAATCTAATTTGGTAACCTTGCGGGAAGCTCCGAAGAATCCCAACACTTCCTCTCCCCATTACAATCCAAATGTTTGTTGTGCTTACCATTCAGAAAGTCCAGGCCATTATACGAACGACTGTTGGGATTTGAAAAACAAGGTGCAAGACCTTATTGAAGCATATGAGATTGAATTCGATGCTCCGGAAACTCCCAACGTCATAACTGCACCCATGCCCAAGCATGGCTCGGAATCAATGTTATTGATGTTGTCTCCACCACAGCAGATGCTGACAATGACTATGATGTGGATAGCTGGATCTTCCCTACTACCAACGGTGGACCCAGTAACTGGACGACAAAGGACTTTGTACCAATTACTTTTATTTAGAAGTAATTGTCTTTCTTGCTTTTTGGATATGTAATAAACAATATAAACTTTATGGCCATGTGTCTTACCCGGGGCACATTGGTTTATTTGTGAGGGTTATCATGTTTCATTTTCATATGGCATTAATAAAGCATTGGACGTTTATGCATACAATTTTGCGCTCTTTGTTTTTCTTTTCTGTTTTTACTTTGTCTATACAGCTATGCTCTTACACACACTCATGTATCAAACTACAGATCCATATCCACTATGGATCCCATTGATAATAGTTTTGCTATTGCCGGTTATGACTTTGAAAATACAATCAACCAAGCTGAGAATGAAGGTGACGTAGATTGTGTGGTACCCGGAGAACTTGCCAGACTGTTATAGCAGGAAGAAAGGGCTATACAGCCTCATGAAGAGCCAGTTGAGACAGTGAATTTGGGCACAGGAGAACAGAAAAGAGGTCAAGATAGGTGCAAATATGGAGCTTCATGTCAAACAACGTTTGATTTAGATGTTGCATGATTATGTTGAGATCTTTGCTTGGTCATATGAATACATGCCAGGACTAGACACGGATATTGTGGTTCATCGTCTGATAACTAAAGAAGATTGCCCTCCTGTAAAGTAGAAGGTCCATCGCATGCACCCTGAAATGTCAGAGAAGATCAAATCAGAAGTTATGAAACAGTTCAACACTGGGTTCCTAGCTGTCACTTGTTATCCCCAATGGGTTTCTAACATAGTCTCGGTACCTAAAAAGGATGGCAAGGTACAAATGTGTGTGGACTATCGAGATTTGAACAGGGCAAGCCCCAAGGATGACTTTCCACTCCCCCACATTGACGTTCTGGTTGACAACACTGTGCAGCACAAGATATTTTCCTTCATGGACGGTTTCTCTGGTTACATCGGATCAAGATGACACCCAAAGACATGGAGAAGACAACCTTCATCATACAATGAAGAACTTTCTACTACAAAGTGATGCCGTTTGGTTTGAAGAACACTGGGGCAACCTATCAGCGAGCCATGGCAACTTTGTTCCATGATGTGATTCACCATGAGATAAAGGCTACATTGATGACATGATAGCCAGGTCTCAAACTGAGGAAGAACACCTTGATAATCTACAAAAGTTATTTGATAGGTTGAAGACGTACAAGATGAGGTTAAATCCGAACAAGTTCACCTTCGAGGTAAGGTCTGGTAAACGACTAGGTTTCTTTGTCAGTGACAAGGGCATTCAGGTAGACCCTGCAAAAGTGAAGGCTATACAAGAGATACCAGCTCCTCGCACTGAGAAGGAGGTCAGAGGCTTTTTAGGACGCTTAAATTACATTGCCAAGTTTATTTCCCATTTAACTGCTACTTGTGAGCCAATCTTCAAAATCTTGAAGAAAGATCAAGTGGTAAAGTGGAATGATGAATGCCATACCGCCTACGAGAGAATCAAGGAATACCTTCAAGAACCTCCAATTTTGATGCGTCCGATTGAAGGAAGACCTTTGATAATGTACTTAACAGTGTTAGATAATTTAATGGGGTGTGTGCTGGGGAAGCATGACAAGTCCGGTCGAAAAGAGAATGCCATATACTACCTTAGCAAAAAGTTTATCGACTGTGAGACAAGATACTCACTACTCAAGAAAGCTTACTACGCTTTGGCATGGGCTTCTCATCGACTGAGACAATATATTTTAACCCACACCACTTTGTTGATATCTAAGATGGATTCGATCAAGTACATCTTCGAGAAGCCCGCCCTCTCCGGAAGAATAGCAAGATGGCAAATAATCTTGACCGAATATGATATCCAATACACGACCCAAAAAGAAATCAAGGGAAGTGTACTAGTTGATCATTTGGCTCATCAGGCTGTGGATGACTATCAATCCATGAACATTGAATTGCTAGATGAGAATATTATGTTAGTGACTGACTGTGAAGAACCTGGACCAGATGAAGGACCTGAGGAATGATCCTGATGGACTATGGTTTTTGATGGAGCCTCCAACGCACTCGGCAATGGCATCGGTGTTGTAATCATTTCTCCCGAAGGCTGTCGTACTCCTTTCACGGCTAGATTATGTTTCAACTGTACCAACAACATAGTGGAGTGTGAAGCATACATCATGGGTCTCAAAGCTGCTATCGACCTAAGGATCAAATTCTTGAGTGTATTCGGGGATTCAACCTTGGTAATAAGTCAAATAAAAGGTGAGTGGGACACGAAGCACCCGAATCTCATCCCTTACAAAGAACATGTGCTGACATTGCTTCCACACTTTGAGGAGGTCACCTTCGAACATTTTCCACAAGAAGAGAACCAGTTGGCAGACGCGCTAGCTACTATGTCATCCATGTTAAAGGTCAAGTGGGACAACGAGGCTCCTTATACCACTATTGAGAGGTTGGATGAACCAGCATACTTCTACGAGATTGACACTGAAGAAGTAGTAGAAAAACCTAGGTTCCATGAAGTGAATAGGTATCTTGAGGATCAAGAATATCCTGAGGGGGCATCTGTCAATGATAAGAAGTTTCTTAGAAGGTTCGCCGCAAAGTTCTTCGTTAGTAATGGAATCCTCTAGAAGCGCAACCATGACTCTACTTTACTTCAGTGCATAGACAAGAGAGAAGCAAAGAGGATTATGGAAGATTTACATGAAGGTACCTTTGGCACCCACTCTAGTGAACACACCATAGCTAAAAAGATCCTACGGGAAGGATATTATTGGTCCACTATGGAAGCAGACTATTAGCAGCACTCACGAACTTGTCACAAATTCCAGATCTATACTGATAAAGTACATGTACCTCAGATTCCCTTGAACGTCTTGATGGCTCCCTGGCCCTTTGCAATGTGGGGTATTGACATGATCAGAGAGATTAGACCTACCGCTTCCAATGGGCATCGCTTCATCTTAGTGGCCATTGATTACTTCACAAGTGGGTTGAGGCTGCCTCTTTTGCCACTGTTAACAAGAATGTTGTGGCGTGGTTTATCAAGCATAGCCTGATTTATCGGTATGGTGTTCCATAGAGAATCATCATAGACAATGGTACCAATCTCAATAATACGATGATCACCGAACTCTGTAAACAATTCAAGATCCAACATCATAATTCTTCCCCTTACCAGTCGAACATGAATGGCGCTGTGGAGGCTGCTAACAAGAATATCAAGAAAGTCATACAGAAGATGACAGTGACATACAAAGACTGGCACGAGATATTACCATTTGCTCTTCATGGTTACCGCCCCTCAGCACGTACGTCAACAGGGGCAACACCTTATTCTCTAGTATATGTAATGGAGGTTGTACTACCTATTGAAGTCTAGATCCCTTCTCTGAGGATCATGAAGGATGTGGGTTTGAACGAAGACGATTGAATTCATATTCGACTTGATCAACTGAATCTGATTGATGAGAAAAGGGTTACTGTTGTCTATCATGGTCAAATGTATCAAAAATGGATGATCAAGGCTTTCAACAAAAAGGTAAGACGTCAAGTGTATCAAGTGGGTGATCTGGTAATCAAGCGCATCATACTTCCATAAGGTGATCCCATGGGAAAATGGACTCCCGCGTACGAAGGGACATTTGTGATCAAAAGAATATTCTCCGATGGAGCCATGATTCTAACCACCATGGATGGTTACTACCGTCCTCACCCTGTTAATGCAGACATAGTGAAAAGATACTATGCGTAAATAAAGACCCGCTAGGTTGACTGGCCTTGGAAAAAATAAGGGCATCCCAGTGAACCAAAAGGGTTCGGGCAAAAATTAGAGATAAATACAAAAATAATCTGTACACTCGGCAAGTCGAAAACCTGAAAAGGAGGCTTGGGTAAAAAGGGGTATCCCGGTGGACTGAAAACCCAAAAAGGCGGTCTAGGAAAAAGTTAGGGATTTGAAGTGTACAGCTATATCCCATTGGATCACCTTGTGACAAGACCTCAGTATCAACTACCAAGACTCAAACAGAACCGATCAATCTAGTTATCTCTGGACAAGAAACATAGTGATAAGACGCTCAAGGACATAGGGGCAATAGCAGAATTGAAACTAAATGGGATTATTACACATAGTTGTTTTCTCTTTGTACACTATTTGGTATAGTTCATTATTTACAGTTGTGTTCTCTTACTAGAACATCAGTCTCTTTGTACAAAATGCCTGTTATAGGCAAACTTCAGAAATAAATACAAATCATTCTTTGAAAGTACAAAACTGCTTGTTTTTCTTTTCCTGTTTTGTTTTGCAAAAACGTCCAATGACTTATTTTTGACATACGCATTTAAGTATGATTACTGCTCAAATACTTGCATAAGAAATAGAAAGACAGTTGCTAATTATTTTAAGAAACGAGGCAAAGTCTGAAAAAGAAATTTGTAGTCCCGATAGTTACTCTTTCCAGCTAGTACACGGGCAGAGACAGTTTGTGACGAAGTAACCATTACATACGACCCCGTTACGTCTATGTTCCCTACAGAGCAGAAACAACCAAGTTCTAGTCTCTTTCTTCCCCAAGCAAGAATTACCTACTCCAGCAGAAATCTGTATCCCCCAGCCGAGTTTTACAATTTCAAATAGTTTATGAAACCTCCTCTTAGATAGAGTTTATTTCTCTAACTACGAAAATTCGTTCCCCAACAGAGTTCATTTCTCTAAATCGCTAAAATCTTACAACAAAGCATCCTCCCTCCATGGAGTTTATTCTCAAGCAGAGTCAATCTCTGACAGAACATCCTCAAACAGAAAGAGGAAATCCCCAGCGAATCATTTCCATTCATCATCCCCAATGGAAACGAAGGATTCAACATCCCAACGCTCTTCACCAGCAGTCCGGGATTTACTTTCCCAGACTAGAAAATATCGCAATAGCATCCCATATTCATACATTATGGCATGCGCATACACATCACATACAGTATAATCTCATTTATTTTGAGAACATCATCATAATGCATTTCATACATCATGACATTGCATATGACTAACTCTTTACCTTTTTCAGGAAAAGATCAAATCAACAAACACCGTTGACTACTTATGTGACTTGGTAGTCTTCTCAAAATCTACGTATAACAAAGGGTTATCTCAGGATCTTCCTCAGAAATATGCCTTCACAAGACCTTCTATGGTTCAGTCAAATCAACACTAAGATCTCTCTGATTTCTATTCTAGTTGAAGATATTCCAAGACTTTTTTCTGGTTTAGTTGAATCAACCCTAAGATTATTCTGATTTCCATTCCAGTCAAAGTTAATTAAAGACCTTCTCTGGTTCAGTCATATCGACGCTAAGATCTCTCTGATTTCTATTCCAGTTGAAGATATTCCAAGACTTTAGTCTGGTTCAGTCAAATCGATAATAAGATTCTTCTGATTTCCATTCCAGTAAAATTTAATCCAAGACCTTCTCTGGTTCAGTCAGATCGACACTAAGATCTCTCTAATCTCTATTCCAGTTGAAGATATTCCAAGACTTTTATCTGGTTCAGTTGAATCAATGCTAAGATTCTTCTGATTTCCATTCCAGTCAAAGTTAATTAAAGACCTTCTCTAGTTCAGTCAGATTGACACTAAGATCTCTCTGATTCTTATTCCAGTTGAAGATGTTCCAAGACTTTTGTCTGGTTCAGCTGAATCGATCCTAAGATTCTTCTGATTTCCATTCCAGTCAAAGTTAATTAAAGACCTTCTCTGGTTCAGTTAGATCGACACTAAGATCTCTCTGATTCCTATTCCAGTTGAAGATAATCCAAGACCTTTTTCTGGTTCAGTTAAATCGACACTAAGATTTTTCTGATTCTTATCCAGTCAAAGATAAACCAAGACCTCCGCTGGTTCAGTTCGAATCGACCATTGATTTGTTACTGATTCTTTTCTGGTAAACCTTTTTCTCGTTCAGTTAAATCGACACTAAGATTTTTCTGATTCTTATCCAGTCAAAGATAAATCAAGACCTCTGCTGGTTCAGTTTGAATCAACCATTGATTTTTTACTGATTCTTTTAAGTTTAATCTCATTTCCCCAGTAAGGCACTGTGAAGCCTGGAATACGACCAAATAGCAGTCGGCCTTATTATCCTCAGCAAATCACTATGAAGCCTGGATCCTTACCAGATAGCATATCACTTCCGTCTCTTCAGTCAAGAGATGACTCCCTAGTAGATCAATGGACAACAGAAGCTCCTAGACTCTTTTCCCCTGAAAAACATTCCCCAACAAACTCCTCCTCGGACAACAGGAACAAGAATCCCCACAAAGAGACTCCATACGAAGTCAGCATCTATTTTGGATGGCATCTTTAAGCCCATCTCTGACGACTCTCCATTATATTCCTTAGATGGCATCTTTAAGCCCATCTCCGATAGTCTTATGTCATCTTTTCCAAATGGCATATGTAAGCCCATTCCTGATATTATTCACCAACAATCTCACTTCGGACGAGTGCAAGTTTCCGGGCACTCTAGTGTTCAATCATCTTCCACCTTCAGATCACGAAAGGCAGACAAGTAAATCTACATCCTCAGGTCTAAGAAGATTGAACAGGGGCAGCTGTTGTACCCAAAAATTTGCCCTCCCATTTTCACTCAATACATACTCCTAGAGGTCCTCAATTTCTCAAGGTTGACCAAGAATTGACAAGACAAATTTACTCCTAAGGAAATGAACCCCCAACTAGGGTTTCAATTTTCATAAATATGGTTGAGCTCAAAGGATCCCAAATGTTCTCCATTGTCCTAATATGTCCTCAAGGTTATCCACGCCAAGTTTCATGACTTGCTCAAAAAGTTTGCTCAATCAATTGCTAAAGTATTGGAGAATCAACTATGATAGGTCAAAAGTCTATTGTGGCCCATGTACAGTCAAACTTCAAGATTTTTGGTCAACATAAACATTTTGAAGTGATATCCATTATTTAATCAAGGGTTGATCATGATTCCTCAAGAAATGCTCCTAACCCATCAAAAGCCAAAAGTGCTAAATTAGGGTTTCTATAGGAAAAGTCAACAAAACTTTGACCAAGCATAACATTCTCATACTTTATCAGAAATTTTCCAACTAAAGCTCATTTTTAAGAAAATCTAAAGCCATATAACTTCTCTTCATCCCTCATGTCCAAGTAATGCACCATTTGAAAGATACAAGCTTATACATTACATGTCATTTTCAGAAAGTCAACAAAAGGCACTTTTTGTCAAGACCATTTACATCAAGATAAAATCTTCAAATGCAAAATTGATCAAAATAGGGATTGAAGTAGACATTTTGGGCTTTCCAAAAAGTATGATATCATACTCATGAGATAAAAGTTGAGCAAGTTATGGCTTTCCCAAGTTAGGAAAATTTGGGAATTTTCAAGAACTATGCATTGAGAAAATTTGATGTTTTAAGGCAACGACTCAATTTCTTGGACTTCAAGCATCTTCCTAAGTTTATAGAGGACCTCTAAAATTATTCTTGCCATGCCTTGCATTTGCTAACTATTTTATTCATTTCAAATAAATATAAAATAAAATGTATAAAATAATTGGAAATTGGCTTTGAGCTTTGGGTTGATCTTTTGGATAGCCTAGGCCCATAAAATTTCTTGCAAAGGTGTCCACATTCATTCGAATTCAAAAAATGTTAAGTTTCCTTGTTTTTTACCAAAGTTACAAATTTTATTCATGGCTTTGAAACATTTGCTTTAAGGTTGTTTAAACCTTTGTTTTCTTGTCTCCTTATTCCTCTCTCTATATAAACAAGCCTCTAGCAAGCATTTCAGGATGCCTACACAGGCTAAAGAGAGCTCTACCATTTTTTGCAAAATTATCAAAATCGGTATAAATTTGGAACCCACTTTGCAGGTACTTTTGGTCCGAACAAGTAATCACACATTGCTCTTGAGGTTCCCAGGGCTTGGTCCAACCATCCTCAAAGCTGGAAAGGTCCCAGATCACTGGATCCAAGCTATCACCATTTTGGTATAATCTCAAATTCAAATCTCTATTTTTATTAATTTTTGAATGTTCTAATGTGTGTATATGAGTTCCTAGATATCCTTAGAGCAGGTTAGGGGAATTACATGGAATGCATGACGTCTAGAACATGAGATACCATGTAGCATCAAATACTTCCCACATTGGATCCAAGGATGGACCTGGGCTTCACAATCGGGGCTTAGTGATATTTTAATTGCACCCCCCCATTCTACTTCAGCCGTCAAGCCCAATTCCTTTTCTTTATGCTTTATATAATTATTTCATCTCTTAATCATTTTAATTATAATAATAATAAAAACTCACAAAAAAAAATTTAGGCTTAGACTTTTTTAATTAAATAATTAATTTATTTTTAATTAATTAATTAATTAAAACTGTAGCCTTTTTCTTATTAAAAATGAATTAAAATTTAAGTCCAATTACTTTCTTTTTATAATAAAAAAAACCACAAAAAAGGCTTAGTTTATTTTTTCTTAATTTAATTTTTTTAGACTTTAGGATAATTAATTTAATTATTTTTCTTAAATCAAAAACAACAAAAAAGGTTTTTCTTATTAGGTTTTAGATGAACTTTCAACCTTTCGCGTGTTATTTAGTTTTCGTATCTTTTATATTCATGTTACTGTTATACGGGGTGTAATAGTTAATAGGATTTTACTTTATTGCTTTATTTTCTTTTCTCCATTTGATTTGGAATGTAAATATCCCCCTCCCCGAAGCCATGTAATAGTCTAGATTTATACTTTTCGCATTTTATTTTTCTGTATATATAATTTTTAGTAACTTTAGCGTGCATGACAAGATAAAGTCAATTAACCATTAGATCACTAACCTCAAGATAATATAACTGAAAAAACACACTTCTTACACTTGCATCCTTAGATTACTACTCACTTGGTTGCCTCGGAAATGGTCATGTCCCTCGAGCGTAGGAATATCTTAGCAAAGACCCTCTATTCTAAAGTCATCATAAAGATCATGGTCCATAAACGTCCCTCGAGTTTCCTACGAGAAATATGATCTTGTCCCTCGATGTTTCCTATATGATGACAGTCCCTTTGAATGCTAAGATATCCTTGGATGTTTCCTTCAATGACCATAACGTCCCTTTTGATTGTCCCTCAACATACGACGATAGGGCTACCTACTCACTAATAGTAGGATAGCACTATCTAAAGGAAAGAAGGAAAAGAATGTCCTTTTTCGAGTAGGTAGATATTTGTTAAGTTCTTTCTCAAAATAATTCATTTTTACAACACACTTTTCAAAAAACCATTTTCAAAAATGCTTTATCACACTCTTGAGGACTGATACAAGAGTTACCATAAAGCAAACAAAATCTTTCAAAACACACAAACACACAAACAAGTTTCAAAATGAGCAAGTACCAAAGAGCCCGTGGAAAACCACAGATGGAAAGGGTGCTAATACCTTCCCTTTCCATAATCTTCCCCCCTTACTCAAAATCTCGAAAAAGATCTTTTTCTGTTCTTTTCACCCTTTCCTTTGTTGGATAAAATAAAAGTCGATGGTGACTCTTGCTTACCGCAACATTTGCAAAAAAAAAACGCAAACCAATATTAACAGTCAATTCTGCCACCGTATCACACATATGACTGGTTGTGGTCGTTTACATTTATTGTTGTGCATCATGCATTCATGGGACAACTTTGGTCCGTTTGATGATTTAGGACGATAGTCCAGTGATTTGTTCTCAATCCCATTGTGTGGATTTGGGATTTCTATGATTTGCTCCGGTTCCAAGTGGGGATCGATCCTATGATTGGGGTATTTGGAGGGTGATGGCCCAGTGTCCATCAAGAAGAATTGGTACCACATGCATGAGTCTATGTCCTTGCACTACATCTTATGCGGCATTGCATGGTTCTTGAATTGATGATATTGTATTGCGTTGTTGAATTTGTATGATCGTTGATGTACTTGGAATATAATAATATCGAGGTCATGTTGCGATACTTTAGGCTTATTCTGCTATGTCTATTACTTACATCTTACATAATGATTGTGATAAACTCACCCTTTCTTCTTGAATGTTGCCTCAACTTAAGTAACGTGCAGGTAATCCAGAGTAGTCCCTAAAGGTTTAGAAGAATAGCTTTGGAGTGTGATTTATTTTCGTTGAGCCTAGAAGGTCTTTCTCTGATATGTAACATCTGGGAGGGGAACGCTTTATTTTGAAAACTATTCTGTTCTTGTTTTGTTATGACATTTAAATTATTTCCATGGAGTATAAATTGTGTGGAATTGTGAACCTTGAATCACGGGGCACTATGAAGTGCTTTTAATGAAACTTGTCTGAACTATGATTCCGCTGCAAGTATATGAAACATTGATAATGCATATGTCATGAATAATATTGAAAAACGGTGTTACGGAGTGAGACTAGCACGTATGATTATTTCACGAATAAAATGCGACGCCCTTTTGTTGTATTACTCTGATATTAGTTTAAATAATTATGAATATTCCATTGCGTTTAGAAGGGTGTTACATTAATGGTATCAGAGCAGGTCGGTTCATCCTGCCAGGATTTATTTGATGTCTATTCCCTGTTAATTGATTAGTATCTGAATACCGTCGATGTGTTGATGTTTCTAATGTTGGTTGTCTATGCGAAGAGTCATGGCTTGAGGAAGAAATGATAACGCGATTGCTAATTCTTGGGAAGCCATGGCTTAGGAAATGCAGAACCAGCATGAACAACATAACCATAATGAAGGGAATGATGATGAGGCTCGTTCTTGGGGAAGATTCAAGAGGAATAACCCACCGATATACAAGGGCAGACATGATGCTGATGGTGCACAAGCATGGCTGAAGAGTATTGAAAAGATTTGGCGGTAACGACAATCAGTAAGAAACTTTCCCAACTCGATCTTATATCTGATATGGACCAATAAAACAAGGAGTGAGCTTCTTAGAATTTAAGCTCTCCTAACACCAGTCAAAGGCGTGACTCTCAAAAACACATGATCACCAGCTTGGAATTCCAAATCTTTCCTTCTCTTGTCATGGTAAATTTTCTGTCTACTTTGAGAAGCTTTTATCTTCTCTCAGATAAACTTCACTTTCTCAGTAGTCTCTAGAACAATATCAGGTCCAAGTACCACACTTTCACCAGATTCATGCCATCACAATGAAGTCCTACACCTCCGACCATATAATGCCTCAAAAGGTGACATCCCAATACTAGAATGGTAACTGTTATTGTAAGTGAACTCAATCAAAGAAGGATAAAGCATCGTCTTGCATGTGCAAAGTCTTTCGGCTTAAAGAATCGTCTTGCATGTCACCTTGGGATGTCATCAACGAGAACATCCGCGCTTCGTCTTGCATCAATTTCCTCAACTATTTACCAGTCAACGAAAGATAAAGCATCATCTTGAAAGTCACATTTAGATGTCATCATCTTGCATGTCATCACCTTGCATCGTCTTTCATGTCATCTAGAAAGGTGACATCCCAAGGTACTAGGTAATCCTAACATGTGCAAAGTCTTTCGGCTTAAAGCATCAGCCACAACATTAGCTTTTCCTGGATGATAATTCAAACCGAAATCATAATCCTTCAGCAATTCTAACCACTTTCACTGCCTCATATTCAACTCTTTCTGATCAAAAAGATACTTCAAACTCTTATGGTCACTAAACACTTCAAATCTAGAACCATAAAGATAATGCCTCCAGATTTTCAACACAAAGACAACTGCAGCCAATTCTAAATCATGCGTAGTATAATTCTTTTCACGAGTCCTGAGTTGCCTCGACGCATAAGAAATCACCTTACTATTCGGCATGAGTACACCACCTAGCCCCATCAGACAAGCATCACAATACACAACAAAAGGTTCTCCCGGATTAGGCAAAGTCAAAATCGGAGCCGACGTCGACCTGTTCTTCAACTCGGTAAAAGTTTCTTCACTTCGAATATCCCATGCAAAAGCTTTACCCTTACAAGTTAACTTAGTCAACATAAGTGCAAACTTAGAAAAGCCTTTGATAAACCGTCTATAGTAACCAGCTAATCCCAAGAAGCTTCTAATCTTAGTAACCGACTTTGGAGATTCCCATTGCAACACATTATCAACTTTAGAAGGATCCACGACAATGTCACCACCAGAAATGACATGAACAAGGAAACTAACCTCTTGTAACCCGAATTCACACTTGGACAACTTCGCATACAACTTATTCTCTTTTAAAACTTGCAATACAACTCTTAGGTGTTCTTCATGTTCTTCTTCCGATTTAGAGTAAATCAAAATTTCATCAATGAATACCACCACAAACCGATCTAAATAAGTATGAAAGATATGATTCATGTACTCCATGAATACTCCCGGCGCATTGGTCACACAAAATGGCGTCATCGAATACTCGTAGTGTCCATATCGAGTTCTGAATGCGGTCTTCTTAAAATCATCTTCTTTCACTCTAATTTGGTGATATCCTGGCCTCAAATCAATCTTAGAAAACACACTTGCACCCATCAATTGGTCCATCAAGTAATCAATTCTCGGAAACAGATACTTGTTCTTAATCACCACTTTATTCAACTGCCTATAATAAACACAAAGTCTCATACTTCCATCTTTCTTCTTTACTAACAACACATGCTCTCCCCACAATGATACAATAGGTCTTACAAACTTTTTCTCAAGAAACTCTTCTAATTGTTGCTTCAATTCAGACAAATCAGATGCAGACAACATGTACGGTGCCATAGAAACAGGTTTGGTACCAGGTACAAGATTAATCACAAACTCAACTTCTCTTTCTGGCGGTACATAGGGAATTTCATCAGGAAACACTTCAGGAAATTCTCGCACCACCTGCAACTCATCAATCCTAACTTGGTTCTCAATAAATATCGACGCCATCAACGAGAACATCTGCGCTTTGTCTTGCATCAATTGCCTCAACTATTTACCAGTCAACAAACCAAGTTCTTCCTCTTCAGGAGTAGAAAACCTCAAAGACTTGTTATAGAAATTGATATGAACATAGTTATGCTATAACCAATTCATACCCAAGATCACATCTAACCCGCTTAACGGAAAACAAATCAAATCAACAGCAAAGTCTTTGTCAAAGATCAACAAAGGGAAATTCAACACACACTAGAAGTAGTCACCAATCCCTTAGCCAGAATCTCGACGACTATTTCTCCATTCATAGAAGACAACACAAGACCCAATCTTTCAACACAATCAACAGCAATAAAATAATGAGTAGCACCAGTATCAATAATAGTAATTAAAGGAGTACTATTAATGTAACATGGACCTCTGAAGAATCTATCCTCACTAGTTGACGGAGTCCCAGCCAAAGCAAACACCTTACCACCAGCTTATGCCTTCTTTGGTTTCGGACAATGACTACCAATGTGTCCTTCTTCCCAACAGTTGAAACATATCATATCCCTATGCTTGCAGTAAGATATCGTATGCCCAATCTTACCACAACGAAAGCACCTCTTCTCATAAGCAGTAGTGCACACATTAGTCTTTGTGACCAGGTTTCCCACATTTGAAACATACAACTCTAGCAGGAGCATCTCCCCCACCAGTCCTCTGACCATGAGCAACTCTTTGTTTACCCCTACCAACATCATAAGGCTTACCACGGTTCTGTTGAATCTTGCCTCTCTTATCACTAACAATCTTGTGATGAGCATTGGTATCCTCTTTAAAGATCCTACAACTATCAACCAAATCAGAAAAGACACAAATCTTCTTATACCCACAGCTTTCTTGATTTCCAGGCGCAACCCGTTCTCAAACATGATGCACTTAGAAAATTCACCACTTTCACCATAAAAATGTGGATAGAACTTAGCTAGCTCAATGAACTTAGCAGCATACTCAGTGACAGACTTGTTCCCTTGCTTCAACTCAAGGAACTCAATCTCTTTCTTACCCTGAACATCTTCAGGATAATACTTCCTCAGAAACTCCCTAAGGAACACAATCCAAGTGATTTCCTCACATGCAGCTTCCAACCTTGCATGCATCTCTATCCACCAATCATTAGCTTCAACTGCTAGCATATGAGTGCCATACCAAACCTTCTGTGCTAGAGTGCTACCCATCACACGGAAGATCCTCTCAATCTCCTTCAACCAATCTAGTGCTCTATCAGGATCATGCTTACCCTTGAACACCGGCGAATTTTCCCTTTAGAAAGTCGCCAAACTACGAGATCCAACATTCTCGTCCACATTAGGATGATTCTGCATAGCCTGAGCCATCACTTGCAGAGCAACAACAATCACAACATCGTTCCTTCCAGCCATCTTATCTTATTACTACAACACAAACAACGGTTAAGAAAAACTAACAATACTCGATTATTAATCAACTACGACTCTATAACTTTACCAGACGGACCAACCTGCTCTGATACGACTAATGTAACACCCCAAATCTACCCCAAGCAATCAGCGGAAAATCAGAGTATAAAAATTTCCAACATAATCAGGATGTCACATATTCAACAAAGACACATAAACATGTCATGCTTCTAGAACAAATACATAACACTTAAAGAAGAGGAATGAACACTACACGTGAAAATAATCTTCATAACATAAATCAAACTTTGATTAATCACGCAGCAGATTCATAATAGTTCTCTAAATAAGACATAACATCTTTTGAATCATAAAACAACATCAATATAATAAACTCCTCAAATAAAAACATAATATTCAATAGATAAACAACAAAATAAGACAAGCGTTCATTTCCCCCTGAGTGCTACGTATCATAGCATATGACACTGAACTCGAACTAACAATGCTATCGGCTACTCATATTGGTTACGTGTACGTTACCAACAAAGGGCATCATTCAAACAGAAAGGGTGAGAAATCAAACTATATAAATAGGGTTATGATAAACAATATATTAGCTAAAGAATATATGATTCACCACTTCACACAACAACAACATAAAGCAACACAATTCACCAACACATCAATTCAACTTATAACATCACCAGGCATAAACAACACTTCAAATAAGCAATAAAACAATGACTCCAAATGTGACTCAACTGTGCAAATGCATGTCATAACATTGGAGCAGAATCCCAACTTAGAAAATGCCAGTTTACCGAGGCATAAGGCAAAGCCTTTAAATTAGAACATGCCAATCCAGGCCAACAAAGGTGAGCATTCACTTCAACTTAGAACATGTCAATCAAAACATACTATAATTCTATTTTATGCTATGCGAATATATAAACAAACACAACTCGATAACTCAACAAAAACAACAACATAACAACGGTCGACATAACAACAAATCACACCGTTCAACATTGGCCAAAGGCGTACAACACAACATATCAATGAAATCAAGAACTTTTCATGGCGACAACATATTCACCACATATTCACTAGGATTCACGCCATAAGGCTACCCATAGAAATAATTCATAATCACATTATCAATAAAGAATTCCACATATACTCAATGATATCTCGCAACAACAACACATTCATCGATCAACACAAAATAACACAACATTGGTCATAATACCTATAATTAACAATGTCCATAAACCAGACGGAACAACTTAACTAGCTCTACCAGTAAGTCGGCGTAATCGACATGATTTGAACAAAACGACATATCCATATTACCTACTAATTAAACTTAGTTAACCGATAAAATTTCGTTAAATTCCAAAAAACTAATTATACCGTCTAAATCGGCTAATTCGACCAAAACTTGACTATTTTTAACTTTCAGCATCTTGCCACAATAATACTTTTCTATTAATTGATTATTTCTATCAATTTTATCAATCAACAATGTCCATAAACCGGACAGAACAACTTAACCAGCCGTACCAGCAAGTCGGGGTAATCGATATGATTTCAACAAAACGACATATCCACATATACCTACTAATTAAACTTAGTTACCTGATCAAATTTTGTTAAATTTCGGAAAACTAATTATACTGCCTAAATCGACTAATTCTATGAAAACGGAATTGTTTTGTACCTGTACAAAATTGCATATGTTTCTAATTGTTCATATTATTGCCACTGTAACAGGACAACTATAATCATTCTGTTATTGATATCATGTTGTACTAAATACACTACTTCACATATTTCACAGGATATATATCATTACCTCATTTAATTCATTCCAAGTTATTCTAACATATGCCAAAAGCTACATAATATAATTATATTAAGTAAGATGCTACCATATATTCAGTAACTATACTACTTCATGTCATAAAAGTTCCTATTGTAAACAAAGACTAAACATGATGTCATGATACATTACCATCATATACCAAAGAATGAAATCAAATAAAGTGATATTGTTATAAAAGAAAAAGTTACTAAGTAATACCATTTATTAATTAAGTCATTCTATGTCATACTACATGTACTAGTACCTCTTAATAGAAATTACATGCACAATATACAAAAATTGGTCTTATTCTAATTCTTATTTTCATTACCAAATTTTCAACATAGCAGTAACCCAATAGGATATGAATCAATTGAATATTAAATTTCAAACAACAACACAACTAATTTTTCAGCACCACATAATAGTGAAACTAATACATTAAATCCCACATAAAATTTATCATACTCCCATTTATTTAGCAAGAACCCCACCCTTACCTTTGATTGAGTGAAACTCTAAAAACTTTGACCAAGTTTCTAGGGAATTTTGTACAAGTAGAAACTTTCTCTTGTTCTTCTTCTCCTCTCACAAACCCTATTCCTCTTTGTTCTTTTCTTGATAGCACTACTTTTACTCTTCCAATTATATTTCAAATAAATAGTATTATTTCATTTAGTCACTTAATAAACTTAAATGGGCCTAAGTGACATACCTCCTTATTACTTCACAAGACAACAAATTAAGCCCAATATCATATTTAAGCTTAATAATAAAATAATACTTCAACTTAATTCCACCAAATTAAATCTGATTATTTATCATGCCACTAAATAACATAATTCCGACTTCGAAGATAAAAATTTGAATTAATATAAAATATTCAATATAATATTTTATTAAATAAATAGTTAAATATCAGGGCATTTCAACTCTCCCCCACTTAGAATATTTTTGTCCTCGAAAATAAAAGTTTACCTGGTTCAAATAACTCGGGATAGTAGTCTCGCATCTTGCTCTTCAACTCCCAGGTCATGCTTTCTCCAGCAGCTCCTAACCAGACAACTTTCACCAAGGCAATCTCGTTTCCTCTTAGAATTTTCATCTCGTGATCCGCGAATCGCACAGGCATCATCTCCACTGTGAGATTATCTTGTACTTGCACATCATGCATCTGAATCACATGAGACAGATCGGGAATATACTTTCGGAGTTGTGATACATAAAACACATCGTGCAAATTGGAAAGATTTGGCAGTGACGACACTCGGTAAGCAACTTACCCAACTCGATTCGATATCTGATACGAACCAATAAAACGAGGAGTGAGCTTCTTAGACTTCAGAGCTCGCCTAACACCAGTCACAGGCGTCACTCCCAAAAACACATGATCACGAGCTTGGAATTCCAAGTCTTTCCTTCTCTTGTCACGGTAACTTTTCTGTCTACTTTGAGAAGATTTCATCTTCTCTCAAATAAGCTTCAATTTCTCAGTAGTCTCTCGAACAATCTTAGGTCCAAGTACCACACTTTCACCAGATTCATGCCAACACAGCAAAGTCCTACACCTCCGACCATACAATGCCTCAAAAGGTGACATCCCAATACTAGAATGGTAACTGTTATTGTAAGTGAACTCAATCAACAAAAGATAAGTATCCCACGAACCTCCCTGCTCAAGATCATATGCTCTCAACAGATCCTCCAATAACTTAATAGTCCTCTCGGTCTGACCATCCGTCTAAGGATGATACACTGAACTCAACCTCAACTTAGATCCGAACTCCTCTTGCAAACTTTTCCAGAAATCAGAAGTAAACCTCGGATCTCTATCAGACACAATACACAAAGGAACACCATGCAACTTCATAATTACTCTGGTATAAATCTCTGCCAACTTCGAAATTGGATATGTGATGTTAATAGGTATAAAATGTGCTGACTTCATAAGCCTATCAACAATCATCCATATCGAATCATGTCCTCTCAAGGTACTAGGTAATCCCATTACAAAATCTATCAAAATGCTATCTCATTTCCATTCTAGAATCTCTAATGGCTGCATCAACCCTGTAGGCTTCTGATGCTCAATCTACGATTTATGACAAGTCAAGCAAGCATACACAAAATGTGCCACATCACGCTTCATACCAGGCCAACTAAAAAAGCCCTTCAAGTCTTGATACATCTTTGTAGCTCCTGGATGAATACTCAAATTGCTTCTTTGAATTTCCTCAAGAATCACTTTCTTAATCTCTTCATCATCAGGAATGCAAATACGATCTCGGAATCTCAACACACCTTGCACATCTATCTTGGAATCATCATTCTCAGATTGATTGATTCCCATCATCATATCCACCAACTTCACATCTAGCTTTTGATCCTTACTGATACTGTTGAGAAAGTCATTATTAATCTTTAACATTCCCAACATAACACTCTGCGGTGTCACTTCACAAACGAAACTCAAATCTCGGAATTTCTCAATAACCTCTAACTCTTTAACCATCATTGTTGACATGTGTAAAGTATTTCAGCTTAAAGCATCGGCCACAACATTAGCTTTTCCTGGATGATAATTTAAACCGAAATCCTAATCCTTCAGCAATTCTAACCACCTTCACTGCCTCATATTCAACTCTTTCTGATAAAAAAGCTACATCAAACTATAATGGTCACTAAACACTTCGAATCTAGAACCATAAAGATAATGCCTCCAGATTTTCCACACAAAGACAACTACAGCCAATGCTAAATCATGCGTAGAATAAATCTTTTCACGAGTCTTTAATTGCCTCGACGCATAAGCAGTTACCTTACTATTCTGCATGAGTACACCACCTAGCCCCATCATACAAGCATCACAATACATAACAAAAGGTTCTCCCAGATTAGGCAAAGTCAAAACCGGAGCCGACGTCAACCTCTTCTTCAACTCGGTAATACTTTCTTCACATAGAATATCCCACACAAAAGCTTTACCCTTACAAGTCAACTTAGTCAACAGAAGTGCCAACTTAGAAAAGCCTTCGATAAACCGTCTATAGTAACCAGCTAATCCCAAGAAGCTTCTAATCTCAGTAACTGACTTTAGAGCTTTCCATTGCAACACATCATCAACTTTAGAAGGATCCACGACAATGCCACCACCAGAAATGAGATGACCAAGGAAACTAACCTCTTGCAACCAGAATTCACACTTGGACAACTCCGCATACAACTTGTTATCTTTCAAAACATGCAATACAACTCTTAGGTGCTCTTCATGATCTTCTTTCGATTTAGAGTAAATCAGAATGTCATCAATGAATACCACCACAAACCGATCGAAATAATTATGAAAGATACGATTCATGTACTCCATGAATACTCCCGGCATATTGGTCACACCGAAAGACATCACCGAATACTCGTAGTGTCCATACCGAGTTGTGAACGCGGTCTTCTGAATATCATCTTCTTTCACTCTAATCTGGTGATATCCTGACCTTAAATCAATCATAGAAAACACACTTGCACCCACCAATTGGTCCATCAAGTCATCAATTCTTGGAAATAGATACTTTTTCTTAATCGTCACTTTATCAACTTCCTGTAATCAACACAAAGTCTCATACTTCCATCTTTCTTCTTTACTAACAACACAGGCACTCCCCACGGTGATACACTTGGTCTTACAAAATTTTTCTCAAGCAACTCTTCTAATTGCTTCTTCAATTCAGACAACTCAGATGCAAACATCCTGTACGGTGCCATAGAAACAGGTCTGGTACCAGGTACAAGATCAATCACAAACTCAACTTCTCTATCTGGCGGTACATCAGGAATTTCATCAGGAAACACTTCAGGAAATTCTCTCACCCCCTGTAACTCATCAATCCTAACTTGGGACTCAATAGATAGCGACGCCATCAACGAGAACATCTGCGCTTCGTCTTGCATCAATTGCATTAACTATTTACCAGTCAACAAACTAACTTCTTCCTCTTCAGGAGTAGAAAACCTTAAAGACTTGTTATAGAAATTGATATGAACATAGTTATACTCTAACCAATTCATACCCAAGATCACATCTAACCCGCTTAAAGGCAAATAAATAAAATCAACATCAAAGTCTTTGTCGAAGATCGACAAAGGGCAACTCAAACACACACTAGAAGTAGTTATCGATCCCTTAGTAGGAATCTCGACGACCATTTCTCCATTAATAGAAGACAACACAAGACCCAATCTTTCAACACAATCATCATCAATAAAACAATGAGTAGCACCAGTATCAATAATAGTAATTAAAGGATTACTATTAATGAAACATGTACCTCTGATGAGTCTGTCCTCACTAGCTGACAGAGTCCCAGCCAAAGCAAACACCTAACCACCAGCTTGTGCCTTCTTTGGTTTCAGACAATGACTACCAATGTGTCCTTCTTCCCCACAGTTGAAACAAATCATATCCCTAGGCTTGCAGTCAGATATCATATGCCCAATCTTAACACAACGAAAACACCTCTTCCCATCAGTAGTAGTGCATACATTACTCTTGTGACCAGGTTTCCCACATGTAAAACATACCACTCTAGCAGGAGCATCTCCCCCACTAGTCCTCTGACCATGAGCAACTCTTTGTTTACCCCTACCAGCATCATAAGGCTTGCCACGGTTCTATTGATTCTTGCCTCTCTTATCACTAACAATATTGTGATGAGCATTGTTGTCCTCTTCAAAGATCCACCAACTATCAACCAAATCAGAAAATACACGATTCTTCTGATACCCAACAACTTTCTTGGTTTCCGAGCGCAACCCATTGTCAAACTTAATGCACTTAGAAAATTTAACATCTTCACCATAAAAATGTGGATAGAACATAGCTAGCTCAATGAACTTAGTAACATACTCAGCGACAGACTTGTTCCCTTACTTCAACTCCAGGAACTCAATCTCTTTCTTACCCCGAACATCATCAAGATAATACGTCCTCAGAAAATCCCTATGGAACAAAATCCAAGTGATTTCCTCACCCGCAGCTTCCAACCTTGCATGCATCTGTAGCTACCAGTCATCAACTTCAACTGCTAGCATATGAGTGCCATACCGAACCTTCTGTGCTAGAGTGCAATCCATCACACATAAGATCCTATCAATCTCCTTCAACCAATCTAGTGATCCATCAGGATCATGCTTACCCTTAAACACCAATGGATTCTCCCTTTGGAAAGTCGCTAAACTACGAGATCCAACATTCTCGTCAGCATTAGGCTGATTCTGCAAAGCATGAGCCATTGCTTGCAAAGCAGCAGCAATCGCAACATTGTTCCTTCGAACCGTCTTATCTTATCAGTGCAACACAAATAAAAGTTAAGAAAAACTAACAATACTCGAGTATTAAACAACTATGACTACAAATCTATCCCAAGCATTTAGCAGAAAATCAGAGTATACAAATTTCCAACATAATCAGGATGTCACATATTCAACATAGACACGTAAACCTGTCATGCTTCTAGAACTGATACATAACACTTAAAGAAGCAAAATGAACACAACACGTGAAAATAGTCTTCATAACATAAATCAATCTTTGATTAATCACGCAGCGGATTCATAATACTTCTCTAAATAAGACATAACATCTTTTGAATCATAAAACAACATCAATACAATAAACTCCTGAAATAAAAACATAAGGTTCAATAAATAAACAACAAAATAAGGCAAGTGTTCATTTCCCCCCGAGTGCTACGTATCAGAGCAAGTGACACCAAACTCGAACTAACAATGCTATCAGCTAATCATATTGGTTACCTGCACGATATCAACAAAGTGCAACATTCAAACAGAAAGGGTGATATATCAAACTATATAAATAGGGTTATGATAAACAATATATTAGGTAAAGAATATACGATTCACCACTCCACACAACCACAACATAAAGCAACATAATTCACTAACACATCAATTCAACTTATATCATCACCAGGCATAAACAACACTTTAAATAAGCAACAAAACAACGACTCCAAATGTGACTCAACTGTGAAAATACATGTGGTACAATTGGACCAGAACTCCCTACTTAGAAAATGCCAGTTTAGCGAGGCATAAGGCAAAGCCTTCAACTTAGAACATGCCAATCTAGGCCAACATAGGTGATCATTTGCTACAACTTAGAACATGCAAATCCAGGCCAACTTTAATGTTATGCTAGGATATACGATAATATAAACAACCAAAACTCGACAACTCAACAACAATAACAAAATAACAATGGTCAACATAACAATAAATCACACAGTTCAACATTAGTCAAAGGCCTACAACACAACAACCAACGGAATCAACGACTTTTCATGTCAATAATATATTCACCACATATTCGCTATGATTCACGCCATAAGGATACCCAAAGAAATAATTCATAATCACATTATCAATAGTGAATTCCATATGTACTCAATAATATCTCGCAACAACAACACATTCATCGATCAACACAAAATAACACAACATTGGTCATAAGACCTATAATCAACAATGTCCACAAATCGGACGGAACAACTTAGCCAGTTGTACCAGAAAGTCAGCGTAATCAACATGATTTCAACAAAACGACATATCCACATTTACCTACTAATTAAAATTAGTTACCTTGTCAAATTTCGTTAAATTCCGGACAACTAATAATACCTCCTAAATCGGCTAGTTCGACCAAAACGGGACTGTTTTTAACTTTCAACATCTTGCCACAATATTACTTTTCTATCAATTAATTATTTCTATAAATTTTATCAATCAACAATGTCTATAAATCGGACGAAACAACTTAACCAGCAGTACCGGCAAATCGGCGTAATCCACGTGATTTCAACAAAACGACATATCCACATTTACCTACTAATTAAACTTAGTTACACGTTCAAATTTTGTTAAATTCCAGACAACTAATTATACCGCCTAAATCGACTAATTCGACCAAAACGAGGCTGTTTTCAACTTACCGAATTAACCAACTCGATATCAATATTCCTTAACTTAATTAGACTACTGCCAATTTATTACAAATCACTAATTTTATCATTTACTAATAGTACCTGTACAAAATTGCATTTGTTTCTAATTGTTCCTATTATTTCCACTGTAACAGGACAATTATAATCATTTTGTTATTGATATCATGATGTACTAAACATACTACTTCACATGATATATATCATTACCTCATTTAATTCATTCTAAGTTATTCTAACATATGCCAAAATCTACATAATATAATTATATTAAGTAAGGTGCTACCATATATTCAGTAACTATACTACATAATATCATAAAAGTTCCTATTGTAAACAATGACTACACATGATGTCATGATATATTACCAAAATATACCAAATAATGAAATCAAATAAAGTGCTATTGTTATAAAAGAACAATTTACTAAGTGATATCATTTATTAATTAAGTCATTCTATGTCATACTACATGTACTAGTACCTCTTAATAGCAATTTCACGCACAGTATATAAAAATTGAACTTATTCTAATTCTTATTTCCATTACCAAATTTTCAACATAACAGTAATCCAATAGCATATGAATCAATTGGATATTAAATTTCAATAATAACACAACTAATTTTTCAGCATCACATAGTAGTGAAACTAATACCTTAAATCCCACATAAAATTCATCACACTCTCATTTATTTAGCAAGAACCCCATCCTTATCTTTGATTGTATGCAACTCTAAAAACTTCGATCGAGTTTCTGGGGAATTTGGCACAAGTAGCAACTTTTTCTTGTTCTTATTCTCCTTTCACAAACCCTATTCCTCTTTGTTGTTTTCCTGATAGCACTACTTTTCCTCTTCCAATTCTATTTCCAATAAATAATATTATTTCATTTAGTCACTTAATAAACTTAAATGGGCCTAAGTGACATACCTCCTTATTACTTCACAACACCACAAATTAAGCCCAATATCATATTTAAGCTTAATAATAAAATAATACATTAACTTAATTCCACCAAATTTAATCCGATTATTTATCATGCCACTAAATAAAATAATTCCGACTTCGACGATAAAAGTTTTAATTAATATAAAATATTCAAGACAATATTTAATTAAATAAATAATTAAATATTGGGGCGTTACATTGGGTATCTATAGATTCGTCAGTTTCCTGAGCTGGTGAATAAGTGTAGGATCTTTGATCAAGATAGTAGAGACAAAGCTTCTTATTATAAGAATTATAATGATAAGAAAGGGTCATAAAGATTATGGTAAGCTGTATGATGCTTCAGCTGATAGAGGGAAGATGAGAGCTTATGAGGAGAAGAAGCCAAGTGGGGGAGGATCTCCTATTTCTATGAAGTGCTACCGGTGTTGCGAAGAAGGCCACCATGCTAATGCTTGTACCAATAAAGTGCTAAGATGTTACAAGTGTGGCAAGGTTGGTCATTGCAATACTGAGTGCAAGATTGAATGGACGACTTGTTTCAATTGTGGTGAGTAAGGTCACATCAATACCCAGTGTCAGAAACCCAAGAAAGATGTAGCTGCTCCGACTAGTGGTAGAGTGTTTGCTTTAAATGGTGTTGAGGTTGACAAGAAAGAGAATCTAATCAGAGGTACTTGTTTTATTAACAATACTAAGTTAATTTCTATTATAGATACTGGTGTTACTCATTCGTTTATTTCGCTTGACTATGCTACTATGTTGGGGTTAAAATTGTCTAATATGAATGGAGGAATGGTAGTGGGGCTTCCGGCTAAAGTTCTGTTACTACTACTCTTGTTTTTTTGGAGTGTCCTTTATCTATCTATGGCAAGAATTTTATGATGGATTTGGTGTGTCTATCCTTACACCAAATTGATGTTATTTTGGGAATGAACTGGTTGGAATTCAATTATGTTCATGTTAATTATTATAATAAGACTGTAAGATTCCCCAAGTTTGGTGATAGTGGAGAGCTAATGTTTTTGTATGCTAAACAAGTGGATGAGCTTTTGGTGGATGAAGCTTTGGTGTTTGCATTTTTCGCATCGTTAGAAGTTGATCATGAAACTGCAAGTGTGGAGTTACTTGTTGTTTGTGAATTTCCAAAAGTATTTTCGAACGACGATAGTGAAGTGCCTCCAGAGCGAGAAGTTGAATTTCTTGTGGATATAATACCAAGTAAAAGTCCAGAGTCTATGGCTCCTTATAGGATGTCAGCTTCAGAGTGGAATGGATTGAAGAAATAATTAGAAGAATTGTTAGAAAAGGAGTTTGTTCATCCGAGCGTCTCTCCATGGGGTGCTCCGGTGTTGTTGGTTAAAAATAAAGAAGTTAGTATGAGGTTATGCGTGTACTACAGATAGTTGAATAAAGTAACTTTTAAGAATATGTATCCACTTCTAAGGATCATTGATTTGATGAATCAGTTGGTGGGCGCGAGTGTCTTTAGCAAGATCGATTTGAGGTCGGGTTATCATCAGATTTGAGTCAAGCCAGATGATATCCCAAAGACAACTTTTAGAATAAGTTATGGCCACTATGAATATATTGTGATACCGTTTGGTGTGTCAAATGCACCAGGTGTTTTTATGGAATACATGAACTATATCTTTTATAAGTACTTGGACAAGTTTGTAGTGGTCTTCATCCACGACATTTTTATTTATTCAAAGTCATAAGAAGAACATGTTGAGCATTTGAGATTTATGTTGAAAATATTGAAAGAAAAGGAATTATATGCGAAACTGTCAAAGTTTGAATTTTGGTTGAAGGAAGTGAGTTTCTTTGGCCATGCAATTTCTAGTGGTGGAATTGCAGTAGATCCTTCTGAAGTTGATGGAGTGTTATAGTGGGAAAATCTGAAGTCTGCCTCTGAGATTCGACGTTTTATTGGATTAGTGGGTTACTACCGAAGATTCATAGAGGGATTTTCTAAGTTGGCATTACCATTGACTCGGTTGACTCGAAAGGGGTAAGATTATTTGTGGAATGTTGCATGTGAAGAAAGTTTTATGGAGCTGAAAAAGAGATTGACGACTGCTCCGGTATTGATTTTGCCAAATCCGAATGAATCCTTTATAGTTTATTGTGATGCTTCTAATATGGGTCTTGGTGGTGTGCTAATGCAAAACAGACAAGTTGTTGCTTATAATTCTAGACAATTAAAAGTTCATGAGAGGAATTATCCTACACACGACTTAGAATTGGCGGTTGTGGTGTTTGTGTTGAAAATTTGGAGACATGATCTTTTTGGCTCTAAATTTGAAGTGTTCAGTAATCATAAGATTTTAAAATACTTGATTGATCAGAAGGAGTTGAACATGCGGCGGAGATGATGGCTCGAGTTGCTAAAGGATTACCATTTTGATTTGAGTTACCATCCGTGTAAAGAAAATGTAGTAGCTGATGCTTTGAGTAGGAAATCTTTGCATATGTCAATGCTTATGGTTCGAGAGTTAGAGATGATCAAATACTTTAGAGACATGAGCTTGGTATGCAAAGATACATCCAACAGTGTGAAGATGGGAATGTTGAGACTGACGAGTGGGATTCTTAAAGAGATCCGAGAAGGTCAGAAGTTTGATTTGAGTTTAGTGGATCGACTAATGTTGATTAACCAAGGAAAAGGAGGTGAATTCTGAGTGGACGAAAGTGGAGTGGTGAGACTTGGTAATAGGGTATGTGTTCCTGATATTCTAGAACTTAAGAAGAGAATTCTTGAGGAAGGGCATCGAAGCGATTTGAGTATTCATCCAGGTGCTACGAAAATGTATCAGGATTTGAAGAAAATGTTTTGATGGCCAGGTATGAAGGAAGAAATTGCTAAGTTTGTGTATGCTTGCTTGACTTGTCAGAAGGCGAAGATTGAACATCAGAAGCCTACATGTCTTATGAAACCTTTGAGTATTCCAGAGTGGAAATAGGATAGTGTTTCTATGGATTTTGTGTCAGGGTTACCAAGGACTGATAAAGGTGATGATTCAATTTAAGTAATAGTGGATAGGTTGACTAATTCGGCTCATTTTTTGCCGATGAAGATCAATCATCCTATAGAAAAGCTGGCTAAGATGTACGTTGAAGAGATTATAAAGTTGCATGGGATACCTTCGAGTATCATGTCAGATAGAGACCCGAGGTTTACAAAAAAATTATGGACATGTTTGCAGAATGCTTTTGGTACCAAGTTAATGTTAAGTTCCGTGTATCATCCGCAGACGAACGGTCAAACAGAGAGGACTATCCAGACTTTGGAGGATTTGCTAAGGGCTTGTATGCTAGAACAAGGAGGATCTTGGGATAGTCACTTGCCATTGATTGAATTTACATACAATAATAGTTTTCATTCAAGTATTGGGATGGCATCGTCTGAATCATTGTATGGTAGGAGGTGTAGAACTCCATTGTGTTGGTATGAGTCGGGCGAGAGTGTTGTACTCAGACTTGAGATTGTGCGAGAGAAAACTGAGAAGATTAAGATGATCCAAGAGAGGATGAAAGCTTCTCAGATTCGGTAAAAAATCTATCATGATAAGAGAAGGAAGGAATTCGAATTTCAGAAAGATGACCGTGTGTTCTTGAGAGTTACTCTGATAACTGGTGTTAGTAGAGCCCTGAAATCGAGAAAGCTTACGCCATGTTTCATTGGTCCATATCAGATATCTGAGAAGATAGGTGAGGTAGCCTACCAGATTACTTTACCGCCATCACTTGCGAATCTTCATGATGTGTTTCATGTATCTCAACTGAGGAGGTACGTTCCGGATCATTCACATGTGATTTAGATAGATGATGCACATGTGATAGATAACCTGACTGTTGAAGCATTGCCATTTAGGGAAGGTGTTATGGGGTGGACCAGCCAGTGAAAGTTTGACTTGGGAGCATGAGGATCAGATGAGGGAGTCGTATCCGCCCCTGTTTTCCTCAGGATTTTCGAGGGAAAAAATTCTTTAAGTGGGGGAGGATCGTAACACCCCAACTTTTAGTAGTTATTTATTTAATGAATTATTAGGAGTGTTTACAAGTAATTGATGTTTTATAGGATTATATATGTGATGTGTTGGCATATGATTGCTTATGATGTGGAACATGTGATATGAATAAAGGGATTAGATACATTAGAATAGTTAGATGGTTATTTGGTAACTATTTGGGTTATTATCTAGAATAAAATAATAGAAATAATTATGTAAATAGAGTTATTTTAGTTAGAGTGGTATGTTGGTAATTAGTAGGAAGAGTGAGGATGCGATGGTAAATAGAGGGTGACTAAGTGAGGGAAATTGAGGAAGAAGTTAGGGGTTCATAAGTGAGGGAAATTGAAGAAGAAGTTAGGGGTTCTTGTGATAATAGAGAAATATAGAGAGTGATGTCGTTCATTGTGTGCGATAGAAATATTGGGAGAAGAGAAAGTGAAGAGGCTAGAGCACAGAGGGGTGGAGAGTCACTGTAAGAGGCACGAAGAGTAGAATCAATCACTCGAAACAATAAGTTAAGGGGTTTTTATCTGACTATTATGTTTGATCTAAGTGGTAGCTAGCTGTAGGAGTTTTCCCTTAGTATTGACAATGGTGATTTGATGTTGTTGGGTCATGATTTGATGGAATTGTGATGATGGATGACCCATAATGGTTGTATAATTGAAGTGTTTTATCAAATTGTTGTTAGATGATGGTTCCCCATGATTTTATAGTGTTTTAGGGCCTATAGGAGACTGAAATCGCAGGAAATAGTTGTCTGAAACAATGCAAAATTGCAAAACAGGAAAACCCTGTTTGTAGAGGATCGTCGGGCAGCGGGTTCCGTGTTGCCAAGCGAAGGTGTTTCACCAGGAAAAGGTAGGGTGATCCAAGGAAGGAAAATGGGGTGTTAGTTTATGTGATGTGTCGTCGGGAAATGGAAGGCAGATCTGGAATGTTGGATTGAAATCTAGAAACGAGCATAACTTTAGTTCTAGAGCTCATAATGAAGTGTCGTTCGAAGCTGTGTGTAGCTAATGTAGTACACTATAATTAGGTGAAATAAAACGAAGACTTAGGAGTATTTTTATGAGAACTAAAATAGAGTAATAATAGACTCCCCACATTGAATTGCAATGATAATTTGTTTAACTATGGTGATATGTTGTAATTATGATTATGTGTTGATGTTTTGATGATGTCTTGATTTCATGAGTATACACGATGATTATATGAGTATACATGATTATCTTTATGTATGATGATGATTAATATATGAATGATGATGCGTATGACTTGTTAGGGTCATTTATATTTGTTATTGTGCATCATGCATTCATGGGACAACTTTGGTCCGTTTGATGATTTATAACGTTGGTCCAGTGATTTGGTCTCAATCCCATTGTATGGATTTGGGATGTCTATGATCTGCTTCGGTTCCAAATGGGGATCGATCCTATGATTGGGGTCTTTGGAGGGTGATGGCTCAATGTCCATCAAGAAGAATTGGTACCACATGCATGAGTCTATGTCCTTGTACTACATCTTATGTGGCATTGCATGGTTCTTGAATTGATGATATTGTATTGCATTATTGAATTTGTATGATTGTTGATGTACTTGGAATATAATAATGCTAAGGTCATGTTGCGATACTTTAGGCTTATTCTGCTATGTCTATTACTTACATCTTACATAATGATTGTGATAAACTCACCCTTTCTGCTTGAATGTTGCCTCTACGTGGGTAACGTGTAGGTAATCCAGAGTAGTCCCTAAAGGCTTAGAAGAATATTTTTGGAGTGTGATTTATTTCCGTTGAGTCTAGAAGGTCTTGCTCTAATATGTAACATTAGGGAGGGGAACGCTTTGTTTTGAAAACTATTTTGTCAGTGTGTTGTTATGACATTTAAATTATTTCCGTGGAGTTTAAATTGTGTGGAATTGTGAACCATGAATCATGGGTCACTATGAAGTGTTTTTAATGAAACTTGTCTGAACTATGATTCCGCTGCAAGTATATGAAACATTGATAATGCATATGTCATGAATAATTTTGAAAACTCGTGTTATGGAGTGAGACTAACACGTATGATTATTTCACGAATAAAATGTGACGCCCTTTTATTGTATTGCTCTGATATTATTTTAAATAATTCTGAATATTTTGTTGGGTTTAGAAGGGTGTTACAGGATACATCAGGCCTATGAGTTTATATGACAACTTCTCCTAGAGTCGGTGGAATCTCGTGAAAGGAATACATCTCAAGAGACATCCTCCTGGGAAGTTGGACTTTGGAATGACACCTATGACTCTTTGTACAACCCTTAAACCAAAATCTCATGACGAGACCTTTCATGACCTAGAGACGAAAGTTTCGGTCATCACAGAGGCTCCACTTAAGGGAGGACCTTGTGCCTTTACCTCTAGTGTTATTCATGATAACCTTAAGGAAATCAGCTTATGGGGAGGATAGAATATCCGTAGGCTAAAATTAGCAGCCTACCTTCTAAGGGTACCATTCATAAAATCCTGTTATTAAGCCCTACATCCATGCATTCATACATTTTTGCATTTCATATATTTATCCTCCATTTCTTTTTTTTTGTTTGTCTTATTCAAAGGGATAAAAAGTAATAACAAAAGGTTTTTTGGTGAAGTATCTTGAAAATGAATACCAAAGGGAAAAAGCTTGTCCGCATCAATGCCATCAAGCCAAATATGATAATGATAATAATCATCAAGGAGAAACTAAGAGTCGTGAAGATGTTAGTGCTTCCAAATAGTTGCTTTTTTAGTTTGAATATCTTTCAATATCTGAAAAGTATTCCCTTTTAAGGTTGATTATTATTAATGAAAGTACTTTTGTTTCCATATTCAAATTGCGCATTCATTTCAAGATAGTCACTAATAAAAAGAAAAACCTGAAAAATATATATCCAAGTGAATAAGACATTATAAAGGAAACCCTCTACATACTCATATGCATTCATGCTTTCACAAACATCTCATTCATAACAAAAACTCATTTGTTTCAAAAAATACTTCTCCAGTTAATCCTTTGGTTGAAGAAAAGCACCACCTTTGCGACCACCATATCAGACAAGAGCCCATCAACAAAAATGATGGAACAAATTGAGGAGAACCAAGCTGCATTCAAAGAAGATCTTGAGAAAGTCTAAGGCAACGTCGACTCAATGAGAGGAGACATGAGTCAAGTTCTTCTAGCCTTTAATAACATCATTGAAAGATAGGATCAAATTCCTAGGGTATCCTTTAAAGAAGTATCCCTGACCATTGGTGCATCGAGCGGTCACCAACCGAGGAAAGAACCAGAGTCATGACCCCAAAAGTCCGCCAAGGCCCAACAAGAGACAAGACAAGCTGATACTGAAGGGTTTGTCCCACCTTCACTAAAGGTAGGGGCATTTCATACCTTGCAAATTCCAATTAACAATGAAGATAATTACTTGGATTTGCAATATGGAGACCACAACTTAAAGTATGCCAATAAAGGACCTCAAAGAATAACTCATACTCATTCTATTGAGAATCCCTTGCTTCTTAACCAATACAAATCTCAATAGGAAAGGTTAAAAGTTGTCGAGGGTTGCAATTCTTCGATGTCAATGCTCTCAAAATGGGTCTAGTTCCCGATGTGCTGATCCCGCCAAAATTCAAAGTACCTGACTTTGGAAAATACAAGGGCTCACCTGTCCAAGGAACCATCCGTGTATGTGTTGCAGGAAGATGCATGCATATTCTCAAGACAAGAAGCTGATGATTCATTGTTTCCAAGACAATTTAAGTAGGGCATCCCTAGATTGGTACATGCAGTTGGAGTGGGTTCTTGTTCATACATTGGCTGATCTTGCTAATGCCTTCGTGAAACATTATAAATATAACTTGGACATGGCGCCTACCCGCATGCAACTATAGAACCTGTCTTAGAAGAAATAGGAGTCCTTCAAGGAATATGCCCAAAGGTGGAGAGAAATGGCATCCCGTCTACAACCACCACTTCTGGAGAAAGAACTAGTTGATATGTTTATGGGAATCTTGCAAGGTGTAGTGGTAGAAATGTTGAGAGTAAGCCATTGGATTGACATGACTCGCACAAATAAAATACAAATCGCCACCACGCTTTATTGTTTCCAAAGGAATGGGAAAAGAGCGAATAACCCAAAAAGAGGGGGATAGAATCTAAGTTCGGGGGTTGTTTATGCAAAGGGAAGGTATTATCACCCTAAACATCTATGATACTCTGCAGGAACCTCTTTGAAAATTTGTGTATTTAGGCTATAAATGTTGTATAACAAATGGATTATGTAGATAAGAAAAAGAAGTATTTTTTATGATTTTGCACCTGCCACGGTTGCAAACCTTTAGTGCCTACGTACCACCATCCGTGCAATAGGGGATCAGGGTACACGTAGTTCACCTGTAAAAAGTTTAAAACATAAGCGTGTGGTTTAATTTTAAGAGACAAGACATCATCGTCTTATCCGAGTGGAAAACATAATTACTACCCATGATTATGAGAAAGGAGAATTTGCATCATCTCAAAGTGGAGGATATAGCTTGGATTTAAAATTCAACAAAGCCTCGCTCAACACCCAAGTGGAAAATATCTGACTTCACTACATATCATAGAAGTATAGTAGCTCACATCACTACAAGGATTGACAAGAGTCTAATCTTTTGAGAAAATTTTATAGTAAAAAGCCAAAGTGGCAAAATAGTCAGAATGAGATTGATTAACTTTTAGTCTCCTCACAAAAATGTCAAGGTACTATTAAGTTGATTAAAGTTTGATTAAGAAAATATTTTGAAAATACATGGACATAAGTCCAAGTTTATTATGAAAGCAGTTCAAGTTCAAAAAGAATAAGATTTTTCAAAAGGAGGGAGAAGATTTTTGAAATTAAAGAAGATGGGAGGAGATGAAGGGACTATCCTAAGGCATAAAGTAAAAGCTAGGGGAAAAGAACCGTCTAACCAACAAGAAGCCAACACTTGACATAATGAGTCAATGTAGAATTTCCATCCTTTGATTAAAATAAAGCAAGCAAAGATACTAAACCTATTAAGAAACCTAGCCTCAATTGCATTAACTCTTCACAAAAATTGGACAGGGTAACGACTGTATACAAATGAATTTCAGATCACAGACAAAGCATTTAATCACAATAACCTGCACAAAAAACAAACAAACAACCCAATTTCTTGGGGTAAACCCCAAGAGCTCCAGACAAAATAACAGTTGAGGTCATAAGGTCTCCAAAAATAGGTCAATGTCTCTAATCCTAAGTCCTAGAATTCCACAATCTCCAAAATGCCAAGGGTAGTAACAAAGTAGTCCAAGTAACATTAATGTTTTTTAGGGTTCAAGTTGATTATTAAGTATCTTCAAAATAAGAAATGAAAAGCTCAAATGAGGAAAATAAAAATGACATAAAATAGAAATGCTCAAATGAGCAAAGATAAAAATAGCATGAAATGTAAATGCTAAAATAAATGTTCTTAAAGTAAAAGCATAAAATAAAAGCACAAAATAAAGTCAATTGTTAGAAATTAGATGTTAGTTAAATGACCATCTTGAAACTTGCATTTGAAACTCATTAGAAGATTGATAAAATCAAAGCCTTTTAATAACAAGTTTCATTTTCTTTTTTTCAAGTATATCATCCATTAAAAATTTTCAAGGCAACAATAAATGATCAATGATGTTTACGTGATTCACTTTGACCAAAGTTTACGAAGATTCATTAGAGGATTGATAAGACTAAAGCCTCCTAACAATGAATCTCAAAGTTATTTGATCTGAAATTCTAGTATCAGATATGTGATTTCGAATGAGATGTCACGACACAAATATCTGTTTGCAAGTAAGGTGCAGTAAAATCAGAAGAAGTAAAAACACAAGAGATTGTTCACCCATTTCAGTGTACAACAACACCTACTCTGGGGGATACCAAGCAAGTGACAAGTTCACTAAATAGTATCAACTCATAGACCCTCAGTAAACAACCAGTTTCTGATCTAATCACTTAATCACTACCCAAGCTAAACTTCTACCTAAGACTCACCTAGGTATTAGGCCATCCTCAAATCCCTTCAATCACTTACAGTGAAGAACTTAACAAAACTAATATGTTTGAAACACTTCAATCATTCAATGCTTAAAAGCTTATGAATGATACATAATTAACAACCTAAATAACAACTCAAGTATTTAAACAAATACTTAGAGCGTATTACAAATAAAAGCCTAGACTTCTAATCAGAAAGAAAGTATTCTTCTTCAAAAGTTGCTTGTCTTTGAATAAGGAATCAAGTCCTTATATATGCGCAACTTTGGGCTTGGGCTTAAAATTAAATATTAAAATCTTTTGAATATTTCAATAAAAACAGGCTAAGGTAACATTCATGCAATATGAAAAATATTCCTCCATATTTTTCGCAGCCTGTGAGTCACAAATCCTGAATTATGCAACGCATGAAAATAGGAAACATAAAACTTAAACTGATGTTGGGCTGAGATCAGTTCAGTAGGCATATGTCAAGACATCTGCTTTGACATCATTCAAAATAGGTTTGCTCCAAATGTTAATACATTTAGAAAAACATTAAAAAGTCATTGTTTTACCAAAATTGCTGCCAACAAACACTTACAAACTCCCCCTTTGGAAAATTTTGGCTAAAACAATATTGGAGCATATTGTCAGAGTAGCAACACAATTATCAGAGCATTATCACGGCAGAAGCAATAAAAAATACATTCAGTTAGCAGTTAGTTGTTAGCAAAGGAAGATGTCAAAACATATTCTAAGACTTAAGGCCCCCCCCTCAATCAATGGTCAATGGTTAGTCAGTGGTTAGTGGTTAGTCAGTCAGTCACTAACTTTCTCTCCCCCCCTTTTAGTCATAATATGCCAAATAAAAATGCATTCAAGAGAATATCACTATTAGGGTACATACCATATAATTCAAATGTCAAGCACATGCAAGTGCCAAAAAAGAAACAAAGAGTTCATAGAAACATTAAGTAGTCTAACTGTCATCAGGACCAGTTGACTTTGTTGAACCAGAACTTCTTTCCTCACTGGAGTCTTCACCTACAGAGCTCACTGTATCATCAAGGTTGATGTCCTTTTGCAAGTCTTTGATCATCTTTTCAAATATTAGCTTCATAGCTGAGCTCTTTCTAATCACATCATCTAATTCCTTGCGGGCTTCTCCTAATTCTTTGGTCATATCATCCTTTGTGGAGGTCTTTTCAGTAGGTGTAGATGTTAAAATAATGTATGGGCCATGTTTTCCTGAAAAGAGCTTAAAATGAAGGGTCAGGGAAGACTCCCTCTTGCACACTACAATATTTCAACTTAGGATTCCAAGATGCTGGTTAAGGATAATTCCACAGAGGAGGGAAGGAAAAGCAATTTGCATCTTAATGGCACAAGTTCCTGCATGTTTGATGGTCTGATCAAATATGTAAGTCCCATAATAAAAGAGTTTTTGGTTTCCAATAACATAAATGAACTTTCCTAAACCAATGGAGATGGTTGAAGTGTGATTAGTGGGAACCTAATTTGCAGCTCCAATCCTATGTTAAATTGCATATTTCACACTCAGTTTTCTGACAGGAAGTTTGTTTTTCATGGGCCACTCACTTACTTTAGTAGAAGTAATGGCTCTACACACTTGATTGTCTGTTACTTCCAGCTCACAACAGATATCTGCAGACCTATCTAGAAATTTGTTTATAATGGTAGGAGAAAATTCTACATCCTCTAACAAAAACCTTTATATACTCCTTACTCTTATAGTCAGCACAACCAATAGGAATATTAACAATAAACTCCTTAAGAAGTGTTTCATAGCAATTGGAAAACCTGGTAACTGATTTCATCAGTCTAGCATAAGATATTAAGTCCATGATTTCTTTACATTCCAAAGCACCAGCTCCCAGTTCTCTCTCCAGGGAAATCCTTCTTTGATACATATACTTCCACTTTTCAGCATTCCCAATAGAGTGGAAGGAGATGTTGTCAAGTGGGGTGATGACACACAAATATGTGATATTTTTGGCTTGATATACACCAAATATTTCTCATACTTTAGTTTAAATTAAATTATTTTATAAGTATTATGCATGTATTTTTCTATTTTTGCAGATATGCATTAAGCCGAACACTTTTGAAGAAATAAAGAAAAAAGGGTGCAAAAACTAGCAAAAAGGCCTAAGGAGAAGAAAGGAGACCAAAGCCCATTACACATGTGAGCATGTGGCCCACAATTAAGAAGGCCTTGACGACCGTCAAGGAGACGTGACGAACATCACACGCCATGAAGACCAAGTGACTACCGTCACTTGAATGTGACGAACGTCACAGGCCATTACTCCACTTTCTTCTCATCCAACGGACACAAACGCGTTCAAGGATTAATCCAACGACTTCCTACATTTTCTCACCCACTCAGTCAAAGGACCAACGAACGTGACAATTGAATGGCCCTATTATTTCTCAAAGAAGGAAGTAAATTGTTCCTACATTTTTCAAGAGTAACTGATCAAGAAAGACCTATAAATAGAGCCTTAGACCACAGTAGAAAGGGTTCTTCTTTTTGGCAAGAAAGTTTAGATATTTTATTGAGCGAATATTCTTTTCACAGCATTCTTTTCAGCATTATTTTATTTCCCAGTTATTTCTTTCCAGCATTATTCTTTTCAGTTTTATTTTCTTATGTACGGTTAAATATATCATCTGATCGAAGCTAAGCCTACAATTTGTGCAGGAGTGCTTCTGTCTTCAGAGTTATTGCCAGGTTTATGTCTACAAATTCTTATTTCTTATTAATCGATATAGTTATGTTTATTTGTGTTTGTCCTTTAAATTATTCTGCGATTTGGTTTAATATTATGTCAGGCTAGAAATCATATACCGGTATGTAAAGTCAATCAATCGAGGGAACGAGTAACTTAGTCGGGATTATTTTTACTACGAAACTTTCTTTTCTGGCCTAAGTTACTATTTTTCAAATCATTAAATTGTTTTGTTACGGAAGTAAAAAAACAGATAGAGGTTAGGGTCAACAAAGTGGAAGTTTGAGATCTTTTAACTGGACAGTGGTAATTAGGCATTGGCTTAAAATACAGCGGAAGCACTTTAAAGTTAATTAAGATTTTGTTTAGTTTCCAAAAAGCGTTTTTAACTCCTGCGGGATGGCGGAAGCGTACGTTAGGACTTAACTGCATAGCCTAGATCAACAAAACGACAGTGTGAGACGAGGGTTTTTAAACTAGATAGGTTTTACTGAAAGTTGTTTTGAAAATATAAAGACGCCCGACAGGTCGCTAGTTACCGAGGTACGACTATTACATACTGGTAATTAAGCTCATTGATTATTAAAATCCAACTTAATTTAGTATTTAGTTTTCCTTACAACCCAAATAAAATATTCATTAGCTTTAGATTTGTGAAGTAACAATAGAAGACGGTAGATCAATTCATCAGTCTCTGTGGTTCGATATCTTTTAAAACTACTCGATAAGACTGTGCACTTGCAGTCCGAATCATTGGATACATAAGTACAAAGATCACGATCAAGTTTTTGGCGCCGTTGCCGGGGACTGATTTAAGTCGATATCGCTACTCTTTTGTTACGCAGTAGAGACTAGAGCAAAAACTTCTCTCTTTTCTTCTCTATTTCTTTTCTTTTCTTCTCTTATTTGTATGCCAAACACTCGTTCGCAAGGCGAGCCGTTATACATACAAATCAACGATATCGAGCATTATCTCAGACTTAGACGCCACATCCAAGAGTATCATCTCTTTCATAACACTCAACCTCGTCAATCATTCAAACTGCCTATTTCTCCACCTTCTGAAGAAATGGCTGCAAATCCTGCTCCGCGCCCACTCAAATCCTATGCCATTCCCTCACAAGATGAACCACAGAATAGCATGTTTCCCCTCCGATCGAGGCTAACAACTTTGAACTGAAACCCTCTTTGTTATCTGCTGTGCAACAGAACCAGTTCTCTGGTGGGTCGATGGAAGACCCTAATCTTCATCTATTAATATTTCTACAGTACGCAGATACAATCAAGAATAATGGGGTCAGTCAAGAGGCAATAAGACTTCGTCTTTTCCCCTTCTCTCTAAGAGACAGAGCAAGAGCTTGGCTACAATCTCTACCCGCAAACTCAGTCACTACATGGGACGAGCTAAAGAAAGTCTTTCTTGCGAGATATTTTCCACCAAGCAAAATAGCTATGCTAAGATCTCAGATAAGCGATTTTAGACAAAAGGAGAACGAATCCCTTTTCGATGCTTGGGAAAGGTACAAAGATCTGATGAGACTATGCCCACATCATGGCCTGGAAGAATGGTTGATTATCCACACCTTCTATAATGGTCTCCTCTATAATACAAGATTAACAATAGACGCTGACGCAGGAGGTGCACTTATGGACAAATCCTACACCGCTGCCTATGCTCTAATTGAAAGTATAGCCCAAAAACACTATCAGTGGGGAAGTGAAAGAGGAAACGCAGACAAAGGTACTACAGAGAAAGCACCAACAAAAGGAGGAATGTATGAGATAAGCGACCTAGACAGTGTCCATGCTAAGGTAGATGCCCTCACCCTAAAGATTGATAATTTGACCGCAAAACATCCAGCCACTGTGGCTGCTATAACTCCCAATTGCGAAATATGCGGAGTTCCTGGACATCTAGTTACTGAATGTAAGATCTTGGCAGTAACTCAAACTGACCAAGTGAATTATGCCCAAGGAAACCCTTACTCAAACACGTACAACCCTGGATGGAAAAATCACCCAAATTTCTCATATAAAAACCCCAATGCGTTGTATGCTCCGAACCAAGCACCTGCCGTACCACCTGGATATCAGAAAGCCCCTGCAAATGCTCCTAGTGCACCTAGAAAATCAAACTTAGAACTGATGATGGAGAACTTCATAGCTACTCAAGCACAAACAAATAAAGACGTCCAAAATCAGAACATACATACTAATGAGCAGATAAAACAATTAGCAAACAAAATAGATGCTTTGGCCACCCACAATAAAATGTTAGAAACCCAAATCTCTCAAGTGGCTCAACAATAAGCACCTACAGCTACACCGGCTGATACATTTCCCGGTCAACCATAACCTAACCCGAAGGGGCATGCTCATGCCATCATATTAAGGAGTGGAACCGAGTTAGATGGACCGCCTGACCCAAGACTGTCAAACCAAAGTATGTATCAAAGGGCTGAAACATCAACTGAGAAGGAGAATAAAGCAAAGAAACCTGAGGTAGACGAAGAAGATAAAGGAGGAGAGGCCAAAGAAAAAGAAAAACCTTATGTGCCTCCACCGCCTTATAAACCCCAAATCCCTTTTCCTGGTAGATTAGCCAAACCTAAGAATGTAGGGCAATTTAAAAAATTCGTAGAACTTCTGAAACAACTTAATATAACAATTCCTTTCACAGAAGCTATAACTCAAATGCCCTCCTATGCCAAATTCCTCAAGGAAATCTTATCTAACAAGAAAAAGCTAGAAGATGACAAAACAGTTACGCTTACATCAGAATGTAGCGCGATTATCCAAAACAAAATGCCTCCTAAGTTGAAAGACCCCGAAAGTTTCTCTATACCATGCCATATAGGTAAGTTCGTCATAGACAAAGCCCTATGTGATTTAGGAGCTAGTATTAGCGTTATGCCTTTATCCATATGCAACAAACTGGAAATGGGTGAACTAAGACCGACAAAGATGTTTATTCAATTAGCGGATCGCTCCAACAAATACCCAGTAGGAATCTTAGAAAATGTTCCTGTATGAATAGGCCAATTCTACATCCCTACAGATTTCATAATCATGGACATTAGAGAAGACGAAAGCACACCTATCATCTTAGGAAGACCATTCTTAGCCACAGCTGGAGCTATCATAGATGTAAAAAAGGGAAAATTAACCTTTGAAGTAGGTGAAGAGAAAGTCGAATTTATTCTAACACAATTCTTACAAGTGCCCGCCATAGATGACACATGTTATCTGGTGGACATCATGGACGAATGCATAAGAGAAATTGAATGGGAACCAATACCTTGTTCCGAAACCATGAAGATTCCCACACCTTTTATATTCGAAGATAACGAATGGTGTCCTGAATACCGAGACGACAATCTGAGTGAATGCTTAGCTCTGACACCCGATCACATGCCGTGCACAAGAAAACCGGCATTGGATCTTAAGCCATTACCTAAGACCCTCAGATATGAATTCCTTGACACTGAGTTAAAACGACCTGTAATTGTCAACGCGAACTTATGACAACATGAAACAGACAAATTATTACAAGTCTTAAGAAAATATCCCTCCTCCTTAGGATACAACATTACAGATCTCAAAGGAATAAGTCCTTCCATATGCATGCATCGTATTATGCTGGAAAATGACTGCAAATCTTCTAGAGAACATCAACGAAGAATTAACCCAATATGGAGCACCGTAGTTAAAGACGAAGCTAAAAAACTTTTGAACACACGAATCATATACCCAATCTCTGATAGTCAATGGGTAAGCCCAGTCCACTGTGTACCAAAGAAAGGTGGTATAACGGTAACAACAAACAAAGCAGGCGAAGCTGTAGCAGAACAAACTATAAGCGGAGCTAGAATGTGCATTGACTACAGGAAGCTAAATAAGGCCACTCGCAAGGACCATTTCCCGCTACCATTCATTGATCAAATGCTTGAACGATTAGCTAAGCACTCACATTACTGTTATCTAGACGGTTACTCCAGATTCTTTCAAATCCCTATTCACCCCGATGACCAAGAGAAAACAACATTCACATGTCCTTATGGAACTTTCGCCTACCGATGAATGTCGTTTGGATTATGCAATGCTCCCGCCACGTTTCAGAGATGCATGATGGCAATCTTTGCTGATTTCATAGACAACATTATGGAGGTCTTTATGGACGACTTCTCTGTATATGGAGAGAGTTTTGAAGATTGTCTGGTAAATTTGGAGAAAGTTTTGGAGAGATGCGTAAAAGTTAACCTCGTTCTGAATTGGGAAAAGTGCCACTTTATGGTCAAACAAGGAATCGTACTAGGACACGTTGTGTCTGAAAAGGGGATTGAAGTCGATAAAGCTAAGATCGAAGCCATAGAAAACTTGCAACCCCCTAAAACAGTAAGAGAAATACGCAGTTTCTTAGGACACGCCGGTTTCTACCGACGATTCATAAAAGATTTCTCGCAAATATCAAAACCTGTAACCACCCTCCTTATGAAAGACGTTGAATTTGATTTTGATGAAAAATGCCTAAAAGCATTTAACCAGCTAAAAATAGCTCTTGTATCCGCACCAATCATGCAACCACCTGATTGGAGACTTCCATTTGAAATCATGTGCGACGCGAATGATTACGCCGTAGGTGCAGTCCTGGGACAACGAAGAGATAAGAAACTTCATGCGATATATTATGCTATTAGAACCTTGGACCCTGCGCAGATGAATTACGCAACAACGGAAAAAGAACTTTTAGCCGTAGTCTTTGCACTAGGCAAATTTCGCTCCTACCTAGTAGGCACAAAGATAATCATCTATACAGACCACACAACTATTAGATATCTCTTAACCAAGCAAGACTCAAAGCCGAGACTTTTGAGATGGATTCTGCTTCTACAAGAGTTCGATTTAGAAATTAAAGACAAAAAAGGTACCAAGAACGTAGTAGCCGACCATTTATCTCGAATGGAATAACTGACACCAGAAGAAGTACCTATTAACGATGACTTCCCGTATGAACGTCTGTTAGCTCAGATGGACTTAGGAGATGCCAGCAAAGAACCACCTGAATCAAATCCAAATAAACTGCTTTTAGGATTTGACACACAAGCTGCTAACAATGATTCACGAGAGAGCCAAGACGAAATAAATAATGATATAAAAGAAGCCGTGGTCTCTGTCCTAACTAACCAAACCATACCATGGTACGCGGACATAACAAATTACTTGGTTGCCAAAATCCTACCCCCTGATATGACTTATCAACAGAAGAAAAAATTCTTTCACGATTTGAAACATTACTTTTGGGATGAACCTTTACTATTCAAGAGAAGTGTCGACGATATTTTCTGAAGATGTGTCCCGGAAAACGAAATAGAAAGTATTATTTCTCATTGTCATGATGCCCCTTATGGAGGCCATGCAAACACATCAAAGACATGTGCCAAAATTTGGCAGTCTGGTTTCTACTGGCCAAATTTGTGGAAAGATGTGCACATAGCCATCCTAAACTGCGACTGATGCCAACGCACCGGAAATATATCCAGACGCAATGAGATGCCTCAGACTGGCATTCTACAAGTTGAAGTCTTTGATGTATGGGGAATAGATTTAATAGGACCATTTCCATCCTCATTCGGGAACAAATATATACTCGTGGCTGTAGATTACGTTTCGAAATGGATTGAAGCAATAGCTTCTCCAACAAATGATACTAGAGTCGTCATTAAACTCTTCAAAACCATTATATTCCCAAGGTTTGGTGTACCCAAACAAGTTATAAGCGACGGTGGCTCCCACTTCATATCACGAATCTTTAATAAACTCCTAACCAAATATGGGGTGAAGCACCGCGTCGCAACACCATACCACCCCCAAACAAGCGGACAGGTGGAAGTCTCAAATCGAGAAATAAAACAAATATTGGAAAAAACTGTTGCCACATCAAGAAAGGATTGGTCGGCTAAGTTACCTGACGCATTATGGGCCTACAGGACGGCATTCAAGACACCAATAGGTACAACACCCTTTAAACTCATCTATGGAAAATCATGTCACCTGCCAGTGGAAATTGAACACAAAGCCTACTGGGCAATTAAAACTTTAAACCTAATCTACAATGCGGCAGGAGAGAAAAGGATCCTCGACATAAATGAATTAGAAGAACTAAGATTAGAAGCATATGAAAATGCAAGGATCTACAAAGAAAGGACGAAAAAATGGCATGACAAACGAATCTAAAGGAAAGAATTCAATGAAGGAGATATAGTTCTCCTATTCAACTCTCGTCTGAAACTTTTCCCTGGAAAACTCCATTCACGATGGTCTGTACCATTCGAAGTAACCAAAGTTTTCCCCAGTGGTGCCATAGAGATTAATGGAAAATCCATGAATCCATTCTTAGTAAATGGCCAAAGCCTAAAGCATTATTACAGCGTCGAAAAATAAGGATTACACCGCGAGCTTAACGCTATTAGAGCTACCACACGAATTTGGAAACTAATTCACGTCTAACAACATTGTCAAGCTAACGACATTAAACAAGCGTTATGTGGGAGGCAACCCACAATTTTTTATTTATTTTTATTTATTATCTCTCAAATATCTTTATCTTTTATTTTTGTTTTTTATTTTAGATCTGCATTTTGATTTTTACTTTCTGATTTTTTTTACCTTTTCTTTCTTTCTCCCACATCATATTTTACTTATTTGCATTTTTCTTTTACAAATTTTAGTACCGACTCACAGGAACCTACCAGCTAAAATTCATGGATACTATCATTTTTGCCTCAGAGACTCAGCAGAGACGATATGAGATTCTGGCTCAACGCCAGATGAGTATGACCACGTATGTGCATGATCCCACCTTGACAGCCTTAGGAATCAGGGAAAGTGTCTACTTCATGTTTAACCAGATAGGATGGGAGGGGTTCCTAGCCCATAAACACCCTACACATCAACGCCTCACCTTGGAGTTCTTGAGCTCCCTCATCTATATACCCACACAAGGCTTAGGGCATAAGAGAGGTCAGATGTCCTTTAGATTGTTCGGTTTCACCCACCAGTTTACAGTTTGTAGTCTAGCTGAGCTGCTAGGATTCCCTAGTTCTTTAGACGCCCACATGGAAACCCAGGCGGATGACTACCTCAACTTTGAGATTAATAACTTTTGGAGAGACATAGTGGGCCAATATCCTGAGGACCCCGACCACCTTGATGCCACCGAGATTCATAACCCTGCGATTAGGTATTTCCATCACATTTTAGCTTTCACATTTTTTGGAAAACCTATTAATCGACTCTCGGTTTCTAGGGATGAGTTGTTCATCATTTACTGTGCTTTTCAATCTAGACCAGTCATTGGCGCATCATTTATGATTGCCAACATGTTAGCTATAGCTCAGTGTACCCATGGCCCCATCTGTGTCGGCGGGCTAGTCACTATGATAGTCGAGGCCTTATCCCTATGGTCATCTCTGCCGCACCTTACACCGTACACCAAATATTATACCATGGACATCCCTTTTTGCTTTAACATTTCTTTGATTGGTAACCTTAACCCACCTCACTTTCAGCTTCTTGTCCAAAATAACCCTATCTATTACTTCAAATTACCTAGCCCCGAGCATACCAGTGTCTATACCAAGACTAATTGGCTATATCCCCTAGAGAATACGAACAAACACGACCCTGAGAGGGAGGAGAGCGACCCATCCACACCCACAGGTTACCAAGATTATACACCCTTGGATTATCCTACACTACCCCTTGTCACCATCGCTGATGACATACCCATGCCTGATCATGCACATGCGATCAAGACTCTGCAGACAGATGTTACCACACTCCGAGGTGAGCTCGACACTGTTAAAGATAATGTCAGCACACTTTGGCATGACTTCTTTCATTTCATGGATGTCGTCACAGAGCAGTTTGATCACATTTATCAACATCTGCACGCTTCTGTACCACCTCCCGGAGGCCCTCATGCTTGATAGTTTTTCTGTACCGCCCCAGTGAGGACACTGTTTGTTCTTAGTTTGGGGGGGGGGGGGGGGTTATTATTATTATTCTCAAAACTCATTATGGTTTTATTATTTTCGAATAATTTATTACTTTTCGGTCCTAAAATTTCATTTATTTATTCATCTATTGATTTCATATCCATTTTATTTATTTTAATGTATTTATTTATTTATTTTCATACACAATATGTATTCATTTTTTATACTGTGCAATTTCTATTATTATTTTCATTTGTTTCTAATTCTTATTATTATTTTCATGTGTTTCTTATTTCTGTTACTATTTTCACTTGCTTACCATATCATTCTTCCAACTAAACAATGAGCTACTATATCCCTTGAAATATACTTCTCAACATTATGATTAATGAATTAAATTAGTGAAGCACACGGTCAAAAAGAGGTCAAAGAGACCAACGCATCACCTCACCCTGACGAACGTCAGGATGCATGTGACGAACGTCAGGGACTGTCTTTGACTCTGACGATCGTCAGAGAGAAGGTGACGGGCGGCAGGCATTGTCCCCCACGCTTTTCATTTCCGTGACCGTTGAACAACATTGATGCATGAAAATGTGTTTTAAAACCCCACCACCCCATTTACTCCACTCACCCATAACTTCCATAACCTCCCAATTTCAAAATTCTCCCATAAACACCATTAAATTCCTTACTCAACAAAACCATCTATATAAACCCCCCTTCCATCCTTAGTTTCATCACTACCACCCCTTTTCCATCTCTTTACCACAAATACATTTTTTTCTATCAAGTTCAAAAATCATGGCCAACCAACCCGAACCCGACATGCGGCATCTCGTGCTCCGACAAGGAGAAGCTGGTGAGCTTCGAAAAGAGAGGTACCTAAAATTCCATCATCGAGGGCTAACATCCACACGGTTCGTCGACAACCATTGCTTGCAAGAATTAGGCTTGCAACCTCATATGGAAGGCTTGCTGAATAAAGATGGCCTAAGCTTTATTAGCACGATGAACACACCAACTTACAAAGCTCTCACGTTGGAATTCTTGAGTTCCTACGCATATCACACTCGAGACGATGCAGACGCACACCTAACGGGAGCCGCTCAATTTCGTATGTTCAACCGAGAGTACACACTCAACCATGAAATTTTGAGCGACATATTTCATTTTCCCCAAGGGAATAATGTGCAATATCGCATTCCCCCAGAATTGGATTGGAATGGAAGTGCATACGCACCATGGGAGAGAATAACCGGCGAACCAAATGTCACACCTGAAGCACGGTACGCCTCACACATCCACAACCCGAACATCCGCTTCTTACACCGTGTTATGGAAAACACAATATTCGGAAGGGCAAACAACAACAAGGTAAACACTAAAGAATTGTATGCTCTTCACTGTACCTTTTCACAAAACCTTCGTCTTAATCCCATTACTTTAATGATGGCCCACATTCAAAACCTCGTTACAAGAGACGGGACCACACCTTTTAGCATCGGAGGCATCGTCACCACCATCGCAGTTCACCTAAACTAGGGGGAAAGGATCCAACGTCTACCTCTGCTACCAGCAGTTTATATGGACATTGATAACTGTAGAGCTGGCCGCCTGATCAAGGTACGAGAAGCTGGAGGGTACTATCTAATGGTTAAGAATGCAAGAGTTCATAGTGTGATCATGCCAAATCATAATCGTACTTACTTGGGTAATCCGGATAACTGGCTTTACAACCTGAACGCCCCAGAACCCGGAGAAAATGTGCAAGGAAATCAAGGTCAGGCCAACAACGCTGCCGCTGACGAAATCGAAGAAGAATTAGAGCAGCAAGAGCCCCAACCACAGCAAGCCAACAATCCCGCCACCATAGACGCAATATATGCCGCAATAATGCAGGAAAACCAGTTATCTACTCAACGCCACCAGAGCCTCGAGACGCGCCAAATCGAGATGATGACTCTCATGAAACAAATGCAAAGAGACCAAAACGACTATGCTCGCAGGCACGATCAAAGTATGCTAGAATTCACCATAAGAATAAGGAAAGATATGCGAGCCTTAACACTCTTTGTTGACGACTTGCATAATATCATATCCCAGAGAGATGGCGGCGAATCTTCCAGACATGGCGGGCAAGAACGTCGAAGAGCGAGGACACGTGGGCGATACCAAAGACAAGAGGAGGAAGAATGATTATCCAGTTTTCCATTTCCCCTTTCCCGCTTCTATCAATACATTGAGGACAATGTATGATTCAAGTATGGGGGATGAAGTATTTCCCTTTCCTAAGTAATTTTTATTTTCTTTGTAATTTCCCTTCCGTTATCTCTAATTCAATAAAAAATTTATCAAGTTATCTATTGAAGCAATTTGTGTTGTTCTTTTAGACTCCCCTTTCTTTTCGAGCCCATAAAAAATTTTATTTTCTCTCACTCGACAAAGTAAATAGACTGCAAAATCTTTAATCATCAGGAATTGAGGCGAGATTAAGCGAAATTTCTACCGTCTAGACACTCTACAACCCTAGAGTATGATAGATCAGTTCAAGTACCTGTTATTTCCAACACCCTGAGTTTAGTCTTTATAGTAACCTTGAGTAGTTTATATTAGCAGTCAGCACCGTCTTAAACACAAACTACGCAGGAAGTCGATGAATATAAGTGGATGATATAATATTTCAGCAAAATGTTGCAAGGAAACACACCGATTAAATTGGACGATCCTCACCCGATCGTCTAATCCAAAGGATGTAAACCTTACAAAGTAATATGAAAATTCATTTGATGGATGGTTCAGGAGCATCTGGTACTGAACTCGGTCGGGAAGATTACGGCTTGATCCCCCGCATCCAACCATTGAATTAAAGGTTGCCACATTACTGTGCCAGAAACCTCTAAAGTTTAAAAGGATCATAACCACTAACCGACTGTTCTGCTATGTGTGTGTGAAGATAAAGGGCTTAATGTGATTGCGCTAGAATGAAAAGGGAAAAACAAGATAAATACTCGAGGTAGGCTATGATAGGACCTGTAACTAGTTTACGTCAAATGGAACTATCTAGCGTCGTCGACGTAGTAATGGAGCACGAATCGAGCCACCAATTTTCTGACAAAACACACAACGCAACTATATATTAGTTGATCCGACTCATAACCATGTTTAGAAAAACATCATACTTAGCATTTGCTTGAGGACAAGCAAAGTTTAAGTATGGGGGAGTTTGATGACACACAAATATGTGATATTTCTGGCTTGATATACACCAAATATTTCTCATACTTTAGTTTAAATTAAATTATTTTATAAGTATTATGCAGGTATTTTTCTATTTTTGCAGATATGCATTAAGCCGAACACTTTTGAAGAAATGAAGAAAAAAGGGTGCAAAAACTAGCAAAAAGGCTTAAGGAGAAGAAAGGAGCCCAAAGCCCATTACACATGTGAGCACGTGGCCCACAATTAAGAAGGCCTTGAAGACCGTCAAGGAGACGTGATGAACGTCACGCGCCATGAAGACCAAGTGACTACCGTCACTTGAATGTGACGAACCTCACAAGCCATTACTCCACTTTCTTCTCATCCAACGGACACAAACGCGTTCAAGGGTTAATCCAACGACTTCCTACATTTTCTGACCCACTCAGTCAAAGGACCAACGAACGTGACAATTGAATGGCCCTATTATTTCTCAAAGAAGGAAGTAAATTGTTCCTACATTTTTCGAGAGCAAATGATCAAGCAAGACCTATAAATAGAGCCTTAGACCACAGTAGAAAGGGTTCTTCTTTTTGGCAAGAAAGTTTAGAGATTTTATTGAGCGAATATTCTTTTCAGCAGCATTTTTTTTCAGCATTATTTTATTTCCCAGTTATTTCTTTCCAGCATTATTCTTTTCAGTTTTATTTTCTTCTGTACGGTTAAATATATCCTCCGATCGAAGCAAAGCCTACAATTTGTGCAGGAGTGCTTCTGTCTTCAGAGTTATTGCCAGGTTTATGTCTACAAATTCTTATTGCTTATTAATCGATATAATTATGTTTATTTGTGTTTGTCCATTAAATTATTCTACGATTTGGTTTAATATTATGTCAGGCTAGAAATCCTATACCGGTATGTAAAGTCAATCAATCGAGGGAACGAGTAACTTAGTCGGGATTATTTTTACTACGAAACTTTCTTTTCTGGCCTAAGTTACTATTTTTCAAATCATTAAATTGATTTTTTACGGAAGTAAAAAAACAGATAGAGGTTAGGGTCAACAAAGCGGAAGTTTGAGATCTTTTAACTGGACAGTAGTAATTAGTCATTGGCTTAAAATACAGCGGAAGCACTTTAAAGTTAATTAAGATTTTGTTTAGTTTCCAAAAAGTGTTTTTAACTCCTGCGGGATAGCGGAAGCGTATGTTAGGACTTAACTGCATAGCCTAGATCAACAAAACGACAGTGTGAGACGAGGGTTTTAAACTAGATAGGTTTTACTGAAAGCTGTTTTGAAAATATAAAGACGCCCGACAGGTCGCTAGTTCCTGAGGTACGACTGTTACATACTGGTAATTAAGCTCATTGATTATTAAAATCCAACTTAATTTAGTATTTAGTTTTCCCTACAAACCAAATCAAATATTCATTAGCTTTAAATTTGCGAAGTAACAATAGAAGACGGTAGATCGATTCATCAGTCTCTGTGGTTCGATATCTTTTAAAACTACTCGATAAGACTGTGCACTTGCAGTCCGAATCATTGGATACATAAGTACAAAGATCACGATCATGGGGCATCAGGAACCCTCACATAAATCTTCTTGTTTGCAGACTTTTTGATAAGAGAGATGTCCTGGACATCTTGCTCGACATCATAGTCGGAATCAACTTCTTCAACCACCACAACTTTTGCTAGAGAGAGGAACCACTTTACTTCTTGTATTTTGGGTTCCATACATGAATTTATTCTTGGTTGTTTTGGCAGGAGGTGTGACACTTGTATCCTTCACTTTCGTGGATTTTAGTCTTCTTGCAATACCATGTACAACATTAGTAATGAGCTCATTGTTAGAAAGCTCTTATACATTGACTACATTGATAGCATTTTGATCTTCTGCGACCTTGGAGGCAGTAGCATCTTGTTCAACATTTTCCTCAACATCTTGATCAACACTTTCTTCTTCCACTTATTTTAGGGAAGACGTAGCAAGCTTCTCAAGTTTGATTTCAGCAACATCTTTCTAGGATGATTCAGTAGCCTCATTTTTAGGATTACTTCCTTTTTCAGCAGGAGGAGGCATGCGAGCAAGGGGAGTAAAATCTTAGGCACAACAAAGCCTTTATTTAATACTCTGTCCACAAGCCTTATGATTCTTCTATCAACATTAACAATTTCTTCTTCAATTCTATTGTCAGTAGCAATATAAGAGTTACCTTTATCATCTTTAGATTTCTTAGCTGGTGATGATCTAGGTTTCTTGACCTTTTTCTCAAGTGGAGGGATCATTGATATAGGAGTAACATCTAGTACTCTGTCAAGGGAAGGATTTTCATTTGTAGATTTTGAGGAAGACGGTGTGTGATGTTGAGACATGTTTGAAAAATTTCTAGCAAGGAGATGAAGAATGGAAATGGTCCTTTTTCTGTGAAGGAGAATGAAGAGCTTGTGAAAGTAGAAAGAACAATTTTCGTAGCGCGTGTGAAACAATTTGAGGCAGCCTTCTAATGATTGCTTTCTAAAATTTATTTGTTGGAAACACAAATAATACAATATCACTTTAATGATATTCCCATACACTTTTAATTTCTACAAACCCTCATATAAACATATCCCTAATTTTCTTATTAAATTCTCAAATTGATTTGCATCCAAAGCCTTTGTGAAGATGTCAGTCAGTTGCAATTCAGTGGCTACATGTTCTAAGGCAACAATTTTTTCTTCAACAAGCTCTCTTCTGAAGTGATGACGGACGTCAATATGCTTGGTCTTGTTGTGTTGAATGGGATTCTTTGAAATGTTTATGGCGCTTAAATTATCCCAGAATAATGTCATGACATCTTGTTTGACATTGTATTCTATTAACATTTGTTTCATCCAAACCAATTGAGAACAACTGCTTCCTGCAACAATGTATTCATCCTCAACAGTGGACAGAGACACCCAATTTTACTTCTTGCTGAACTAAGATATGAGATTATTTCCAAGAAAGAAGCATCCTCCTGATGTACTCTTTCTATCATCAGCAATTCCTTCCCAATCAGCATCACAAAAACCAGTTAAGGCAGAATTTGATCCATGAGAGTACAACATACCATAGTCACTTGTCCCATTCACATATTTAAGAATCATCTTCACATGGTTGGCATGGCTAATTTTAGGATCAGCTTGATATCTTACACACACACCTACAGCAAAGGAAATGTCTGGTTTGCTAGCTGTTAAATATAGAAGACTGCCTATCATACTTCTGTAGAAACTTTGATCTACACTTACTCCTTTTTCATCTTTAGTCAGCTTCAGATGTGTGGGAGCAGGGGTTCTTTTGTGACTGGCATTCTCCATCCCAAACTTCTTCACTATATTCTTGGCATACTTGCTCTGAGATGAAAATACAGAGTCTTCTATTTGTTTAACTTGCAGACCAAGAAAATAGGTTAATTCACCAACTAGACTCATTTCAAATTCAGACTGCATTTGCTTGACAAAATGTTGAACCATTTCATTTGACATCCCACAAAATACGATATCATCAACATAAATTTGAGTAATCATAATCTTCCCTTCTTCTTCTTTTAGAAAGAGGGTTTTGTCTATGCCACCTTTCCTGTATCCTTTCTCCCCAAGGAATTCTATCAGCCTCTCATACCAAGCTCTTGGAGCTTGCATCAATCCATACAGAGCTTTATTCAGTTTATAAATATGTTTAGGAAAAATTGGATTAATAAATCCATTTGGTTGTTAAAAAAAACTTCTTCATTCAGGTACCCATTCAAGAAGGCACTCTTTACATCCATTTGAAACAATTTAAATTTAAAAATGCATGTAACTCCCAACAGTAGTCTGATTGATTCAAGTCTAGCCACAAGAGAAAAGGTTTCATCAAAGTCCACTCCTTCAATTTGAGTGTATCCTTGTGGAACTAACCTTGTCTTATTTCTAGTGACCACCCCTTTTTCATCAGATTTATTCTTGTATACCTATTTAGTGCTAATCAAATTTATCCCTTCAGGTCTTAGAACCAGATCCAAACTTCATTCCTACTGAATTGTTCCAGCTCCTCTTGCATAGCATTAATCCAGTACTCATCAGTTAGGGCCTCTTTGACATTCTTAGGCTGAATTTTAGATATAAAGCAAGAGTTTGAAATCCCTTCTCTTGATCTGGTAGTAACTCCTTTATTTGGATCTCCTATGATAAGATCCTTAGGATGATCTTTCTAAGTTCTAATTGAAGGTTCTTTATTGAGGTGACTAGGCTGGGGATCTTCTTGAGGAGGATTATAATCAATACTTATGTCATTTGATTCAGTTGGACTATCACGCAAAGATGTTCCAACATCTTCTGAGACATCTTCTTCAACATTCCATCCTCTATCATCAATAGTAACATTTATTGACTCCATCATAACTTCGGTTCCGGAGTTAAAAACTATGTATGATCTGCTGTTTGTAGAGTAAACCAGGAATATTCCTTCATCACTCTTGGGATCCATCTTCCTTCTTTGTTCACGATCAGCTAAGATGTAACATTTACTTCCAAAAACATGAAAGTATTTAACAGTTGGTTTTCTTTCCCTCCACATTTTATACAAAGTAGATGAAGTGTTTTTCCTTAGAGTGACTCTGTTATGGATATAGCACGCAATATTCATTGCTTAAACCCAAAAATGGTAGGGTATCTTCTTAGCATGAATCATGGCTCTAGTAGATTCTTGGAGAGTTTTATTCTTGCGTTCTACAATCCCATTTTGTTCAGGAGTAATGGGAGAAGAAAATTCATGGTTGATTCCTCCAGAGGAGCAAAACTCGGAAAATTTGTTATTCTCAAATTTCTTTCCATGATCACTTCTTATTCTTATGACATGGCTTTCCTTTTCCCTTTGAAGTTTTTGAAAAAGATCTTTGAACACTTCAAAAGTTTCTGATTTTTCTCTAATAAAGCTTATCCCTGTGTATCTAGAAAAGTCATCTATAACAACATAGGTTTACTTCTTACCACCAAGACTTTCAACCTGCATAGGTCCCATCAAGTCAATATGAAGAAGCTCTAAAACATTTGATGTAGTAAAATGTTAAATCTTTTGATGTGACATCTTAGTCTACTTTCCAATTTGACAATCCCCACATACCTTTCCTTCTTCTATCTTAAGCTTAGGAATCCCTCTCACTGCTTCTTCAGATATAATTCTCTTCATACCTTTCAGATGCAAGTGCCCTAATTTTTGATGCCATAGTTTAACTTCATTCTCTTTGGCTAAAACACATGATGAGGAGAGGTTTAACTCTTGAGGAACCCATAGATAATAGTTGTCTTTAGATCTGATTCCTTTCATGATAACTTCATTCTTTTCATTTCACACAAGAAATTCTTCCTTGGAGAAGTTAACTTTGAATCCTTAATCACATAGTTGGCTTATACTTATCAGGTTAGCTGTTAACCCTTTTACAAGTAACACATTATCAAGTTTAGGAACTGTTGACCAGTCAAGCTTGCCAACACCTTTGGTTTCTCCTTTTACTCCATCACCAAAAGTCACATAACTGGTGGAATGAGATTTGACATCCACCAACAGATTCTTGACACCTGTCATGTGTCTAGAACAACCACTGTCAAAGGACCAGTCATCTTTGGTTGATACTCTAAGAGAGGTGTGAGCAATGAAACTGCCAACATTGGACTTGGGAACCCATTGTTTCTCCTTTTTGCTATTTTGGGGAATCTTGTCAGTTTTGGCAAGAAGAGTATTTTTAGGATATCCATACAACTTGAAACAGAAGGGCCTTTTACGTCCAAGCCTTCCACAATGATGACATCTCCAGTGCTGGGGATTCTCTCTGGTGTGATTAAGATTTTTCTTCCCATGATGTTTCACATGATGTCCTTTCTTATCATGAGGTTTCCTAAGATGTCCTTTCTTATCATGACATTGAGACATTTAATTTGACATCTTTGGTTTAGGCTTGGCATGTGTGGAAACAGATGAAGGCTCTTCTGAGTTAGGTTCTTTTTTCTCATTGAAACCTAAACCACTCTTGTCTCCTGTCATTCTTCTTGCTTGGAGAATTTCATCTAGTGTGTCAGAACCATTATTCAGCATCTTGAAAGATTTGACCATTCTATCAAGATTTGAATTTAAAGAGGACACTTCACTTTCCAAATAGGAAATAGTTTTAAGATGCTCTTCCGTTTCCTTCTTCAGCTGAGTTATAAGGGCTTTTTGTTTCTCCCCTTCAAGGCATACTTTTGCACTTCTGAGACATAATTCTTTGTACGAAGCAGCTAACTTATCAAAAGTTAGTTCCCCATCACTCTCCGAGTCCTCTTTAGACCAAGTAACAAATATATTGTTCTTATGTTTATTTAGATATGTAGGACATTCAGTTCTAATGTGACCAAAGTCTTCACATTCATGACATCGTATTCCCTTCCCTTTGAGAAGATTTTTCTCCAGCCCTTTTTCTTCCCACCTTATTTGACTTATAAATGTCACATGGGATGTTCTTGACATTTACTCTTTGGATCCTGTCCATTCTTTTTTATCACTTTATTAAATTGTCTTCTAAGAATAGCTAAGGCATTTGATATTCCTCCATATGTATCCAGATCACAGTCCTCTTCTTCATCCTCAGTATTAGATACAAAGGCTATGCTTTTGTTTTTCTTCTCATATATTTCATTTATGCTTAATTCAAATGTTAGAAGGGATCCAACAAGTTCATCCACTTTCATTTTGCCAATGTCTTGGGCTTCTTCTATAGCAGTTACTTTCATATCAAATCTCTGGGGAAGAGACCTGAGCATCTTTCTCACTAATTTGTCTTCGGGTATTTTCTCTCTTAAAGTACTGGAGGCATTAGCAAATTCAAGGATGTTCATATGGAAGTCATTTATACTTTCATCATCTTTCTTCCTAAAATTCTCAAATTTTGTGGTGAGTAACTTAAAGTCTTGACATCTTAACTTTGGATTTGCCTTCATGAGTAGATTGAAGAATCCCCATGCATCCTTAGCAACTTCACATGTATTCACTAACCTGAAAATGTTCTTGTCAATTCCATTGAAAATAGCATTCAAGGCTTTAGAATTTCCAAGAGAAATTTCATCTTCTTCCTTAGACCAATCTTCTTCAGATTTTAATTCAGAAGTAGGTTCTCCATTTTCTCCCAATTTGACAGGGTGTTTCCACCCTCTTAAAACAACTTTCCAATCCCTACTGTCTAAGGATTTTAAAAAGGCAACTATACATGGTTTCCAGTAGTCATAATTGCTTCCATCTAGAATGGGTGGATCTCACCCAGATAAAGAGCAGGATGTCTGCTTTGATACCAATTGAAATTCTGGTATCAGATATGTGATGTCGAATGAGATGTCACGACATAAATATCTGTTTGCAAGTAAGGTGCAGTAAAATCAAAAGCAGTAAAAACACAAGATATTATTCACCCAAATCAGTGTACAACAACACCTACTCGGAGGGCAACCAAGCCAGGGACAAGTTCACTAAATAGTATTAATTCATAGACCCTCAGTAAACAACCAGTTTACGATCTAATCACTTAATCACTACCCAATCTAAACTTATACCTAAGACACACCTAGGTATAAGGCCATCCTCAAATCCCATCAATCACTTACAATGAAGAACTTAACAGAATTAATAAGTTTGAAACACTTCAATTATTTAATGCGTAAAAGCTTATGAACGATACACAATTAACAACCTGTGATCGGTGGGAATGAGAACTGACTATTTTGGAATGCTGGTTCGCGTTTGCGTTTGTTTTCGCAAAATTTCGCGGTAAGCAAGAGTCGCCACCGTCTTTTATTTTATCCAACAAGGAAAGGACAAAAGCACAGAAAAATTCCTTTTTGAGATGTTTCTCAGGTTCGGGAGGTAGATTATAGAAAGGGAAGGTGTTAGCACCCTTTCTATCCGTGGTTATCCACGGGCCCTTAGGTACTTGCTCATTGTGTTTTCAAAAGTTTGCTTTTCTTTGTGTTTGTGGGTTTGAAAAGAGTTTTTGTTTAGAAGAGAGTGTAAGTGCGAAAAGTTTTGTTTTGTTTTAAAAGGAGCAAGTACTTAAGAACCATCTACCTACTCAAAAAGGAATTAATCTGTACAAATGTCCTTTAGACAATGCTATCCCACTATTGAGGAGTAGGTAGAATCGTCGTTGGAGTTTTCGGGTCAATTCGATTAAGGGGCGTGTGGTCACTAAAGCAACGTTAGGACGCCTTAGCGGTAACCCTAATGTCTTAGATCATTTTTCCGAGGCAACCGTTTCGAGGAAACTATGATCTTTGGACAAGAGGGCGACCTCTAAAACTTCCTATACTCAATGACCACGTTCGAGGCAACCAAGTAAGGTGTAGCCTAAGAGTGCGCATGTGCGAGTGTGTTATTTCGGTTAATTTTATCTGTACATGTCAATGGTGAGCTATTGTTGATTTTAGGTTAAAGATTGATCTTGTCATGCATTGCCTAGTTATCAAAAATCTAACAGTTAATATTGTGGAAATTAAATTGGGGGAAATTAAATCTAAACTATTACAAGCCGTCGGGTGTTTACATCGCCAAAAACAAACCCTTTAATTTAAATTGCGGAAAAATAAAAGAAAGCGATAAATAAATAAAGTCCTAATTTAAAAACTATTACATACTGGAAGCAATTACAATATTGAAATATAGATCGCGTGCGAGAAAATTAAATCGGCACATTTTTTAGGGTTTTGACCCTTTTTGTTAAAGAAAGCATGTTTTTGTTATTTTTGAATTTAAAGAAATTAAATCTAAACTAATCATTAATTAATTAATAATAAAAAAAAAGATATTTTTGGATTTTTATATTTAAGGAAATAAAATGAAAATGATTAAAATTATTAAAAACCTAATTATATATTAGTTTTAATTTATTGCAAAAATATTAAATGTTAAACCTATTTAAAACTAAATTAATTGATTAATGTTTATTTACAAAAATAAAGTGATGAAATTAAATTTAATAAATAAAAATAATATTTTTTATGTTTTCTGATTTTATTAAGAAAAATAAATTGGTTAGTGTAAATCATAATAATAATTAATAAAACAATGAAATGAAAAAAAAGAAATATGAAAAGAAATAAAAATAAACCAAATGGGGGGGGGGGGGGGGGGTGGGGTTTGGGCCTGAATCTGGGTGTATGTTTGGAAATTCTGAGGCCCAAAACGTTCCAGCCTCGTTTGACTTTAGTCATCCCATGAGTGCCTGTTGACTAAAGACCATGGTGGATATTCCATTTGAGCCATTGGATTTGATTTGCAGGCCATCTGGCATGTGGATCTTTGAGGAGCATGGTAGTCTCTATGCTTGAGGGTGTACTGGAATAGCTGAAAGAAAATAATAATAAGCGTTTTTGGGGACTTGGGATTCGAACCCAGGTCCCAAAGGACAATTCAATAGCGCGTTACCAATCCAACTGACCTGCTTAGTTGTTAGAATAATACAAAACAAATATTATATTGAAAAACATTTAATATGCCTGAAAATTAAAAAAAATAGCGCGAGATTTGAAACCGGCCCATGGGAGAGAGACATCTGGTCGTCTTCTCCAACAGAACCCTGGTTTTCTTACCTGCAGATTTTTATCCGCAGGAAGATTCGTGGGATGCTTCAAAAATTCGTTCTAGGCCATAACAATACCATCCAAGAACATGGACGTGATCGTCTCCTCCTCCTGAGTTCAACTATGGCCACGATTCGTCCTAATTGTCCCTGCAAAACGAAACCCCAAATGGAAACCTCCAAAACCCTAGGTTCGTGTAGGGAGATATAGGCTACAAAAATCCAATTGAATGATGCAAAATGATTGGAAATTGAATGGCAAGCATGATTATACAAAAACTTTTGCAAGAGGATGCAAGAAAATGGTTTCACGATTTCATGTTCAGAGCCATATTCAAGAACACTTACAGCGCTTTTCAGATGGTTTCAGGACTTGATTTTGATCGCTTTAGCTCCACTGGATGCCAGGCAAGAAGGCTATGTGGAGATTTTGGATTGAATCGTGCTTTAACCAAGATTTTGATCTCACACTTTTTTCAGTTTTTGCTTGGCCGTCTCTTGCAGTTTCAGGTCGTGTTCTTGATATGTGTGGCTTGTGTGTGTATAAGGGAATGAATTAGGTCAAGAGTTGGGCTTTCAATCCATGTGCATTCAAGGTTTGGGATTTGATATGATCACCATTGATAAAGTTTCCAAAATTATACCAAATCTGATATTTTATGCACAACAATGCTTGATACGAATTTGATTGAGTGTATCATGATATTTGAAAGCTGTAATGATCACAAAGATCTCATTCCATCAATTTTTGGATTTTATTTGAATTAATATTGATTTAAAATGAATTAAATCAATAAAAATTAAATAAAATAGAAAAATAAATGATTGGTCATGAAATTGAAGATGGAACACGTGTGTGGTGTGATAAGACCAAATCAAGTGGAAGAAAGTGGGCCCTTTTGACTAAAATTGGAGTTTTGAGGATAGTTGACTTTTGACAATTTTGGAAAAATGCCCAACTTCCACAATGCATAACTTCTTCAATTTTAAACCTTTGGAGGTGTTATGGGACTTTTTATAAACCTTGAGATGTCCTCTAACCAACCCTTTGGTCTCATCGCATTTTTAAATCCCATGCTCAAGTTATAAGCTTTGGCAAAAAAGGTGTTTTTGTTGACTTTCAAAAATGACCTATAATGTCCAAATTTGTAACTTTTTGTGAGAGCATTTCTTGATCTTGGTGTGTGAATATGGATTGTAGGAAATTGCATCCTCTTCAAAATGAGCTTTGGATGGGTCATTTCTCATAAAGTATGAGAAAGTCATGCTTGGTCAAAGTTGAGTTGGCTTTTCCTACAAAACCCTAATTTAGCAACTTTTGAATCTTGATGAATCTTGAGCAATCCTTGATGAATCATGATCAACCCTTGATCAAATTATGAATTATACTTGAAAATGAGAATGTTGAAAAAACATCTTGAGGTTTGACTGTATTTGGGTCACAGTTGACTTTTGCCCTAGCATCGTCGATTTTTGGTCCTCTTGAGTAATTGACTGACCAAACTTCCTCTGCAAGGCTTGAAATTTGACCTGGATGAACTTGAGAACATATTAGGACATTAGGGAGCATTTGAGGCCATTTGTATGTAAGGACCTTGATGCAACACAAAACACTAATTTTGAATTGACTGCCTTAGGAGGTGATTTGACTGTCCAACTCTTGAGCTATCTTGAGCCACTTGGAGATTATTCTTGACATGTCTTTGAGAAATATGGGAGGGAAAATTTTGGGGTACAACAGTTTCCCCTGTTCAATCTTCTTAAACCTGAGGATATAGATTGGCGTTCGGGCCTTTCGTAATCCGAAGGTGGAAGATGATTGAACACTAGAGTGCCCAGAAATTTGCACTCGCATGAAGTGGTATCAGCATTGTGATGTCGGGAATGGGCTTACAGATGCCATTTGGATATTGTTGGTAGGTGGTTTTGTCTTCATTGACGGGTTGTCTCTTTTGATGGGGTGTCTCTGTTGACAGGTTGTCTTTATTAACAGGTTGTCTCCATTGACAGGTTGTCTCCATTAACGGGTTGTCTCCATTGACGGGTTGTCTCCATTGACGGGTTGTCTCCATTGACAGGTTGTCTCCATTGACGGGTTGTCTCCATTGAAGGGTTGTCTCCATTGACGGGTTGTCTCCATTGACAGGTTGTCTCCATTGACGGGTTGTCTTTATTGACGGGTTGTCTTTATTGACGGGTTGTCTCCATTGACAGGTTGTCTCCATTGACAGGTTGTCTCCATTGACAGGTTGTCTCCATTAACAGGTTGTCTCCATTGACGGGTTGTCTCCATTGACGGGTTGTCTCTATTGACGAGTTGTCTTTATTGACGGGTTGTCTCCATTGACGGGTTGTCTCCATTGACGGGTTGTCTCCATTGACAGGTTGTCTCTATTGACGGGTTGTCTCCATTGACGGGTTGTCTCCATTGACGGGTTGTCTCCATTGACAGGTTGTCTCTATTGACGGGTTGTCTCCATTGACGGGTTGAGAATTCAACTGCATCTTTCCTTAAAGGTAAAGGTCAGTCCTATGCAATGCATGATATGGATCAAGCAATGATGTTCTCAACATAAATGAGGTTGTATGGTATGATGCGTATATGCATGTATCATGATGTATGAAAATATAATGTTTTAGATGGGGAAAATAAATCCCAGAGCTGCTGGAGAATAGAGTTGAGTTCTTCATATCCGCTGGGGATGATGAACGAAGATGATTGCGAGAATAAACCTGCAGAAGGAGATGACTCTGTTGGGGAATAAACTGATGAAGAGATTACTCCGAAGGGAATTACTCTCTGGGGAAGAGATGCTCTGTTGAGGATTTTAACAATAAACTCCGTTGGGAATTCCACCGATAAACTCGGTTGGAGATTTTAATGATTAACTCCGCTGGGGATGGATTACCGTTGTTGGTGATATTGAATCTGTTGAGGATTGAATTACTGTTCGGGGAAAGAAAGAACTTCACTGGGGATGATCTTTCAGTTGCGACTTGCTAGGGATAACCCTGTTAGACTCTTGTGGGGATAACCCTCTGAATTTGGCTGGGGAGATTTATTGCACTCCGCTGGGGGTAAGCTTCCGAAGTCTACTAGGGATGATGATTCAGCTCTGTTGGGAAAGCTTCTTTTTTTTAGACTGCGCTGGGGAAATGGCTCCACTGGGGGTATCTTGTATTCCATCGGGGAACATTCTTATACTCCGTTGAGGAATATTAAGACCGTCGGGGATACTTTTATGCTTGCTGGGGAAGATTAAGACCTTCTAGAGATACCCAACCTTTTTAGGGCTGATGGTAGGCTAACTCTGCTTGGGGAGAGTATTGCTGATTTGTTCATAGTTGCAAGTCCCAGCTGGGAGAGCCACCATTGCTGTCTTATTCTGCAGGGAGTGAAGGTATCTTGGCCATATTCTTCCGCTGAACCTACCTTGGTACCTGGTGGACAAAGTAACTACACAGCTCGGATAATTCTTATGCCCCTGCTTCTGATATCACCAGTAATTTATCTTTTGTTTCGCATGTAAGTATTTATGAGCAACAATTAATCTCAAATGCATATATCAAAAATGAACATTGGACGTTTTTTGCAAAACAAAACAGATAAAGAGAAAACAGTTTGAGATTTCTTTGAAAATGAATTGTATTGATTTTGAAGTTTAGCTTGTAAATAGGCATTTTTGTACAAGAGACTGATGTCCTAGTAAGAGAACGCCGCCAAACAAAGAGAATTTATACAATTTGTGAAAAGAAAACAAAACAGCTATGTGAATAATCCCACTGGGTTCCGACTCTGCTATTGCCTTTATGTCCTCAAGCATCTAATCACTTTGCTACTTAGTTGAAGATTAATCTGATTGATTAGTGTCGTCTGAGCTTGAATAGTCGATACTGGAGTCTGGATGCAAGGTGATCCAATGAGACATAGTGTTACGCTTTGATCCCTAACTTTTTCCTGGACCGCCCTTTCGGGTTTTCAGTCCATCGGGATACCCTTTTTTGCCCAAGCCGCCTTTTCAGGTTTTCGACTTGCCGGGTGTACAGATTTTTCATTTTCATCCCTTATTTTTGCCCGAACCCTTTTGGTTCACCGGGAAGCCCTTTTTTTTGCCTAGGCCAGTCAACCTAGCGGGTCTTTTGATTATGCGTAGTATCTTTTTACTATGTCTACATTGACAGGGTGAGGAAGGTCGTCACCATCCATGTTAGTTAGAATCATAGCTCCTCCTGAGAAAATGTTCTTAACCACAAATAGCCCTTCGTAAGTAGGGGTCCATTGGCCCCTGGGATCACCTTGAGGTAAGATAATGCGCTTGATTACCAGGTCCCCAACTTGATACTCTTGTCGTTTGACTTTCTAGTTAAATGCCTTGATCATCCGTTTTTGGTACGTCTAACCATGACAAATAGCAATAAGTGTCTTTTCGTCGATTAGGTTCAGTTGATCAAGCCGGGTCTGAATCCAGTTATCTTCACTCAAACCTGCATCCTTCATGAGTCAAAGAGAGGGTATCAAAACTTCAATGGGCAAGACTGCCTCCATGCCATATACCAAGGAATAGGGTGTTACCCCTGTTGACGTCTGTGCTGAGGTACGGTACCCATGAAGAGCAAACGGTAACATCTCGTGCCAATCTTTGTAGGTCATTGTCATCTTCTGCACAATTTTCTTAATGTTCTTATTAGCCGCTTCAACAGCTCCATTCATCTTCGGCCGGTAGGGAGAAGTTGTGATGCTGTATCTTGAATTGCTTGCAGAGCTCAGTGATCATCTTGTTGTTGAGATTGGTACCATTGTCTGTAATGATCCTCTCTGGTACACCGTATCGACATATCAGATTATGTCGAATGAACCGTGCCATGACGTTCTTGGTTACCGTAGCAAAGGAAGCTTCTTCAACCCACTTTGTAAAGTAATCAATTGCTACCAGGAGGAAACGATGCCCGTTGGATGCCGTAGGTCTGATCTTGCTGATCATATCAATGCCCCACATTGCAAAAGGCCAAGGTGCTGTCAAAACGCTCAGAGGAACTGGAGGTATGTGCACTTTATCAGCATAGACTTGGCACTTGTGACATGTCCGAGAATGCTGATAACAGTCGGCTTCCATTGTGGACCAGTAATATCCTGCCCGGAGGATTTTCTTTGCCATGGTATGTCCACTGGAATGAGTTCCGAAAGTAACTTCATGTAACTCCTCCATGATCCTTTCTGCTTCATTCTTATCCATACAACGCAGTAAGGTCGAATCTTGGTTACGCTTGTAAATAATGCCATTGCTGATGAACAACTTCGCTGCGAACCTCCTTAGAAACTTCTTGTCATTAACAGATGCACCCTCGGGGTATTCTTGAGCTTCAAGATACCTCTTCACCTCATGATACAAGGGTTTTTCTGTTACTTCTTCAGTCTCAAGATCACAGCAATGTGCAGGTTCGTCCAAACTTTCAATGATGATACGGGGAGCTTCGTTGTCCCAATTAACTTTGAACATAGAAGACATTGTAGCCAGCGCGTCCGCCAACTGATTCTCCTCTCTAGGGAAGTGTTCAAAGGTTATCTCCTCAAAATGGGGAAGCAATGTCAACACATACTCCTTGTAAGGAATAAGATTTGGGTGTTTCGTATCCCACTCGCGTTTGATCTGACTGATCACGAGAGCGGAATCTCCGAAGACACTTAGAAACTTAATCCTTAGGTCAATTGATGCTCGAAGACCCATGATGCACGCTTTATACTCCGCCATATTGTTGGTGCAGTTGAAACACAGTCGGGCGGTGAACGGAGTATAAGAGCCTTTAAGAGATATAATCACGGCGCCAATGCCATTACCCAAAGCGTTCAAAGCTCCATCAAAGTACATAGACCATCGGGATCCTTCCTCAGGTCCTTCATCCAGTCCAGGTATCTCATAATTAGTTACCAACATGATATTCTCATCCGGAAATTCAAAGTTCATAGACTGGTAATCATCCACTGCCTGATATGCCAAATGGTCTGCCAATACACTTCCTTTAATTTCCTTTTGGGTCGTATACTGGATGTCATACTCAGTCAAGATCATCTGCCATCTTGCTAATCTTCCGGACAAGGCAGGCTTCTCGAAGATATACTTGATGGGATCCATCTTTGATATCAACAGAGTAGTGTGAGTCAACATATACTGTCTCAGTCGGTGAGTAGCCCATGCCAAAGCGCAGCAAGTTTTCTCGAGCAGTGAGTATCGGGTCTCACAATCGATAAACTTTTTGCTAAGGTAATAAATAGCATGCTGTTTTCGGCCAGACTCGTCATGCTGCCCCAGCACACACCCCATTGAGTTGTCGAGTACTGTCAAGTATAAGATCAGAGGTCTCCCTTCAACTGGTGGCATCAGAATAGGTGGCTCTTGAGATACTCTTTGATCCTTTCAAAAGCAGCCTGGCATTCATCGTTCCAACGTACTACCTGATCTTTCTTCAGTAACTTGAAGATTGGCTCACAAGTAGCAATTAGGTGCGAGATGAATCGGGCAATGTAATTCAGACATCCCAGAAAACCTCTGACTTCTTTCTCTGTTCTGGGAGCTGGCATTTCCTGTATGGATTTCACCTTCGCAGGATCCACTTGAATACCTTTGTCGCTTACAACGAAACCCAACAGCTTACCAGACCTTACCCCGAAGGTGCACTTGTTCGGGTTTAACCTTAGCTTGTACAACTTTAGCCTGTCAAACAGTTTCTGCAGATGGTCAAGGTGTTCCTCCTCAGTTTGGGATCTTGCAATCATATCATCGACGTATACTTCAATCTCATGATGGATCATGTCATGAAACAAAGCAACCATGGCACGTTGATATGTTGCCCCAGCATTCTTCAGTCTAAAAGGCATGACCTTGTAGCAAAAGGTACCCCACTGAGTGACAAAAGTTGTCTTCTCCATGTCTTCAGGAGCCATTTTTATCTTATTATAACCGGAGAAGCCATCCATGAAGGATAAGACCTTGTGCTGGGCGGTGTTATCAACCAGAACGTTGATATGAGGTAGAGGGAAGTCATCCTTGGGGCTTGCCCTGTTCAGATCCCTGTAGTCAACACACATTCGGACCTTACCATCTTTCTTCGGCACAGGAACTACGTTGGCAACCCACTGAGGGTAAGAAGTAACTGCTAGAAAACCTGCGTCAAACTGTTTCATAACTTCAGCCTTGATTTTCTCAGACATCTCTAGGCGCATACGGCGAACCTTCTATTTTACTGGAGGACAGTCTTCCGTGGTAGGCAGGCGATGGACCACAATATCAGTATCCAAACCAGGCATATCTTCGTAAGACCAGGCAAAGATCTCAACATAGTCCTACAGCATCTGAATCAACCGTTGTTTCACACTAAGCTTCAGGTTGGCACCGATCTTGACCTCTTTCTTGTCTGCCTTAGTACCCAGATTCACTGTTTCCACTAGCTCTTCGTGCGGTTGAATGGCCCTCTCTTCTTGGAGTAGCAATCTTGCAAGTTCACCAGGCACATCACAATCATCTTCACCTTCGTCTTCGGCTAAGTTGATCAGATTTTCGAAGTCATAACTGGCAGTAGCATAGTCGTTACCACTGAGATCCAGAGTGGATGTGGACCTGTATATGTGAGTGTGTGTAAAATAGCTGTTTTGCAATATATAATAAAGAAAAACAAGGAGCGCAAAATTTTAAATGCAAGAAACGTCTAATGCTTTTATTAATGATATATGAAAATGACACACAAAAGCCCTCACAAATGAAGCCACAGTGCCCCGGGTAAGACATCGGGCCATAAAGTTTAAAACATTGTCTGTTACAAATTCAAAACAAAAGTATCATTACTGGGTAACAAAAGTAATAGGGATGAAGTCCTTTGCTGTCCAGTTGCTTGGTCCACCGTCAATCGTAGGATAGATCCAGCTGTCGAATTTAGACTCTTCTACGTCATCTTCAATGGCATTCACTCCCGAGTTGCTGATGAACACGGGAGGTCATCCGATTCGTGCATTCCGAACAGCCCTTTGAGCTTCTGCAGTGAAACCCAAACCAAACTTGTTAGTCTTCTGTGTAAAATCAGGAAGTCGGCCCCAATTTGCACACTCACCCTTCTCAATAACAGCCCGAGCATCTTTTAACGAAGCCATTTTCATAGGAGAATCTTCAACCACTGTATCAGCTGATGCCAGTGTCTGGGGAACCTCTTCAAAGTGCTAAAATGGGGTCTCAATGAACTCCCCATCATTCTCTACGTATCGGAACGAGTTGAGGTGGCTGACCATATACTCCTCCTCTCCATGTACTGTCACAATTTTCCCTTTGACCAGGTACTTCAGCTTCTGGTAGAGCGTTGAGGTTACGGCCCCAGCTTTGTGGATCCATGGACGACCCAGCAAACAAGAATAGGATGGCCGAATGTCCATCACATAGAATGTAGAATTGAAGACCTGAGAACCAACCTTGATCGGGATATCAACTTCTCCATGCACCATCCTTTTAGACCCATCAAAGGCCCTAACAACGATGTTGCTTGGTTTCAGCTCCAAACCTTCACAGTCCAACCGGTCTAGAGCTTTCTTAGGCAAGACGTTCAATGAGGAACTGGTATCCACCAATACATGTGCAAGAGTAGTGCCCCTGCATTCAATGGAGACATGCATGGCATCATTATGACTCTTCCCTTTAGCAGTCAGGTCGGCGTCCGAGAAACCCAACCCATTATCAGTAGTCAAATTAGCCACACAATCTGTAAACTGATCAGCTGATGTCTCTTGTGGCACGTGGGCAGTCTTCAGAAATGTAATCAGAGCCTTGGCATGGGCCTCTGAGGACAACAATAGTGACAACATAGAAATCTTGGATGGGGTTTTCCCCAGCTGCTCAACTACGTTGTAATCACTCTTCTTAATAATCTTCAGAATCTCTTCCATCTCCTGTTTGGAAGCTTCAATAGTAATTGTCTTCGGTGCCTCCGTCTGGGCAGGCACATCAGTGGTGATCCCTTTGCCCTGAGCGTCAGACGACTCGGTGACAGGGGTAAGAATATGAACTTGATCAGGAATAGTGGCAGGTGTAATAATAACAGGTCTTCGGGCTGTTGGTGGAGCAATATCAGGTGAGAAAAGTCTTCCGTTGCGGGTGACTTTAGCAGGTCCAGTAATGTTGCTGACGTCAGTATCAGCATCCAACTCTTGCTTAACTCCATGAAAATAAACATCAGCCCTATAGTGCCAAGGGACAGCTTTATCAGAGGTATAGGGGATGGGACCTGGAATAGTGATGACCACAGGTGCGATTGTCGGAACAGATGTAATCCTAACAGGCTTCCTCGAGGGAGCCTTGGAAGAATTGTCGAAAATGGTAATGATGGAAACTTCTTCAGAATGAACTACGGGAACAACAGTCTTCTCAAACGAAATCTCTTTACTATCCATCAGGCGCTAGACACCTGATTTCAAAAGTCGACCATCATTTGGATGGGCAGAACACATACAGCAACCTTCGTCACAACCCAGAAATAAATTGGCTAGCAAAAGGTTCTTCTTGACAGTCATCAGAGGGGTAACAATGTCACCCACAGAAATTACAAACAAGTCTTCCTTTACATCATTCACTCCATGTTTGGGCATGGGAGCAGTCACTACATTAGGCCTCTCGGGCGCCTCGAACTCAATCTCCTTTGCATCAATTAAGTCTTGTATCTTATTTTTCAGACTCCAACAATCATTTGTATTATGCCTCGGGCTATCGGAGTGATAAGAACAGCGGGCGTTAGGGTTATACCTTGGTGACATTGTATTTGAATTCTTTGGGGATTCCCTTAGAGTCACCAGATTAGTCTTCAACAACTGTGGCAGAATCTGAGATAAGGTCATGCTGAGACGAGTGAATTGCCTCTTAGGTCTCTCATCCTTCTGTTGATTGTTGTGCTGAGGAGCACCAGCAGGTTTTGAAATAACAACTGCATTGACAGCTTGGCGGTGTTCAGGTCTATCATGTCTTCTTACACTGTAGACAACTCTGGACTCTTTCTTAAACGGCTTCTTCTCGGTGCTTGATGAGGCACCCTTCTGTATCTTCCCAGCTTTAATACCAGCCTCAATCCTCTCACTAGTCAAAATAAGATCTGTAAACCCAGATGAAGAGCTTCCAATCAAGTGGTTGAAAAATGGACCAGACAGGGTCCCCAGGAACATGTCAACAAGTTCCCCATCAGCTAAGGGTGGTTGTACCCTTCCGGCGAGGTCTCTCCACTTTTGAGCATAATCTTTGAATCCTTCACCCGTTCCCATTGACATACCCTGGAGATGGGTACGCGTAAGAGCGAGGTCGGAGTTGTACTGATACTGCCTATAGAATGCAGTAGCCAAATCTTCCCAACTGCGGATACTGGCTCCGTCCAACTGATAGAACCACTCAAGCTGAGTCCCTGAGATACTGTCTTGGAAGAAGTGGATCCATAGGTTCTTATCAGTTGTGTAAGGCTGAATCTTCCTCACATATGACCGGTGGTGCAGCTTCGGGCAAGAAACTTCGTCATACATAGCAAAGGCTTGTGCCTTGAATTTGTGGGGAATGACTACTCCAGATGATAGACCTAGATCTCCGAAGTCCAAACCAGGTACCTTTTGAACCTCCATAGCACTCAACCGGTCTTCCAGTTGCTTGTATCTATCCTCGGCAGGAGGATACTGTTCTTCATCATAGTCCGTCTCGTTGTCGGAGACCACCGGGCTAGGAACCCTCCTTTCCTGTGGACTATCTTTCCCTCCAGATGAGGTGGTCAAATCAACTTCATCCCGTAGCCTGTTTCCAAACCTAGGACCAGTGTTGAACAGGATTGTCCTCTTCTTCTTCTTCTTCTTCTTCTTCTCTTTCAGAATCAAGGTTTTCAGGTCCTGCTGACCCTTAGCTAGACTCATTAACAACTCTTGAAATTGGGCATTCTGAGCCTGGAGGGCCTTGATAGCTTGCTCAGTTGAAGGTTCAGCAGACATGATGATTGCTGAAATAAACAGCGAAGAAGATAAGAGACCTGTAATGGGTACCTGCTTATGAAGTGCATGGAATGAAATGCGTATGATTATGATTTCAAAGACAATTGAGATTCTAATTTGTAAACAAGAAAGGAAACACACTTTATTAGATAACTTTGTAATTCAGATTGTTCAACAAATTTCCCTTAAGGCGTTACAAGAATGGAAATACTGAAAAGTAAACAAAAACTGGAAAGGAAATCATCAAAGTCCCATCAATGCTCCCATGGTCTCTTCTTATCAGTGCGGACATAGTCATTCAGAATCCGCTCATTCTCCAATTGCCTAGTCAGCTTCTGGATCTTTTTCTCTTGCTCGTTGAACTTCCCTCGATAAGAATCCCGTTCATCCCTCAGCTGCATCCAAGACCTTTTCAGAGCCCCAATGTCAGTGGGCATATAAGGATGGAGGATGGTTGGAAGGACCCCTTCCTCATTAGCAACTTCAAGTGTGATAGGCTGGACAGCTTCATATGGCATACCTAGCTTCTGGGCACGGATGCGGACCCATCTGAGATATGGCTCCATTGGCAGAGAAGTCTTTGGGCCCAACTCATGTGGATCATATTGGTGAACTCTGTCCCAAGCCCTTATGAACCTACGACGTTTCTCGTCGCTATCCCCTTGAAAATCAAAGATGATATGAGGCATCAGCATTTCATGAGGTCCTTCTCTTCTGGCTCTTCCAAATTGACAGAGAGCTAAGCATGGGTTGTAAGAAATTCCTCCGTGGGTTCCTATTAGTGGAACATTAGGATACTCTCCACATCGATCAATAACAGTCACCTCATCCATACCTGTGAGAGTCCAGATGATGTCATTATGAGAAAGAGACATCACCCTATAAGCCCAGGCCATTCCTTCTTTGTTCTTCAGCACTGACTTAAGGAGGTGCGAAATAAACCACCTCGACAATAAAGGAGCACAGCATATCAAGGTTCCCCGCTTTCGGGCAATACGAGCATAGAGCTGATGAAGAATGTCACCCAAGAGAGTGGGTACAGGGTTCTGAGAGATGGAGATCTTTATCGCATTCACATCAACAAAAGTGTCAGGATTCGAAAACAAAACCAAGCCGTATATCAGAAGAACCAGAATATCCTCGAACGCCTTAAAGTCTAGACCATCCCAGAAATAGTTAGCCTTACCAACCAGAAACTTAGTCAGAAAGCCCTTTGCTCCACTCCTAGTCTCCCAATTAGCCATTACTTCCTCTTTGGTCAAATGAAGGGTTGCATCAATCTCTTCGGGCCTAAGAGTCTTCTCCCAACCAGTAAACGGGGTCTGCTCCAGAAAAGTGATACCGAGCATCTCAGAGAACTCTTCTAGGGTAGGAACCAGCTGATAGTCTTTAAAAGTGAAACAATGGTACAACGGATCATAGAACTGGACTAGGACACTCATCATCTGCTCGTCCAATTTGGAGGTGACCAAACTGAGAAGAGAACCATGCCTCCTGATGAAGGAAGTAGTGTCAAGCATCTTGGCAACCAACTCTTTAAGCAAGGTAGGGACTTGGACAAAGTTGATCTGGATGGTATTCTTACGCATGGGCATCATGATGACCTACAAAACAGAACAAAGATGAATCTCTCCTGTCTTTGAAATGGGTTAGTCCTTATGCAATATGTATGCAATGTTATGATGTCATGATGTCATGATAGTAAACACACCACAAGTATCCACAAAAAGCAAACATGGTAAAGGCACACAAGTCACACTAAGAGCCCTTAGATTTCAGGCCGGCATGGAGCTTAGGTACTACCCTCTTTCAGTTCAGTTGGTTTAAACCTATCCTAAAAATAGTAACCGGGTTCTAGAGGATCTCAATATCACTGACTACCCTCAATCGGCCATAATTCTATTTTAGCAACCTTTTCTTGTGGCCGGAATCATCGCGAGAGTTTAGTCTCAATGAGTGTAGCATACTGCTATTGTTCTATGGCCAAGTTGGTCAATTTAAGGTTCTAAGGTCAGTTGGTGCTTAATGACCCCTTAGAAGACCCATATTCTCCTCGTTCCAACATAAGGGATATCGGTACAGACTAAAGTTCCACACCAATGTAGCTACAACTTCAACCGTGTCGGTCTACGCCGGCAGTTCCCTCACAGTTTATTGCTACTTACCTAAAGGGTATCCCCAGATCTGGGTTAGGACCTATAGAACTCCGATACAAACCCACAAATGTAAATCATACAAACATACAATTGAAAATACAATGATCTAATCCTAAGGTACACCTCACTTATATAGTAACATCCCCAGCAGAGTCGCCAGTTCTGTGATCATTGGGAATGAGAACTGACTGTTTTGGAATGCTGGTTCGCGTTTGCGTTTGTTTTTGCAAAATGTCACGGTAAGCAAGAGTCGCCACCGTCTTTTATTTTATCCAACAAGGAAAGGGAAAAAGCACAGAAAAATTCCTTTTTGAGATGTTTCTCGGGTTCGGGAGGTAGATTATAGAAAGGGAAGGTGTTAGCGCCCTTTCTATCCGTGGTTATCCATTGGCTCTTAGGTACTTTCTCATTGTGTTTTCAAAAGTTTTCTTTTCTTTGTGTTTGTGGGTTTGAAAAGAGTTTTTGTTTAGAAGAGAGTGTAAGTGAGAAAAGTTTTGTTTTGTTTTAAAAGGAGCAAGTACTTAAGAACCATCTACCTACTCAAAAAGGAATTAATCTGTACAAATGTCCTTTAGACAATGCTATCCCACTATTGAGGAGTAGGTAGCATCGTCGTTGGAGTTTTCCGGTCAATTCGATTAAGGGACGTGTGGTCACTAAAGCAATGTTAGGACGCCTTAGCGATAACCCTAATGTCTTAGATCATTTTTCCGAGGCAACCGTTTCGAGGCAACTATGATCTTTGGACAAGAGGGCGGCCTCTAAAACTTCCTATACTCAATGACCACGTTCAAGGCAACCAAGTGAGGTGTACCCTAAGAGTGCGCATGTGCGAGTGTGTTATTTCGGTTAATTTTATCTGTACATGTCAATGGTGAGCTATTGTTGATTTTAGGTTAAAGATTGATCTTGTCATGCATTGCCTAGTTATCAAACATCTAACAGTTAATATTGTGGAAATTAAATCTAAACTATTACAAGGCGTCAGGTATTTACATCGCCAAAAACAAACCCTTTAATTTAAATTGCGGAAAAATAAAAGAAAGCGATAAATAAATCAAGTCCTAATTTAAAAACTATTACATACTGGAAGCAATTACAATATTGAAATATAGATCGCGTGCGAGAAAATAAATCGGCACATTTTTTAGGGTTTTGACCCTTTTTGTTAAAGAAAGCATGTTTTTGTTATTTTTGAATTTAAAGAAATTAAAACTAAACTAATCATTAATTAATTAATAATAATAAAAAAAGATATTTTTGGATTTTTATATTTAAGGAAATAAAATGAAAATGATTAAAATTATTAAAAACCTAATTCTATATTAGTTTTAATTTATTGCAAAAATATTAAATGTTAAACTTATTTAAAACTAAATTAATTGATTAATATTTATTTACAAAAATAAAGTGATGAAATTAAATTTAATAAATAAAAATAATATTTTTTATGTTTTCTGATTTAATTAAGAAAAATAAATCGGTCAGTGTAAATAATAATAATAATTAATAAAACAATTAAATGAAAATAAAGAAATATGAAAAGAAATAGAAATAAACTAAATGGGGGGGGGGTTTGGGCCTGAATCTGGGTGTATGTTTGGCAATTCTGAGGCCCAAAACGTTCCAGCCTCGTTTGAATTTAGTCATCCCATGAGTGCCTGTTGACTAAAGACCATGGTGGATATTCCATTTGAGCCATTGGATTTGATTTGCAGGCCATCTGGCATGTGGATCTTTGAGGAGCATGGTAGTCTTTATGCTTAAGGGTGTACTGGAATAGCTGAAAGAAAATAATAATAAGGGTTTTGGGGGACCTGGGATTCGAACCCAGGTCCCAAGGGACAATTCAATAGCGCGTTACCAACCAAACTGACCTTCTTAGTTGTTAGAATAATACAAAACAAATATTATATTGAAAAACATTTAATATGCCTGAAAAGTAAAAAAAAATAGCGCGAGATTTGAAACCGTCCAATGGGAGAGAGACATCTGGTCGTCTTCTCTAACAGAACCCTGGTTTTCTTACCTGCGGATTTTTATCCGCAGGAAGATTCGTGGGATGCTTCAAAAATTCGTTCTAGGCCATAACAATACCATCCAAGAACATGGACCTGAACGTCTCCTCCTCCTGAGTTCAACTATGGCCACGATTCGTCCTAATTGTCCCTGCAAAACGAAACGCCAAATGGAAACCTCCAAAACCCTAGGTTCGGGTAGGGAGATATAGGCTACAAAAATCCAATTGGATAATGCAGAATGATTGGAAATTGAATGGCAAGCATGATTATACAAAAAAATTTGGCAAGAGGATTCAAGAAAATGGTTTCACGATTTCATGTTCAGATCCATATTCAAGAACACTTATAGCGCTTTTCAGATGGTTTCAGGACTTGATTTTGATCGCTTTAGCTCCACTGGATGCCAGGCAAGAAGGCTATGTGGAGATTTTGGATTGAATCGTGCTTTAACCAAGATTTTGATCTCACACTTTTTCACACTTTTTTCAGTTTTTGCTTGGCCGTCTCTTGCAGTTTCAAGTCGTGTTCTTGATGTGTGTGGCTTGTATATGTATAAGGGAATGAATTAGATCAAGAGTTGGGCTTTCAATCCATGTGCATTCAAGGTTTGGGATTTGATATGATCACCATTGATAAAGTTTCCAAAATTGTACCAAATCTGATATTTTATGCACAACAATGCTTGATACGAATTTGATTGAGTGTATCATGATATTTGAAAGCTGTAATGATCACAAAGATCTCATTCCATCAATTTTTGGATTTTATTTGAATTAATATTGATTTAAAATGAATTAAATCAATAAAAATTAAATAAAATAGAAAAATAAATGATTGGTCATGAAATTGAAGATGGGACACGTGTGTGGTGTGAGAAGACCAAATCAAGTGAAAGAAAGTGGGCCCTTTTGACAAAAATTGGAGTTTTGAGGATAGTTAACTTTTGGCAATTTTGGAAAAATGCCCAACTTCCACAATGCATAACTTCTTCAATTTTGAACCTTTCGATGTGTTATTGGACTTTTCAGAAACCTTGAGATGTCCTCTAACCAACCATTTTGGTCTCATATCATTTTTATATTCCATGCTCAAGTTATAAGCTTTGGAAAAAATGTGTTTTTGTTGACTTTCAAAAATGACCTATAATGTCCAAATTTTTAACTTTTTGTGAGAGCATTTATTGATATTGGGTTGTTAATATGGATTGTAGGAAATTGCATCCTCTTCAAAATGAGCTTTGGATGGGTCATTTCTCATAAAGTATGAGAAAGTTATGCTTGGTCAAAGTTGACTTGACTTTTCCTACAAAACCCTAATTTAGCAACTTTTGAATCTTGATGAATGTTGAGCAATCCTTGATGAATCATGATCAACCCTTTATCAAATGATAAATTATCCTTCAAAATGAGAATGTTGACAAAAAATCTTGAGGTTTGACTGTATTTGGGTCACAGTTGACTTTTGCCCTAGCATAGTCGATTTTTGGGCCTCTTGAGTAATTGACTGACCAAAATTCCTCTGCAAGGCTTGAAATTTGACCTGGATGAACATGGGAACATATTAGGACATTAGGGAGAATTTGAGGCCATTTGGATGTAAGGACCTTGATGCAACACAAAACCCTAATTTTGAATTGACTGCCTTAGGAGGTGATTTGACTGTCTAACTCTTGAGCTATCTTGAGCCACTTGGAGATTATTCTTGACATGTCTTTGAGAAATATGGGAGGGCAAATTTTGGGGTACAACACAACCCAAATAACAACTCAAGTATTTAAACGAATACTTAGAGTGTATTAAAAATAAAAAGCCTAGAATTCTAATCAGAAAGAAACATTTCTTCTTCAAATGGGCGAGAGCTCATCATGGGCATGGAATCTAGAGTGTCCTATTGATTAAATCTGTCTTGCTGACTTGGTATAATGGTTGAATGGATGGAGTGTATGGTAGCTATGGTGAGTGTACCTGCATAGAAACAACGGTGACCAAAAGGACGGTGACAAGTGTCACCATCGGATTAGTGTGTTAATTAAATATTTAATTAAACAAACTAAAATATAATCACAGTTTAATCACTAGAGACTCTTGTCTCTCTCCCTCTGTTTTGTCTCCTCATGGCGCCTCTCCTAAGAAGACACTTCCGCCACGTCAGAAATCGCCTCGCAGCGGCGGCAGCGACAACGAGTGTGAACTTGGTAAGATCTTTGATTTTTTTACATATTCTTTCTCGCCTCTCTCTTCTGATTGCTAATACACAATTTAATTTTGTAGAAGCTTGATGGTTGCATGTAGATCTTGAAGGGGAAACTGAAAACCTAAGCGTTTGGATTCGACGGAAATTGATAATGACAATAAAGGTCGTTTGAAAACAAACAATGACGACTTGCTTATGAGTTTATCTCGATGAGATCTCTCTGATATCTTCTTCTCTGGTTCGTGATTTTCTTCCTTTCCTCTTCTTCTTTCTCGATCCGAAAATCTGAAGGGTTTGTGTTTGGAGAAAATGATGATAGCTTAGGGTTTCATACCTTTGATTGCTTGCTGAGATTTTGTTATATTTGTGAATGAATTTTCATTTTGAAAACCTCTTTTCTATTTTTGGAGATAAATTTTTATGGAAGCTTTTCTATGATTCTTCCAGAAGTTAGGAGAATGAGCATTCTATTGTGAATCAATATGTTATATAGGTTTATCAGTTTTGAAAAACAGTTAGTGATTGATTTGATATGGGCTGTTCATTGTGAGAGTTTGTTACAAAGATTGAAGGGTAAGGATTTATGCGCAATGAAGCATGCTTGAGAAGCTTTGCTGAGCTGTAAATGAATTTTTGTCTCTGATTTTTATCTGCTATCTTATACCTCTATTTTGGTTTTTTTTTTACTGAGATCTGGGATTACTTGTGAGAACCGGTTTCTTGAGAACTTTGTTTGGGCTATTTGGAAATTTTTCTGATATGTTGCATCATGTTTCACTACAGTGACTTGATGTTTGATGGGATGGACTTGTGATTTCTTCTATGCTTTCTTGTTTTGACAGAACTATGAACTTCACATACTTGCTGAACCATGATGATATTTTTGTGAAACTTGTGTAGTAAGATTGTGCATTTTGAACTCTACTGTGATCCAAAACTCGTTTTTGTGATTTGTAGTAGAGGACATAGGCCTATGATTATGTGCTGAAAATTCTGACTTGAAACAAACAAATATGAGGCTATTATTGTTTTGAACATGATTGAAATCCAGCCCTATTTTTCTGATTCCTATACAGACCCTAATGATGAATTTTGTGCAAAACTCGTTTGAAAATTCTTGTTTATGTTCAATTGCTTTTTTATGATTGCTAACCATATCTACTTTGTTTGTTTCATGAGCAAGATGGATCAGTGGCAAAGGTAAGGCCGAAAGATGAAGAAACAGCAACTTAGCAAGACTTGTAGGAGTTTGGAGTAAACTTAAAAGAGGGAGATGAAGATCTCATTAGCTTAGGAGTTCCATTGGAATTTGTGTTTTAAACAATTAGGTCTTGTCTAGTAATTTAAACTTGTAAAACTATTTGGAGTTTTGATTGAATCAAAGAATGTATGAATCTTCTCTAAACCTTGTTCTAAAGTAACTTTTGTGAAAAATCTATTGCAAACCTATGGAATAAAGAATTCAAATTGGAATTTGTATTTCAATGATTCACTTGTGTATTTTTTGTAATGGTGAATGGCTATCTTGGAATTTAAATGAACAACGTTATAAGAAACTTTGATGAACCATTGGGTGAACCTTGATTGAACATTAATTGTAATTTTGGAAGAAACTAAGACGAGGTAGTGAATTTGAAAAACTTGAAGTGTTTGGATAGAAAACCTTGAAATTTGCAACTTGAAATAAGCTAAATTTGATCCTTGAATTCAAAGGGAAGTTACATGACGATGTCCTTTAAAAACACTAACACAAGAAGAGTCTTGTATTAGTAAAGCTTTTGAATGATGATGAAACTTTTGACGAGGAATAACAATGTATTGATTAGATAGAAACTCGTAGCAACTGACTAAAACGTTATCTTAAGCCCACTTCAAACGATGCCCTAACTTCATGAGGAATATAAGGAAACAAAAACCCCAATCTTGGTCACTGTTGAAATAGAAAGGAGAGTATATCTTAAAGAAGAGATTCCTGATAATCATACCTTACAACTAAAATCTCAAAATTCACTACTTGAGGAAGAAACAATAGAAACAGTCTTGCATTATCATTGATCCCTTGAATCTCAGGTGCCTTATTGAATGCAATGTATGTTATGCTGATGAAATGAGAAACATGAGCCATTAAAATTTTGAAAATCAAGAGGGTAAATTTTGGGGTGCAACAACTATATATTGTTTTTGCCTCTCTATTTTCACAAGATTCCAATCATTTGCTAAATTTCACACTCAAAGTTCTCATAACTCTCATTACTCTTCTCTCAACTCAAGAGCAATAAATTCAAAACTCAAATCTCCCTCCAAGACTCTCCCTCTCTCTCACGTGACTCTTTCCCACGCGCCTCTCTCTCCCTCTCTGTCCAGCACCTTGCGCCACCGTCGTTCCCATCTGTCAGCGGCCAGAAACAACGAAGACTCCTTTCGGTCGCACAATTTTCTGACCACTCCCTCCCTCCAATTCTTGATTCGGCATCAAACTTCTTCTTGTCCTCGATTCCAATTCGATAATTTCTAATTCCCTTGATTTAAGTTCTTTTACATAATTCATTTTATGAGAAGTGCTTATTTGAGAATTGTAAATTTCTTTGATTCTTGAATTGGTGATGATAATGTTGAATAAATTTGGAATTGGTTGAATTGAGGAATTAAGCACTTATATGGATAATTGATTTTATGAGAAGTGCTTATTTGGGAATTGTGAATTTATTTGATTCTTGAATTATGTGATAATGTTGAATAAATGCGGAATTGATTGAAATTTTTTATTTCAAATTCGATTTATGTTGATTAAAGAATTGTGATGAGAATTAAACTCTGATTCATAAGTTAATGCAAGTTTACATCTTTTGGTTGATAAATTCAATTTTTCAATTTTTCAATGGTAAAATTGTTTTGATTCAATAAATTTGCATCACCTTTTGACTTCCGACTTGTGTGTGGAATTAAGGTTTTTGATGTGATTTGATCGTTTGTAACTTTTTTATAATTTTTTTATGGTAATACTTGAACCGAATAGTGAATTTTCCCGTCCGATTATAATGGTTGAAATCAATTTCATGTAATTTTGGTTCAAGTTCACATTGATGTCCGGAATTGTAAATAAGTTGAAAATGGCATTTTAAATACCGTTTGAGGTTCACTCGAGTTACTTGCTGTTGTATGGATGGATTGTTTTAAATATCACCATTTCCGGCATATTTTTTGAGTTTATTTAATGATATGTTACAAGGTTGTCCGGTGTTGGTAAGTTATGCATAATGCACAATTTAATTCTTGCTAAATACTCATGGAAGCTTCTTTTTGTAATTGATGAGAATCGGTACCGTTTCAGTTGATTTCAAAAGTAATTTTTATACGTCTTGTAAATGGAAAAGATGTTGTCTGGAATTCCTTTTATCACGTACATATCATTTTAATTTTCATTTAATACTTTCTTGTACATAATCGATCATTTCATGAGCATTTACAATGAGTTTTCTTGTTTCCGAAACAAGTTTTCGCTTCAATTCATGTATGTATATAGTGTTGTCGCATTTTTAATTTGACATGTACATGTCATTCTAATTTTCATTAGATATTCATTTGTACATATCCAAACATGTCATGACCATTAGTGATGAGTTTTCTTGCTTTCAATGTGTTTTACAGGTCAATTCCAAGTTTACATCAGTTGCTGCCTGTTGTACTCCAAAATTTGCCCTCTCATTTCATTCAAAAATATCCCCTCATGCTCCTAGAATTTTCAATCGCTTTAGGCTACCCAGGCTTTCTAGGCCTCAGGATATCACTCTGATTTTTCGTTTCATCAGAGAATTAGAACTGCAGGTATTTTGATTCTAAATCATATTTCTCCCATCTATTGGCTATTATGCTAGGGTTGTTGATTATTGAATTTGTGAAGTCTTTCTTGACAAAATCTTGGAAAAAAGTATCATCCTGAATTTTATCTCAGTACACCTTCGATCATCAACTGAGGTTCATTAGAGATGTTCTTCTATGATCCAAATATTATTTCCAACTTCAAAGTCAATGCATTATTGTTGTGGTGATTGGACACGAAGCATGACACAAGACATAGAACAAGGGATTCGTTATGATCAAATCTTGCTTGTTTTCAATTGCTTGTTTCTTGAAATACAAGGTTCTTGAAATTTAAGACGACATTATTCTTTCAAATACTTGTAAAGTGAGTTAATTGTGTTGGGAACATTTGAAGTTGGGTGTTTCATTGAGTCAAAGATGATCTGAAGGTGCATCCAAAGAATATCATTAAAGTTCAAGTTGATATTCAAGTTACAAGGAATTATCATTCGAAGACAAATCATTCATCATCATATAAAGTCTATCTTGATTCAAGTTTTCTTGTCAAAAGTGGTTTATGTCAAATAGAATTTGTCATTTAAAAGACATTAATCATTCATCAAAATTTCATCCAAAGATCTTAAAATTGTGAGGAATATTCATTCAAAAGTTCAAGTTCATTCGAGTAGCAAACAAGGTTCATCGCGTTCATTCAACATCAGTCATAATTCATCCATCCAAAATTAAAGTGATCCAAGATTATCATTCAAGTATCTATTCATACAAATTTCATTCAAGGTTCATGGCTTATTCTATATCGCAAAATCAAGGAAAATACTTGGAATATGAAAATTACAATTGGAAAGAAAAGAGTGCTTTGAAGTTAAGTTTATCGTTGGAATTCAAAAAAATATTACAAATTCATTCAATTTCAAATTTGAGTCCATACAAATGCACAACAGATTGAAAAGGAAGCTATAAGTGTTTGTACATGGCAACTGAAATTTCAAAAGCCTAGTTTTCATGTCTATTTCTATTCTTCAAGCTTTTCATGCCATTCTCTTCTATTTATCTTGAGACAAGTTATTCTCACAAATAAAGCATCCTTGCACCAATACACCAATCTGCTTAATAAACAACTTGCTGCTCAAATGTTAGCCAAGCCGTGCCATTCAAGCCTGCTAAACAAATCCAAACAAGTTTCACAAACAAAAAAGTTCACTCCCAAACTTCAAGGTTCTCTCCAAAATTCATTCCATGGTTTCCTCCTTGCTCCCTCATCACCATCATTTTACTCAATCACATTAAAAAAACAAGAAGAGAATGGTTAGCAAATAATCAAATTTAAACAATGAAAAAAAGAAATTTACAAGTGTTTCATGATTTCATCATTAGGGATATGTGAAGGAATCAGAGGAATTTAGGGATCATTTCGAATCATGTTCAAGAAACCAAGGCCTCATAGCAAAATCAGAATTATATCATAGGCCTACTAAAGCAATTGCAAATCACAAAAAAAGTTATTTTTAGTTCACAAAAGGAAGTTAAAACTCAGCAAAGTCAGCATCGCAGTTCATGTGACAAAATTATGCAAGGTTATCAAAGATGCCAAGTCCAGAAATCAGAAAATATCAAAGATATCAGATTGCTAAAAAGCCCAACAACAAAACAGAAATAGTTGGAAAATATGCAGCAAACATAGCAGAAATCACAAGTCCAGCCCAACAAAAGCCTCATATTACATTTGTCTCACAACAGAAAAATCAGAAGTACAATGTTAATCACAGGCCCAATTATCATACTGCAAACCTCAAACAAACACACAAAAGGGGGGTTCATTTGGTTCACAGTAAAACAAAGCATTAAAATATAATAACTCAGCAAAATCAATTACAAAAACAAGGTTGTAGTAACAAAATTTCAACATAGGCCACAAATAGAAATAGATTTCATAAAAATAAAAGAAATAGAAAATCATAAGCCCAATACAGGAATGAAACTCTGACAGGCTTGCTATCTCAATCATTGAATCTATCAACAGAAAACCCCTAGAGTAATATTAGTATATAAGCATCCATTGCACATAGATCAAGAGGAATATTGTTCTGATAAGAAAAAATGCAAAAGTTGCACAATCATCCAATCCCAAACCCTAATTGTTCATCCCCTTTCCTTTATTTGATAAAAGAAAAGTTTGTGTCAATTCTTGCTATCCGCAACACTTGTGATAAAACTCAAAACTAAAAGTCAGTTCTCCCACCGTATTACACTGCCCTATTTTAATACATAGGTGTAATACATGTTTTAGATATTGTTTAAGGCTTGCTTGAACATTTTTTGGTGCTTATAGACCGTTGTTATCGAGCTATAGAGTTTTCGGTACTTTTTTAGGACATTTTCATGTTGTATACGTAGTGCTGCTCGGTTTTGATTTCCATCTTCCGTTGCACCTTTGTCATGCTCCCGTAGGATTTCTCGATTCAATCATTGGAAGCGAATTGAGATAGACCTTAGGTTGCAAACCATACATTCCAACATAGGTATATACTTCCCTTTTATCCTCAACTATAGGATCAACTTTGCATGACAACTTTAGTCTTACTTTGCTAATCTCCCTTATACATTTTTATTTCTCTTTTGCATTTGTGTTAAACTAAAACTCTTATTTGTTTCAACTTTAAAACACTCTAATAATACAAAAAACCCTTTTTAAAGGTAAAAAGAACCAACCAATTCAAAATCCATTTTTTCGTTTGGCATTTCTTTTAAAAACCCTTTTTCAAGGTAAAAACATACACAAAACAAAATCTTGTGAGTCGAACTACGGTGCTCTGACTTTACAAATGCACAACAGAGTACGTAGGAACTAAGTTGCGGGGCCTAGGAGAGCAAAAATTTGTAAATATTCCTTATTTTCCCTGTATTTTCTTTCGCGTGCATTCCCTCTTAGCGTTAAGCTTTAGACAAAGATTTTAAACACCCTTAGATTAGAGCAAACTTAAGTTGATTCTATGGAGTATCATAGACGCGTGGGGTGCTAATACCTTCCCCTCGTGTAACTGACTTCTGTACCACTTCTATTAGTTATAAGACCATCTTATCCATTCCTTTGGGGTTCTCTCGATATCTTCCCTTCCTTCGGAATAAATAGAGTTCGATGGTGACTCTATGTTTTTTTGCCGCGCGACACCTACTAAATTCAAGGTTACCAAATTTGAAAAATATAAGGTAAATTCCTATCCCCAAGAACATCTGGTGATGTATGTGCAAAAAATGTATACACACATGGAGGATCAACGCCTTATGGTCCATTATTTCCTAGACATTCTAGCCAAAGCTGCTTTAAAGTGGTATATGGGGCTGAACAATGCTGACATCCATACATTTTGTGACTTGGGTGAAGCCTTTATGAAAAAATATAAGTATAACCTGGATATCGTTCCTGATCACTACCAATTGAGAGCCAAGACTCAAAAATAAAAAGAATTATTCATGGAGTACGTGCAGCGTTGGCACAAAGTGGTTGCTCAAGTTATTCCCCTGATGGACGAAAAAGAGATTACCAAGGTTTTATTAAATACTCTTAGGTATTTTTATTATGAGAAGATCGTGGCAAGAGCACCCAGTGACTTTAATGAAATGGTTAAAATGGGTGTCTTATTGGAATAAGCTGTTAGGGAAAGACGTTTGTTAAGGGATGAAAGTTCTAGTGGTACCACCAAGAAGCATGCATATGGATTCTCCAGAAAGAAGGATGGGGATTCTAATGCTATTACTTGAGAGAAAGAGGGTAGACACCATATAAGATATCACCAACGTCAGCAACATTTTCCCTTAGTTACTTTGGTTATTAGTGTGGCTCCAACAGTTGTTGCTTACCAGCCCCCTCAAAGAGCACATCAACAACCTTATCACCAAGCAAACTAAGGGAAAAACCAGAGAAGAGAAACCTTTGATTATATCTGAATGAGCTATACTGAATTTTCTCCCGCACTAATTCAAAGGAACCTATTACAAACTAGGTCTCCTCCTGCCATACCTGCAAAGTTGCCCTTGTATTATAAAGCTGATCTGAATTGTTCCTTTCATCAAGGAGCCCTTGGGCATGATATTGAAATAACTTATCCGTTAAAAGCTAAATTTTAGAAGTTGGTTAGCTCTGGTATTCTGAAATGTACAAGCATGGAGGAGGAAATGATGTGAATATGGTCCAGGGGTGTCCTAGAGATTCCATAACTTTTTAATTAAACATGGTGAAAGGTAATTTGGTACAAATGCATTTTGATCTCTATGAATTCGGTTATTATACACATGATCATGCAGCTTGCATAATCTGCAGTGAAGATCCTCGTGGGTGTGATAAAGTAAAAAGAGAACTTCAAGGTCTTATCCATATCATCCGACCTAGAGAAGTATGATGACATAAATATGATTAAAGGCCATTCTGATGAGTTTGTGACTTCTGATGTTGATACATTGGCTCTTGTTTAACCACATGATGAGTATATTTAAGAAGCTAAGGTGAATGTCATTGTGGCACACTTTGATATTCTAGAACGCGAAGAGACTGCATACCACAGTAAGCCAGTTGTAACTCCCCTGGTTATCTGTTTACCTGGTCTTGTTCCATATAAATATGATAAGGTTGTTCTCTACAAGTATCAAGCAACCATGTTAGAAGATGGTAAAGAAGTTCAAATTCATCCTTTGACTTATGTTGAGAATATAGCTGAAGCAAGTCATGTGACCTATAATGTTCGAGTATTTGCTCTGACTTTTCAGAAGGTCGTTTATTTAGGTAAACAATATGTTGATGCTAGTGCTGAGCTCAAGAAGGTAGAAGGGAGGGCTAGTGGTACTACATGGGAAAAGGATGTTGATGATCTATTGAATATCATAAAGATGAGTGACTATAAAATCGTTGATTAGCTATTACAAACTCCATCAAAAATATTTATCTTGGCTTTGTTTATGAATTTTTCTGCTCACCGAGAATCACTTATGAGGGTCTTGGACCAAGCTTTTGTTGAACAGGATGTAAGGATTGACCAATTTAATGGTGTTATGGGAAAAATTACAACTTGCAATACTCTTAGCTTTTGTAATGATGAACTTCCTGATGAAGGAAGGTATCACAATATGGCCTTACACATATCTATGAACTGTAAAGATAATGCCTTATCTAATATGCTAATAGATAATGGTTCCGCCTTGAATGTGATGCAAAAGTGTACTGTATCAAATCTTGCTTATCGGGGAACTCCAATGCGCTATAGTGGTATTGTAGTGCTTCCAATGGTTCAAAGAAATATGTCATTGGAAAAGAAGACTTGCCGATATGGATAGGACCATTTCTATTTCAGATCACCTTTCAGGTCATGCTTATTTTCCCAGCCTACAGTTGTTTGTTGGGTCGACCCTGGATTCATGAAGCAGTAGTTGTTAAATCCACTTTACACCAGAAATTGAAGTTTCTCAGGAAAGGCAAGGTCGTGATTGTAAGTGGTAAACAAGCTATGTTGGTGTAACATTTGTTTTCTTTTAGTGTTGTAGAAGTAGATGAAGATGTTGTTGGAACTCAGTTTCAATATTTATCCATTTATAACATAATGAAAAGTGAATATTATTGTACCTCATTCAGAGATGCACAACCGTTGGTTCAAAAAGGTTTGAGTAGTGTTTGGGGACAGGTTGTTGATCTGCCAAAAAACAAGAACATGATTGGTCTGGGTTTTTCTCTACAAAAGGATCAGAATGAAGTGGTGAAGCCGAAGTCAGGTTTCTGTCCACATCAAGACATCTTCCACAGTGGGGGTTACATCCATCCGACTCATCCTGAAGTTGATGCAATTATTGAAGATGATCCAAGCAGGAAATGCCAATTTTTTTTACACATGGAGTGAGAGTTCAGAATTGGATCTTTATGGATGTTCCTAGTTAAAATCCCAAAAGAGGTTTCTCTTTTTCTTGGCATGTGGAGAATATCATTCAATCGTATAAAGATTCGTTAGATACGATTAATCTGGGTTCTGAAAAAGATCAAGAAAAGGTCAAGATTGGGGCACTACTTCATCCAGGTGTGAAGACCAAGTTAACTGATTTGTTGAAAGATTATGTGGATATCTTCACTTGGTCCTATCAAGACATGTCTGGATTGGATAATGATATTGTGGAGCATCGTTTCCCGTTAAATCTAGAATGCCCACCCATCAAGCAGAATTTGAGAAGAACTCACTCTAACATGGCAGTAAAGATTAAAGAGGAGGATTTGAAGCAAATTGATTTCGATTTTCTTCTGACGTCAGTTTATCTTCAATGTGTTTCCAATATTGTACCTGTTCGGAAGAAAGACAGAAAATTTTGCATGTGGGTTGATTATAGAGACTTGAATAAGGCTAGTCCAAAAGATGATTTCCATCTACCACATATTGTTATGTTGGTAGATAGCACAACAAAACTGTAGGTTTTCTTCTTCATAAACGGATTTTACGGATGTAATCAAATTAAGATGGCTCCCGAAGACATTGAAAAAACAATGTCAATCACACCCTAGGGAGAATTCTGTTATAGAGTGATGCCCTTCGGGTTGAAGAACGTTGGTGCAACGTACCAGAGGGTTATGAAAACCCTATTCCATGGTCTGATGTATAAAGAGACCGAGTTATATGTTGATTATACGATCGCTAAATCTCAGACAGAGGAAGGTCATTTGGAATACTTCTTGAAGTTATTTCAGCGTTTGAGGAAGTATCGTCTCTGCTTTAATCCCAACAAGTGTACTTTTGGAGTCCGGTTTGGAAAGTTTTTAGGTTCCATTATTAGCCAGAAAGTTATTGAGGTTGATCCTGATAAAGTTAGGTAAATTCCAAAAATTCTTGCACCATGAACTGAAAAGCAAGTCAGGGGTTTCCTTGGATGTCTGAATTACATCTCCAAGTTTTTTTCCCATAGACTGCAACTTGTGAACTGATCTTTAAGCTACTAAAGAAATATCAAGGTTGTGTATAGACAGACAAAGTCAAAAGGATTTTGATAGCATCAAAGAGTATCTTATTGAACCTCTTATCTTGTTCCCACCTGCTAAAGGAGCACCATTGATCATGTATCTGACTATGATGGATAGTTCCATGGGTTGTATTTTGCGACAGCTAGATGAAACAGGTAGAAAAGAGTACAACATCTATTATCTAAGCAAGAAGTTCACTTATTGTGAGTCACGGTATTCATAGGTTGAAAAGACATGTTGTGCTTTAGCCTAGGTTGCTAAGCGTCTGCGGCAATATATGTTGAATCATACTACTTGGTTGATATCCAAAATGGATCCAATTAAGTACATTTTTGAAAATCTTATTCTTACCGGAAGAATTTACCGTTGGCAGATGTTATTGTCTTAATATGATATTGAATATCGTACTAAGAAGGCTATTAAAGGTAGTGTGTAGGTAGAATATATTTCCCATCAACCAGTGGATGCTTATCAGTCTGTCAAATTTGAGTTTCCTGACGAGGATGTGATGTGTTTAAAGGTTAAAAATTATGATGAACCTTTACCTAAAGAATGTCTAGATCCTAAATCCCGATGGGGTTTGGCGTTTGATGGAGCTAAGAATGCTTATGGTAAAGGAATTGGTGTTGTAATTATCACTCCCCATGGTTCCCACATCCCTTTCAATGCAAGGTTGATGTTTGATTACACCAATAACATGGCGGAGTATGAAGCTTGTATTATGGGTCTCAAAGAAGTTATGGATATCAAAATCAAGATTCTTGATGTGTATGGTGATTCAGCTTTGGTGATAAATCAAATTAAAGGAGAATGGGAGACTCGTCACTCTGGCTTGATTCCCTACAAGGATTTTGTGAGAAGGTTGTTACCGTTCTTTAATAAAGTTGAATTCCATCACATCCCTCGAGATGGGAATCAGATGGCATATGCTTTAGCCACTTTTTCCTCCATGTACAAGGTGAATTTCCAAAATGAAGCACCTCAGATTATAATCAGGCGTCTTGATAGGCCATCCCATGTGTTTTCAGCAGAGGTGACATCAGATGATAAGCCTTGGTATTATGTTATTATACATTTCATTCAAACTCAATAGTACCAACTTGGGGCATCAAACAAGAACAAGAAGACATTGAGAAGGTTGGCAGGTAGATTTTCCCTCACTAAAGATGTGTTATACAAGAGAATTTATGTCATGGTCTTGCTCAGGTTTGTGGATAGACGCGAAGAAGACATGTTAATACATGCGATCTATGAAGGTTCTTTTGGTACCCATGCCAGTGGACATTCAATGGAAACAAAATGCTTAGGGCAGTTACTATTGGTTAACAATGGAATCTTACTGTTACAAATTTGCGAAGAAGTGCCACAAGTGTCAGATTTATGCTGACAAGATTCATATGCCTCTGACGCTCCTTAATTTTATTTATTCCCCATGGCCTTTCTAAATATGGGGTATTGATATGATCGGGATGACTGAACCCAAGGCTTAAAATTGGCATCATTTCATTTTAGTCGAAATTGACTACTTCACAAAGTGGATGAAAGCAACTTCTTATGCTAATGTAACCAAGTATGTGGTGGTATGGTTTATTAAGAACTAGATTATCTGTTTGTATGATGTTCCAAGCATGATTATCACTAATAACGGCTCGAATTTGAATAACAAGATGATGAAAGAGCATTATGAAGATTTTGATAACACGAAATGTTATAGCATTTTCCGCCCGATTTACATAGATTAAGGTTCCAATTCTTCGATTATTATGTCGCATTATGTCTCTATTTGTAGTATTTGCAGCATATTTCAGGTATTTAGTTTCTGCAAAGCATAAATGAGAAAAGGAACAAAAAAAATGGAGAAATGAAGAAGAAATGGTACTTTAGCAGCAAAAAGAAAAATATTATGTATCAGAAGCCATGCAGCCCGTCACGGGCGCATGCCGCCCGTCACAAAATACAACAGTGTGCCCTCGTCACACTTCTTGTCCCGACCGGCACAGAAAGAAATTACGTACCCCACGCCACAGCGCATGACACTCGCCACAGAGCATATACCAGTTACGATTTTATCTAAATCGAATGCACGAGACACATGGCTTGCTGACTTTTCTCTATGATTTAAGAACGAGGATTAAGGGATTGTTCATACTTTTGCTCGGCTGATGGAATCTAAAAAACCAATAAAGTTACCAATTTTTGGAAATGTTCGAGACCTGCTACTATTTCATTACTTTTCTGCATACTACAATTTTATTATTTTATTATTCCAGTTCGTAATTTTTTCTATTATTTTCCAGTTTCGTTCTAATTTCAGTAAGCATAGAAAACCCTCACCATTAAAGCAGTTTTTCTTCACATCGGAGGAATACTGCAACTTTAGTTTTCCTTCTAAGCTTCCAGAATTCGTTTAGGTTTATTTTTATTTCTTCAAGATATTTTTTATTCCGAAGTTAATTTTGCCGGCTTGTGGAGGATACATACTACTCAATTATTTCTTCAGTTTTATTCCAGGTTCCAATTTTAAATATAATTTAATTATTTATACCATGCCTGTGTTATTGAATTCATGCTTTTATTTTATGTTGTTGTGGAATAAAATTATGTTTAGCTAATTTCCCCGATACCGGTATGTGAAGTCCTAAACCAAAGGGATTCCGTAATTAATTGGCTTAAATATTTTACAAAATCACTTTTCTGTTTTTGATTTCCAATTTGGATATTAAGTTGTTTTTGTATGAGAGTAAATGACAGACTAAGGTTAAAATCAACAAAACGGGAATTTGAGGTTTTAACTAGATAGTAGTAATTGAACATTAATTTTAAATACAGCGAGAGCGCTTTAAAATTAATTGGACTCTATTTGTCTTTAAAAAATACTTTTGAATTTTAAATGAAATAGCGAGAGCGCTCATTTGAGTTTAATAATATGGCATGAATCGATAGAACGAAATTGTGAGACAAGGGTTTTTAATAAAATAGTTTCCACTGAAATAGTGTTTTAATACTTAAAACTATGTCAATGACTTATTGAATCCCTAAAGTAGACAAATTACATATCGGTGTCCCATTATCAATTATTAGATTTTAGTTAATTCCCATTTAAACCCAAACATCCCAATTTTATAATTAGCCTTATCTTTACACAGTGACCCTAAGATAACAGTAGTTTGACCATCATTCCTTGTGTGTTCAATATCTTTTAAAACTACGCGATCAGATTATGCACTTGCAGTCACTACACCCGACAGACTCATAAAGTCACGATCAAGTTTTTAGCGTCGTTTCTGGGGACAGATTTAGTCAATATTGTAAATCCCTTGTTTCGAAGTATAGACTAAGGTAACCAATTTTATTTTATTTTTATCTATTGATTGTATTCCAAGCACTTGCTCTAAAGGCGAGGAATTAGAGAAACCAATCGACGAGGTCGAGCATTTTGTTAGTATAAGACGCCAAATTAGAGAATACCAAATCAAGTACAGCCTTTCCCAATTCAATCTTCCTAACTATTCTCTTCTTGACCCAAGAATGGTTGAAGGACCCCAAAATCGACCTCTGAAGGATTATGCTGCCCCAGCACAAGAGGAACCCCACAACAATCTTGCTTCCTCCACCATCGCACCGAATGATTTCGAGTTAAAACCTTCAATATTATAAGTTATCCAACAAAACCAATTTTCAGGATGTGCTACGGATGACCCAAACCTTCATTTGTCCGTGTTTGTGCGGTATGCACACACAGTGAAAGCAAATGGTGTCAGCCCTGAAGCAAAAATACTTTGTCTTTTTCCTTTCTCGTTACGAGATAGAGTTAGAGCATGGCTCCAGTCTCTACCATCCAACTCTGTTACCACATGGAACGAGTTGATGAAAGCTTTCCTAGCACGATAATTTATGCCGAGTAAGACGGCTATGCTAAGAGCCAATATCAACAGTTTTAAACAAAAGGAATGTGAATCTCTCTTCGAAGCCTAGGAAAGATACAAAGACATGTTGTGAATCTGACCACATCATGGTCTAGAAGAATGGTTGATCATCCACACCTTTTACAATGGCCTCTTGTACAACACAAGACTAACGATTGACGCAGCTGTTGGCAGTGCACTGATGGATAAACCATACCACAATGCCTATCAACTTATTGAAAGTATGGCTCAAAATCATTATCAGTGGGGAAGCGATATAACCATGATGGTGAAACCTCAAATGAAAGGCGGTGTGCAAGGAATTAGTAGCTTAGACCAAGTTAACGCTAAGGTAGAAGCCCTCACCCAAAAGATAGAAAGCTTGACCACAACTCCCCCAGCCACCGTGGCTGCAGTCGATCCAACCTATGATTTATGCGGACTTCACGTGCATGCTGCACCTGATTGTCCACTCTTAACAGGAGTACCAGTTGATCAAGTAAATTATGCTCAAGGAAACCCCTATGGAAATAACAAAAACCCTGCTTGGAAGAACCATCCAAACTTCTCATACAAACGCAACAATGCTTTATACGCACCTGGGTAAGCTCCTATTACACCCCCAGGATATCAGAAAGCCACACAAGATGTCTCAAATATTCTGAATATCCCTAGGAAGTCCAACATTGAAATAATGATAGAAAACTTTGTAGCCACCCAAGCTCAAACTAATAAAGATTTCATGAATAAAAATATTCACACCAGTGAACAAATTAATCAACTGACAAATAAGATTGATGCTCTGGCCACACACAACAAAATGTTAGAAACACAAATCTCCCAAGTAGCTCAACAGCAAGCAGCAACAACTACTCCAGCTGGCCCTTTTCATGGACAACCCTAACCTTATCCAAAATTACATGCTAATGCCATAAAAATTTGGAGTGGGAAAGAACTAGACGGACCAATTGAACCTAGAATCGAGAACCCAGCCATGTACCAGAAACATGGAACAGGAACTGACAAGGAAGCTGAACCGATGGAAGTAGAAAAAGAAGGTGATGGTGAAGAGGCTGTGGATAAATAAGAATATTATGTGCCTCGGCCACCCTATAAACCACCTATCCCATATCCTCAAAGATTTCCTAAGTCTAAAAATGTAGGGAAATTCAAGAAATTCGTTGACCTTCTGAAACAACTTAACATTATCATACCTTTTACAGAAGTTATCACACAAATGCCATCCTAAGCTGAATTTCTTAAAGAAATCTTATCCAATAAGAAAAAGCTTAAGGATAATGAACTTGTATTGCTCACTACTGAATGCAATGCTATAATTTAAAATAACATGCCTCCTAAACTGAAAGACCCAGGTAGTTTTTCCTTACCCTGCGTAATCGAAAAGTTTGTCATAGACAAAGCACTATGCGATTTAGGAGCCAATATTAGTCTGATGCCCTTATCGATTTCATAATCATGGACATTAGAATTAGCAAATCGATCGGTGAAATTTCCTTTAGGCATGTTAGAAAATGTTCTTGTACGTATCGGACAATTCTATATCTCCACTGATTTCATAATCATGGACATTAAAGAAGACTCAAATATTCCTATTATATTAGGTATATCATTCCCAGACATTGCAGGAGTCGTCATAGATGTTAAAAATGGAAAACTAACTTTCGAAGTCGGGGAAGAAAAAGTTGAATTCATTTTGTCCAAATTCTTTAAGGCACCATCTATCAATGATTCGTGTTGTTTCTTAGATGAAATTATAAATGTGTAAAAGGATTGTAGAAACAATAAACCACCTATTCAGAAGTGTTGAAGATTCCTATACCTCTAATTCTCAAAGATGATAATTGGTGCCCTGAATATCAAGATGAAAATCTGAGTGAATGCCTAGCTCTAACTCCTGATCTTATACTTTGTCCAAAGAAGCCAGCCATATAACTCAAAACACTACCCAAAGAACTAAGGTACGAATTCATAGACACAGAATTAAACGACCAGTTATAGTCAATACAGACCTAGGACAAATATAAACTAAAAAATTATTACATGTCCTAAGAAAATACCAAACGACTTTAGGTTATAACATATAAGATCTAAAAGGTATTATCCCTTCTATCTGCATGCACCGTATTATGCTAGAAGAAGATTGTAAGACCTCTAGGGAACATCAAAGAAGAATCAATCTTATTCTGAGAAATATAGTCAAAAAGGAAGTGGAAAATCTATTGGAAGCAGGAATCATATACCCAATATACAACAGTAAATGGGTTAGCCCAGTACATGTCGTACCTAAGAAAGGAGGTGTTATAGTTGTAAACAATGCTAAGGGAGAATCTGTAGCGCAACGAACTCAAACCAGGTGGAGAATTTGCATAAACTATATAAAGTTAAACAAAGCCACTCGTAAAAATCATTTTCCTTTACCTTTCATTGATCAAATGCTTGAACGACTAGCTAAACACTCTCACGTCTATTATTTAGACGATTACTCAGGATTCTTCCAAATTCCTATTCATCCTGACAACCAAGAAAAGGCAGCTTTCACTTGTGCTTATGGTACATTTGCTTATCCACGAATTCCATTCAGATTATGTAATGCCCCTGCAACATTCCAGAGATGTATGATGTCCATCTCCTCTGATTTTCTAGATGGTATGATGGAATTATTTATGGATGACTTCTCCGTCTATGGAGAAAGTTTTGAAGGATGTTTATCGAACCTTGAAATGGTACTAAAAAGACGCGTAAGTGTCAACCTCGTGCTAAATTGGGAAAAATGCCACTTCATGGTCCAATAAGGAATTGTCTTAGGGAACATCATATCCAATAGGGGAATTGAAGTAGATAAAGCTAAGATTGAAGTAATAGAAAATCTTCAACCACCTAAAACTGTTAGAGAAATAAGAAATTTTCTAGGACACGCTGGTTTTTATCAAAGTTTCATTAAAGACTTCTCTAAAATACCAAAGCTCTAACCGAACTACTAATGAAAGATGTTGAGTTCGTCTTCACCGAAAAATGCTTGGACGCATTTACAACACTAAAAAAAGCATTAATTTTAGCACCTATTATGCAACCTCCTGATTCGAACAAGCCATTTGAGATAATGTGTGATGCTAGTGACTATGTCATAGGCACGTTTCTAGGACAAAGATAGGATAAAAAGCTTCATGCAATATACTACGCTAGTAGAACCCTAGATCCTGCGTAGACGAATTACACCACCATAGAAAAAGAACGGTTAGCTGTTGTGTTTTCTTTAGATAAATTCCATTCTTACTTAGTAGGAGCACGAATAATTATCTATCCGATCACGGTGAAATCCAGTACCTCTTAAGTAAGAAAAACGCAAAACCAAGATTACTAAGGTGGATCTTACTTCTACAAGAGTTCGATTTAGAAATCAAAGACAAGAGAGGCACTGAGAATGTAGTAGCTGACCACCTATCCAGAATAGAAGGCATCAAATGAGATCATGTACCTATCAATGATGATTTTCCTTATGAACGCCTTGTAGCCCAATTAGAATTGGAAAGTATTACAACCAAATACCCAGTGACTTATGAAGATTCGAACACAAATGAAATCGTGAAAGCAATCTACAATAAAACCATACTGCCATGGTATGTCGATTTTGTCAACTACTTGGCTACTGGAGTGCTTCCACTTGATATGTCTTATCAACAAAAGAAGAAATTCTTTCATGATCTTAAACAATATTATTGGGATGAGCCTTTTCTTTACAAGATAGGCGTCAATGGTCTTTTTTGTTGATGTGTTCCCGAAAATGAAATTGAAAACATAATTTTCCACTGTCATGCTGCTCCATATGGAGGACATGCAAGCACTTCAAAAACCTGCGCTAAAATATTACAAGTTGTCCTCTATTGGCCTAATCTGTGGAAAGATGTCCATATCGCGGTTAAAAATTATGACCAATTCCAACGCACTGGAAACATCTCTAGACGCGACGAGATGCCTTAAAAGGGCATTCTAGAAGTTGAAGTCTTTGACGTATGGGGAATTGATTTCATGGGACCCTTCACGTCTTCCTTTTGAAATCACTACATACTTGTTGTTGTCAACTATGTTCAAAAATGGGTCGAGGCTGTAGCCTCTCCAATAAATGATGCACGAGTAGTAGTCAGACTTTTCAAGAACATAATCTTCCCAAGATCCGGTGTACCTAGACTCGTCATCAGTGATGGTGGCTCCCATTTCATTCCCTAAATCAGAAAAATTATTAGCGAAGTATGGAGTCCGACATCGTGTCGCAACACCTTATCATTCACAAACAAGTGGGCAAGTAGAGGTCTGCAATAGAGAGATTAGCAAAATCTTAGAAAAAACGGTAGAAACCTCTACGAAAGATTGGTCATCTAAGTTACACGAAGCTCTATGGGCATATAGGACAACATACAAAACTCGGATCAAAACCACGCCATTTAAACTAGTATATGGGAAATCATGTCATTTGTCGGTAGAAATTAAACATAAAGCTTATTGGGCCAGAAAGACCCTTAATTTAAATTACACCGCCGCGGGTGAGAAAAGAATCTTAGGTATCCATGAACTTGAAGAACTTAGACTAGACGCTTACGAGAATGCTCAGATTTATAAGGAGAGAACTAAAAAATGGCATGACAAACGCATATCTAGGAAAGAATTCAGTGAAGGAGATATAGAACTCCTATTTACTTCTAGACTTAAACTATTTCCGGGAAAACTTTTCTCTAGATGGTCTGCTCCCTTCAAAGTCACTAAGGATTTTCAAAATGGCGCAATAGAAAATAAGGGAATCTGTAGTGAACCTTTTATCGTAAACGGACAGCATTTAAAACATTACCATTACACCGATAATAAGGAATGTTACACAACATTTAGGCTAGATGCGCTGCCACCCTACTCATTAGATTAATCACCCTATGTCGAGCTTACGACTTAAACCAAAGCGCTTATTGGGAGAAAAACCACTTTTTAGTCTTTTCTTTTTGCTTTGCTTATTTTTAGTTTTTCTTTTCTTTTCTTACTTTTGTTATTGCTTATTTCTATAAATTTATGCAGTATTGTTTCTTTAATATTACCCACTACTAACTTAATTCTAACTGTCAACCTACTTCAGGCTAACTTTACTATTAGCTAACTGCACTAACTGCGATGAATCTGGTTGACACTATGGGAATTGTTTTCAGAGGAAGAAACCAGAGAAGGCGGTTTGAGTCTTTATCTGATAGGGAAATGGGATTAAGTATCTATCCTGATGGATCTGCTATGATCACATTAGGAATCAAAGACAATGTCTTGTTTTTGTTAAGCCAAATACGCTGGGACACATCTGCCTTAAGAAGAAGGTTTAGTTCCTACTGTTGATTAATCGTAGAGTTTATGAGTTCTCTTGTCTACAAACCTAACCATGATCTAGGGTTTAATAGGGGACTAATTAGGTTTAGGCTGTTTGACATTGAATACACATATACCCATAGGGAAAAGGCAGAACTGTTATGATTTCCACACGGCCTCGATACATTCACAATAATCCAAGAGGAACTTTCTGATGTGGGTGAACTACACTATTTCTAGGGTGATATTACAGGTATAAGTAACCCTGAGCCTAACGACATGCACTCAAAAAACATTCATAACCCCGCCTTAAGGTATTTTTATAAGATCCTAGCACATACCCTCTTTGGTAAGTCAGAAAACATAACCACGGTATCTAGAGCCAAACATTTCATTATGTTCTGTGCATCGCAAAATCGTCCCGTAAATGGAGCTACATTTATGATAGCCAACTTTCACCGTCTTTCGAGAACTGTCCATGAACCAATCTTGATAGGTGGCTTAGTAACCATGATAGCAAATTTTATCTGCCTGAGACAGCTGAAACCGCCTTGGCCGAACCTGTCATCTGGATGTAATGAAACATCAATGAAGTCGCCACCAAACGTCTTTTATCTCGCCGAAAGGGAAAGGTAAACATCGAGGAAACCTGAAAAGGGAGAAATCACATTCTTTCAACCAAGAGATCGGGTAAGGGAGTATGTTATGCAAGGGGATGGTATTATCACCCCACATGCCCGTAGTACTCTACGGTATCCACTCTTGTTGTCTAATCTAATGGGTGTGGTCAAAACCAATGTCTATGGCTTAAAGCTGAAAAGGGAATGCATGCGAAAAAGAAAACAATGTATGGAAAATAAAATTTATGCTCGGTTGGGCCCTACCCCTTTGCCTACGTATCTCTTTTAAGGAATCAGAGTAGCCGTAGTTCGGCTTACATATTTTGGTTGGTTTGTGTTTTTTAGTTAAGACAACAAAAACAGTCAAGATGGCAAAACATCAAATAAAACAACAAACAAATGAGATGGTAAAACATCGGCTAAATAATAACAAAGTAACATGTCAAAGATGGAGAAAAATCAATAAAATGGATGACAAACCATCACACCTAACAATGATATTTAGGATCAAAGTAGGATAACAAACATGTGCGATGGCGAAACATCGGCTTCAAACAAATGTGCGATGGCGAAATATCGGCTAAAATATAACAAGGTATCATGGCAAAGATGGCAAAATAACAATAAAACAGATGACAAAACATCACACCTAACAATGATATTGAGAATCAAAGTAGGATAACAAACATATGCGATGGCGAAACATCGACTTCAAACAAATGTGCGATGGAGAAACATCGGCTTCAAGATAGTAAAGTATCATGGCAAATATGGAGAAACATCAATAAATGGATGACAAAACATCACACCTAACAATGATATTGAGAATCAAAGTAGGATAACAAACATGTGCGATGGCGAGGCATCGGATTCAAACAAATGTGAGATGGCGAAACATCAGCTATAAGATAACAAGATGGCATGGCATGGTAAGGATGGAAAAACATCAATAAACCAGATTTAAAAGCAAATCCAATAGGCGCACAAACAAATAAGATTTATTTGTATCTTTTACCTTGAAGAAGGGTTTGAGTTTCTTAGAGGTGTTTTATGATTTGCCAAGAAAACAATTTTTGTTTTAAGATGCAAAATGCAAAGGAAAGAAAAACAACTAAGGGAAACAAGCCTAGCACTATCCCTAGTGTTATCATACAATGATTGACCCTAAGGTTGAGGATAAAGGAAATTCCTACCCTATGTTAGCATACATGTATTCCTACCTTTAATCAACATGTCAAAGGAAGCTTAACAAAAATATCCTATAGGGAACAGGCAATGAGAGCAAAGTCGTGATCTCTATTTCTAAATTGAGTGACCCATCGATCAACAATTAAAAAAAACAATAAACATCCTATAGGGAATATGCACTGAGAGCGAAGTCGTGATCTCAATTTCTAAATTGAGTGACTCATCGATCAACAATTAAAGAAGAAAAACAATAAACATCCTATAGGGAACATGCACTGAGAGCGAAGTCGTGATCTCATTTTCTGAATTGAGTGACTCATCGATCAAAAGCAAACACAACACATGTATCAGACAAAAAAACAGAGGGCCTCCTGACATATATCAGCAACAGAGGTCCCATCATGCAACATAAAACTATACAAGATGAAAATAGAAGAAAGGAAATAGTGCAATACCAAACAGATAACTATCTATAGCAACTGAGCAAGAATAAAAGAAACCCAGAGAACTTCAAGCAAGCTGGCATCAGCAGATAAATCAAGTCAGAAATTACGCCACCAGGATGTAAGTATTGAGATTTTCAGATATGAACAGATCCCATGGTCAATGCATAGAATTCATAATCACATATATATCCTGCAGAGACTATCAAATATGCCAAGAACAAGAGTAGTTCCAATACAATAAATTGTGTTTCACAAATAAAGTGAAACACAGTAGCCTCAAGTCAAAAATGGAAAACCTTTCTCAAAGTACCTCGCACATTCAACAGCCAAGTTAGTATTCCCATAAACTGAATGATGAGTCACACAAGGGATGGATGATGACACCATAATGAAATGAGAAAACATGATAACAACTATCAAAATATTAGATATGATAGACAAAAAGAAAGCAGGTATATGCACAATTTAGTCAAAAATTAGAGGAATGTTGCTCCTTTCTATCACCATATTGAGTTGACAATTGAATATTAATCAAGGATCATGGGAGCTTGATAAGAATACAATAAAAGACCATGAAGGTCAGTAGAAACCACAATTCAATCATACTCAATTACTTCATCACAACTCACAAGCATAATAGAAGAGGAATCCCACACAATGCATCAAAAGGTTCAATCATTCAAACATAGGGCATTAAGTGAAATGACTTGAGTTTATTTGGATAAACATATCCAACATGATCATTAGGTGCCCAATTATAGGCCTCACTCAAGTTCATTGGCCATCAAACAAATTACAACAAGATATGCAACATTAATTGGGTACCTTCACTTAAAAAATACACCAAAAACAGAAAAGGATTTCAATAATTCAAACCAAAAAATTTTTAGCATCTTTGAAGTGTGTAGAAGTCAGAAAGCAAGTCTTAAGTTCATGAATGGGTGAGGAGGGGATCAATTGAGGCCCAAAGTTCAAAACTAGTTGACCAACTATCAAAACTAGACAAGTTTTCAAAATAATTCATGGAAAATATCAAACCAAGTCAAATAATTCAGGAAAAATGGTTTTCAGATCCTCAGTACATTCATGAACCATAATCAAGACTTAAATTCCATTGAAAATCCTGGGCATAATGGTTTTGAAAATGAAACTTGCAATGTAAGCTACAAAACCCTAATTGTTTGAATTTTAATCTTAAATATTAATTAGATAAGATCAAAATTTAAACAATTCAAAACAAGATCATGCAAACCTCAAGGTAACCCTAAATGTCAGCATTCATATTTTTTCACATTTTTTTTTGAATTAAGGAAAAATCAAAAATAAAATCAAATTCAAACAATAATCAATTAATCAAATAATCACATAAAAAATAGAATCCTAATAAAAAATAAGAAAAATATCCAACCAAAATTATATTCAAATATTAGAATTAAAAACACACATCCCTAATTTTTTGTGGAATTTTTGAATTAAAGGAAGTATTCAAATAAAAATCAACCAAACAATTAACGATTAAACTATTATTTAAAGGCAAAAATGCAAACCCTAGCCCAAAGTCACAAAAGGGTCAAAATAAAAATATATTCAGACTTTATGATTAAAAACAAACTTGCATGATTTTTTTGAGGATTTTTGAATTGAAGGAAGTATTAAAATAAAAATCATGAAACAAATATTTCAAATAAACTTTTGAAATTAAATTTCTAATCAAAAATAGAAAAAATGCTAAACCAATTTCAGAATCAAATTCTAAATAATTTTTTTGAGTCAAAGATAATTTTTGTGGAAATTTTTAAGATCAAAGAAATATTAAAACAAAAATAAACATTAAACAAATAATTAAATAATAACACAAATTTTTAAACCAATCAAAACATTTTCAAAATTTATAAAAAAAATGCACAAGGTCAGGAGTATTATTTTTAGGTTTCCTGAATTTTTTCATAATTTCCAACCATTTTTTGAGCAAGAAATAAAATCATGAAAATCAAGTTATGAAACAAAATTCAAATGAATAAAAAAAACAAGTCAGCCAACCAGAGGAAGCCACGCAATCATCTTCAACCTCTGGCTAGGGCAAGAATGTGCGCAAGATCAGATCCATCACCTCATGTTCTAATCAACATAGCATGCTCAATTCTACACACCATTTTTCATGAAATTTTGTGCAGATTAAAGCTAGCATATCATACTTCATCATGCAATTCGAATTACATCAAATAATTAACCATGGATCAAGAATGGATTGCGTGAAAATAACAAAAACTCAATGAGCATAAAATTTCAGATGCATCATACATGCATATCTCATCAAATCAAAAGCTCTGAAGCTACGGAAACACTTAATGAACTTCAAACAACATGATTATGAACTCAAATCACACAATGCACGGCTAGAAATCAAGATCCAAAGTTAAGAATTCTAACCTTTGAGGCAAAAATGAATCTACTGTCTCCTTCACTCCAGTTGCAAACCAAGCCTCGATCTACAATCGTTATCACTTGGAGAAGAGAATGCAAGAATAAATACTCAAAATGCACAAGTGAATTGAGAGAATCGAAGAAATTTGCAGAACAAGTGGCTATGGAGGTTTTCGAGCTCAGGGATGAAATGAAGCACCAATCTCGTTCAATGAAGCTTGCCTCTCAATATATAGAGCATGAAGAGGAGGGTAGGATATGTTTTTCACGTAAAAACCGTTAGAAAGAATGAATTCCTATTTTTGCCAAAATGAAGTGTGCACATGCAACCCTCAAATCCCTCGTGCGTTCTCCCTGCTTTTATGTGCATCTCAATTGTTTTTATCTCAGGAAGAGATTAGCAAAAGGTTAAGGCTTAAATCCTTGTATTAAACAAGTGTTGGTGATTAGGCATTTCCGTGCCACTTTTTGCAAAACCACGAGTTGCCCTTGCATTTGTCCACGTGCAGCTCAAACTTTGGCATGATGGGCCTTAGTACATTGCAAATTAGTCATGGGCCAAGTTTGAAGTGAAACAAATTGCCACAAATCAAGTTATCAAGAATTTGCAATTTGCATGGTATGCATGAATTCAATGAAATGCCTCAAAATTCCAAAGCTCATAACTTGCTCATATTTTTGAATTTGGACACAAATGAGTACAAGTTGGAAATGTATTGAAAATATATACAATCCCTTAGTTTTGAGTTTTTGCAATTGGATCCATTAAGATCCTCAAAATTTGACATAAAATTCACTAAATTTGAAAAATGACCTATAATTTTGTGACTTACAAGCTTTATAACTCTTGACTCTTTGCCAATTTGGACATGAGACCAAAAGGAGATGAAAGATCATCCTCTTATCTTTCCAAGCATGTTTCACTTGCATTTTTTTGATCAAAGGTGAATAAAATATGAATCTTTGAAATTAAGTCCTTATTTTCCAAAATTAGAAACTTTTAGGGTTTCTTTATGAACAAGTTTCAACCCAAGCCTCAATCCTTTTGATCCAATGATCAAAATGGACTTGAAATATGAAAATTACATCCTTGAATTGATGGTTGCCCAAAAGTTAACTTGGTCAACCTTGACTTTGACTGACTTTGACCAAAATGACCATTTTGCCACTTTAAATCAATTGATGCACTTCCCTTCAAAATTGATGATCAAAACTTCAAACATATGATCTTCCAAACATATAGAGGCCATGTACAAAGTTTCACTTCAAAATTCTCAAGAAATCTTGATGAAATCCCAAACCCTAGTTTTGGTTAACACCTTAGGAGACTGATGAATCATCTCAAAAATTTCAAATCCTCTGGGCATCTTGACCAATTTCTTGTACAAAGATTTTTCAAATACCAAAGAGATGTTGTAGCTTCCAAATCAAGATTTGTACATTGATCAATAGCCTTGATCAAGCAAAACCCTAATTTTGACTGGTGAATCAAAAAAGTGATTCTTCTTATAAACAAACACAAACTTTAATCCTCTAATAATCCAAAGAGATGGATAAAACATCTTGAGATATGCAATAACTTTTGAGCTTGAAAGATCCTGAGGTTTAGATGACAAGGCTCTACTTGAGCAGCTTGTCAATGCAATCAACCTTCAATGCTTTAGGAAGACTTGATAACCAAAGTACTTTGATCCCATCATAATGTATGAATGCAATGCAATATGATATTCATGATGAAACATAAGACAAAATCAAGAGGGTAAATTTTGTGGTGCAACAGCTTCCCCTATTCAAATATCTTCAACATGATAAGTGAGAAAAGTGACAACTTTCTAGCATTCAGGGTTGAAGATGATTCAAACAAAAGAACCCGAAAATTTACACTCTTGAAGAAGAAAGAAAACAAAGCAGAAAACCCCAAGACACGCGTCTGAATGAAGCTGTAATGCAGGTTGAAACAGAACAAAAACAAAAGAAGAGTAGACGCAACTAAACTTCCGGAAAAATGTGCCAGGGTAAAACTGGGCTTCAAAAAGGGTGAGATAAAACTCAAACCACAGAGTATAGGCGAAACTAAGCTCTGGAAAAGAAAACCCACGCGGGTGAGGAGATTAAACTCTGAGCTCGACCTAAAGCAAAGTGGCTAGAGTGCATGATTCTAGGAGCACTTGCTAATCTCAACTAGGATAGACAGTATGAAGGAACTGAAAGAATCCCAGAAAAGAGGAACAAAAGCGAGACAAAACTCGACTCAATAACCAGTTAGACGAAACTAGACTAGACGAGTACCAAGACGAAACTGGATTTCACGCACGGGTAACGAGGAGAAACTTGACCCATAGCAAAATGATGAGAGTGCATGTTTCTCAAAGCACCTTCTGGTCTCAGGTCAATGGATAAACAGTGACAAAAACTGATAGGAGAATCCAAGGAACAAAAGAGACTGATCTCAAACCAGGGACGCAGTATGAACGCTGCACTCGATAAACGAACACCGTCAAAGAGTCCAAGTTATGAAAGAAAAAGCGAGACAAAACTCGACTCAATAACTAGTTAGGAGAAACTAAACTTAGATGAGTACCAGGACCAAATTGGATTTCATGCACATGCGACGAGACGAAACTCGACCTAAAGAGAGAGTGATGAGAGCGGACGTTTCTCAGAGCACCTGCTGGTCTCAGATCAATGGATAAATAGTGACTAAAACTGATAAAAGGATCCAAGGAACAAAAGAGACTGATTTCAAACCAGGGACGCAGTACGAACGCTGCACTCGGAAAACGAACATCGTCAAAGGGTCCAAGGTATGAACGGAAAAACGAGATGAAACTCGACTCAACAACTAGTTAGGCGAAACTAAACTAGATGAACACCAGGACAAAAATGGATTTCATGTGCAAGGTGAGGAGACGAAACTCTGAGCTCAACCTAAAGCAAGGAGATTAGGGCGTACACCTAAAAACCTGCTGAAAGCAAATATCAGGACGAAACTGGTATTCGAAAGGTGTATCAATAGACATTGGAATGAACCGGAGAGGGTAGTGAAGACTAAACCCGAGAAGACCACGCCAGGGCGAAACTGATCTACAGTCAAGAGTATACACTCAAACAAACAAATGATTGACATCAAAAGGATATTGGTATGGGGGAAAACTGAGATAATGAGGATGAAGACCTCGCTGGGGATTTAACCCAAAGTTTTAACACATTCATTGGGGATGACAGAAACAATAATGGCTTATGTTCTGATGCATGTTTGAATTCCATTTTTTATAGCGCAATGTTCCATATAATGGAAATGCTACACGTTTTGGTAGATGCAATGTAATGATGCATGTTTAAAAGTTTCACTGGGGAATGGCCAATTGAGAAGCCAATAACCAAGAAGTCAGAATCTGACATGACTTGCAAAAATAAATTGCAAAATCCAAAGGAGAGGAGAAAATATGGGGAACCGCTAGAGAGGGAACCTCGAAGAGATGAAGCTTCGCGTGGAATAACAACTGAGCAAATAGTAAAAACGGGCCACAAACATTGAGAGGAGCTGCAGAAATAAACTGCAAACTCCTAGGGAAGATCAGATCGACACTGTAGCTTCTGGAGAGGGACGCCTATCTGAAGATTAGACATTGAGGGAGATGATCAGGGCAAGACTGTAATCTCTGGAAAAGACAGTGCGCCGCCGTGTTGAGGATGACACCAAGACAACAAAACCGACGTGAGGGGTGAAAACCTTTGCTGGGGGAACAAGGCTCTTCTGAGGAAACGGGACTTCACCGGGGATACAGAGCTCTGTTGAAGATTTTTGTTGGAGAGAGATTTCTTTTGGAATGCAACCATTGGATGTATCATGCAGATAGTCATACATTATCGACCTTACTAGGGATAAGGAAATATCTTAACATAAGGATGCCCCAATCAACAAATCGGCGGGAAATGAGAGGTCATGGCGAGGGAACTCTATTGGGGATATGCGACATCCTCAAATTCGGGGTCTCAGAATGAAGCCTTTAAAAGAAGATTCCTGGGGCAACAAAACTTCGCTGCGGAAACGAAACTTCATTGGGGATAGGTACAGTCCTATTCGTACATGGGCTATGTCTGACAGAAGAAGACCAAATATTCCCTTCTTGACAATCATTAAGCTCTTTACAGGTGTTCAACGTGTAAACTCTTTTTTGATATCAAACAAATGTTTTGCATGCAAAAAGATGTTTATTTTGGGAATGACAGACCTGATGCGATGATTATTCAAGCCTTGAAGTTGAAAACCTTAACAAAGTGTCGCATCTCTGTTGTGAATGAATCATTGGCTAGAATGCAAAATATTTCAAAACTTTTCTTCCCCTCTTTTTTAAAGAAAACGAGTCAAGATGCGGGTGGTAAGATACCAACATGGATATGCAACACATATTTGGGATTTTAGGAAACGTCATCCTGTTGTAGTATGCTTTCGAGTTAAAACCCTTGTTTCAGTTAGAACTTTTAAAGGATGTAACGTGGCCTGGTTCGAGGGTTTTTTTTTAGAAATTTTTTTTTCAAGGCTCAAGATATTTAGTGTCCACCCCCTTCGTGATATTCTCCTGTCCTAAGCTAAGCTGACTTATCACAAGCATTCATCTTCCAAAAGGATTTATAATGGTTGAGTGATCACGACAAATTCTCCAACATGATTGTCACTTAACTTCTGCTGCTTTTTTTTTTTTGATAATATTGTTCCTCTTCTTTTGATGAAAATTTCATTGAATAATCCTTCCTTTTTTTTTGGCCTTTTAGGCTCTCTTCTCCCTAACTTTTTCCTGGACAAAATCTTTTGAATTTCAAATTTGTGAATCCAGCGGGATGTCCTAACTTTTGCCTAAGCAACTTATTTTCAAGTTTCGACTTAGCGGGGCTTTTTGTTTCTTTCTTATTCACACTTTCCTCTTCGAACAAGTCAACGTGACTTTAGGTCTTTGAACTTTTTCTTTCTTTCTCTTTTTTTTGAAAACAAATGCCTCATTCCTTGGATGGCGAGGGATTGCCATTATTGTATTGATTCAATCTTGACCTCATAACTTTGTGAGGAAATGAACATCGTGGTTTAGACATTTTTCCCGATCTCATGATGCGAGAGATAAAATATGGTGATCCTCAGGTGGGACATTCCTTCTGAAATTTGAAAGCTTGTTCAAATCAACTGAACATCTACCCTGCCCCTGGTTTAAAAAAACAAGGTGTTTTTTTTTTGAACGGAAAAGAAACTCCTACTTCGAAGGCTCAGAGGGGTTAACGAGGGTCTAAATCCCTTATATCTCCGGTGTTTGGGGATTGAAACAATGCCTGTACATCGTCAACGGAGTTCTACTTAAAAGCATAGCATTACAATTATCGGTTTTAGCTAAACTTCTTCCTCCAAACTCTTGGCTAAGCAAAAGAATTGGCACAATTGGTATCAAAATGCTTGAAAAATCGATCAAAGAGTGATACTGGATGGATTAAGTAAAATGAAACAATTTTTTTTCAAGGAAAAAATAATCAACGTATCAAAACTGACATTCGATTATAAAGAAAATCCTATATGCAGACAATGCTAAAACAATCAATCAAGATAACACATGAAAGTGCGGCAAAGAAACGCAATAAAAGTCATTATGGGGAATAAATATTTCCAATTAGGTTCGCCGATCTTGCCGACCTGCCGTAATCTTGATATTATCCTGACCCATGACCTTTACCAACAGCATGGAGCTGTGAAACAAAATGGCAAGGCATCCACCAGTAAAGTGAATGAGAAACCTATCAAACAGAGAAACAAACATTCCCCTTGCACAATAGTAGTTGTGTTTGTTATCCGTATTTCAAGCAATCAACTGACCATGACTTAGATTACCATTTCCGTGTAAGGACCACGAAGTTTATATGCACATGCTCATCCAAAAATATTGGACGTTTTTGCAAACAAAATAGTAAAAAGGGAGAAAAGAAAAGTATGCGTATACTTGAAAGAAGATATTCTATTGATTTTGAGAAATCATCCTGTGAAAAAGGAATTTACTTTTGGAAGCAAGTAATTACAAAATCAAAACAAACAAGCGTTTACAAATGGCAATGTGAATGTGAATATCCATCAAGTCCCGACTCTGTTATGACTCTTATAACTCTTACGCATTCATCTTCCTCCTTTCAGACAGATCATTCCTGGATTAGCTTCGAGCTTATGCCAGGTGACGGAACGGAGGAAAGAAACAAAGAATCTCATGCTGAGTGTAATCATTTGCTTTAAGTCCCTAACTTTTGCCTGAATCGCCCTTTCGGGTTTTCGATTCACTAGGACACCCTCTTTTTTGCCTAAACTGCCCTTTCGGGTTTTCAGTTTAGAGGATTTTTCTTATTTTTTATGCAAAGTATTTTTTAACTATGTCAGCATTCATAAGGAGAGGGAATTACTCTCCATCCATAGTCGTGAGCATCATCGCTCCTCCAGAGAAAACTTTTTTGACCACAAAAGGACCTTCATAAGTCGAAACCCACTTGCCCCTGGGATCTCCCTAGGGGAGAATTATCCTTTTTAGCACAAGGTCACCTGGCTTGTAACACTGAGGCCGTACCCTCTTATCAAAAGCTTTCCTCATCCTTTACTGATAGACCTTACCATGACATACAGCCGTCAACCTCTTCTCGTCAATATGTTCCAACTGATCCAGCCGATTCTGTACACATTCACTTTTGTCCAGCTCAACATCCCTCATGATCCTAAGAGAAGGAATCTCGACTTCTACCGGCAATACTGATTCCATGCTGTAAAACAATGAAAATGGGGTTTCTCGAGTCGAAGTATGCACAGTGGTGCAATAACCATGCAAAGTGAAAGGCAACATCTCATTCCAATCTTTATAGGTTACCACCATCTTCTGCATAATCTTCTTGATGTTTTTATTGGCCGCTTCGACAACACCGTTCATCTTTGGTCGGTATGGGGAAAAGTTATGATACTTGATTTTGAAGTACTCACAAAGCTCCTTCATCATTTTGTTGTTCAGATTAGACCCATTATCGATAATGATCTTTTCAGGCACTCCGTAGCGTCAAATAATATTGTGCTTGATGAATCGAGTTACCACCTGCTTGGTGACATTGGCATAGGATGAAGCTTTAACCCATTTTGTAAAATAATCGATGTCAACCAGAATGAAACGGTGCATGTTGGATGCAGTTGGTTCAATTTTTCCAATCATATCAATTCCCCACATTGCAAACGGCCAAGGGGAAGTCAAGACATTCAAAGGTACTGGCGGCACATGCACTTTATCAGCATAGAATTGACATTTATGGCAAACCCGTGCATGATTGTAATAGTAAGTCTACATGGTGGACCAATAATAACCTGCTCGCATGATATTTTTAGCCATGGTATGCCCGTTGGAATGGGTCCCGAAATCACCTTCATGTATCTCCTCAATGATTCTAGCTGCTTCTTTCTTGTCAACACATCTGAGCAGTAAGCCGCCATGATGCCTTCTATACAACACGCCACCACTGAGAAAGAACTTGGCTGAAAATCTTCTCAAGAATTCTTATCTGTGACGGATGCCTCCTCAGGGTAATCTTGTGTTTCAAGATATTGTTTAACATTATAAAACCAAGGATTACCATCTGATTCCAAACTAGCCTCAAAACAGAAAGTTGGCTCATTCAAACTTCTGATGGTAATGGAAGGTGCCTCATTATCCCACTTAACCTTGAACATGGAGGACAAAGTTTCCAGTGCATCAGCTAGATTGTTTTCTTCTCTGGGAATGTGTTCGAACGTGATCTCTTCGAAGTACAGAATCAACTTCATAACATGCTCACGGTAGGGAATTAGGTTCTGATGGAGAGTCTCCCAATCTCCATTAATCTGGATGATAACAAGATTGGAATCCCCGTAAACTTTCAAAAATTTGATGCGCAGGTCGATCGCCGCTTCAATGCCATAAATGCAAGCCTCATATTCGGCAATGTTGTTAGTGCAATCGAAACAAATACGAGCCATGAAAGCAATGTGGTATACTTCAGGGGAAGTGATAATAGCTCTGACACTATTGCCCATGGCATTAGAGGCACCATAAAAAACAAGCGTCCAATGTGATCCCGACTCAGGTCCTTCGTATGGGTCTGGCATGTTACAATCCCGAATATACACAATTTCCTCATGTGGAAAATCAAACTTCATTGATTCATAATCGTTCATGGGCTGATGTGTAAGATGGTCGGCCAGTACACTACCCTTAATTGCTTTTTGAGTAGTGTATTGGATATCATATTCAGTGAGTATCATCTGCCAACGGGCTACCCTGCCTGTAAGGGTTGGCTTCTCGAAAATATACTTGATTGGGTCCATTTTGGATATCAAGTAGGTGGTGTGATTTAACATGTATTTCCTCAAACGTTTGGCGGCCCAGGCAAGCGCACAACAAGTCTTTTCCAACAATGAGTACCTCGACTCGCATTCCGTAAACTTCTTACTCAAGTAGTAAATAGCCTGCTCTTTCTTCCCTGTCTCGTCGCGCTGACCGAGGACACAACCCATTGAGCTCTCTAACACAGTTAGATACATGATTAGTGGCCTTCCTTCCACTGGAGGCATGAGTATCGGAGGTTCCTGCAAATACTCCTTTATTTTGTCAAAGGCCTTCTGACAATCCTCATTCTATTTCATTGTCTGACTTTTCTTCCACAATTTGAACAAAGGTTCACAGGTGGCTGTGAGATGAGAAATGAATCTAGAAATGTAGTTTAACCTTCCCAAAAAACCACGTACTTCCTTTTCCGTCCTTGGTTCAGGCATTTCCTGTATCGCTTTTACCTTGGCCGGGTCCACCTCGATACCTTTTTCACTTACAATAAAACCCAACAGTTTACCGGATTTCACCCCGAAGGTACACTTATTCGGATGCAACCTCAGCAAGAACTACCTCAGTCTCTCGAACAATTTTTCCAGATGAACAAGATGTTCCTCTTCCGTGTCAGACTTATCAATCATATCGTCCACATAAACCTCAATCTCCTTGTGAATCAAATAATGAAAGAGAGTGACCATGGTGCGGTGATATGTTGCCCTGACATTTTTCAAACCAAACGACATCACTTTATAACAGAAAGTTCCCCAAGGCGTGATAAATGTTGTATTCTCCATATCCTCCGGATCCATCTTAATTTGATTGTAACCTGAAAACCAATCCATGAACGAAAACACTTTGGAATGAGCAGTATTATCGACCAACACATCAGTATGCGGAAGAGGGAAATCATCTTTAGGGTTGGCCCCGTTCAAATCCCTATAATCCATGCACATCCAGACCTTACCATCCTTGTTGGGCACAGGCACAATATTTGCGATCCATGGCGGATAATTGATGACCTTTAAGAAATTTGCGTCCAACTGCTTCTGGACCTCCTCCTTGATCTTCTTGGACATCTAAGGATTAGTTCTTCAAAGCTTTTGCTTGACAGGAGAACAACCTTCTTTGAGCGGTAGTCGATGCACCACTATGTTTGTATCCAACCCAAGAATATCCTCATAAGACCAAGCGAAGATATCATAATACTCACGGAGTAGCTTAATCAATCTGACTTTTACACTTTCTTCGAGATCTGCCCCTATCTTGACTTCTATAGTTACCTCTTATGTGCCAATATTCACCACCTCAATCGAATCCTGATTCGGCTGGATGACCTTCTCCTCTTGTTTTAAGAATCTTTCTAATTCCTTAGGAAGATCACAATCCTCATATGCTTCTTCTTCAGCTGGATAAATAGGAGTATCAAAGTCATAATGAGCCATAGCAGAGTCGTTATCAATATAATCGGTGGTGGAAGTGCATCTGCATGAATGAGATTTTGGCGTTTTTTAGTGACAATGTGTGAAAAGAGAAACATTGCCATTAAAAATAACAAAAAAGAAAATGGAGCAATGTTTTGAATGCAAAAATGTCATTTATTTCATGATAAGCTTTTGAAAATAAACATGGTGGCCCTACACAAATGATCCACTATGCCTTGGGCAGAGCGTGGGAATTATGATATGATAATAAAAGAAAACAAGAAAATTACTCCTTAGCGCTTGAAACTTGGATAACATCCACAGAAGTCCAATTGTTGTGTGTCTGGCCTGGAATACTCGGACGAATCCAATATTCGATATTGTAGCCATCAACCCTATCGTCACCAACTGCAATGACGTGTCCTTCTTGAGCAGCAAAAGGACGGGAAAACTTCACAGGAGTAGATAAACTAGATGCTCTGGGAGTTGTACTTTGCTGACCTGGGCTAAAACCAAGACCAAATTTATTAAATTTTGGGGTAACGTTCAGCACCTGACCCCAAACTTCAGGGTTACCATTTTCCACCACATCTCTCGCATCCTTGAGAGAAGACATAACAGTTTCAGGCTTCCTTTTCTGCTCCGAGGGAGGAAAATTGACAGCATGAACTGTCTCAAACGCTTGAAACGGAGTCTCATGTAGCTCGCATTCAACTTCAACATAGCGGAATGATGTCAAATGACTCACGATGTACTCTTCCTCGCCGCACACAGTTATCACCTTTCCCTCTGCAGGATACTTGAGTTTCTAATGAAGAGTAGAAGTGACTTCCCCTACTTTATGAATCCACGGCCGCTCCAACAAACAACAATACGCTGGATGTATATCCATTACAAAAAATGTAGCCGTGAAGGTGCGAGGACCAACCTTGATTGGTAACTCCACCTCCCCAAACACTGACCTTCGAGACCCATCAAATGCCTTCACCATCAAATCACTAGGGCGCAGCTCCAGTCCAGAATAATCAATCTTCATCAATGCTGACTTAGGAAATACATTTAAAGATGACCATGTGTCCACCAAAACCCGGGATAAAGTAGTTCCCCTGCAGTCCATTGAAATATGCAATGCTTTGTTATGGTCTGGCCCCTCCAAAGGAAGATCAAAATTGGTGAAGCCCAGACCGTTCCCGACAGATATGTTAGCACAAACATTCTCAAACTGATTGATTGTTATCTCATGTGGTACGAACGCATTCTTTAACAACTTCATCAAAGCATTTCTGTGAGGTTCTGAATAAATCAACAGAGACAAGATAGACATCTTAGGAGGAGTATGGCTCAGATGATCAATTATGCTATAATCACTCTTTCTGATAATTTGCATTAACTCTTCAACCTCATCGAGAAATGAAGAAGCTTCCAGTATCGGAATTGGTTAAGTCACATTGGCTGGCGTAACCCTTGGATTACCATTCATTTCCTGTTGTTTTCATTTTTCTCTTGCAGAAGCATCTGCCGCATCTTTCATATTGGAAGGACCAAATACTCTCCCGCTTCTAGTCATTCGACCCACACCAGAAAAATTATGAACTTCCTCTTCATTACCTTCAGCACATTGTTCCTCAGACAAACGAGTACGTACTTCCTGCATCACCCCATGGTAATAAACATCAGCACCATAATGCCTGTGGATGGACTTCTCACTGGTATATGGCATGGGACCAGGTACCTTAATCATCAAAGGGGGTGCCCTAGATGGGGTAGAATTGCTCACATGGGTGTAAGGAATAGATACCACAGTAACATCTTCTTCGGTGACCTTACTGTAGCTTGGTTTTCTATCGAACTGCAGGGAACCCTCCTTTGGTTGCTCTCTACACTTGGCACACTCTGAAGTACAACCCGGGAAAATAAAATTGCCAAGAAAATACCTCTTAACATACCACAACGGAGTAGTTACTTGTTCCACGTTCATGATTAAATTCAACACTTCACCATTATCATCAATCATATTAACAACACCCCATCCATGCCTAGGCATTGGGTTCTGAGTAACATTCGGACCAGTCACTGGAGTAGACTCAATTTCCTTAGCATCCAACAAGTCTTGTATCTTACACTTCAACGCAAAGCAATTATCAGTAGAATGACCATCTCCTCCTGAATGGAATTCACATCTTGCTTTAGCATCATAGTTAGGAGGAAGTCTTGTGGGGGTGGTGGCATATTTCTCAAACCGATCAACTTCAAATCGAGCAAATGGTGGAGTGCTTCAGTAATAGATACTGGAAAGGGATCGAATTTTCTCAACTGACTCTGCTGTTGATTATTATACTAACGGGGAACATCTTGTTGTCTTTGCTGTTGAGGCACTGTATTCGGTCTCTGCTGCGGAGGAGCATTAACAGGAATAGAAAGAACATTGATTTGTTTGTGTTGACGATCCTCTCTTCTTCCTCTATGACAGTAAACCGCACTTGTGTCTCCTTCCCTTTTCTTAGGGTAAGTGTTGAATGGTTTCTTACTTCCCCCTGATGAGCCACTTGAACCTCCAATCTGAATTTTCCACAATTTCAAACCTACCTCAATTCTTTCACCAACCATAACCAAATCTGCAAATCCTGTCGAAGTACTTCCTATCATGTGCTCATAGATTGGCCCTTGCAGGGTACTCATAAACATATCAATAAGTTCTCTCTCCATGAGTGGAGGTTGAACCCTCGCAGCCAACTCACGCCACTTCAGAGCGTATTCCTTGAAAGATTCTCTTGGTCCCTGTGACATATTCTGTAATTGAGTGCGATTAGGTGCCATATCCACATTGTACTGATAATGTTTGACAAAAGCCCGAGCAAGATCATTCCAGCAACGAATATGAGTTTTCTCCAACTTCATGTACCACTCCATGGATGCCTCAGATAGGATATCTTGGAAAAAGTGAATCAAAAGCCCCTGATCCTTAGTATGCACCAACATCTTTCGGAAATAAGCAGTTGCATGAGTAACAGGACATGAAGTTCCATTGTACTTTTCAAATACAGGAGGCTTGAACTTTGGAGGAACTTTCACCCTAGACACCAACCCAAGATTATTAGCATCCATACCAAGGGCTTCTTGCCCTTTCACAGCCTTCAGACGTTCTTCCAACAACCGATACTTCCTATCCTCAACCTGAACTTCTGGCTCTGATCGTCGAACAGAAAATTGATCTTCATCCTGATCAAAGTCATAATCCTGCTCTTGATAGTTTCTTACACCACCCTAATTATCTCTTATGTTCCCCACAAGACGAGGTCCAGGAGACGGGGGAAACGGCCCTACATTGCGTACAAAAGGGTTTCCGGGCATCCCGTGAAAATTTCTAACAGGCTGATCTTGCACATCCCCCAATCCTATAGAAATGTCCTGATAGAGCCCTTGATTTCCACCATCCCCCGGATAGCGGCGCTGGTTGTTGACAATAGCAGCCAGCTTCTCTTGCCGGCGATTCACATTGGTGATGACCTCCATGAACTGGGTCATTTGAGTAGCCATTTGGGCCCTCATTTCAGCGAGTTTAGCTTGAACTTGTTCCATCTGTCTTGGCAAATTGTTTCTGGTGGAATACCGATGAGTAGTCATCTTGAATTCTGAATAAGAAAAAGCAGAAGAATAAGAATACCTTCTTGAGATAACCTGTAATGTTATGAAATGCATGATGTGCATGATATGTTTTTCATTTCCTGGTATTCAAGAGTCCTTTTGTTCATCAATCACGGCGTGCAACCAAAGATCAAACATACAATCCAGGGGAAAAAGGATAATAAGACAAATACTTAAATTATTTTCAAATAAAAGAAACGATGTTCAAGTGACATCGGACATTTAAGAGTGTAACGATAAACAACAAAATACATGTTTCAATGTAAATTTAAACAAAAAAATGAATAATAAAAACAAACAATGGTCCCTTCCAACAATCCTGGGGGTGACCAAATACACCAAAGGTAAGTAACAAAACTAAATCTCCAGAATGAGACACGCTTCAAGGTGTTGACAATACTCTTCAAGCATGGCTTTCTCCTTCAGAAGTTGTGATGCGACTACTTTACTTTCTTGAAACCGATCCTCTACGACACGCCCCTGGGCTACATCCTTCTTAAGCTGAGCATCTTTGTCTTTGAGCTGTTTCTCCAAGTTTTGAATCTTCTTCCTATCGCTATTCTCAGATGCCTGAAGCTTCTGGAACTCTTGCTGGGTCTTACTCAACTCTTCTTCCATTTCAGCATGAGATCTCTTCCTAAAACTGGTTCCATCAGAAGTTTCCCCTTGAGCTTCTTTGAGTTTGCGAGCTAAGTCGGTCCTCTCTTGATTTACCCAATAAAGTTCCATCCCTGCCTCACGGTCTTTTGCACGAACTTGAATGTTCTCAACATGAACCTGGGTGAACACCTCGGTAGGCACCATGTTACTCAGAAAAGTAAGAGGTTGCTCACATATAGGAGCCGAGCTTGCAAATGGTAACCGTAAAATCTTAACCCTAGCTCTAATCCATTCCAAGTGAGGAACCTTAGCAATAGGAACCTTCTTGCCCAAAGTAGTTCTATCCTTCTTGTGAATTCCCTTCCAAGAATTTGTCACTCTTTTCAACATCACAAGATCACTACCTCTAACAAAATACACTGATTCAGACACCTCCTCAACCTTTTGCGGTCCATCCATTGCATATCCCAATTGACGATAAGCAAGCACAGGATTATAGTTGATACACCCCTTAGTTCCTATGAGGGGAACATTAGGGAATTCTCTGCAGCTAGTGATAATACTTCATACTTCCCCCATGTCATAATTCCACCGAATATCAAATGAAGTAAGGTTGACCAGTCTTAATGACCATCGAAGAGAATGTCTGGTATCCACGAAAGGGCCACTTGTCGGTAGGTGCAACTTAAACCATTGATACAACATCAAATGACATAAACTTACATTACCTACTTTTCCATGCCTGAGATGAATGGTGTAAAGAGTATCTGCCAAGAGTGTCGGTACCAAATTCTTATTTCTAAATACACAAATAGCCGTCAAATCCACAAAATTTCTCTTGCGAGGGAAGAGGACGATCCTGTATATCATGAGAGCAAACAGAGAGCTGAAGTCACTCCAATTCCCTTTCTTCGCCCAGTCTTCAACTTTCTTCGCTACGAGATCCAAAAAAACCCTGTAGTATCCTCACTTGATTTCCAATTGTCTTTCACTTCTTTCCAACTCAAATGAAGAGTTTCAGCAATAACTTTGAACTTCAACTTCTTCGGCACTTGGACAAAAGGAACTTCATCAGACAACTTAATATTAAGTAGGTATGCGTACTCTTCTAGTGTGGGAACCAGTTGATAATCTTAAAATGTAAAACACTGTAACTCCCTGTCATAGAACTGGAAGAGGGTAATCAAAGCCATTGGGTCAACTGGAGTGTTAAGGATTAGTAACAAATTGCCATAATTTTTTTTGAAATTATTCAGAACATCACCTTTCAGATAAGAACTCAACCTCTTTAATTCAGACACATCAACCGAAGGAATCTGATAAGTGAATGTATGCCTGGTGGGCTCTTTAACACGAACTGAATCAAATTCATCTGACGGGAGGCCATCCATTTCTGATGGAAAGAAGACTCTTGAATGTCCCTGGAATATGACATGCACATGCTAGTTATTTTTTTATACATCCTTTTTTTTAAAAATAAATATGCTATGATGCAACATGACAGGATCAAAGTTTCACACTGGAACATGGTTGGACCATTATAGAGCAGGACCACTCGAGATCAAAAGAAAATCCCAAAGCTTCAAAACTATCATAGGAACCTGAGTCACCTTTGCAACACAAAGTCACCAATAGTACTTGTACCTGTAAGAAAAGTTTTCCCGCCTCTCTCACTGGTGTAGTCTAGGTCAAGGTAAGGTTAAAAGCCAAATCAGAGTACAAGAGCTAGACTGTCGGTATCATCATACGATAACACCTATCTGAACTACCTCTGAAGTCACGGGTCTCATGGTCAGGTCTACAAAGCATCCACCTCATAGCTGTCATGGCCACTCTATTTCTAGTTCCTATGGAATTCACTCATAGCTCGGGTATGAGGCCTTTTACCTCATGGAACAACCCACCCACCAAGAAATCCAGAATCCAAATAGTCCAGCCAAATCCAATATGAAGAAAGTAAAGCGCACATAGGATGCAATGCAAACAGATAAATATGCAAAGCGGTAAAATAAACACCCAAAAAAGAAAAAAAAACAAGAGCTAGGATCGACTCCGGGATGGATCAGCAAGCGGTCAATCTGTCCCCAGTGAAGTCGACAGCTGAAACCGCCTTGGCCGAACCTGTCATCTGGATGTAATGAAACATCAATGAAGTCGCCATCGAACGTCTTTTATCCCCCCGAAAGGGAAAGGTAAACATCGAGGAAACCTGAAAAGGGAGAAATCACAGTATTTCGACCGAGAGATCGGGTAAGGGAGTCTGTTACGCAAGGGGAAGTTATTAGCACCCCACACGCCCGTAGTACTCTATGGTATCCACTCTTGTTGTCTAATCTAATGGGTGTGGTCAAAATCTATGTCCATGGCTTAATGTTGAAAAGGGAATGCATGCGAAAAAGAAAACAATGTAGGGAAAACAAAATTTATGATCGGTTGGGCCATACCCCTTTTCCTACGTATCCCTTTTAAGGAATCAGAGCAGCTATAGTTCGGCTTACATATTTTGGTTGGTTTGTGTTTTTTAGTTAAGACAACAAAAACAATCATGATGGAAAAACATCAAATAAAACAACAAACAAATAAGATGGTAAACCTCGGATAAATAATAACAAAGCAACATGTCAAAGATGGCGAAACATCAATAAAACGGATGACAAAACATCACACCTAACAATGATATTGAGGATCAAAGTAGGATAACAAACATGTGCGATGGCGAAACATCGGCTTCAAACAAATGTGCGATGGAGAAACATCGGCTAAAATATAATAAGGTATCATGGCAAAGATGGAAAAACATCAATAAAACGGATGACAAAACATCACACCTAACAATGATATTGAGAATTGAAGTAGGATAACAAACATATGCGATGGCGAAACATCGGCTTCAAACAAATGTGCGATGGCAAAACATCGGCTTCAAGATAGTAAAGTATCATGGCAAAGATGGCGAAACATAAATAAAATGGATGACAAAACATCACACCTAACAATGATATTGAGAATCAAAGTAGGATAACAAACATGTGCGATGGCGATACATCGGCTTCAAACAAATGTGCGATGGCGAAACATCAACTATAAGATAACAAGATGGCATGGCATGGTAAGGATGGAAAAACATCAATAAACTAGATTTAAAAGCAAAGCCATGAGGAGCACAAGCAAATAAGATTGATTTATATCTTTTACCTTGAAGAAGGGTTTGAGTTTTTTAGAGGTGTTTTATGATTTTCCAAGAAAAAAATTTTTTTTTAAGATGCAAAATGCAAAGGAAAGAAAAACAACTAAGGGAAACTAGCCTAGAGCTATCCCTAGTGTTATCATACAATGATTGACCCTAAGGTTGAGGATAAAGGAAATTCCTACCCTATGTTAGCATACATGTATTCCTACCTTAATCAACATGTCAAAGGAAGCTTAACAAAACTATCCTATATGGAACAGGCAATGAGAGCGAAGTCGTGATGTCAATTTCTAAATTGAGTGACTCATCGATCAACAATTTAAAAAAAAACAATAAACATCCTATAGGGAACATGCACTGAGAGAGAAGTCGTGATCTCAATTTCTAAATTGAGTGACTCATCGATCAACAATTAAAGAAGAAAAACAATAAACATCCTATAGGGAACATGCAATGAGAGAGAAGTCGTGATATCAATTTCTGAATTGAGTGACTCATCGATCAAAAGCAAACACAACACATGTATCAGGAAAAAAACAGAGGGCCTCCTGACATATATCAACAATAGAGGACCCATCATGAAACATAAAACTATACAAGATGAAAATAGAAGAAAGGAAATAGTGTAATACCAAACGGATAACTATCTGTAGCAACAGAACAAGAATAAAAGAAACCCAGAGAACTTCAAGCAAGCTGGCATCCGCAGATAAATCAAGTCAGAAATTAAGCCATCAGGATGTAAGCATTGAGATTTTCAGATATGAACAAATCCCATGGGCAATGCATAACATTCATAATCACATATATATCCTGCAGAGACTATCAAATATGCCAAGCACAATAGTAGTTCCAATACAATAAATTATGTTCCACAAATAAAGTGAAACACAGTAGCCTCAAGTCAAAAATGGAAAACCTTTCTCAAAGTACCTCGCACATTCAACAGCCAAGTTAGTATTCCCATAAAATAAATGTTGACTCACACAAGGGATGGATGATGACACCATAATGAAATTAGAAAACATGATAACAACTATCAAAACATTAGATATGATAGACAAAAAGAAAGCAGGTATATGCACAATTTAGTCAAAAATTAGAGGAACGTTACTCCTTTCTATCACCATGTTGAGTTGACAATTGAATATCAATCAAGGATCATGGGAGCTTGAGAAGAATACAATCAAAGACCAGGAAGGTCAGTAGCAACCATAATTCAACCATACTCAATTACTTCATCACAGCTCACAAGCATAATAGAAGAGGAATCCCACATAATGCATCAAAAGGTTCAATAATTCAAACATAGGGCATTAAGTGAAATGACTTAAGTTTATTTGGATAAACATATCCAACATGATCATTAGGTGCCCAATTATAGGCCTTACTCAAGTTCATTGGCCATCAAACAAATTGCAACAAGATATGTAACATTAATTGGGTACCTTCACTTCAAAAATACACCATAAATAGAAAAGGATTTCAATAATTCAAACCAAAAAAATCTTAGCATCTTTGAAGTGTGCAGAAGTCAGAAAGCAAGTCTTAAGATCATGAATGGGTGAGGAGGGGATCAAATGAGGCCCAAAGTTCAAAACTAGTTGGCCAAACTATCAAAACTAGAAAAGTTTTCAAAATAATTCATGGAAAAATATCAAACCAAGTCAAATAATTCAGGAAAAATGGTTTTCAGATCCTCAATACATTCATAAACCATAATCAAGACTTAAATTCTATTGAAAATCCATGGCATAATGGTTTTGAAAATGAAACTTGCAATGTAAGCTACAAAACCCTAATTGTTTGAATTTTAATCTTAAATATTAATTAGGTAAGATCAAAATTCAAACAATTCTAACCAAGGTTATGCAAACCTCAAGGAAACCCTAAATGTCAGCATACATATTTTTTCACATTATTTTTTGAATTAAGGAAAAATCAAAAATAAAATAAAATTCAAACAAGTAATCAATTAAACAAATAATCACATCAAAAATAAAATCCGAATAAAAAATCAGAAAAATATCCAACCAAAATAATATTCAAATATTAAAATTAAAAACACACTTCCCTGATTTTTTGTGGAATTTTTGAATTAAAGGAAATATTAAAATAAAAATCAACCAAACGATTAACGATTAAACTATTATTTAAAGACAAAAATGCAAACCCTAGCCAAAAGTCACAAAAGGGTCAAAATAAAAATATATTCAGACTTTATGATTAAAAACAAACTTGCATGATTTTTTTGAGGATTTTTGAATTGAAGGAAGTATTAAAATAAAAATCATGAAACAAATATTTCAAATAAACTTTTGAAAATAAATTTCTAATCAAAAATAAAAAAAATGCTAAACCAATTTCAGAATCAAATTCTAAATAATTCTTTTGAGTTAAAGATAATTTTTGTGGAATTTTTTCAGATCAAAGAAATATTAAAACAAAAATAAACATTAAACAAATAATTAAATAATAACACAAATTTTTAAACCAGTCAAAACATTTTCAAAAATTATAAAAAAAAATGCACAAGGTCAGGAATATTATAAAAATTTTCTACTGTCTCCTTCACTCCAGTTGCAAACCAAGCCTCGATCTACAATCCTTATCACTTGGAGAAGAGAATTCAAGAAGAAATACTCAAAACGCGCGAGTGAATTGAGAGAATCGAAGAAAATTGCAGAACAAGTGGCTATGGAGTTTTTCGAGCTCAGGGATGAAATGAAGCACCAATCCCTTTCAATGAAGCTTGCCTCTCAATATAGAGGGCGTGAAGAGGAGGGTAGGATAGGTTTTTCACACTGAAAACCGTTGGAAAGAATGAATTCCTCTTTTTGCCAAAATGAAGTGTGCACATGCAGCCCTCAAATCCCTCATGCGTTCTCCCTGCTTTTACGTGCATCTCAATTCTTTTTATCTCAGGAAGAGATTAGCAAAAGGTTAAGGCTTAAATCCTTGTATTAACCAAGTGTTGGTGATTAGGCATTTTCATGCCACTTTTTGCAAAACCACGAGTTTTCCTTGCATTTGCCAATGTGCAGCTCAAACTTTGGCATGATGGGCCTTAGTACATTGCAAATTATTCATGGGCCATGTTTGAAGTGAAACAAATGGCCACAGATAAAGTTATCAAGAATTTGCATGGTATGCATGAATTCAATGAAATGCCTCAAAATTCCAAAGCTTATAACTTGCTCATATTCTTGAATTTGGACACAAATGAGTACAATTTGGAAAGGTATTGAAAAGATCTACAATCACTTAGTTTTGAGTTTTTGCAATTGGATCCATTAAGGTCCTCCTAATTTGACATGAAATTCACTAAATTTGGAAAATGACCTATAATTTTGTGACTTCCAAGCTTTATAACTCTTCACTCTTTGCCAATTTTGACATGATACCAAAAGGAGATGAAATATAATCCTCTTATATTTCCAAGCATGTTTCACTTGCATTTTTTTGATCAAAGGTGAATAAAATATGAATCTTTGAAATTAAGTCCTTATTTTCCAAAATTAGAAACTTCTAGGGTTTGTTTATGAACAAGTTTCAACCCAAGCCTCAATCCTTTTTATACAATGATCAAAATGGACTTTAAATATGAAAAGTACATCCTTGAATTGATGGTTGGCCAAAAATTCACTTGGTCAACCTTGACTTTGACTGACTTTGACCAAAATGACCATTTTTCCCCTTTGAATCAATTGATCCACTTCCCTTCAAAATTGATGATAAAAACTTCAAACATATGATCTTCCAAACATATAGAGGCCACGTACAAATTTTCAATTCAAAATTCTCAAGAAATCTTGATGAAATCCCAAACCCTAGTTTTGGTTAACACCTTAGGAGACTGATGAATCATCTCAAAAATTTCAAATCCTCTAGGCATCTTGACAAATTTCTTGTACAAAGATTTTTCAAATAACAAAGAGATGTTGTAGCTTCAAAATGAAGATTGGTATATTGATCAATAGCCTTGATCAAGCAAAACCCTAATTTTGACTGGTGAATCAAAAGAGTGATTCTTCTTATAAACAAACACAAACTTCAATCCTCTGATGATCCAAAGAGATAGATAAAACATCTTGAGATATACAATGAATTTTGTGCTTGAAAGATCCAGAGGTTTAAATGACAAGGATCTACTTGAGCAGCTTTTCAATGCAATCAACCTTCAAAGCTTGAGGAAGACTTGATAACCAAAGTACTTTGATCCCATCACAATGTATGAATGCAATGCAATATGATATTAATGATGAAACATAAGCCAAAATCAAGAGGGTAAATTTTGGGGTGCAACAACAACCACTACTAACCCTTGTCCCTCTAGGTAGATTCCAACCATGAATATCCATTTTCACTTCAATAGGGGAATAATAGGAAACCTAGGCTCGGGTAACTTTGAAAAAGTCATTAATAATCAGTTAATGCCTCTTTTCACCCTGCCTGACCCTAGGACTAGCGTTCATGACTGGAAAAATTGGTTATATGATTGGGCCGAACCACACATTTAACCGCCACCTACTCCTGAGACACCCCTGATTTATGACCACCATGATTCCTTCCTGTCTGATGAGGAAACCGACCCTAAAACCCCTCCATTTTACCATCATTTTCCATCTCCTGATTATGTTGACTCAAACACCTCCACTGCTCCTGTTGCTACTCCACCTCCCATATTTGACCCAACACCTACTATAAATGCTCTGCAATCTGAGCTTGACTTGTTGGGAGATGAACTCATTATTTTGAGGATCTATATCCATTCCTTCATGGACGTGGTAGTAGAACGGTTGGACCATATTTATCAGCATGTTTACTCCGCTTCTCTTCCTAATAATTGACGTGGCTCATTTTTCGGACTTACTGCATATCTTCTTTTCACATTTAAACATTGCGGACAATGTTTTTTTTAAATGTAGGGGATAAGACCTATTATATTAGTATTTCCATTATTTGCTATTTTAAATTCTTAAGTACATTTTTATTATTTATTTATAGTTATATTCTGTTTTGTTTTTCCTTCGCTTTCTTTTGGAATTTACATTTTACATTATATTACTTTTCATTAAAATTATCATGGTTACATATATTTACTATGCTTTAATATTTCCAATATATATGTACGTACTGCTTGCAAGTATTGAAGAATATACGTTTAATGTTTGAAATATATGGGAAGTCTGGGAGACAAAATTTTAATTTTTATTCTTTTTTTGCGCTTTTTGTCACTCGTCATACAAGCGTGACGTCCGTCACGCTTCACAAATAGGTCCCGCTCGGCACAAAACTGTGCCCCTTGGCACAGAATCAGAAACAGAAGGGGTTATGTTTTAACACATAAACTCTTATCGGTTTTTCTTCTTCCTATTTTCTTCAAACTTCTCTTAAACTCCATTAAACCACTGCCTATTTCACTCCCTCCATTATCACTATCATCAAATCTCACAAATCCCCACACATTACCCTAATTATTTTTCTCTATATATAAATTCTCCAAACCCTCTTCGATTCCAAAAGCTCCAAATTCTTACGCAAAATACCTAACCAACTTCCATCTTTGACACAACAATGGCGCGCAGAAACTCAAGACCAGAGCCAGACCTTTCAGGGATTACATTTCGAAATGGTGAAGTCGGAGAGCACCAGAGGGCTCAGTATCTCAAATTTTATCAACTCTCTGTAATCGCTACACGATATATTGATACTGAGATCTTGTGTAAATTAGGGTTTCTTGATAGTGTGCAGAGGTTACTCTGAAACTCTGATTTAGCATTCGTCTGCACACTGAATCTTCCTACGTATGAGTCACTAACTTTGGAATTCTTAAGTTCATTCTCATGTAACCCACCATGCGACGAAAGCCAGCACCTATACGACTCAGCAACTTTAAGAATGTTCAATGATGAATATTCTATAACTCAAACAACTCTGAGTGATTTCTTCCACTTCCCTCGTGAGAGGGTCGTACACTACTGAATCCCTACAGACACAGAATGGGCATCTACAACTTTCAAGATTTTGAAAGCTATCTCTGATGAGGAACCGAATAGTTGGGAGGGACTTTATACATCATCTATACATAATCCCGCAATCAGGTATTTTCACCGCGTCATCTCCAACAATATTTTGGGGAGGATTAACAACCACAAAGTTAATTCTAAAGAATTGTTCCTCCTACATTGTACCTTCACTCCTAACCAGAAGATCAATGCGAGCACATTCCTCCTATCTCATATCCAATCTCTGTATGCAAGAGGGTTTACGCCTTTCTGCATTTGAGGGCTAGTTACCTCTATAGAACTTGGCCTGCGCCTCGAAGACAAGCTTGTAAATCTTCTTCCACTGCCACCCACATTCATTGAATCGACAATTGTCAGGCTGGCCACTTAATTAAGGTCAGAGGATATGGGGGGTATAATCTTATGTTGCATAACAGAGTAGTTCCTAGTGTCATTTTGCCAAACATTGCACTTACCGATGTAACAAACATGGAAAAGTGGCTTTATGACCTTAATGCTCTTGCACCTGGAGATAATGTGCAAAACAACCAAGGTAATGTCCAAGCTGATGAGATGGAGCAGGAAATGATGCAAGGGGATGATGAATAACAAGCTCCTTCTGAAAACATGGCAAGCACCTCCACGAGAACCAGAAGAAGATGCGAAAGAGTACTGGCCTCAAATGATGACATTATGAATGCCATCCTGCAACAAAATAAGAGGGTGCAAGTTATGCAGAACAATCAAAATGCAATGATACAACTTATGCTAGCTATGCAAACTCAGCAGCAGGAATCTGACAAAAGAAATGAGCATTGGGCTGCAAGAATGACTGAAGAAATTGCAGCTTTAATTGTACGCATGGATGTTTTTCAAGAATATCTGTACGATGTGGGTATGCCTCATCCTTCAGTTGGACAAGATGGACGTGGACGAGCAAGAGGGCAAGGAATAGGACGCAATAACGAGCGAAAATAGATCGACTTTGCCTCTCTTCCCATTTCCTCTTTGTTTTTAAGCATTGGTACACTGCTTGGTTCAAGCTTAGGGGAGTTAGTTAGTTAGGAAACTCTTTACTGCTTTCTAGGTAGATTTTTCCTTTTTCATTCCATCTTGTATTTCCTGTAATTCAAAACATCTATGTACTTTTGAGTTCTATTATGCAAACTTTTCCGCTATTATCTAATTTTCCCCATTTTCTTGAGCCATAACAAAAACATTTGTTTGTTACTTGCATAACTTGACGCATTTGAAGAGTATACAGGTTGCTCACTTTTAAGATATATGAGAAATGTTGAGTAGATTAGAAGTACGATGGATATCGTCATAACACTCTAAATCCCCAAATTGCGCTAGATCGATTTCAGTACCCTTTATACCGAAACCTGAAACTTTAGTTTTAAAGTAACCCCGAGTAGTTTATTTAACAGTCGGCACCGTCTTAAACACAAACTACATAGGGAGTCGATGAATATAAGTGAATGATCCCCAGTATTTAAAAGATACATGCTCTACTATTAGAAAATTTGGCATGCACCAATTAAGTTAGACGACCCTCACTAGGTCACTTAATCCAACGGATGCGAAACCTACACAAAATAACATAGACACTCGTTGTTATTGGGTGAATTAAGTAGGTTACCATATATATGTTCTAGAACTTCAAGCTTAAAAGGATCATATTCACTTACCGGCTACTCTACTACGTGTGTCTAAAGATAAATGGCTTAATGTGAATACGCTAGAATGAAAACGGGTGAAATTTATCAAAAAGAATTAGGTTGAGAAATAATGGCATGACTAGAATTTGTATGCACAATTGGGGCGTTTAGTGTTATTACTGTATCTTTTGTGTTATGTTGAGCTTATATTTCCGCAAAATCATTGACACAACCTCTTACAATTCAAATTGCATTATGTATTTGAATTTAACTTGTGCTCTATTATTTTTATACTAACTATATTGCTTGAGGACAAGTAAAGGTTCAATCTTAGGGGACTTTGGTAACACGGAAATTTATAGCATTTTCTGCCCGATTTACATAGATTAAGCTTTCGATTCTTCGATTATTATGTCGCATTATGTCTCTATTTGTAGTATTTGCAGCATATTTTAGGTATTTATTTTCTGCAAAGCATAAATGAGAAAAGGAAGAAAAATAATGGAGAAATGAAGAAGAAATGGCACTTTAGCAGCAAAAAGTAAAACATTATGTATCAGAAGCCATGCCGCCTATCACAAGCGCATGCCGCCCGTCACAAAATCCAAAAGTATGCCCCTTTTATAAGAAGGTGAGACCTCTGTTAGAACATAGTTTGGTTCTACATCCCTGTAAGAGTTTTGATGATAACAAACACATGATATATATAAAGAACATATATGCTCTCTAATAAAGTATTTTAATATGCAGAGAAGTTCTGATGTAAGAAGCATAGAAGATGAGAAAATATCTGCTAGAACATTGTTTTGTTCTACATCCTTGGAAGTTATGATGTAAGAAGATAATAGAGTTTTGTTTTAAAGATCTGTTCAGACACAACATACTTAGAAGCAAATCCATGTAAAACACGAAATGAACAAGTTCAATGTTACAACTTCTGAATGCACCAACGCTGTGAAATAAGAACTCTGATATTCTGATATGTAAAATTCTTGAAAGCAAAGGAGTCTCAACGGTAACATTCATCCTCTGATGTAAGATTCTCATTGGTAACGTTCATCTTCTGATGTGAGCATGTCTGAAGCGTTAAAGTTTATTCATGGCAAATCAAAAGAAACAGTTGAATTAAGACAGGATCTTCACTTTTGGAAATAACATTAACCCCACTTCATCAACCTTCCAAAAGCATCTTCATATGTCTTTCATGCATTTCCTATTTAAAGAAGTCGTGAAGAAGATATCAAGATACAACGAATGCGCACGAAAAAGAAAAACCATAATTATCCATTTCTACCTTGTGCTCCTCTAATGTGTAATACATCACTTTAGTGATATTGTTTTTGTTGGAAAACATATTTGTAGACACCTTTCAATATTGTATTTTGTAATTCCTTGAGGAAACCGTGTTGTGGTTTAGGCTCAAGAAGACATTGACAGTTGTCATTGTATTTGTGTAATCAAGTTTGATTAGTGGATTAAGACCTCGCTTGACAGAGGCGAAATCACCTTGGAGGGTGGACTGAAGTAGTTTGATTTCAAACGAACCAGGATAAACAACATCTCTTTTATTTTAAGTTTTAATCTCAATTCACCCCCCCTTTTTGTGTTTTTCCATTCTTCCATTGGCATCAGAGCGTCTGGTTCTGAGTATAAACACTTAACCCTGTTAGAAAAATATCCAAGCAAGAAAAACACTACGGTGGGACAAAGTCAGATCATCAGAATGATTATCATTATGATAAATACATAATCAGCTCTAGAACCAAATATTTGACGGTGAAAAGTTTGATTACTGGAAAGACATAATCAGAAGTTTCTTTCTAGCTCATGATTATGATCTATGGGATATGGTGACTGATGGCTATATTCATCCTAGTGATGAAAACTGTCAGAAGATTGACAGAAAAATAATCACATATCATCAAAAGAGAGAATTCATAAATCATCACAAGGCCAGAACAATTCTCTTGAGTGCTATATCATACACAGAGTATGAGAAATTCACAAACAGAGAATCAGCAAAACACATGTTTGACTCCTTGAGAATGACACATGAAGGAAACATGCAAGTCAAAGAAACCAAAGCTCTTGCACTCATCTAGAAGTATGAAGCTTTCAAAACGAAAGAAGAAGAAACTATTAAGACAATGTTCTCAAGATTTCAAACTCTGGTTGCAGGATTGAAAGTTCTGGACAAAGGGTACTCCACACCAGATCATATTGAGAAGATCATAAGAATTTTACCCAAGCAATGGAGACCCATGGTCACAGCATTAAGACTAGCCAAAGCTCTGGATAAAATTTATCTTGAAGAACTTATCAGCTCTGTGAGAAGTCATGAGATAGAACTAGAAGAAGATGAACCCATGAAGCAGGGTAATACTATCGCTCTTAAATCTAATAAAAAATATAAACCTACAGTTTTGTAGGAAAAAGAAGAAAACGCTGGTGGATCCTTGTCAGAAGAAGACGAACTATATCTTCTCTCCAGAAGAGTCAATCGGCTGTGGAAGCACAGGCATATGAAGTTCATAACTTCCAGAAGAACGAGAAATCATTCTAAATCATCTTCTAGATACAGAAAATCAAGTAACAGAGACATTGTTTGCTACGAATGCAATGAAGCAAACCATTACAAAAGCGACTATCCAAATCTACAGAAAGAAATTCCTAAAAAGAAGTTCTCCAAATATAAGAAGAAAAGTTTTATGGCAACATGGGGTGACTCAGAATCTTCTGAATCTGAAACAGAATCAGAAGATGAGCGAGCCAATATAGCCAAAATGGCCAACTTATCAGATGACTTTGGATCATCTAAACCAGAATCATACTCAGAGGTAGAAGAGGTATTCTCTAACTTTTCTAGATCTCAATTAGAAGAAAGTCTGTCAGAAATTATTGAGAGATATCAGCAACTTCGTGTCATAAACAAGAACCTGAAAAAGGATTTAGTTTCTGACTCTAAAGAAACAAAGAAACTGAGATAAAAAAACTTTGAGCTTAAAGAAAAATTTTCTAAACTAGAAAATAAATTACAAAAGGCTCAGAAAGAAATTGTCTCAAAATTTCCTAGTAACTCTTATAAGATCATAAAGGAATATGATCATAGCTTTCAAAAATTTCTTGCTAAAACATAGATAGGAGAAAAATGGATTCAATGATCTATTGAGTTAGAAGAAATGGTAGAAAGGGGATAGGATATAAGGGTAATGTATATCAACCTAAGAAAGTTAAGGATGTGGTCATAAAAAACACACCCATTTATTCTTACTTCACCCATGGACATACGCATGATATAAAATATACTAGTAAGGCATTTTCTTCTAAACCAAAATTCAAATAGAATTTTGGAAACTCTAACAGTCATGGACCCAAAATGATATGGGTACCAGTTTTAACTACTGGACTCTGGATGCTCTCTACACATGACGGGAAGAAAGCATATGTTCAAAAGCCTGAAATTTAAATCTAGAGGATACGCGGGTTTTAGAGGAAATCACAAAGGAAAGATTATTGGCTCTAGAACTATTGATCATAGTACTTAAGACACTACATCAGAAGAATCTGAGTCATATATAAAAGATGATGTCTCAGAAACATCTGAAGATCCCATCCAGAAAAGACAACTCAGAAGATCTGAAAAACTATTTTGCTTTTGCTCTATGCTTCATCTTAATCTTATGTTTTTCTCGTCTTGTTACTACTTTTTGATTCTTGACAAAAAGGGGGAGAATGCAAGATATTTTGACTCCTTCACAAAGTTGTATTCAGAAATCTTCAGGGAAGTTTTTTTTCCATCTGACTATCCAACTCAGGGGGATACTTCTATGCTTTATGTTCTTTAAGTATTCTATCAAAACATACAAGTTTTTGTCATCATCAAAAAAGGGAATATTGTTAGAACATAGTTTGGTTCTACATCCCTGTAAGAGTTTTGATGATAACAAAAACATGATATATATAAAGAACATATATGCTCTCTAATAAATTATTTTAATATGCATAGAAGTTCTGATGTAAGAAGCATAGAATATGAGAAAATATCTTCTAGAACATAGTTTTGTTCTACATCCTTGGAAGTTATGATGTAAGAAGATAATAGAGTTTTGTTTTAAAGATCTGTTCAGACATAACATACTTAAAATAAAATCCGTGTAAAACACTAAATGAACAAGTTCAATGTTACAACTTATGAATGCACCAACTCTATGAAACAAGAACTCTGATATTCTGATATGTAAAGTTCTTGAAAGCAAAGGAGTCTCAATGGTAACATTCATCTTCTGATGTAAGATTCTCATCGGTAACATTCATCTTCTGATGTGAGCATGTTCTGAAGCGTTCAAGTTTATTCATGGCAAATCAAAAGTAACAGTTGAATTAAGACAGGATATTCACTTTTGGAAAGAACAATAACCCCACTTCATAAACCTTCCAAAAGCATCTTCATAAGTCTTTCATGCATTTCATATTTAAAGAAGTCGTGAAGAAGATATCAAGATACAAAGACTGCGCACGAAAAAGAAAAACCATAATTATCCATTTCTACCTTGTGCTCCTCTACTGTGTAATACATCACTTTAGTGATATTGTTTTTGTTGGAAAACATATTTGTACACACCTTTCAATATTGTATTTTGTAATTCCTTGAGGAAACCGTGTTGTGGTTTAGGCTCAAGAAGACATTGACAGTTGTCATTGTATTTGTGTAGTCAAGTTTGATTAGTGGATTAAGACCTTGCTTGACAGACGCGAAATCACCTTGGAGGGTGGACTGGAGTAGTTTGATTTCAAACGAACCAGGATAAATAACGTCTCTTTTATTTTAAGTTTTAATCTCAATTCACCCCCCCCCCCCCCTTCTTGTGTTTTTCCATTATTCAACCCCGTGAATTCCGAGAAGGTGTCCTCGTGCTCAGAAAGATTGTGTCTTTTAATGCTGAATATAAGGGTAAGTGGACTCCCAATTATGAAGGCCCGTATGTTGTCAAGAAATCCTTCTCTATAGGTGTACTGATATTTGAAACTATGGATGGTGAGGAGTTCCCACGTCCTTAGAATGCTGATACAGTCAAGAAATACTTGCCTAAAGAAATAAAATAACAGCTCACTGAGTTGAAAACCCGAAAGGGGGGCTTAGGCAAAAATGAGTGTCTCAATGTGCTGAAAACCCAAAAGGGAGGTCTAGGAAAAAGTTAGAGATATAAACAGATTAAATCATCCCAGTAGGTTGGAAACTCGCAAGGGAAATATAGGCAAAATTTAGGTATTATTGGAAAGTAACTGCATCAGACAAATCTTAATTGTTGAGGCAACAATCTTCCTTGGATTCTCATCACTCTTCAATTGAAGCCCAAGCACAGGAGTTCAAAGTTGTTAGGGAAAATAGTGGTCATTGTATTTTAATGTACCTTTTCCATTGTATTTACCATTTTCCAAACTTTGTAATCATCTATGGAGTCATGCCATTTCCAAACTAGCATTCTATTAACAAAGTTTGAGCTTTTATCAAATTCTTTGAAATTATTATTTTTTCTGCTTGCAAAAATTTCATTTATTATTGATAGTAAATTTTAAAACAAAAAGACTTAAAAAAATAATAATAAAACATGTTTTTGAAAAATTTTGAGAAACATTTTTACTTCGATTTTTTGAATCAAAGGAATAAATGAAGTTATTCCAAGGATAGACGATTTCCAAAGCATGAAATTTTCTCATTTCCAAGGAGCCTTCTCTGGTTACTCTCGCAGATATGTGCATGGTTTCCCTACAGTTATTAATCAGATAGTGGATTTCCTCTGTGTTGCTATGTGGTGTTGCGTTTGTGATCCCATATTCCCTAGTTAAGTCTTGATTCATATTTCTCCAACTAAGTGTGATTCTTTTCTCTGGACACATTGTGATCAAGAAGAGATTGTGAAGTTCTGAAGCTTGTTTTTAGTTGTTGAATTATTTCTCCATTCGTGTTGAGACTTAATGAAGAATCTCCTACAGAGTGTTTTACCTTTCTTGTTATGACATTGTTGCTTTTGTGTGCTCCCCAAGTAGCAAGTCAAAAGTAGTATCTTTTATTAAGAAGAGTTGAGATAGAAGTAAACTATTGGGTTTTCTCTCACCTTGTGTTGAGTTTGATTGAAAATCCCCATAATTTTGACTTCTTTCTATGGTTGTAACTTCTTAGTTTCCCATGTAAGAAACTAGTGATGTTTCCCTTTAAGGTTGTTATCCCCATGAAGTTTCTTTATTTGTCTCCAAGGAGTTTGTGAAATCATTGTTCTCAATAATAGAGAAGCCTTGTGTTTGTGAGGGAAAGGTCCATATATATTTGTTTTAATGATTTTAAAACCTTTATTGCTTTCTCTTGATCTAGGTTGGTTCCATGGACAAACTTGCACGATAAATGGTTGGAATGAAGATCTCTAGAAACATTCATTTTTGGAAGATTTCACTGTTTGTGTTGACTCAAGCTAGAGTTAGGTGGACTCATAGCTTGAATAAGATCAATCCATCAAGCTCGGGTCTGCTGACGCTGACCCTACTGGTTAACTCACACTAGGAGAAAAATTATCACTTTTTGCATCGACTCAAGCTAAAGATAGGTCGACTCATAAATTGAAGAAGATCAATTCATCGAGCTCAGGTCTTCTCGTGTTGAGTCTTTTATTTGTGTCAACTCTTGTCCTGTTTCCATCAATGAATTTCTTCCTCAAAGGTCTTCCTACAATGCTCGGGTGTGCTCGCGTCGAGTGGGACTTCTGCATGAGTGGACCACTTGCTTCTTGTACTCTATTTTATACTACATATTTGGTCTTTACTATTTGGTAACATATATATTGGTTAGCATACATCATTGTGGGTTAAAAATAAAAATTAAAAGATATACACCAACTTGTCATCATCTCCATCCTCTCATTGTATTCAACAACAATTACACAAAACAATTGTTGTTGATTAAAGTGCATAACTATGGTAATAACGTTCAAATTGAATATTAATTTCAGATTTGGGTTGAGAATTGAGTGGGGTTTTTATTGAATAAAACCATTAGGGTTTTGATCTCTAAAATTTTGTTTGGTGCATGGGTGAAAGGGTTGAGAAACGGTTGGTTTGCTCAATCAACTAGTGGTAACCAGAAGATTATGAAGAAAGATTTGGGGTCAAATTTCTTGCAATTTAAATTAGTCGAGTGAAATATTTGTAGAACAAATATTTCATGAAATCAAGTAGTGGTAACCGGAGGTTTGTTCGAAGATATTGGCATTCTTGGTTTAGCTTGAACCAAGGGGAGAGAACGGAATAGTTTCATTATCAACAATTGGTTTGTATGTAGTAAAGACTATTGCTTCTCTTGTAACACTTTGTGTTGTACCCCAAAATTTTCCCTCCTAATTTTGAATATAATTCAAGACACCTCATAATGCTCCTAGGGCTTTTAATTGCTCAAGACTACTCAAAGTTTGATTAGACAAATTCTCCTCCTAAGCAGTTGACCTACAACTAAGGTTTCACTTTTCTCAAGGAAATTTGAGCTTATAATGCCTCAAGTGGATTTCGTGGTTCCTCAAATGTCTCAAGGAATGCTCATGCCAAATTTCAAGCCATGCATCATAAGTTTGCTCAGTCAATTGCTCAAATGATTGAAAATCAATTGTAGTGGACAAAAAGTCAATTATGGTCAACATATAATCAAACTTCAAATTTTTGGTAAACATCAATATATTAAAGTCACATTCATTATTTTATAAGGGGTTGATCATGATTCATCAAGAAAACTCAAGATTCATCAAAAGTCAAAAGTTACTAAATTGGGGTTTTCTTTAGGAGAAGTCAACTGAACTTTGACCAAGCATAACTTTCACATGCTTCATCAGATTTTTTCAATCAAAGCTCATTTTGATGGAAATTCAATTCTCTACAACTTTGTCTCTATAAGCTCAAGTCCAAAAAAATTATAGTTCATTTCAAAAGTCAACATAGAGATTTTAGGGGACATCTTGAGCTTTCCAAAAAGTTAGAGATCACTTTCATATGATAAAAATTGAGAGAGTTATGATTGGTACAAGGTGGGAAATTTTGAGAAACTACATGAAACTCAAATTTATCAAACTTGAATTTTTGTACTTGTGGGGTTATCTTTCAAGGCCCAAATATGTTTTAGACCTCATAGTTAACCTCTGAATTTATTCATACACCACTTTGATTTTTATTCCATTTATTTTTTATTTTATTAATTTAAATTCAAAATTAAATTAAACAAAAATAAAAATTCTCATACAAGGGTCCAAGCTCATCTTGTGTTGACCTAATTCACAACCTATATATTCCTTTTATTCAGACAACAAAGAGGACATGAAATCTTTCAAGAAACCACCACCTTCCAAAAACTTCAAATTTTCTCAAAACTAGGGCAAACCTCAAACCCTATTTGCATCCTCTCTCCAACAATCCAATCATCTAAATAAATTCCAGAAGCATTATAGGGTAAGAATGAATCAATTGTGATGACCCAAGAGGCCTGAATATCTCATACAAGCCTCGCCAGTTTCTTGATTTTCCTGAAATTCATATTTTTATTTTCATTATGTTTTGATGCATACTAACATCACTAATGTGCTTTTGAGATGTAAATATGCAGAATAAACCCATCGCATGAGTCCCATAACGATCGAATCATGCATTGTCATGTTTTAACCTTTTCATATTATTTGCTTTATATCTCTTTGTTCCAGGAGAATCATCCAAAACCAAGTGCACCAATGAATTCGCAAGGTCAAATTTAGGGGGGGGGGGGGGGGGGGGGTAGGGTACCTTTGAGCCACTAATGTTGCTTATTTTGAAGGTACAAAAAAAGAAGTCATCGGAGAATACGACTGAAGCTAGGGCTCTAGGGCCTATCTGGCCTAATGATTTTGTTTATTATATATTTAATTGGTTTCATTGATGTACCGGATGAAACAACCACTCCAGATGCATGCGAGCGCATGATAAGGCATTAGGCTACCAGGGTGTGGTTTCGATCCCTTCCTTTTGATGTTTTGATGTTGTTTTTTCATATTTTCCAATGTTTGCAAGTTTTATCATATATTGTGTTGCTTCCATTGCCTCGACACCAGCGCACGTCTGGCGCAGTGGCAAGTTATGCAATGCAGGAGGCAAAAGGAGTGGGTTCAACAACCACCCCTGGAATTTTTCATTATTTTTGGTTTCTAACCTTGTTGGAATTGATCTTTCTTTCCATATTATTTTTTGTCTAACTTTAATTCTTTTTCACTAGACCATTAAAAATAAAACTTTTTTTTAAAACGCTAATTAATTAGGTTTTAGGTTTTTAATTAACATTTTAATAATTTAATTAATTAACCTTCTTTTCTTAATTAATTATATTTTTTAGGTTTATTTAATTAATTTTCATAAAAACTATTTTCTTCATAAAAATCTTTTTCACATCCTTTTCTATTTTCATTTTCCTCTTTCTTATTCTTAGATCAATTGTATAGATTTCACGAATGTAATAGCCTAGAACTTTCTTTCCCCCTTCCTTTTTCATTATCATGTAATTGCTTCCTGGATGTAATAGTTTAGGGTTTTATTTCTCGCACTCTTTCACTATTATGTAATTGTCCCAAAGCTCTGTAATAGCCTAGGTTTTCATTTCCGTCGTTATCTACTAATTAATAGGGTTACCTACTAGTTAATGGTACGGATAGCACTGTCTCTAAAGGAGGAGAAAAATAACAAGAACGACTTTGAGTGGGTAAAATTGTTAATCGCTTGCTTAGAACATTTTCGAAAACATTTCCACACATCACTTTTAAAAATATTTTCTAAAATAATTTGTACACGTTCTTGAGGACTGATACAAGAACTATTACAAAGATATATGTACTTTGGCTTTTTCAAAATATTTTCAAACACTTACACAAAAAAAATTTTAAGTGACCTGGCAATTAAGATCTCGTAGATAACTACGGATGAAAAGGGTGCTAACACCTTCCCTTTTAATAATTTACCCCTCGAACTCAAAATCTTCAAGGTCTTTCCTTTTATTTTCACCTTTCCTATGTATTGGATAAAAGAAAATTTGGTGGCGACTCTTACTATCCGCAACATTAGCAATAAAAGGCAAAACAAGTCATTTCTCCCACCGTATTACAGAATTGACGACTCTATTAGGGAAACTTAAAAAGAGGGGTTACCTTAGAGTCTTAGATCACTTTTACTTGCATTATTTTCCTGCTTTGTTTGCTTTTACTTTAATGGTTGCTTGGGTTTATTTTCTTGCAAAGATCCTACACAGATCTAGGGATGCCTTAGGTAAGTAGCAATAGATCATGGATTTTTGTACGGCATAGACCGATATGGTTGAAGTGATGGCTACGTTAGTGTGACACTTTGATTTGCACTGGTGTTCCTTGAGTCAGTTGATGATAACATTAGGCTTCCGCGTGGTCTCATAAGCACTAACTGACTTTTAGAACCTTAATTGATCCATGTTGACCATTAGAAGGTAGTGAGATATCCAGATTTGGTGCAGTACAAGGTTGGTTGATAGTCGAAGCTACGCTCATTGAGACTTGACTTTGGGGATATTTTAGTGGCAAGCCAGTTGTCGTGCTAAAATAAAATCTGCAAGAAAGATCAGTGATATGAGACTCTTAGAACCCAATTGCTATTTTAGGACAGGTTGAGCCAACTTAACTTAAATAGCGAAGGGTACTTACCAATGGACCCCATACAAGCCTTGAAACCTAAGGATTTTCTTTGATTTTTTATTTATTTATTCGAACATAAACATAACATCATGACATCCTAACATCCGAAATGGAATTCTACTAACCATTTCAAGGATCTTAGGGACCTTCGGTGCAGGTTTATCATGAACCAAACTTCTAGCAAGGGGCAGGACAATTTATTTTCCTCTTATCAAATGTCGTGAAAGAACGAAGTACGTTATCTTGAGTCAAAAGCTAAGACCCACTTGATATACTGAGCTTGACTCTTATAGAAGGACATTCAAAAACAGAAACGTAAAGTTTTTCGATACAAAACTGTAGCTATACTAAATTTCAGACATTGCATATACATCAACATACCATACATATCATTACAAAGAAGGCTTCCAAGACAGGTTTTCTAATCTTCTTGTTATTTATTATAGGTAAAAGATGGCTCTCGAACAAACAGTCAAAGATCTCCAAGCTCAGAATGCCCAGTTCCAACAAATGTTCCTGAACTTAGGCAAGGGACAGGAAGAGCTGAAGACCCTCATCACCAAAGAGAGGAAGAAAAAGACAAGGAAACCAATCGCCATTCTCAACATGTGAAGAAGGTTCAGAGGTCCTCCAAAGCGAGCTTAAGACTATGTTATCCCGTCAAATGAAGATGACAACCAGGGTGAAGATGGTAAGAGTGTGAAGGTTGAGAAAGGAAGCCACATGGGTTCTGGTTAATATTCAAATAAAGATGAAGAAGACTTTTCAGATGAACAATATCCTCCTTCTGATGAAAAATACAAACAGCTAGAAAATTGTTTAAACGCTATGGAGATCCAGAGAGTTCCTAGGTTAGATTTTGAAGAGATGGGTTTAGTTTTAGGAGTTGTCATTCCTCACAAATTCAAGGTCCCTACTTTTTCAAAGTATGACGTTGTTTCTTGTCGTAAGCTTAATTTGAGGTCTTGTGTCTAGAAGATTCAACCACACACTGCCGTTAGGAAGTTATGGGTGCATTTATTTCAAGAACGCCTATCTTGGACACAATTGGAATGGTTCTATAAACTAGAAGGAACCAATATCCATACTTGGTAAGATTTGGTTGTTGCTTTCTACAAACAATACCAATATAATGTTGATCTTGCACCAACTCGTGTACAATTACAGAGTATGACCATGGGTTCTAACAAAGGCTTCAAAGTGTATGCCCAGAAATGGAGAGATCTAGCAGGAAGAGTTCAAGCTCCTTTGAATGATAGGGAGCTAGTTGACATATGCTGCAATCCAATGGCTACAAACTGCTGAGAGAAGGTATTCATCCCAATCTAATGGCTGCAAACTACTGAGAGAAGGTATTCAGCCTAATCCAATGGTTACAAACTACTGAGAGAAGGTATTCAATGTCTAATGGATAACCATATGATTCTAGTTAAAAACGTTCCTTCTATGGATAGTTTTTTTCAAGACTTGGGGCTTCAAGACGTCTCCGTGATTTCCAGAATTCCTGTAAAGATTACTTTCAAGGGGCCTGTGAAGATTACAGCCGAACCTACAGTTTCCCCTCTGATCATTACTACGCCCAGACCAATTCCATATTCCTCTAACAAGGCTATCCCTTGGAATTATGGGGCTGATGTTTACTATCACGGTATCAAATAGGAACCATTGACGATCGAAAGTGGAAATACTGAAGTTGCTGATTCCAACATTGGCAATATTGTTGGGACCAGCAAAATTACCAGAAGTGGAAGGGTTTTCTCTCAAGAGATCTCTCTGAAGAATGTTGCTACACCAGTTCGTGTTATTACTACTGAGTCAACTATTGAGACTTGAGGTAAAGAACAGATGACTGAGTATGCCCAGACCGGGGCACCTAAGGAAATTACAGCTGAAGATACCTTCAGGCAAGAGGTTGAGGAAGTACTAAAAATTATCCAGACAAGTGACTATAAGATTGTTGAACAGCTGGGGCAGACTCCCTCCAAGATATCCATGTCATCCCTGTTGTTATACTATGAAGCCCATGCTTAGGCTTTGGTGAATTTCTAAAACTCTGGTCACGTATCGCTGGAAATTTCAACTCATCGATTTGAAAAATTATGTTGCTAGCCTAACGACTGATAATGGGTTAGACTTTTTTGATGTTGATTTGACTTCTGAAGGAAGAAACCATAACAAGGCACTGCATGTCTCTATTGAGTGCAAGGGCACTACCTTAGCTCATGTGCTGGTTGACACGAGTTCCTCGTTGAATGTTTTACTGAAGGGTGCTCTAGACGGGCCTTATTGTGAAGGGGTTGTGCTGAAACCCAATGACATTGTAGTTAGAGCCTTTGATGGTTCAAAGAGGATGGTGCCCGGGGAGGTGAATCTTCTAATAAAAGTAGGTTCAGAGGTCTTTGACTCTACCTTCTAAAATATGTACATTCGCCCGACTTATTCATGTTTACTTGGACGCCCTTGGATTCATGGGGCAGGCGTTATTACTTCTACGTTACACCAAAAGTTGAAATACCCTATGAAAGGAAAAATTGTTACAGTTTATGCTGAAGAAGAATATATGGTGAGTCACTTGAAATCCTTCAAGTATGTTGAGATGGACAGTAAATTCATCAAAACTCCCTGCCAGACCTTTGAGGTTATTGCTCGGACAACTACTATTACTAAAGACGTTTCTACTATTCCTAAGGTTACCAAGGTTCCGCCCAGAATGGCTTCTCTAAAAGACGCTAGAGTTATGGTAGAATAATGTGGTTTCACTACTTGGGGTTAGCTTCCCGACATTCCTTACAAATATGATAAATTTGGTTTGGGTTTCACTGCAAAGGCTTAGAAGACTGTTCGTCGTGCTCGTGCTGGAAGACTACCATTCCATATCAACAACAATAGAGTCAACGCAGTAAAAATTGCTGAAAGTGACTATAACCTGGACAGTTGGATATTTCCTACCATCGGGAACGGGATCAGCAATTGGAAGACTGGAGATAATAACTTTAAGCCTTATGCCTTATCCGGGGCACAACAACCCATTTGTTAGGGTTGTCATTTTTCATTTACATGTTTTCATTCAATAAATCATTGGACATTTGCATTCAAATTTTGTGCTCTTTGTCTATATTTTACTTTATTTCTTTCAAAATAGCTATGTGTTCTTACACACACCCACATAACAAATTTCATATACATATCCACCATGGATCCCATTGATGAAAATTCTATTATCGCCAATTGTGACTTCGAAAATCAGATCTACCAATCTGAGGACGAATGAGAGGAAGATTGTGAAGTACATGGAGAACTTGCTAGACTATTAGAGAGAGAATAAAGATCCATACAACTGCATGAAGAGCCAGTCGAAGTTGTGAATTTGGATATTGAGGATGGCAAGAAAGAAGTCAAGATAGGTGTAAACCTAGAAGACATTGTCAAAAAGAGATTGATCCAGATGTTGCGTGAATATGTTGAGATTTTTGCTTGGTCGTACGAAGACATGCCAGGGCTTGATACCGACATTGTGGTTCACCATCTATCAATGAAGGAAGGTTGTCCTCCTATAAAACAGAAGGTCCATCGTATGTGTCCCGACAAGTTGGAAAAGATCAAAGTTGAGGTTATGAAACAGTTCAATGCAGGTTTCTTAGCTATTACGTCCTATCCCCAGTGTATTGCAAATGTGGTGCCAGTACCTAAGAAGGATGGCAAGGTGCGTATGTGTGTAGATTACAGGGATCAGAATAGGGCAAGCACCAAAGATGACTTTCCGCTTCTGCATGTTGATGTCCTGGTTGACAACACCGCTCAACATAAAGTATTTTCCTTCATGGATGGTTTCTTTGGTTATAGTCAAATCAAGATGGCACATGAAGATATGGAGAATACTACCTTTGTCACATAGTGGGACACTTTCTATTACAAAGTTATGCCTTTTGGTTTGAAGAACGTTGGCGCAACATATCAGCATGTTATGGTAGCTTTGTTCCATGACATGATCCATCATGAGATTGATGTTTACATTGATTACATACAAGCTATTTGAGAGATTAAAGAAATACAAGCTGAGAGTCAATCCAAACAAGTGCATCTTTGGGGTAAGATCAGGTAAACTCCTAGGTTTCATTGTCATTAGAAAAGGTATTGAAGTTGACCTCGCCAAGGTTAAAGAAATTCAAGAAATGTCGGATCGCCATAATGAGAAGGAAGTCAGATGTTTCCTGGGACGATTGAACTACATTTCCAGATTTATTTCCTATTTAACCGCTACTTGTGAGCCAATCTTCAACTTACTGAAAAAATATCAAGTAGTGAAGTGGAATAACGACTGTCAGACAGCTTTTGACAAAATACAGGAGTACCTCTAAGAACCTCTGATTCTGATTCCACTAGTTGAACGGACACTTCTTATCATGTACTTAACAGTGTTAGAAAATTAAATGGGGTGTGTATTAGGGCGACATGACGAGTCTGGTCGAAAAGAGCATGCAATATACTACCTTAGCAAAAAGTTTATCGAATGTGAAACAAGATACTCACTGCTTGAGAAAACTTGTTGCACTTTGGCATGGGCTGCTCGCCAACTAAGACAGTATATGTTGACTCATACTACTTTGTTGATCTCTAAAATGGATCCGAAAAAATATATATTTGAAAAACCCGCTCTCTCTGATAGAATAGCAAGATGGAAAATGGTCTTGACAAAATATGACATTCAGTATACTACGTAGAAGGTAATCAAGGGAAGTGTGTTGGCAGGTCATTTGGCTCATCAAGCCATAGACGACTATCAATCTATGAATTTTGAGTTCCCTAATGAGAATATTATGCTAGTTACAGATTATAAAGAACCTAGACCGTATGAAGGACCTGAGCTAGGATACTGATGGACTATGGTTTTTGATGGAGCTTCTAACGCGCTTGGTAATGGAATTGGTGTTGTGATTGTCTCCCCCAAGGGTTGCCATACGCCTTTCACCGCCTGATTTTGTTATGATTATACCAATAATATGGCTGAGTACGAAGCATGCCTCATGGGTATCAAAGATGCTATCGATATGATAATCAAGTTCTTGAATATATACAAGGACTCAGCCCTAGTGATCAATCAGAGTAAGGGAGAATGGGATACAAAACATCCAAACCTCATTCCTTATCAAGAGCATGTGTTGAAATTAATTCCATACTTCGAAGAAATCACTTTTGAACATATTCCACGAGAAGAGAATCAATTGGCAGACGCATTGGCTACCATGTCATATATGTTCAAAGTCCGATGGGACAATGAAACTCCTCGAATTACTATTGAGGGACTAGATGAACTGGCGCATTGCTACGAAGTTGAAAATGATGGAGTATAGGTGAAGTCGTGGTACCATGAAGTAAAAAGATAACTCGAGGCTCAGGAATATCCTGAAGGGGCATCTATCAATGATAAGAAATTCCTACAAAGGTTCACAACCAAATTCTTTCTGAGTAATGGAATTTTGTACAAGCGTAATCATGATTCGACTCTGCTTCGTTGTATAGACAAGAAGGAAGCTGAGAAGAATATGGAAGATATGAATGAAGGGGTCTTTAGTACTCAATATAGAGAGCATATGATGGCTAAGAAAATTCAGAGAGCGGGTTATTATTGGTCGACCATGGAAACGGATTGTCATCGCCATTCTAGAACTTGTCACAAATGCCAGATTTATACTGACAAGGTACACGTGCCTCCGGTTCCACTAAACATCTTGACTGATCCTTGGCCATTTTCAATGTGGGGAATGGATATAATTAGAGAGATTAAGCCTACTTCATCTAATGGGCATCGTTTCATCTTGGTTGCTATTGATTATTGTAAAAAGTGGGCTGAAGCAGCCTCGTTTGCCTCTGTTACCAAGAATGTCATGGCCCAGTTCCTTAAGCATAACATCATATGTCTGTATGGCATACCCGAGAGGATCATCATTAATAATGGTACCAATCTCAACAACAATATGATCACGGAACTCTGTACACAGTTCAAGATTAAACATCATAATTCCTCTCCGTATCAGCCAAAGATAAATGGCACAGTGGAAGCCGCCAATAAGAACATCAAGAAGATTTTGCAGAAAATGAAGGTGACCTGCAAAGATTAGCATGAGATGTTACCATTCACTCTTCATGGTTATTGCACTTCAGTATGTACATCAACTGGGGCAACCACATTCTCTCTCGTCTACAGTATGGAGGTTGTCTTACCTGTCGAAGTCCATATTCCCTCTCTGAGAATTATGAAAGACGGACATTTATACGAAGACGAATGGATTCAGACTCGAGTTTACCAGATAAATTTTATTGATGAGAAATAGCTCCGGCTATTTGTCATGGTCATATGTATCAGAAGCGCATGATCAAGGCCTTTAACAAAAATATCAAACCTCAGGTGTATCAGGTTAGCGGTTTGGTAATAAAGAGCACCATCTTACCACAAGGTGGTCCTAGGGGAAAATGGACTCCCACGTATGAAGGGCCATTTGTGATTAAGAAGATATTTTCTGGCGGTGCTATAATACTTCCCACCATGGACGGTGAAGATCTCCCACACCCTGTGAATGCGGACGTAGTTAAAAAATACTACGCATAAAAGAGACCCGCTAAGTCGATTGGCTTAGGCAAAAATAAGGGCATCCCGGTAAACCAAAAAGGTTCGGTAAATAATTAGGGATATATATATACACCCGACAAGTTTAAAACCTGAAAAGGCGGCCTGGGCAAAAAAGGGTATCCCGGTAGACTGAAAAACCGAAAGGGCGGTCCAGGCAAAAATTAGGGATTAAAGTGTACGACTATGTCCTATTGGATCATCTACTTATAACAAGCTTTGTTATCAATGTCAAGTTCAGATGGTAAAGCTCAATCCAGTCAACTACTTTCGACAACAAGGGATGAGATGCTTGAAGATATAGGGGCAATAGCAAAGTTAAAACTCGATGGGATCATTTCCACATAGTTGTTTTTCTTTGTTTCTTTTTGTACACCTTTTTCTTTTCAAAGTGATGTCCTCTTACTAGGACTTCTGTCTCTTTGTGTAAAAATGTCTGTTTATAGGAAAATTTTCCAAATCAATACAACCCAATCTATTTAAAAATTCAAAACTACTTATTTTACTTACTCTGTTTGTTTGCGAATATGTCCAACGGTTACTTTGAATAAACATTGGCATTTGAATATGATCAGCGTTTACAAATATTTTCATAAAAATTAGGATTAGCATTTATCAAACACTCTAGGAGTCTGGACAATGTTTCAGTCATTCATAAATACCCACAGAGCAATCTCCATGAAACTATCTCTACAAAGATATCTTCGGAAGATCATCCCCAATAGAGATATATTCCCCAGAAAGTCTGATATCCCCACAAGCAGTAATTCAGGCATCTTCATGCAGTTCACCTTCATATCACTAATGGATAGCTTGATTTGATCATCATCCCCAATAGGTCCCCTAGCAGATAAGGAAGTTTGATCATTTCTCCAACATAAAATGGAGACTTCCTCAACACAACCTATAAAATTCTAACCCCCATCAGAGTTTATTTCCTTGACATAGTTTGCATGAATTTATTTCCCAACAGAGTTTTGTTACTCCAACACCGTAAATCCCTAACAAAATTTTATTCTCCAGCAGGGTTTAATCAAAGTTGCTACCCCTATATGAGTTACTACGATATCTGAAACCTAGACAAATAGCACCCCAGAGGAATATTCACCACTTCTATCCCCAGTCAGAGTACATAAGAATCAAATCCCTCAATAAAAAGAATGGAGAACAACTGACTCTCCTTGAATGCCTTTATCCTCAAGTAGAAGTCAAAGATCCCCAACGGAGTATCTTCAAACAGAAAACATGAATCCCTGACAAAATTATTCCCAACAGAAATTGAAGAATCACTTTCTACATTTCCAGCAACAGTCTGGGATTTATTTTCCCCAGTTAGACATTGTTACGAGGAGCTAACACGTATTTCTTCCATAGATCATTTCACAATACATCATAACATATGCATATCAAAACACATATAACATTCTCATTTATCTTGAGAGTGTCATTAATGAATTAAATGTATCATGACAAATGAATATCATCAATAATTCTCAAACATGTCATAATTCCATAAACAAGATGGGGAAACTATCTATATGACTAGGCAGTATGAATTCCCGAAATAGGACGGGTTTACCAACAAAAATCAGGTCATAGATTAATTCTCAAAATAAGTAGGGGCACCTATATATATGACCAGGCTGTATGAATTCCCAAAACAGGACGAGTTTACCAACAGAAAAAAGGTCATAGATTAATTCCCGAAATAGGACAGGTCAACTATCTACATGACCAGGCGGTATGAATTCCCGAAACAGGACGGGGAAACTATCTACATGACCAGGCGGTTTGAATTACCGAAACAGGGCGGGGCGACTATCTACATGACCAAATGACTCCCTTTAGAGACTAAATTCTGATAAGCATCTCCTTCAGGCCCTTCGTTCTGAAAGCATTTTTCTTCAGAAATTTTCCGGAAAAAAAAACATTCTTCAGATACAGTCAAGCGTAGACTCATTCTAATACTCCTATCAATAGTTACTTTAGATGGCATCTGTAATCCCATCCCCTACGACATTCTATCGTCTCTCCGAATTGCATATTTAAGCCCTTTTCAAGAAATACTTTTAATCAACAACATTACTTTATGCATCAGCGAGTGCAAATCACGAATGGGGGGCGTTCCAATCTAAATCTTCAGGTTTAAGAAGATTGAACAGGGGCAGTTGTTGTATCAAAAAATTTCCCTCCAATTTTTGAAGACAATTCAAGACACCTTCTCATGCTCCTAGGGTTTTTAATTGCTCGGGACTACTCAAAGTTTAATCAGACAAATTATACTCCTAAGTAGTTGAGCTACAACTAGGGTTTCAGTTTTCTCAAGGAAATTTGAGCTTATAATGCCTCAAGTGGATTTCATGGTTCATCATATGTCTCAAGGAATTCTCATGCCAAATTTCAAGCTTGCATCACAAGTTTGCTTAGTCAATAGCTCAAATGATTGAAAATCAACTGTAGTGGACAAAATGTCAATTGTGGTCAACATACAGTCAAACTTCAAGATTTTTGGTCAACATCAAGATTCTAAGGTAAAATTCATCATTTTATCAAGGGTTGATCATGATTCATCAAGAAAATTCAATATTCATCAAAAGTCAAAAGTTACTCAATTAGGGTTTTCTTAATGAGAAGTCAACAGAACTTTGACCAAGCATAACTTTCACATGCTTCATCAGATTTTTCTCAACCAAAGCTCATTTTAATGGAAATTCAATTCTCTACAACTTTGTCTATCTAATCTCAAGTCCAAAAAATTCTTCATTTTAGAGATATGGGCCAAAACATTATAAGTCATTTCAAAAGTCAACAAAAAGACACTTTTTGTCAAAGCAATTTAAGTCAACATAAATCTTCAAACGGAAATACAATCAACATAGAGATTGTAGGGAACATCTTTTTCTTTCCAAAAAGTCAAAGATTACCTTCAAACGATAAACATCGAGAAAGTTATGATTGGTACAAGTTGGACAATTTTGAGAAAATGCATGATACCCAAGTTGATTAAACTTGAATTTTTGGGCTTGTGGGCTTATCTTTCAAGGCCCAAACGTGTTTTATACCTCATAGTGAACCTATTAATCTATTCATACACCTCTTTGACTTTTATTCCAGTTATTTTTTATTTTATTAATTTAAATTCAAAATTAAATTAAACAAAAATCAAAATTCTCATACAAGGGTCCAAGCCCATCTTGTGTTGACCTAATTCACAACCAATATATTCGTTGCATTCAAACAAAAAAGAGGACACGAAATCTTGCAAGAAACCACCACCTTCCAAAAACTTCAAATTTTCTCAAAATTAGGGCAAACCTCAACCCTTATTTGCAGCCTCTCTCCAAGCAAGCCAATCATCCAAATCAATTCCAGAAGCATTGTAGGTAAATAATGGATCAACTGTGATGATCCAAGAGGCCTGAAAATCGCATACATGCCCCACCGATTTCTTGATTTACATGAAATTCATATTTTTATTTTCATTATGTTTTGATGCATACTAAGATCACTAATGTACTTCTGAGATGTCAAATGCAGGATAAACCCATCGCATGAGTCCCATAATGATCGAATCATGCATTTCCATGTTTGAACTGTTTCATATTATTTTCTTCGTATCTCTTTATACAAGGCGAATAAGCCAAAACCAAGGGAACCATTGAATTTGCAAGGTCCAAATTAGGGGGGTAGGGTACCTTTGAACCACTAATGTTGCTTATTTTGCAGCTAAAAAAAAAAGAAGTCCCTGAAGAAGACGACCGTAGCTAGGGCAACTGGCGCCTCTCTGGCCCAGTGATTTTGTTTATTATATATTTAATTGGTTCCATTGATGTACCAGATGATACAGTCACACTAGTGGCAAGCGCGCATATGATAAGGCATTAGGCTACTATGGCGTGGGTTCGATCCTTTCCTTTTAATGCTTTGATGTTTTTTTTCTTCATATTTTCCAATGTTTGTAAGTTTTATTATATATTTCGTTGCTTCCATTCCCTAGACACCAGCGCACGCCTGGCGCAGTGGTAAACTATGCAATGCAGGAGGCAAAGGGCGTGGGTTTAACATCCACCCCTTGCATTTTGCATTATTTTCGGTTTCTAACCATGTTGGCATTGATCTTTCTTTCCATATTATTTTTTGGCTAACCTTAATTCTTTTTCACTAAACCATTAAAAATAAAGCTTTTTTTAAAAAAACCCTAATTAATTTGGTTTTAGGTTTTTAATTAACATTTTAAAAAATTAATTAATTAACCTTTTATTTTTTTAATTAATTACATTTGGTAGGTTTATTTAATTAATTATCATCAAAACTATTTTCTTCATAAAAATATTTTTACATCCTTTTCTATTTTCATTTTTCTCTTTCTTATTCTTAGATCAACTGTATAGATTTCACGAATGTAATAGCCTAAATCTTTATTTCCCACTTCGTTTTTCGTTATCATGTAATTGCTTCGGGGATGTAATAGTTTAGGGTTTTATTTCTCACACTCTTTCACTATTATGTAACTTCCCCAAAGCTCTATAGTAGTTAGGTTTACATTTTCTCTTGTACCTGCTGCTACTATATTTTTTATGCAGTTGCTAGTAATTAGGGTTTCTATGGCAAGATAAAACCAAATGATAGCAAAACCCTAATTTCAGGATAAACATAATTGAATCAAACACACTTTCACACTCGCACCTCTAGGGTAACCTCTCTTTTTTTTCTTAAGGAATAAAGGTCATGTCCCTCGAACGTAGGGATACTTTAGCAAAAGACCATCGATAAAGATCATAGTCCCTCGGTGATCCTTCGATGTTTCCTACGAATAACATGATGTAGTCCCTTACAAAACTGCTAAATCATCCTTACAAGTTGCTTTCAATGAGTGTATGATGACCCTTTTCTTGCCCCTTCACATCTGATAGATAGGGCTACCTACTAATTAATGGTATGGATAGAATTATTTCTAAAGCTAGAGGAAAATAACAAGAACGACCTTGAATGGGTAAAAATTTTAATCGCTCGCTCATAACATTTTCTAAAACATTTTCACACATCACTTTCTAAAATATTTTGTAAAACACTTTGTACGCGTTATTGAGGACTGATACAAGAACCATTACAAAGATAGTCGTACTTTGGCTTTTTCAAAATATTTTCAAACACTTACACAAAGAAACAATTTTCGAAAGTGATCTAGAAATTAAAAGCCCATAGATAACTACCGATAAAAGGGGTGCTAACACCTTCCCTTTTCATAATTTACCCCCGAACTCAAAATCTTTAAGGTATTTCTTGCTTTCTGCAACATTTGCGATCAAATGAAAAATAAGTCAGTAATCCCACCGCATTACACTTTGCAACTTAATATCATATATCTTAATTCTAGATTTTAGAATTTGGGGCAGACGTACCCTAGGCGAGGTTGACAAGGGGAATTACCTTAACAAATTATGTGTTGTTTCTATTTCCCTTTCCTTTTATTTTAGTTTGTTGTAATTTGTATGATATTGATTGTTCAATTCATTTTACCCTGATTGTAGTGATTCAAACTTAGCTTACAATAATCATAGCAATCACTTTGATTTTTATCAAAGAAAATTAATCACTACAATTATCTAAATTTGAAATTATTGTGTTTTTGCACACCAAGTGTTTGATAAATTGACTAGTAAGTAATAGTATTGATTAATTTCTCATCATAAGATCTCCATACAGTTTCGCATATCCGACCTTTTAAATAACAGATCATTTAGACAATTTTGATTCGAGAAGCTTTCGCATCATTTAAAAAAATATTTAAAAGTGCAATTTTTTAAATAAAGGATCTATTTAACCCCCCTTCTAGATTCCTCTCATCGTCTAATAAGTGGTATCACTAGCGCTGATTTATCCAATGCTTCACATATAACTTTTTAGAAAATGGATAACGATCCAAAAGGGGCGTATAGTAGAGCGCCTATTCGGTGAAAATTATAGTTATTAGAAAAATTGTATGTGTGTGCATATCAATTCTATTGATAGAAAAATATGGAAATTCATCGAGAATGGTCATGTGGCAATAACCATGACCAATGAGGCTGGTGCCACCATACCTAAGCCTGAAGCATTATGGGAAGAGATTGATGAGAAAAATTATAGCTATAATTGGAAAGCTAAAAACATGATGATATCATCTTTAGGTGTTGATGAGTATTTTAGAGTCTCCCATTGTGCTACTGCTAAGACAATATGGGACGCACTACATGTTTCCCGTGAGGGAACTAACAATATTAAATTAGCTAGAATCAATACCTAAACTCAAGAGTTTGATCTCTTTCACATGAATCATGGTGAAACCATTATGGACATGCAGAATAGATTCACTCATATAATCAATCGCTTACATACACTTGGTCATACCACTTCCAATGTTGTTGCTACTAACAAAATTTTGAGATGTCTTAACAGGGAATGACAATCTAAAGTCAGGGCGATTAAGGGAGCTAATGATCTAATGGCAGTTGATATTACAACATTGTTTGGTAAGTTTCAAGAACATGAGAAAGAGCTCATAAATCTCAACAAACATGAAAAGAAGGAAAAGAAAGAAAAACCAAGGGACATTCAAAAGAAGTCTATTGCGTTAATGACTTCAAGCTCTAAGTCATCCATAAATGATTCGTGTGGAATTGATTCTAGTGATGATGATGGAAGTTTGAATGAAGATATGGGGTTATTTATGAGAAAGTATCATAGGTATCTCCCAAAGAATGAAGTCCAACATTTGGATAAGAACCTCATCAACTATAGACATCAATCTAAACCCTCAAAGCAAGATGAGAGTAAAAAATCTAAGTCAAAAGGGTCATGTTATAATAGTGGAAGACCCGGTCACAATAAACTGGATTGCCCAATTCTCAAGAAAGCCAAAGGAAAAGACAAATATCAAAAGATATCAAATAAATCTAGGAGAGCATATGTTGTGTGGGAGAGCGATAGTGAAGCTTCAAGCAAAAGCGACTCTAGTGATGAAGAAGAAACGGTAAACCTTTGTCTTATGGCTCATCAAAAGAAGAAAAAGAATGTAAGTCACTCTAAATATGATCATGTTCATGATATTCCTTACATTGAATTGCAAAAAGCCTTTGATACTCTACATAATGAGGCTAAAGAAGTTTTTAAAAGATTGGCCTTAAATAAGAAAAAAATTTCATACCTTGAGAAAAAGGTTACCGATTCAGAAAAGGAATTGGAAACTTTTAAGGAATCTATGGTAGAAGATATCAAAGAAAAAAGAGAAAATGACAAAGGTTTTTGGTTTACATGGACTGGATGTGAAACTTGTCATATTTGGCAAAGAGAGGTTAGAACTCTTAAAGCTAAATTAGACAAGGCTTTACAACCTAAAATTACTTATGCTATTGATCAATCAAATTTTAAAAGTAGAATGAATAATCCTTATCAAAAATACACTTATGAGACAAGGGATCAATCTAGCAAAAGTAATTCTCCCCAAACCTTGACTTGTCTATATTGTTGAAAGAAGGGTCATGCCATTGGTAAATGCCGCTTTACAAGATTTTTGGTTCCTCAAGGCATTTTCAAATGGTTACCCAAATGCAACCCTAGTATCACTCACACAAGGACCTAATAAAAATCGGGTACCTATTTCCCTTGTTTAAATTTGTAGGTGGAATGTCTTGAGACTACAGAGAGAAGATGGTTTCTCAAAAGTTGATGCTCGAGGAATATGAAGGGTGACATCACCTTATTTTTTAACTTTGTGGCTAAAAAGAAAGGATTTGTAACTTACGGTGACAATAACAAGGGAGCTATACTCGACAAAGGTAGCTTAGGTAATCCCTCTTCTACTACTATCTCTGATGTCTTTTTAGTTAAAGGTCTTAAACACAATCTTATTAGCATTAGCCAGTTGCACGTCAAAGGATACAAAGTCTCCTTTTCAAAAGATTGTTGCATAATTGAAAACGATGATAAGAAAGATGACAAGTTTAAGGCCTTGAGGGTAAATAATGTATACATGCTTGACTTGAATTACGTATTGTTGACCAGTATTAAATTCGTAGTCTCGATGAGTGAAGACTCTTGGATTTGGCATAGGCGTTTAACACATGTAAACTTTGACTTGCTAAATAAAATAGCTTCAAAAGATTTAGTAGTCGGTCTACCCAAAATAAAATTTTCTAAAGATCACTTATGTGATGTGTGTCAAATGGGGAAGCAAACAAGGATCTCGTTTAAATCTAAAAACATTGTTTCTACGTTGAGACCCCTTAAACTTCTTCATATGAACCTTTTTGGACCATCTAAAATAAAAAAGTCTAGGTGGAAACTATTACGGGTTTTTTATTGTAACGACTACTCTAGATTTTGTTGGACTATTTTCTTAGCTAGTAAAAGTGACACTTTTTCGGCATTTGAAAAGTTTAACAAGAACTCTCAAAATAAATTGAACACTCACGAAGGCGAATTTGAAAACCACCTTTTTGAAGAATTTTGTGAAAAATATGGTATTAATCATAATTTTTCCGCCCCACGAACTCCACAACAGAGTGAAGTGGTGGTACATGAAAATCGTATTTTAGAAGAACTCGGAAGAAGATCAATGAACACGATCATCCTAAATATTTTTGGACCAATGCCATAAATACGTCATGTTATGTTTTGAATAGGATTCTAATACAATATTCTTAACAAAACTCCCTATGAACTTTTAAAAGGTAGGAAGCCAAATATTTCACACTTCCATGTTTTCGGATGTATGTGCTTTATGTTAAACAATGGTAAAGAGAATCTTGGTAAGTTTGACTCAAAAGCTGGTGAATGTATCTTTCTCAGATACTCTCAATCAAGCAAAGCATATATAGTATATAATAAAAGGTTACATATCATTGAAGAATCTGTGCATGTTTCCTTTGATGAATCTTATCCGAAATCGATTGGAAGAGGTGTTATTTTTATGGTGCATATGTATCTTCGGAAAGAATACTAAAAGATCCTAAAGAAAGTGACTATAAACCTATAATAGTTAAGGAGAAGCTGGATCAAGTAGCTAAATAAAGAGAGGAAGATCATCCAAGTAATGAAAGTGATCTTCCTTTATGTGATACGGTGGGAGAACTGACTTGAGGTTTTGCGTTTGTGTTCGCAAATGTTTCGGTTTAGCAAGAGTCGCCACTGACTTTTCTTTTATCCAAAAGGAAAGGTGAAAAAGCACAGGAAAGACCTTTAGATATGTTTTTGAGTTCGGGGGGTAGGTTATGAAAAGGGAAGGTATTAGCACCCTTTTCATCCATGGTTTTCCATGGGCTCTTATTTACTTGCTAGATCAACTTGCTTTTGCTTTGACAATTTTCTTGTGATGTGGGATTTGAAAGTGTTTTTGAAAATATCTTTGTAATGGTTCTCATTTCTATAAGAACGCGTACAAAGTTTTGTTTTGAAAGATAGTTCAAAGACGTGTTTGTGGATTGTGTTTTGGAAAGTGGTTTTCGGAAAGATATTTTGCAATGGTTCTCGTATCTATAAGAACGTATACAAAATGTTTTATCTTTTTGAAAATGTTTTAGAAATGGAAGTGTTGATGTGTAAAAATGTTTTAGCCGTGAGCAAGCGAGTAACTAGGAGCAAATCTACCTACTCGAAAGGTCTTAAACGTGCTTTTCCTTCTTCTTTAGATATGGCTATCTTACCATTGATTTGGTAAGAAGTCTCATTGTTGGATGTGAAGGGATGGACGCGGGACGTTTGAATAGTCATAGAAGGAAACTTATGGGACGTTTTAGCAATGTCGTTTTAGGGACTAGATCATTTACCGAAGGCAACATCGAGGGTTATTGAGGGAATACAGTCTTTCATCGAGGGACTATCATCTTTAGGGCTGGCCCTATTCAAATCTCTATAGTCCATGCACATTCGTACTTTGTCGTCCTTTTTAGGCATGGGAACAATGTTGGCAACCCATTGGGGATAGGAAGTGACAACCAAGAATCCAGCATTGAATTGTTTCATGACTTCCGCTTTGAACTTCTCTGACATATCTAGTCATATGCGACGAACCTTTTTTTTAATTGGCGGGCAATCTTCTCTTGTCGGCAGACGATGTACCACGATGTCCGTATCAAGTCACGACATATCTTCATATGACCAGGCGAAGATCTCAACATAATCATGCAACAGTTGAATCAGACGCTCCTTGACACTGGGCTCCAGATTGGCACCCACCTTGACCTCTTTTTTATCCTCCTCGGTACCCAGATTGATTGTATCCATAGGTTCCTCGTGAGGCTGAATGGCTCTTTCCTCTTGTTTTAGTAGTTTGGCCAGTTCCCCTGGTACCTCACAATCTTCCTCACCTTCGTCTTCGGCTTGGTAGATTAGATCCTCAGAGTCACAAAAGGCCAAAGTAGTATCGTTACCCATGGGATCCGGAATGGAGGGGTACCTGCATTTGTGAGTGTGGGTGTGTGTAAGGGTATAGCCATCCTTAAAAATAAAATGTAAAAGAAAAATAATGAGCACAAAAGTTTGTATGTGAAAAAACGTCCATGATTCATTGAATGTCATATGAAGATGAAATAAAACCCTTACAAATGATCCGTTGTGCCTCGGGAAAGACACAAGGTTTTAAATGTGCGAATCGTTTGTGAATATTACAAGTCTAACAAGAATGTAAAGATAAATTACTGAGGGATGAAAGTTATTGGGACAAAGTCTCTGGCTTCCCAATTGCGAAGTCCTCCATTGATAGTAGGAAAGATCCAATCCTCCAAGATGCAATCCTCTTCACTATCTTCCACCGCGTTGACCTCTCGGTTGCTAATCTTCAAGGGTGGCCCTCCAGCACGGGTACGACGCACAGCCTTCGGAGTACTTGAAGTGAACCCTAAACCAAAATTGTCATATTTATACGGAATATCCGAGAGTTTCCCCCAGATGGTGCATCCACCCTCCTCTACTACTGCCTTGGCGTCCATTAGGGATGACATTCGGAGCGGAGGTCTTTTAATCTTGGGAATCTGGGACACAGTCTTGGTTGCTGCTACCTCTTGGGGGACCTCTTCGAAATGTTGAAAAGGAGTTTCAATGAACTTGCCGTCCAATTCTACATACCTGAAGGAATTGTGGTGGCTAATCATATACTCTTCCTCTCCATGGACAGTGATAATCTTTCCCTGGACCGGATACTTCAGCATCGGGTGCAGTGTAGAGGTGATAGCGCCAGCATTATGGATCCATGGCCGTCCTAGCAGACAAGAGTAAGAGGGGCGGATATCCATTACATAGAAGGTTGAGTTGAAAGTTTGAGTTCCAACCATTATGGGGATATCCACCTCCCCGTGCACCATCCTCTTTGAGCCATCAAATTCCCTTACGACTATGTTACTAGGTTTCAACGTCAGTCCTTCACAGTCTAGTCTGTCGAGAACTTTCTTTGGTAAAACATTCAAAGATAAACCAGTGTCTACCAAGGCATGGGCCAGAGTTGTTCCTCTACATTCCACAGAGACATGCAATGCCTTGTTGTGCTTTCTTCCCCTTGGTGTCAGATCAGTATCCGAGAAGCCTAGGTCGTTATCCGCCATCAAGCTGGCCACAAAATCTTTAAATTGGTCAGCAGACGTCTCTTAAGGCACATGGGCTGTCTTTAGGAATTTTACCAGAGCTTTTGCATGTGCCACGGAACACAGCAACAATTCCAGCATGGAGATTTTGGAGGGAGTTTACCCCAATTGTTCAACTACGTCGTAGTCGCTCTTCTTTATTATTCTCAAGATCTCCTCCATTTCCTTCTTGGAGGTTTCGGGGATAGTCAGCAGTTGAGTCTTCGTTCGGACAGGCTCTTCTTCAATACTTTTCCTACGAGTTTCAGCAGTAGGAGTGTTGGTAGGGATAACAGCAGGGGTTGTGTCATCTTTGTCAATAGGAGCACTTGCAGATATGATTATTGGTACGGAGGTAACCTTGGGAATAGCCACGGGTTCAAACACTGCCTTTGGGGGGGGGGGGGGCAATTTCTGGAGAGAAGATTCTACCGCTTCGGGTAATCTTACTCATTCCGGAAATATTGATAATGTCGGAGTCTTCTTCTTCGAAGTTTATTTCTTCGGCGACCAACCCATCTTGTTTGATGCCATGGTAATAAATGTCCCCACCTTAATTCCACAACACAGTTTTGTCTGATTCATACGGTACTGGCCCAGGCATTGTGATTATAAGAGGAGTGGTTTTTGGAACCAATGTAATCCTAACGGGTCTTTTGGGGACCCTAGAAGAATTGGCGGAAATGGTGATGATTGAAACGTATTTAACAAGAACAGGTGAAACAGGAATACTTTCAAACAGAATCTCTTTATTGTCTATCGAGCATTGAATGCCTGTTTTCAACAAAGGGCAAATAATTGGTGAGGATAAGCAGAGATGTCGGTCTTAATTACAGCCCAGGAAAACACTGGCTTTCAACAATTTTATCTTAATGATTGGGAGTGGAGTCAAGAGTTCATCAACTGTGGTAACAAACAAATCTTCTTCAATTGCATTGGTGTTGTGACCATGTCTAAGAATAGGAGTAGAAATGACGTTTGGCTTCTCGGGCGCATCAAACTCAATCTCTTTTGCCTCTATAAGGTCTTGAATCTTGTTTTTTAGGGCCCAACAGTTGTTAGTGTCATGACCCGGACTTTCGGAATGATATGCGCATATGGCATTTGGGTGATAATGAGGGGACACTGTGTCGGGGTTCTTTGGAGCTTCCTTTAGAGTTATCAAATTGGATTTCAGAAGATGTGGTAAAACCTGGGCTAGAGTCATATTGATTCTTGTGAATTGCCGGACTGGCCTTTCCACCCTCGATTGATTACTCCTTGGTTGATCAGATGTAGGCTTTGGGATCATAACAACCCCTACCATTGGTCAGCGTTCGGCTCTCCCTTGGTTCCTTTGTGGATAGATAGCAGATACCTCCTTCTTCCCAATGAAAGGCTTTCTCATAGCTGTAGAGGCAGATGAATCCTTCTGAATCTTTCCACTATTTATGCCAGCTTCCACCCTCTCTCCGGTCAGTATTAACTCAATAAATCCCGCAGATGAGCTCCCAATCAAATGGTTGAAGAAAGGACCCGATAGAGTTACTAAGAACATATCCACCAACTCCCTTTCAGACAGAGGGGGTTGAACTCTTCCAGCTAGATCCCTCCACTTCTGCGTGTAATCCTTGAAACCCTCATTGGAAGCCATGGCCATACTCTGAAGTTGAGTACGGGTGGACACCAAATCTGCATTATATTGGTATTTCTTATAGAAAGCTGCGGCAAGATCTTCCCAATTGTGGATGTTGGCCCTTTCCAATTGGTAAAACCAATCGAGTTGTGTCCCTGATAGGCTATCTTGGAAATAATGCACCCACAGGTCTTTATCAGCGGAGTGCGGCTGAATCTTTCTCACATATGATCGGAGGTGCATCTTAGGACATGACACCTCGTCTTATTTTACAAACAAAGTCACTTTGAACTTTGGTGGGATCACAATTCCAGACACTAGTCGCAATTTTTCAAAGTCTAGACCTGGCACCTTTTGTATTTCCATAACGCTCAAACGCTCTTCGAGATGTCTGTACTTATCATCTGCTGGAGGATACTGTTCCTCGGAGTAGTCTTCCTCTTCTTCCTCATATCTCTGCTATTTATTTTCCTTTCCCTTCTCCTTCCCCGGAAGTAGTTGCAAAATTCAAGGTTCTTCTAGTCTGTCCCTGAAACCTTCTCCCCAGGTTCAAAATGCCAGTGACCTTCTTTTCTTTCTTCTTTCTTTCTTCAGCTAACAGAGTCTTCAACTCTTCCTGCCCCTTGGCTAGGGTCATGAGTAATTGTTGAAATTGTGTGTTTTGAACTTGAATATCTTTGACTGTCTGTTTGAGATCCATCTTACTTAAATAAACAGTAGAGATATGAGGAAACTCGTTGCAAAAGACTTGTTTATGTTATGATGAATGAAGATGCAATATGAAAATTATTCCAAGGAAAATTATAGATTTAAATTTTTTCAAACCAAAAAGGAACACACGTCATATTAAAAATCCAAGTTTGAATAAATCATGCCTCCTTGGGCTTCCAATGAAAGAAACAAAATACAACCGAACTCCTAAGACAAAAAGACTAAACGCATCCTCTTTGGAGCAATGTAGGTATTTAGGTTTTTCTTTTCATGAAGCAGTTTGGTGAGCTCCAGAACCTTCTTCTCACTGGCGTAATAATGGGCTTCAATGGTGTCTCGCTCTTCCTTCAACTGAACCCAAGCTTTCTGCAGGTCTTCGAGAGAGGTAGGCATGTCTTGATGAAGAACGGTGTATGGGACGTCTCCTTCAATAACAGGCTCAATGATGACAGGAAGGATGGGAGGGTAAGGCATCAAGAGACTCTGGGCACGATCCTGTACCCACTTAAGTTAAGGCTCGAGAGGGATAGAGTTTTTATGTCCCAAAGTCCTACTGTCCACCTTGTTCACCATTCCCCAAGCACGTGTAAACCTCTGGCGGTAACCTTGGTCTTCTTTGTCGTAGTCGAACACCATACCTTGGATGAGCATCTCATGAGGGCCGTCTTGTCGGGCATACCCAAATTGTCGAAGAGCTAAGCATGGGTTGTAGGTGATACCTCCCCTAATACCAAGAAGAGGTACGTTAGGGAACTCCCCATAGCCGTCAATGATAGAGATATTTTACAAGGATCTGGAACACCAACGAATATTAGAGTGGGTGAGAGACATCATCCTTTGAGACTAAGTCAGTCTTTTCTTGTTCTTCAATGTTGACTGAGGCAGGTGTGAAGTGAACCACTTAGCGAGTAGGGGGATACAACACAAAAGAGTACCTCTTTTCTTCATGGTGCGGGTATGAAGGAAATGCAAGATATCTCCTAGTAAGGTAGGTATAGGATTGCGAGAGAGAAAGACTTTGATGGTGTTAACGTCTATGAATTGGTACGAATTGGGAAATAGAACCAAACCATAAATGAGAAGAACCAGGACGTCTTCGAAAGCTTGGAAATCCATGTCGTCCCAGAATGAACGATCCTTTTTCCAATAAAAACTTATCTAGAAAGCCTTTAACCCTGTTTCTTGTCTCCCAATTGGTTATGATGTCGGCCCTCTTCATATGCAAAGTTTCAGCGATGACTTCAGGTTTTGGAATCCCTTCTAGACCGGTGAACGGTATTTGATCAAGCATAGGCACCCCTAAGAGTAGAGAGAACTCTTCCAGTGTAGGTACCAATTGATAGTCCGGGAAAGTGAAACAATGATGTACGAGATCAAAGAATTGGAATAGTACACATATCATCTCTTCTTGGAAGTTGGATGTAGCCAAACTGAGGAGTCTACCATATTTATTGGTAAAAGGAGAATCCACGGGCACTCTTGAAGTTGAGGATGTGCTTTTACAAAGCTGATTCGGATGGTGTTTCTTCGGAGGAAATTCATGTCCTACAAAACAAAAACAAAGATAAATTTCTAAATCCTTGAAATGGTTAATGAGCATGCATATGATGTTCATGATGTTTATGATGTTTATGTACAAGTAAATATATACACACACCACAAACAAGTCCTTATGTTTTAGGCTTGCATGAGTTTTGTAGGTAAGTACCTGTAGCGGTGAAAATCGGAGATCGAGCTATTAATTAACTCGACTCGCAAAAGCAAGAGTCGCCACAGCGCTTTATTATTTCCAAGGGGAAAGGGAAAAGAGTGAAATAAAACCCTAAAACATGCAATGTAAAATAATACTTAAAAGTAATGAAAATACAATGCGTTTTTGAAAGATATCAAGATTTCGAGGGTTGGTTATACAATGGGAAGGTATTATCACCCAATGCATCTGCGGTACTCTGCATGAACCTTTTGGAATATCTGTTTTTGGTTAAAATTGTTTGTTATATACAACGGTGTATTTATCTACAACTATGTTTTCTTAAGGGGAAAGAAATGAGTTTTTATTATTGCGTTTGTTAAGGTTTCGTGACCCTTTGCCTACGTATCCAATGAAGGAATCAAAACACCGTAGTTCCTCTAGAAAAAAGTTGATTTGTTTGGGTTTTTTAGTGGGAGACATTAACGCATGCATTCTAGCAATAGGCACGGCCGGTATCGCGGTAGAACGGAGATAATATGCCCTTGGGGGAGTTTTGATTTGTTGAATGTTTTGCGGGTTTTAAGATATATTCAAGTAAGGATTAAAGAGTGTTTTTTTTTGGATTTTTTGGTTTGTTTACTTGTTGATTTTATCTTGCCATACACGCCTAATTACTAGCATTTGTACAAAGTAAATAAAATGCAGAAAGATAAAATCCTACGCTATTACAATCGTATCGAAAGGCATAAAAAATATGAAGGAAAAAATAAGATAAAAGTAAGAAAAATGAGTGTCTTTCGATTGGGGGAAGCAGCCTTCAATTTGCATTATGTTGGCCTTTTTCGATTGGGCGTTCGAACCAGTGAGGTCATGGCCTTCGATTGGGCTTTGGCACCAGTCACGTCATGTACTTCGAATGGAGGCTGGCACCAGCATGGGAGTGCCTTTCGATTGGGCCTGGAAGTCAGTGTGAAAACCAAAGACTTCGTTTCATACTCCTGTTTCCTGTTTCTTTCATTTCAAGCATTAAATGACAACATGGCCTAAGGCCATGCTAGTATTTATATTTCATACAGTTTAATAATTAAAGCTAGTTCAGGTAAACAGAAAGCAAAACGAAAGGGTTAACTTTTTAAAGAAAAAACATGTTAACAGGGTGGAAACGAAAGGAACAATGGTATATACATGCTTGAAACGAACAAAAAGATTATTTACATGTTATGGCATGAAATGAAAGGTTCAAGGGTAAGAGTGACTTACCTTGATGGAGGCTTTGAATGGGTGTGGGACCTTGAGTTGAGGCCCAGGGTTCTGGATTTGAAACAGGGGGCCAACAGTTGCGCTGGGAATGCTGGATTCGAAGGAAGGAAAGAAACAAGTCTTATGTTTCTTTCAAAACTGGATTCGAAGGATACTGAAGAGTATTTGTTCTTCAGAATCGAAGGAAGTAAGTATGTGGTTCTGGGTTTGTTCTCACAAGTGTTGAAGGGACTTGAGAGATTTTTGTGTTTGAGAAAATTTGGGGGATTCGTTCCTCTGGTCCAAAGATCCTCTCTTAAACATGTGTTGGAGCCTCTTATTTATAGGCAAAGTTGGCTGAAGTTTTTTGAGGGAAAACAAAATAATTTGAACAATTTGGGTAAACTGCTCTTTGCAGCCTTCGAGGGACAGTGGTTGTATGCTGTTTTGGTGCAAGAATGACGCAGTGTTTCAGGACTGTTGTGCAGCAGTTTTGGCCAGTGTACCTGTCTGAACTTGGCAACAAGCATCTTTGAATATTTTATCCTTTTATTTTGACCCTTCTTCAACCAGATTCTTCTTCCAACACATTGTTTGACTTTCCTCCAACAAGTGTCCTTCGAACGAATCATCTTTGTGCATCATTTGAAGGGGCAAAATGTGTGCTGAAGTTTGTCAAGGATGGAAATGCAGCATACTAAAGAGAAATGTTGTCCAGTCGAAGCTAGTACAAACATAGTCGAAGCCTGCATGGAGGAGGTCTAAACTTTGTGACTCCAAGCAAGCACACAAAAAGGTCAATGCTCAAACAAAGACTTGCACGAAGGGAGCCACATGCCCAAACGAATCTTGGATCGAAACAAATATATTTCCCAATCGAAAGCTCGTGTTCGAAGGAAGAAATGTTGCCCAATCGAAGTATGTGGATCGAAACAAACATATTTCCCAATCGAAAGCCCGTGTTCGAAGGAAGCAATGTTGCCTAATCGAAGCATGTTTGCAGGCAGTAAACTTGTCCAGTCGAAGCAGGCTTGCAGGAAGTAAACTTGTCCAGTCGAAGCAGGCTTGCAGGCAGTAAACTTGTCCAATCGAAAGGCTTGCAGGAAGCAAACTTGTCCAGTCGAAGCAGGCTTGCAGGTAGAAAACTTGTCCAGTCGAAGCAGGTTGAATCGAAGGATACCTGTCAGCACATGAAATCAAAGAAACAAAAAACACACATTTCGTGCTTGATTAAAAGTTAGTGATACATAGGCTAAGAATGTTCAAAACACTTGACAATTTCTGCATACTCAATGCTCGAAGGTGAGAGGTTAAAACCGACTGTATTTAGTGACCTTGACTTTTGTATAAAAATGCAAAAAATAAAAATGGGATCTTAGGTCAAAAATTGGGGTATGACAGCTGCCCCTATTTAAGTTTCTTCTATCTGGAGATTTGAAGATTGGGATCTTCATTTTGACGAGATTGAAGGGACTTAAATATAGAATACACAATTTTTGGCTTTAAGATACCGCAATTATGTTTATGATATGGTATGAATGTAAGATTTTAATGAGGGGTGATGTTGCATGAGATAAACTACTGTTGGAAAAACCAATCACATTATACAGTAATCACACAGGGGAAGAGATTATAACTTAACTGGGGAAACAGAGTCATAGGCTTCAAATGAGAGACTCTTGAATGATTTACATCAGTACTGAGACTGGAGAAGGAAAATGATTGACATCAGCACTGAGACTGGCGAATGATTGGCATCAGTACTGTGACTGGAAAAGGAAATGATTGACATCAGTACTGAGACTGGAAAATGATTGACATCAGTACTGAGACTGGAAAAGAAACATTTTTGACTTCTGAATTTTACCAAGATATCGCTTGAAAAGGATAAAATACAAATTTCCTCATGGAACTTTTCCGAAGAGGTGTCATTTGCCTTATTGTTGGGGATACACAAGCTGCTCAAATAAAGAGGCCGCCACTTGCTTCCTTTAAAAGGTGTCAATAACATACAAGTTGCTCATGAAGAGACCACCGCTTTCTGTTTTTCAAGAGAATAATAACACACAAGTTGCTCATGAAGAGACCGCTGCTTGCTGTTTTTTCAAGAGAACAATAACACACAAGTTTCTCATGAAGAGACCGCCGCTTGCTGTTTTCAAAGGTGACAATAGCATACAAGTTGCTCATGAAGAGACCGCCGCTTGTTGTTTTCTCTAAGGTATCAATAACATACAAGTTGCGCATAAAGAGACCGCCGCTTGCTGTTTTCTCAAAGGTATCAATAACATACAAGTTGCTCTTGAAGAGACCGCCGCTTGCTGTTTTCTCAAAGGTATCAATAACATACAAGTTGCTCATGAAGAGACCTTCGCTTGCTGTTTTCTCAAAAGGTATCAATAACATACAAGTTGCTCATGAAGAGACCGCCGCTTGATGTTTTCTCAAAGGTATCAATAACATACAAGTTGCTCATGAAGAGACTGCCGCTTGCTGTTTTCTCAAAGGTATCAATAACATACAAGTTGCTCATGATGAGACCGCCGCTTGCTGTTTTTCAAGAGAACAATAACATACAAGTTGCTCATGAAGAGATTGTCGCTTGCTGTTTTTCAAGAGAACAATAACACACAAGTTGCTCATGAAGAGACCGCCGCTTGCTGTTTTTCAAGAGAACAATAACACACAAGTTTCTCCTGAAGAGACTGCCGCTTGCTGTTTTTTAAAGGTATAAATAACATACAAGTTGCTCATGAAGAGACCGCCTCTTGTTGTGTTTTTTCAAAGGTATAAATAACATACAAGTTGCTCATGAAGAGACCGCCGCTTGCTGTTTTTTTTCAAAGGTATCAATAACATACAAGTTGCTCATGAAGAGACCGCCGCTTGCTGTTTTTTTTCTTTCAAAGGTAACAATAACATACAAGTTACTCATGAAGAGACCGCCGCTTGCTGTTTTTTCAAAGATACCCATAAAATATCGTGAAGATATTGCTGGAGGTGAGAATCAATAATTTCATCGGGGATGGACAAACTACTCATGAAGAGACCACCATTTGTCATAACATGAAGAAAATCAGAAATAATCAAACTGCTCAAATAAAGAGTCAGTCGCTTGTTGTCACGTCAATATTCCAGAAGAAGGTTATGATAACACTACCAGGGAATAAAGTTCATCTTCAATGGGGAACCATGAATAAATCCTTCCTAAGGAGACGAAGTATTTACATACGCAAGATCAATGCACTCTCCATCTAGGTTTCACAGCCTGGAGAGATCCACAGGGTATCGTTCACAAGAGACAAAGCTCAATCCAGGAATAAACTGGAGAGAAAATAGTCAAACAAGACTCCACCCAATGAGGAAACAACTCAAATGGGGATTTATCCTATCCAGAGATGGAAAAGGAAAGCTGAAGCAAGATTCTTCCACGAGAGTTAACTCAGTGGGGAATTAGAAAAGAGGCGCACTTTTACATTCTATTTGGAAAGATCAAATACGCTATTTGAATAGACATAACCAAGGTATACGAACTCAAAGACATCAACAAATACAAATGTGCATGCATGATGCAAGTGTGAACGAATAAATGAATGTCATGTATATGCTGACAAAACAGATAGAGGAGATAGACAGGAGATGATAAGACGTCCCAGTACAACCCGACACTCAGCTAATCTCAACAAGATGGGAACATTACTGGAGATAGAACACATGCCATCATTGGGGAAAAGTCCTTTTACAAGGCTTAAATATCTCTAGAGAGGAAGATATTTTCCGGTGAAAACCCAAAGTCCAGTCTTCTATCACCAACAATCCATTGAAAGGATAACAACACAAACAATGTTTCAGCTGGAAAAAGTCATGCTTAGCTGGAGATACTGGAACACCACCCTCTGATAATGTGTGCAATACATATCACATATCTTGACAAATTTGGATTGCCCCTAGGACTAATTTTAGATGCCCCAAGTTTACTGCTGATAAGCTGCATGTTGCACGACAATTCTTGCGAATAACTTCACTTCTAAAATGCCCCAAGCTATATGGTTGATAAGGAGAAATCATCTCAAGAGGATTTTACAAAATACCTGGCATTCACCATGCTCTGGTGTCTTCAAACTCTTAGAGAGATTCATCAAATCTCGACGTGATTTCCCCGGATTGACTGTAGTTGGCACAATAAAGTCTTCAAATTTTGCCCCAAAAGAGTAAACAAGTTGGGAAAGCATTAACTAGGAGAAGCAACATGTTCGTGCTTAAGGTCTTCATGTGACATGTCCCCTGATATGATTTTTTCTTGAAATGATTATCCAATTACTCAACATAGTTTCAGGCCTTAAAAGAATAAACTCATCACTAGTGCTTATATGTGAGCTTCCTTGATAGCAAACAAATGTTTTGCACTTAGAAAAAGTTTATTATGAGAATGAAAATTCTAATGCAACAGTTATGTAAGTCTTGAAGATTTTGAAAAGATATCGCACAAATTTTGCGAGTTAGAGCGCCATTTATTTTTGTGTAGGAAAAGCATATGATACCAACATAACTATTTAGAAAACATTCATGGGAGTCAGGAACACTATCTCATTGAAGTATGCTTTCCAAAATAACCTTGCTTCAATTAGCACTTTTGAGGGTTGTAACGTGGCCTGGTTCATGGTTTTTAGAAAAAAAGATTTTTTTAAGGCTCAAAATTTATAGGTGCCCACCCATTCTTCATGATGTTCTCCAACCCTATGTTCAGTTAATTCAACATGAGTGTTCATCTCTCAAAAGGATTTTGTGACGGTTAAGGAAACGACGAGGCTTTCGGAGTAGAAACCACCCTTATGTCTTCGTGTTTGTAGTCACCAATTTGTTCTTTGTTGGGGAATTTTCTTTGTATTCCTTTCCTTGCAATTTTTATTTTCCCTAACTTTTGCCTGAACAAATTCTTTTGAATTGATAGTCCAGCGGGATTGCCTAATTTTTTCTTAAGCCGCACATTTTCAAGTTTTCGACTTACCAGGCTTTTTTTTTCTTGATTTTTGATTTTTGAACAAAGCGTGTGACATTAGCTTGTCTTTACTTGTTGAGAGGATTGTGATTGCCTCGTTTCTTGATGAATGAGGGATAACATTATGGTTCCACATCTTCTGGCTTCATTATACATGAAGGATAGCCCTCGTAGTTTAACTTCAGAAATATCTTCCTTATGAATTTTGAACACTCAATCAGATTAACTGAAAACTACCCTGCCCCAGGTTAAAATTTGAGGGTTTTTCGTATAGAAAAGAAACTCCTACCTCAAGGCTCAAAGGGGTTAACAAGGGATTATCTTCCTTATATCTCCGGTGTTTAGGGATTTGAAACAATGCATATACATCGTCAGCAAGATTTTATTCAAAAGCATACAACCAGAGATTTTGTGTTCTTTAGATCATCATTCTCCCTTCAACCTCTGCCTAGGCAAGACAATGGGCAACAAGTTGGTATCATAATGCAAAAAGAAATTTAAAATTTGAAAACAAATATGAGTGAAACGAATGAATTTCTTCAAGACAAACATACTCATTGTATTAAGATAATCATTCAGATGCAAACAAGTTCTTACATGCAAACAATGTTTTGATAAACAAGAAAAGTTACAAAAAGCAGAAATAAGTTAGTAATCTGGGAAGGCTTTCCATCTGGACTTGTGCGGAAGGAAACCTCTCCTAAACTTCAAGGCAAAAATCAACAGAGATTCACTTATGCTTTAGCAAAGGGGTTGACTTGGGAGGCAACCAAAATTCAGACCAAACCAGTTAAGGGCTCCACACTAGCTTTCAAATTGGTCATCTCTCTACGGAGTTCAGAAACCTCTTGCTTGATATTCTCCATTGTTCTCTTAGCGCGAGTGTTGTACTGGTGAGACCAAAGGAAAAATAAGACTTGGAAAAAGACCTTTGAAAGTGAAACCAAAAATGTAGAATGATGCATGATATGCAAAAGAGAGTTTTTATTGGACTTTCAAGGAACTCGAGATATTAAGTTGTAAACATCAAAGTATGAAGATAGAAGATGAATTTTGAATTGGGTCAAAGTGTTGATAAAGTTATCATCAAGATCAATCATCCATTTTGGTGGATTAGGGTTTTCACCCTATCGACACCCAAGATCCATTGAGGTTGACGAAACTTGTGATGTTTACAAAGAAAGACTAAATTCCTTGAAAATCGAGTGAAAAGGGTTTTATGGATGCATGGATGCATGGCTATGCAACAACCACAAGCAAGGTCACAAACAAAGTCGAAAGGTTCAATGTCACGAGCATGGAGTCAAAGGTAAAGACCAACCCTAAGGTATGTACTAAAAGTTTAATCACACCTGTAAAACAAGGTTCTAAAAGTTCCCAGAGTCTACATTCCTCCTTCGGATATTACCAACGTCCCAATTACTCGGTAATCAGCAATATTCTCAAGAGAAACTCGTCTGAGTGCAGCATCGCGTGACAACTACTTCCGGATTACTCCATTATAGTCTCCGCACTACACCTAAGAGGCCAAGATGGGTTAAGGGTTCTACGGTTCTCAGCTTCTCTGGCTCCCAGGTCGAAAGCAATAACATCTTCCCGATTACTCGGTAAACAAATACTACGTTCAAAGGGGCTTCCACTGAGTGGGGGATTTCATGCCTCCTTCTTCGGGATTACTCCCTCAAAGTTAACATGACTATACCGCCCGTCCTATTCCTAAGTGTAACTTAGTCCGGGTATAAGACTTGTCCTTGGAAAAAACCCAAATAACCACAGTATAAACATATAATCAAACAAAGAAGTAATAATAAATAAAAAACAGATATGACAAATTAGGCTTAACCCACTTAGGGATGGACCAGCAAAAGGTCAATCTTTCCCCAGCAGAGTCGCCAATTCTATAGCGGTGAAAATCGGAGATCGAGCTATTAATTAACTCGACTCGCAAAAGCAAGAGTCGCCACCACGCTTTATTATTTCCAAGGGGAAAGGGAAAAGAGCGAAATAAAACCCTAAAACATGCAATGTAAAATAATACTTAAAAGTAATGAAAATACAATACGTTTTTGAAAGAGATCAAGAGTTCGGGGGTTGGTTATACAATGGGAAGGTATTAGCACCCAATGCATCTGCGGTACTTCGCATGAACCTTTTGGAATATCTGTTTTTGGTTAAAATTGTTTGTTATATACAAGGGTGTATTTATCTACAACTATGTTTGCTTAAGGGGAAAGAAATGAGTTTTTATTATTGCGTTCGTGAAGGTTTTGCGACCCTTTGCCTACGTATCCAATGAAGGAATCAAAACACCGTAGTTCCTCTAGAAAAAAGTTGATTTGTTTGGGTTTTTTAGTGGGCGACATTAACGCACGCATTCTTGCAATAGGCACGGCCGGTATCACGGTAGAACGGAGATAACATGCCCTTGGGGGGAGTTTTGATTTGTTGAGTTTTTTGCGGGTTTTAAGATATATTCAAGTAAGGATTAAAGAGTGTTTTTTTTGGATTTTTTTGGTTTGTTTACTTGTTGATTTTATCTTGCCATATACGCCTAATTACTAGCATTTGTACAAAGTAAATAAAATGCAGAAAGATAAAATCCTACGCTATTACAATCATATCGAAAGGCATAAAAAAATGAAGGAAAAAATAAGATAAAAGTAAGAAAAATGAGTGTCTTTCGATTGGGGGAAGCAGCCTTCGATTTGCATTTTGTTGGCCTCTTTCGATTGGGAGTTCGAACCAGTGAGGTCATGGCCTTTGATTGGGCTTTGGCACCAGTCAGGTCATGTACTTCGAATGGAGGTTGGCACCAGCATGGGAGTGCCTTTCGTCTAAGCCTGGACTTAGTGCAAGTGTGCCTCTGGCTGGGCCTGGAAGTCAGTGTGAAAACAAAAGACTTCGTTTCATACTCCTGTTTCCTGTTTCTTTCATTTCAAGCATTAAATGACAACATGGCCTGAGGCCATGCTAGGATTTATCTTTCGAACAGTTTAATAATTAAAGCTAGTTCAGGTAAACAGAAAGCAAAATGAAAGGGTTTACTTTTTAAAGAAAAAACATGTTAACAGGGTGGAAACGAAAGGAACAATGGTATATACATGCTTGAAACGAACAGAAAGATTATTTACATGTTATGGCATGAAATGAAAGGTTCAAGGGTAAGAGTGACTTACCTTGATGGAGGCTTTGAATGGGTGTGGGACCTTGAGTGGAGGCCCAGGGTTCTGGATTTGAAAGAGGGGGCCAACAGTTGCGTTGGGAATGCTGGATTCGAAGGAAGGAAAGAAACAAGTCTTATGTTTCTTTCCAAACTGGATTCGAAGGATACTGAAGAGTATTTGTTCTTCAGAATCGAAGGAAGTAAGTATGTGGTTCTGGGTTTGTTCTCACAAGTGTTGAAGGGACTTGAGAGATTTTTGTGTTTGAGAAAATTTGGGGGATTCGTTCCTCTGGTCCAAAGATCCTCTCTTAAACATGTGATGGAGCCTCTTATTTATAGGCAAAGTTGGCTGAAGTTTTTGGAGGGAAAACAAAATAATTTGAACAATTTGGGTAAACTTCTCTTTGCAGCCTTCGAGGGACAGTGGTTGTATGCTGTTTTGGTGCAAGAATGGGGCAGTGTTTCAGGACTGCTGTGCAGCAGTTTTGGCCGGTGTACCATGTCTGAACTTGGCAGCAAGCATCTTTGAATATTTTATCCTTTTATTTTGACCCTCCTTCGACCAGATTCTTCTTCCAACACATTGTTTGACTTTCCTCCAACAAGTGTCCTTCGAACGAATCATCTTTGTGCATCATTTGAAGGGGCCAAATGTGTGCTGAAGTTTGTCAAGGATGGAAATGCAGCATACTAAAGAGAATGTTGTCCAGTCGAAGCTAGTACAAACATAGTCGAAGCCTGCATGGAGGAGGTCTAAACTTTGTGACTCCAAGCAAGCACACAAAAAGGTCAATGCTCAAACAAAGACTTGCACGAAGGGAACCACATGCCCAAACGAATCTTGGATCGAAACAAATATATTGCCCAATCGAAAGCCTGTGTTCGAAGGAAGCAATGTTGCCCAATCGAAGTATGTGGATCGAAACAAACATATTGCCCAATCGAAAGCCCGTGTTCGAAGGAAGCAATGTTGCCCAATCGAAGCATGTTTGCAGGCAGTAAACTTGTCCAGTAGAAGCAGGCTTGCAGGCAGTAAACTTGTCCAGTCGAAGCAGGCTTGCAGGTAGTAAACTTGTCCAATCTAAAGGCCTGCAGGCAGCAAACTTGTCCAGTCGAAGCAGGCTTGCAGGTAGAAAACTTGTCTAGTCGAAGCAGGCTGAATCGAAGGATACCTGTCAGCACATGAAATCAAAGAAACAAAAAACACGCATTTCGTGCTTGATTAGAAGTTAGTGATACATAGGCTAAGAATGTTCAAAACACTTGACAATTTCTGCATAATCAATGCTCGAAGGTGAGAGGTTAAAACTGACTGTATTTAGTGACCTGGACTTTTGTATAAAAATGCAAAAAATAAAAATGGGATCTTAGGTCAAAATTTGGGGTATGACAGTACCCTCTTGAAGTCTAGTTGGCTCAACCTATCCTAGCAATAGTGAACGGGTTCTAAAGGATCTCAATATCACCGACCTTTCTCTAGCCTCAATGAGTGTAGTATCTAGTGTCAACCAATTTTTATCTCTACATCGAAACCGGCTATCTCACTACATCCTAATGGCCAAGTTTATTCAATTAGGGTTCTAAAGTCAATTAGTGCTTCATGATGCCACTCCGCGGCCCCGTATTCTCCTCGATTCACCACGAGGGATACCGGTACCCACAAATGCGTCACACTAACATAGCCATTGTTTCAACCATATCGGTCTACGTCGTACAGTCTCTACAATCTATTTCTATTTACCTAAAAAGGTGTTCCAGATCCTGGTGGAGGATCATAGCAAACCCAATACAAAGAACTGAATATAAAGCATACAAATCAAATAATGAAAGCGAGTAAAGGTGATCTAACCCTAAGGTAACCCCACTTTTATATTTTTCCCCAGCAGAGTCTCCAGTTATGTGATACAGTGGGAGAACTGACTTGAGGTTTTGCGTTTGTGTTCGCAAATGTTTCGGTTTAGCAAGGGTCACCACCGACTTTTCTTTTATCCAAAAGGAAAGGTGAAAAAGCACATGAAAGACCTTTAGAGATGTTTTTGAGTTCGGGGGGTAGGTTATGAAAAGGGAAGGTATTAGCACCCTTGTCATCCATGGTTTTCCATGGGCTCTTAGTTACTTCCTAGATCAACTTGATTTTGCTTTGACAATTTTCTTGTGATGTGGGCTTTGAAAATGTTTTTGAAAATATCTTTGTAATGGTTCTCGTTTCTATAAGAACACGTACAAATTTTTGTTTCAAAAGATAGTTCAAAGAGGTGTTTATGGATTGTGTTTTAGAAAGTGGTTTTCGGAAAGACATTTTGCAATGGTTCTTGTCTCTATAAGAACGTATACAAAATGTTTTATCTTTTTGAAAATGTTTTAGAAATGGAAGTGTTGATGTGTAAAAATGTTTTTGTCGTGAGCAAGCGAGTAACTAGGAGCGAATCTACCTACTCGAAAGGTCTTAAACGTGCTTTTCCTTCTCCTTTAGATATGGCTATCTTACCATTCATTTGGTAAGAAGCCTCATCGTTGGATGTGAAGGGACGGACGCAGGACATTTGAATAGTCATAGAAGGTAACTTATGGGACGTTTTAGCAGTGTCGTTTTAGGGACTAGATCGTTTACCGAAGGCAACATCGAGGGTCATCGAGGGACTACGATCTTTTATCGAGGGTCTTTTGCTAAAACGCCCATGTTCGAGGGACATGACTATTTTTCCGATAGGCAACAAAGAGAGATTACCCTAGAGGTGCATGTGTGAATGGTGTGTTTAATTTCATGCGTTTAGTCTTTGATTAGGGTGGTCTACTTATTGGTTTTATCTTGCCATACACTCTAATTACTACCATTTAGGAAAGCAAAAAAAATGCAGAAAATAAAGGTCTTGTGCTATTACATGCTTTTTGAGGGATGGGGTATACAAGTGTACAAGTGGGGGTTGCAAAAAATAAAATTCCTAATTATTACAACCAAATTGAACGAAAATAAAAGCAAAAGATCAAAAGAAAAATCAAAATTTATGTTGTTTGGTCCAACACGGGCCGTGTCCTATGACACGGGAACCCGTGTCAGCTTCTGTAATGGTTCATGTGCCTCTTTTCCTTTTCTGTACCAGCTAAAATGACACGGGCCGTGTCCAGTGACACGGGCACCCGTGTCAGCTCCTGACCTGCATTTTTGTTAGCGTAAAATTCCAGTATGGCTGACACGGGCACCCGTGTCAGCCCTTGACCTGCATTTTTGTGAGATTTTTTTCAACAGAGGAGCTGACACGGTGGTGTCAGGTGACACGGTCGTGTCAGGTGACACGGGCACCCGTGTGAGCCCATGTCATACTCTTTTTTCCTGAGTTTTCCCTTTTTTTGACTTATCTTTTACATATCTTTTGGACACAAACAGCAAATGATGTATGGACAAAGATATTACAGTTTGAAGAAAAGATATACCTCTTGAAGCGAAACTTTGGAATACATATGGATATCTCTGGATGCAAAGTGATGAATGACCGAACTCCTCTTTAGAGCTACTCCAATCCTTGCCATGTGTGACCAAGTTCCAGAATCGCTTCAACCCATTCAAAGGTGTAAAGTATTGTTTTTGTTTATGCTTGGAAGTTGATGATAAAGGTGTTACAGAAACTATTCTTATGTTAGAACAATCTCCATGTGATGTATACGAGGTGTTTGGGTAGTTGGTTTAGGGGAAAGTTTGCAAGGTTGTACAATAATGGATTGAGTATTTTTCTATTTTTGTGAGTCAAAACAGAGTTGAAGATGAGCAAAGTTTTTATGGATGTACTGAGTTTTATGAAATGAGTTGGGTTTTATGAATGAGCAGAGTTTATCAAAAGTTCTATTTTTTCTCCTTTCCCCTTTTCTCTCCAAAATCTAACCTCTATGTCTTATGAGACAGTCCCATTTTGTAGACCTTTTACTGTGATTTAGGGGGGAAATCAAATAAGTTATTTTAAATTATTTTTGCCTACTATTTTGATACTTTCTGCACACAAATTTCCTTTGCCATTTTGGTGCAATTTTGGGGCTATTATGATGCAGGCTTGGGGCAGACTGCATAGAGCAGTTTTTGATTGGTTTTGTGGACATATTTTGGATTGTATAGGACATCAATGCAGGTTTTATGACAATTTATAGTGCAGCATGGCACAAGGTTTTGTAAGACAGCAAATGAGCAAGGGTTTGGAGTGTTGTGGCAAAGTATAGAAGTAACATATCATTTTTTTGTTCAACAATAACTTGGGCAGTATAGTTTGTAATATGAAACAAGTTTGGTTTGTGGAGCAATTTATGCATATTGTATCAAGGACAAAGCATTGTGGCAAGGTTTTGAATCAAAGGAAAAAAAGACCAAGCAATACAAAGTTTTGGATTTGTAAACTTGCAAAAATGCCATTTTGTAATAACTTGAATTACTTGCATCATTTTGAATTATTTGGAATTGTAGTAAAAAATGTCATGAAGCAAATGAAATTAACCAAGTATAGAAAATTTTCAAAGTCTTACAAAGTTGGATTTTTTATTCTCTTGATTTTTGATGATCAAATTTCATATTTTGGATGTCTTGATGAAATATGATTTTTGGGACTCAACTTTGGTCAAAAAGTCAAAGTTTGACTTTTTAGTGTACAATTGACTTTTCTCACCAGTTGACTGAATATGTCTATCAATCCACTGATCTCAGGAGATGAATTAAAATATGCAATTAGGTCAAAATGAAGCGCTCGGATCCTTGATATCATGCTTCCAACCAATAAGCCAGGTATTAAGTAAAAAATCAAAGTTCGGTCATTTTTCAGCCAAAACCCTAATTTCGCCCATTTTTCCCCTTTTGGTAATTTGAATGACTTTCTTGGAAAATTGTGATCCCGAAATTGAAACTTGACAAAACTAATCCTGAGGGTCCATAATGATTCATGAAAGTCATTCGAAACATTAGCAATCCAACTGCCTTTTTACAAACCCAGACCCTAATTTGAGGTATCAGTGTTGGGAAAATTGTTTAACCTAGTCAATACTTGCGCAAACTTGAGGCATTGAAGATCTTTATAGGAAATATCTTGAGAAATGAGAGGGCAAATTTTGGGGTACAACACTTTGGAATGGAAAACCTCTAAGGATCATCCCATCGACAACATTCTAGGAGATATCTCAAAGGGAGTTACCACACGGTCTATGATAAGTAACTTTTGATATCATTTTGCTTTTGTCTCTTAAATTGAGCCTAAAAACTCCAAAGACGCCTTACTCGATGAACATTGGATTTTAGCTATGCAAGAGGAACTAAATCAGTTTATGAGAAATGAGGTTTGGGACCTTGTCCCTCCTCCGTAAGACGATCGAGTAATTGGTACTAAATGGGTGTTTAGGAACAAATTAGATGAAAACAGAATAATAACTCACAATAAGGCTCGTCTTATTTCTCAAGGGTATAACAAAGAGGAAGGCATCAATTATGAGGAAACTTATGCTCCACTTGCCCGACTCTAGGCTATACGCCTTTTGCTTGCCTATGCATGTTCACAAAATTTCAAGTTATTTCAAATGGATGTTAAGAGTGATTTTGTCAATGGCTACATTAATGAAGAGGTATATGTATCTCAACCTCCCGGTTTTTAAAATATTGAGTTTCCTAATGATGTTTACAAACTTAAGCATGCTTTGTATGGTCATAAATAAGCCCTTAGGACTTGGTACAAGCGTCTTAACAAATTATTACTAGATGAAGGATTCTCAAGAGGAAAGGTTGATACAACTCTTTTTATTAAGCGCCAAGGGAAATACCCTATTTTAGTTTAAGTTTATGTAGATGACATTATATTTGGATCTACTAAAATATCTTTGGTCAAGGAATTCGCTAAGCTAATGCAGAGAAAATTTTAAATGAGCATGATGGGGGAGTTAAACTACTTCCTCAGTCTTCAAATCAAGCAAATTAATGAAGGTACTTTTGTAAGCCAAACGAAGTATTGTAACGATCTACTCAAGCGCTTCGATATGGCAAACTCCAAATTAATTGACACTCCAATGCCTACAACGATGAATATGGACCGAGATGAAAATGGTAAGCCAATCGATATAAAAAGGTATAGAGGTATGATTGGTTCCATTCCCTATCTTACCACATCTCATCCAGATATTATGTTTAGTGTTTGCATGTGTGCTAGGTTTCAATCATGTCCCAAGGAATCACATTTAAAAGTCGTAAAGCACATTCTAAGGTACCTTTGTGGTACGTCAAAGTATGGACTTTGGTTCTCCAAGGGTAGTGATTATTCTTTGGTTAGATATTCTAACTCCGACTTTTCTGGTTGCAAATCGGATAGGAAAATCACTAGTGGGACTTTTCGTTTCTTTTCAAACACATTAGTAAGTTGGCATAGCAAAAAGAAAGTTTCTTTTGCTTTGTCAACTGCCGAAGTGGAATACGTTGCAGCCGGTAATTGTTGTGCCTAAATTTTATGGCTCAAACAACAATTGCTCGACTTCAATGATAAACTTGAATGTATTTCTATTTTTTGTGACAATACAAGTTCCATTAATCTAACCAAGAGTCTAGTTTTGCATTCACGCACTGTTGTAACAGGATTTAAAATAAGAGTCGCCACCCTTAATTTTTATCCAAAGGAAGGGAATATAAAGGTTAACCCTAAAATGTTAGAGAGTCCAGGTTTTTGACTTGGTTTTAGACGAAGGGAAGGCGTTAGACACCCCTCATCAACCTTTTTCACAAGGATACTAGGGTCTAGAAGCGCAATCTTTAAGAAATAGGGTTTTAGTTTTTTATTAGGGGAACTCACCACGATTTTAGTCGTATACCTACGTATCCTCTTAGGAAAAATCAGATTCCCAATTCGGAGCTCGCAGTTGGTTGGTGTTTTTTATGGATTACGAAGATATTTGAATTTCCTGCATACTTAGTCTAAGTGTGTGAATAACGGAGTTTGTTAGACGAAGTGCGCAGTTAATTAAAATATATCCATAATCCTGTTTGAAAATTATTGAAAATTAATGGTTGAATACTTTTTAATGCATTAATTATGAAAATACCTTATTAATGCATGTCGACAAATATTTTAATGCAAATAAATAAATATTTGGATGACTTTTTAGAAGAATAATATTGACTTAATAATAATAGAATTTATTAAAATATAAAATATAAATTATAAAATAAAATAAAAAAGGACTTAAATTAAAAACGCAGGGTGTGAAAATAAGGTTAGGCTAGTAAAAATGGGGGGTATAAATAGTAGGGCCCTGAATTCAGATATTGAATTTAGGACCAATGCATATAGGGGGTGTGTATTAGAATAGGTTAGTAAATCTGAGGTGTGCAGGGAGTAAGGGCCCAAGTCCAGATATTGGACTTGGCCCATTAGGTTGGGGTGAGGATTATGCGCGTGTTAGAAGAAAAAAAAGGAGAGGGTTTTTCTAGTAAGGGGCCGGGCCCAAAGGGTTTGGGAGTCTACTTTGACTCCATGCGGGTGGGAGCACTATAATGCGAGGGCGTGCATTTTATGTCGTTGGATTGAGATCATGTGGGTGTGATGGAGGGTGTGTGATAACGATCATAGGACTGTGCGTACTGGATCCCAACGAAGTTATATTTTTCATTTTTCATTCAATATTTATTTCATTTTTGTTTGTCCCTCTCTCTCTTCACTAATTCTCTCTCGTCCCATCTCTCATCTCTCTTCTCTCACCCAAACAAAAAATACTGTAACCTTCCCCCTTTTAACCCTAATCCGCAGTGACGATAATCGTCTCTCTCCCTCTCTAACACCATAACAACCCCCAAACCCTAAAACTAAACTTAGAACCACAACAACAATTATAACGATTAGAACATAAGAAGTTAAGTGCTTACCTCTGGCCGTGTCTATTCTTCGAGCTTTGCATTTGCTTCCGATCTGAGCTTCTTCTGATCCTGTACTCTTCTGTTTTATTTCTGGTTCACAGAGTAGCGACAGTGATGGAGATGATGGCGACAACAGTTCAAGGAGGAACTCAGGGTTTCAGATGTTGAAACCCTATATCTGTGCAGCAAGGAGGCTTCAATGGGACGAGGTTTTCGTCTCTACAGCTTCTCTTCTTCTTCAAAAACTCTCCCTCTCTGTAAACTATTGTCCTTCTAATTTTCCACTATTGTCTTAGAAATCTTAGGTTTTATAGTGTTAGATTTGGGTTATATTAAGTTTTTTTTTCAATTTATCGTTACTTAGTTTTGTACCCCAAAATTTTCTCTCTCATGTTTTCCAAGGTTTTCTCTTACATGGGTGGCCACAAGCACTTGATCAAAGAAAAAAATAAAAAATTTTAAGATAAACAAGGTCTTTCGATTGGCATGTCAAATTGTCTTTCGATTAGCATCTCGACAGGCTTCAATTGAGTACCTAACCTCCTCCAACTTACTTCAAATTTCCAAGCTCCGATTGAAACCTTGGCCTTTTTATTGTTTGATGTATACAAGCTTTGAATTGGCATGTGTTTCCTTTGAAACAACCTCCTTCGACCCAAAAGGGAAGGGCCTCATGTTGGTGCTCATTCGATTGCACCATTGGCTTTACATGCTGGCTTGATTCACAATGCAATGGCTACATGCATGCAAGCTTAATTCCTGCTTCGATTGGGCATTTGGTTTCTTTGGAGAAAGGTTGATTCTTGCTTCGTTTGGGCATTTGGTTTCTTTGGAGACAACTTAATTCCTGCTTCGACTAGGTAAATACTCCCTCTGTGTGTGCCTTCTGCACACAAAGCAAGAATCCCTTACATGTGTGTTTCGATTCACAAAATAGTGGGTTCCTGCATGCCAGCTTCATTCAAGGCAAATGGATTCTCTATACTTGCCTTTAATTCACAAGGCAAAAGGTTCCCTCTTCAGCCTGCCTTCAGCACACAAGGCCAAGACCCCTTCAGATTTGCCTTCAATCCACCAGGCAAAAAGCTTCTTTTGATCCACCAGGAAAATAATTTCCTTCGACCCACAAAGCATACATATGAAAAACACTTAAAAAGTCCCTTCGAAGGAGGAAACCAAAGGCACATTTGAAGGGTACGCAAAAGGTCCATTCAAAAGACAAAGTCGAATAAGGAAATTTGAGGTCGATCGAAGGGCATGGAATAAACGCATTCGAAATAGGGAAGCATGTCCAGGTTCATTCAAATTCAAAAAGGGACAAGTTCCCGTGACTTTTGCAATGTTATAAAACATCATTCGTGGTTTTGAAAACACTTGTTTATGGCTGTTTAAATCTTTGTTCTATTGTCCCCTCCATCCCATCTATATAAACAAGACACTAGAAAGCTCCAAAGGGGCTGGACACAACCGGAGAGAGTCACACGAAATTGCAAACAAATTCTTGGAGGTTTCTTGAGGCTTTTCTAATAATCCCCAGACCCTAAGCAAGCATATGTCCGGAGGTTCCAAATCGAAGCAACCCTTAAACAAAGGTACCCACGCTTGAGGCCAAAGATTCATCCATCACCATTGGTAAGAATTGGTAAAAAGATCAAACTTACATTTGCATCACCTATTAGCATTTGTAGTTATTCGATTTGTATTTAAGATTAAGAACCTGAGTTCGACACCCAGGTCTGCATTTGTTTTGTTGCTAACACTTGTTGCAGATATAGCCTGAATAAACCCAACACGTGCAGGATCGAAGGACCTGGTTTCGATACCCAGGTCCTGCATTTTGTTTTTCTAACACATCTTTTCAGGTTCAGTTCCCTCACAGGTGGTCCATCAGGCCTTTCCAGCAACGCCCTTTGGATCAAAAGCCACATATTGTCACTGAATCAAAGGGTAACACCCTTCACAAAATCGAAAGGCAGTTTCCCCTCTGGATCGGAAAGCCCTTTTTTCCCCAGATCGAAGGATGTCCCCTTGTATTTTTGTTTTTGTTTTCATTGACTTCTTTTTATTTTAACTTTAAATTAAAAAATCACAAAAATTTTAATTTAATATTTTTTTAATTATACTAATTTTGTAAATAAATTAGTTAACTATTTTTAACTTTTTTCTTGAAATTAAAATTAAATAGAATTAAGTTTCATTTTCTTTTATAAATTAAAAAATAAACAAAAATATTTCTCTTCCTTAGGATTTAGACATCCCTGTTAATTTATTTGTGTATTTATTTACTTTCGCATTTTCATCTTATTTTAACTGCTTCCCAGTTTGTAATAGTAATTAGGACTCTACGTTTCGCATTTATATAATGTACATATCACAAAGCCATGTAATAGCGTAGGATTTACATTTCCGCACTTTGCATTTCTGCACTTTTAATTCTTGTATATATATATATATATATATATATATATATATATATATATATATATATATATATATATATATATATATATATATATATATATATATATATATATATATATATATATATATATATATATATATATATATATATATATATATATATATATATATATATATATATATATATATATATATATATATATATATATATATATATATATATATATATATATATATATATATTAACTGTTAGTAATTAGGCTTGTATGGAAAGACTAATAATCAAACGCTAGCAAACTTAACAAAAAGACAAAAATAACTGAAACATAATACACTTGCACATATACACCTCTAGGGTACCCCACTTTGGTTGCCTTTGGAAATAAAAACAGTCATGTCCCTCGTGACAGGGACGCTTTAGAAAAGACCCATAAATCAAAGATCATATCCCCTCGATGACCCTACAGTTGCCTTTCGATAAATGATCTAGTCCCTAAACATAAATTTCTAAAGCGTCTCTACATTGTTGACTTTATGACTGTATGTCCCTTAGAATGTCCCTCATACATCCTACGATGGGGCTTCTTATCAATCAATGGTTAGATTGCAACATCTAAAGGAGGAGGAAAAGAACGTTAGACCTTTTGAGTAGGTAGGATGTTCATAGTTGCTCACTTGCTCACAACATAAAAATCATTTTCACACATACACTTTCAATTGAAACATTTTCAAAATTCAATGTCCTTTGTATGCATTCTTATAGAGACGAAAATAATTACAAAGGCACTTTTCAAAATCACTTTCAAAAACACATTCCACAAACACCTTTTTGAAATATTTTTAAAAACAAACACTTTGTACGCGTTCTTATAGAGACGAGAACCATTACAAAGACGTTTTCAAAATATTTTCAAACCAACACCACTAGCATATTTTCAAACAAAAGCAAGTGAACTAGCAAGCAACTAAGAGCCCGTAGATAACTACAGATGGAAAGGGTGCTAACACCTTCCCTTTCCATAATCTACCCCCCTTACTAAGAAAACTCTTGAAGAGGTCTTTTTCTGTTCTTTTCACCCTTTTCTTTAATTTGGATAAAAGAAAAGTCGGTGGCGACTCTTTCTTACCACAACATTTGCGAACATAAAAACCATTATTAAACAGTCGGTTCTACCACCGTATCACGGAACTTGTGACTCTGCTGGGAATATTATAAAAATTTGGGGTTACCTTTGAGTCTAGTTCATTTTAAACTGCTTTACCTTGTATGCTTTGTCTGTTTTACTTTTGAGGGCTTGTTTTGGGTTGTTACTAAAATATCCTACACCCGGATCTGGGGCATCTTTTTAGGTAAACAACAATAGATCGTGGATATTGTATGGCATAAACTGATATGGTTGAAGCGATATCTAGGTTTGTGTGTCACTTTGGTTGGTACCGGTATCCCTTGTGTTGAATCGAGGAGAATACGGGGCTGCCGCATGGTGTTGTGAAGCACTAACAGACCTTAGAACCTTAGTTGAACAAACTTGGCCATTAGAAAGTAGTGAGATATCCGGCCTCGGTGTAAAGTTGTGGATTGGTTGATACTCGATGCTACACTCATTGAGATCGGACTTTCGAGATGTTTCAACCGTGAGAAAAGATTGCTAAGCTGAATTAACACTCAATAAAGAAATATCAGTGATATTGAGACTCCTTAGAACCTGGTCACTATTGATAGGACAGGTTGAGCCAACTAAACTTCAAGAGGGTACTTACCTACAAACCCCATGCAAGCCTAAAACTAAGGTTGCTTGTGTGACTTGTTTGCTTTCAACTTGGACTACTTGCAGGGTTTTATTATCAAACAACATGATTTCCTTGCAGGATTTGTTCACAGACATTATCCAATAACTTGGATTTTTGTAAGGTTTACTTGATTACGCCACCTTAAACTTTGGCTTAATGCATAGAATACACATTATATCATCATACCATATCATTTCCTTAACCATTTCAAGGATCTCAAGGCAATGTGATGCAGGTCGTGATAAAGCAAACGTCTAGCAAGGGGCAAGGGGATTTATTTTCCTCTAGCCAATGTCGTCAAAAGACCAAAACGCGACAACTTGAGTCAGGGGCTATGACCCACTTGATATGGTGAGCTTGACTCTCGTAGAAAGACCTTCAACAATACGAAGTTCTTCAATCAAAGCTACAAAATTCAACGCCTAAAATTTTCTTGTGTTTACCCCGCGAGATCCTTGAAAACATTTACACATCATGCATGTCATTACATAATAGGTCTTTCAGTACAGGTCTCTCATGTTCTCGCTGTTTATTTCAGCAATGGCTTTCAAACAAAACAATAGAGATCTCTAGACTCAAGAGGCTCAGTTCATGGAAATGTTCCTCAATCTATCCAAGGGGCAGAAGGAATTGAAAGCATTCCTCGTCGGGAATCTGACCAAGAAACATCCTGACAACAACAAGGATGAACAGTTGGAACAACTGCAAGCTGACGTAGAACCAATAAGAATCCATATGATGGGGAAGATGGCTCTTATCCGAGGCCTAGCCCGGGGGCAAGAAGAGATGAGAGGCATTATCAACAAGCTTCATCAAGACGGATTCAACCGTATGAAGCAAATAGTCGAGGTTGGGGATCAAGTCATGGGACAAAAAGTTGGTTTGTAGAGTAGAGCTTTCCAAATTGATGCTACGTTGCAAGCCCAACCACAACCTCGCCAACAACAACAGGGCAATCGGCGTAAGCGGGATTTATTCACTAAGAAATATACCAAACTCAACATACCAATGTCACAAGTCTTGCAACACATGCTGAAGTTGAATTTGGTCACATTGAAGGATCCTCTTCGGAATCCTAATACTTTTGCTCCTACTTACAATCCTGATGTAATATGTGCATATCACTCCAATGGTCTAGGGCATGATACTGATAGTTGTTGGACGTTGAAATATAAAATTCAATACATGATCGATGAAGGAGCACTGGAATTCGCACAAGATGGTCAACTGGAATTCTTCTGCCACTCCTCAAAGGCACATCATCTGAAGTGACATGTTCAAACAAGAAGGATTTTATTCATTATAATTTTCAATTTGTAATTTTCTTTTGATTGTTCGAACATTTGTTTCATGTCAAACTTTGTTATTTTATCAATGCACTACATATGTCTGTTTTGAATCAATTCATTCATATTCACTGTATTTAAACTGCTTTCTTACTTCTTTTTCGTGATATTCAACTCTCGATAAAAAGCTCTAAGCCTTTAGAGGGAGGATGACGAAAACAATACCATAATCTCTACCGTGTGCTTTTGAACAGACCTTGCTGATGATGTACAGGCGTTGTTTCAAATCCTAAACAGTTGTGTTATAAGGAAGATAATCCCTAGTCAACCCCTTTGAGCCTAAGAATTAGGAGTTTTTCTTTTCATACAAATGAACACCCTTAATCATAACCCGGGGAAAGGTAGCTTTCTCAGTTAATTCAAAGGTGCATTTAGTCGCAAGCTCATCCTTAAGACACGACAAATAGTTTAGAAGATACCTTCCAAAAGATAATGATGGTTCCGCATAATCATTAAAGCCGACAGTCATTATCTCTCAAAATAAAAGCCCTCTAAGTCAAAAACCTATGAAGGAGACTTAAGAAAAGCTGGGACATCCCGCTGATTGTAATCACAAAAGAAACAGTTCAGGAAAAATACAGGGATAATCAAATAATAAAAAAAGAGGAACTACAAATCCTCAAAAAAAAAGGTTACAAAAAATTACTTCCTTCTTAAACAAACGTTCAATTTTTGAACCATCACCAAGTATCAGAGCAAAGATTCCAGACTCAACTGGAATTCAAAATGCACAATTAACTGAATTTAGGGCTGAAGAACATTGTGATACGGTGCCAGAACCGACTGTTATACTGGTTTGCATTTTTTGTTTGCAAATGTCGCGGTAAGCAAGAGTCGCCACCGACTTTTCTTTGATCCAACAAAGGAAAGGGTGAAAAGAACAGAAAAAAGACATTTTTTTTTCGAGATTTTCTGAGTAAGCGGGGTAGATTATGGAAAGGGAAGGTATTAGCACTCTTTCCATCCGTAGTTTTCCACGGGATCTTAGGTACTTTCTCATTTTTTGAAAAATTGCTTTCGTGTTTGTGTGAAAAAGTTTTTGTTTGAAAATGCCTTAGTACGACGATTCTCTTTATGATAACCCTTGTATCATTCCTCAAGAGTGTGATAAAGCGTTTTGAAAAACTTTGTTTGAAAAGTATTTGAAAGTGTGGTGTGTAAAAAGAATTATTTGAGCAAGTACCTAACAGTTATCTACCTACTCGAAAAAAGTTTGTTCTTTTCCTCCTATCCTTTAGACAGTGTTATCCTACTATTATTGAGTAGGTAGCCCTAGTCGTTAGATGTTTTTGGGACTATCGAAAGGGACGTACGATCACCAAAGGCAACTGGGAAAAAACTCTTAGTAATTGTCCTAAAGGCCTAAGATGACTTCTTTAACCGAGGCAACAGTCGAGAGGGTCATCGAGGGAGTAGTGATCACTATACTTAAGGACAACCACTAAGAATTCTCACGTTTCGATAATTGTGACTTAATTCGAAGGCAACCGAGTGAGGTATACCCTAAGGATGCAAGTGTGAAATGGTGTGCTTTTTTTAGATATATGTATCTTGAGTTTAGTGATCTACTGATTTATTGATTAATCATGCACGCCTAGGTTGCTAACAATTATATACAAGCATATAAAATATAAAAGCGAGAAATAAAGGTCCTACGCTATTACAAGGCTTTGGTGTAGATACTTAAATAATTACTGAAAGTAAAGTGCAGAAATTAAAAAAAAAACCTAATTAGCCATTACAAACCGGGCGCAGTTACATCAATAATAAAAATAATTGTACGAAAAAATAATGACGTGCGAGAATTAACTGGATAAAAGTTCAAAAACCCTAAAAAATTTAATTTGATTATTAAAAATATTTTTGTGATTTTATGAAAAAAAAATTGAATTTTTACCTAATTTTTCCTAATTAATTTTAATTAAGGAAAACCAACTAAAGTTGATGAAATTAATTAATTTGCAAAAAAATTAATTTAATAAAAAAACTAAGTCCTAATTTTTTGTGATTATTTTCTGATTAAAAAAAAAGATTTGAAATAAAAAACAATTGAAATAATTAGATAACAAAAGAGAATTAAGTAAAAGAGAAAAGAATGGGCCTGAGGGGTGTAATCCCAAATTGGAGGGTTGCATGCTGAAATTCTCTAAAGCCCACTCCAATTGGACCATAGCTGCGTGTGATTCAGTGTGGCTATGTTATGAGAGTCCACCATGAGGAGCTTCATTGGAAGCGTTTGATGTGGGCATAGATGATCCAACTGTGATGGATTTGGAGGCGTATGATGAGCGCACTTGTGATGATAGCATGGGATCTACAAGGAAATGTTGAGAAAAATATTATGTAGGAGGTAGGGATCGAACCCTTGACCTCTTACACGCGTGCTTTGAAAACCCTTCGCCTGGACCACTGAGCCAACGTTTCATTCGTTGAATAATATAAACACAACATATTATATTTAATAATGGTCAGAAGTGATACACAAAAAGCGCGCGCCATTCAAACTGGCCCTTCATGTTTTGATACGCCTTCATCTTCTTCGCTGGACCGTCGTTTTAGGCAAGGGGTTTTTACCTACGGACATGTGTTGTAGCTATAAACCTTCATATCTCAAAAATCACAATCACGCAATAAAAATTTAATCCAAGCAAACAGATCAACTGGGTTTGATCTCGTGAGTACAATGGTACTCATCTTTTGCCCTGATTTTTCCTAAAACGAAAAAACCTAAAAAGAACCTTGAAACCTTGACAATGGTATTCAGTCAAATATGCAACAAAACACACAATTAATTATGTAAACATGTTCTAAATGATTATACAAACATGAATATATATTTAGAATTCATTTATCATGCGTGTATAGTCAAAACCAAATTCAGGAAAAGAGGCAAATCGTGGTACTGGTACAGGGCGTTTCTGGGTGTGTTGAGGCGTGGTAATGGTCCAGATAGCTCCCAAATATTGCCAGGAATTGATAGCTAGCCTTGCAAGTCCTTGAATCTCCTTGTAGACAAAAATTCGATCACCACTTTCTTGTCAAAAATTTGAGTTTTTTCTCTCAATTCCACACGGCCAATCCTCTCTTTTATGGTCTGGAAATGTTATGCATATATAGTAGAATGAATTAGGTTAACCAAACTGTATTAAATCTTATAGATTGAGTGAGAAAAGATTTGATTTGTGTCTTGTATTTTTTGTTTCTAAAATAGGCCAAATATTGTTATTTTTATTCCAATCACCACTTGCACGAAATCCTTGATTTGCCAGCTGATTTTAGACTCATGATGTGCTCATATAATCAAATCTTGGATTTTATTTTATTATTCCACTATTTTATTTTATTTATTTTGATTTTATTGAATAAAAAAAACAAATAATAAAAATAATGAAATAATGTATGAGTGAGCTCAGATGTCTTGGACCATGTTAGGAATAAGATTCAAGCATGAAAACATAGGCCCGTTTGGAAAAAATTCAAGTTTGGTCATTATTTTCTTTATGCACATTTCCAAAAATGGTCAACTTTAGCAATGCATTAAGTTCTTGGAAGGTGATTGAACACTAGAGTGCCAAAAATTTACACTCGTTTGAAGCGACATTGTTGGTGGATAATTGTCGAGAATGGGCTTACAAATGCCATTTGAGAAATCGGCCAGATAGCTGTCGGAGATGGGCTTAAAGATGCCATCTAGAGAATATGATGGAGAATCGTCGGGGATGGGCTTAAATATGCCATTTGGAGCATGGTTGATTTTATGAGATATTCCTTTGTGAGGGAAAGTATGAAATGCATTGTGTAATGATGTTCTCAAAATAAATAAGACTATGTTGTATTTGATGTGTATGTGCATGCCATGATGTATGAATATGGAATGTTATTGCGATGTTTCTTAGTATGGGAAAGTAAATTACAAATTGCTGCTAAAAAGTCTTGGGAGGCTGAATCCTTCATTTCCGCTGGGGATGATGGATGGAGACGATTTGCTGGGGATTTCCTCTTTCTGTCTGGGGATATTCTACCGGGAATTGACTCCCCTTGAAAATAAACTCTGGAGGGAGATGTGTTATTGGATAATTCTTCTGTTGTAGAGAAATAAACACTGTTGGGGAATGAACTTCTGTAGTTAGAGAAATAAACTCTACTCAGGAGGAGGTTTTATAACTGTTGGATCATAAAACTCGGTTGGGGAATACAGATTTCAACTCTCTGAAGGAACTTTGCTAGAGAAGATAATTCATGCTTGGGGAAGGAGTGATCGAAACTTTGGTTGTTTCTACCTTGGGGGAACATAGACGTCATGGGGTCGTATGTAATGGTGACTTTGTCTCAAAACTGTCTCTTCCCCTATACTCGTTGGAAGGAGTAACCTGTCGGGACTGAAATGGTTTTTTTTAGACTTTGCCCCATTCCTTAAAGTCATGAGCAATTGTCTTTCTGTTTCTTATGCAAATATTTGAAAATAGAAATCATATTCAAATGCATATGTCAAGAATAAATCATTGGACGTTTTTGCGAAACAAAACAGAAAAAAGAAAAAAAAATAAGCAGTTTTGTACTTCCAAAGAAATGATTTATATTGATTTCTGAAGTTTGCCTATAACAGGCGTTTTGTATAAAGAGGCTGACATTCTAGTAGGAGAACACCGCCGTGAGAGTTAAAATTATACAATATAGTGTACAACGAGAAGAAAACAGCTATGTGTAATAATCCTATTGAGTTTCAATTCTGCTATTGCCCCTATGTCTTCGAGCATCTCATCACTTTGCTACTTGTCCAAAGCTGACTGGATTGATCAGTGCCATTTGAGCTTGATAGTTGATATTGAAGTTTGGTCGCAAGGTGATCCAATGGGACATAGTGATACGCTTCAAATCCCTAATTTTTGCCTGGACCGCCCTTTCGTGTATTCAGTCCACCGGGATACCCTTTAGTGCCCAAGCCGCCTTTTCAGTTTTTCGACTTGCCAGGTGTACAGATATTTTTTGTTTTCATCCTTAATTTTTGCCCGAACCCTTTTGGTTCGCCGGGATGCCCTTATTTTTTCTTAGGCCAGTAAACCTAGCGGGTCCTTATTCATGCGTAATATCTTTTCACTATGTTTGCATTAACAGGGTGAGTAAGGTCGTCACCATCCATGGTGGTCAAAATAATGGCTCCACTAGAAAATATTCTTTTGATTACAAATGGCCCTTCGTACGTGGGAGTCCATTTTCCCCTGGGATCACCTTGTGGCAGTATCATGCGCTTGATCACTAGACCCCCGACTTGATATACTTGGCATCTGACCTTTTTGTTGAAAGCCTTGATCGTCCGTTTTTGATACATTTGACCATGACAGACAGCAGTAAGCCTTTTCTTATCAATCAGATTCAATTGATCAAGTTGAGTCTGGATCCAATCGTCTTCATTCAAACCCGCATCCTTCATGATTCTCAGAGAATGGATATGGACCTCAATAGGCAGGACAACCTCCATACTGTATACCAGAGAGTAGGGTGTTTTCCCTGTCGAAGTTCGTGCCGAGGTGAGGTAACCATGAAGAGAAAATGGTAACATCTCATGCCAGTCTTTGTACTTCACTGTCATCTTCTGTACAATTTTCTTAATGTTCTTGTTAGCAGCCTCCACAGTGCCATTCATCTTCGGCCGGTAAGGGGAAGAATTATAATGTTGGATCTTGAATTGTTTACAGAGTTCGGTGATCATCGTATTGTTAAGATTTGTACCATTGTCAGAAATGATTCTCTCCGGAACACCATACCAACAAATCAGGTTATGCTTGATAAATCGTGCCACAACGTTCTTGGTAACAGTAGCAAAAGAGGTAGCTTCAACCCACTTCATGAAATAATCAATGGCCACAGGATGAAGAGATGCCCATTGGAAGTGGTGGGTCTAATCTCTTTGATCATGTATATGCCCCACATTGCAAAGGTCAAGGGAGCCGTCAAGACGTTCAAAGGAACCAGAGGTACATGCACCTTATTAGCATAGATCTGACATTGGTGACAAGTTAGGGAATGCTGATAGCAGTCCGCATCCATAGCGAACCAATAGTATTCTGCCCGTAGGATCTTTTTAGCCATGGTATGTCCACTAGAATGGGTGCCAAAGGTACCTTTGTGTAAATCTTCAATAATCCTCTCTGCTTCACTCTTATCTATGCACCAAAGTAAAGTAGAGTCATGGTTACGCTTGTAGAGGATTCCATTACTGAGGGAGAATTTTGCGGCGAACCTTCTCAGAAACTTCTTATCATTGACAGATGCCCCCTCGGGATATTCTTGAGCCTCGATATACCTTTTCACTTCATGAAACGAAGGTTTGTCTGCTACTCCTTTAGTGTCGATCTCGTAGCAGTATGCTGGTTCATCCAACCTCTCGATGGTAATTCGGGGAGCCTCGTTGTCCCATCTGACCTTGAACATAGATGACATGGTAGCTAGCGCATCCGCTAATTAAATCTCTTCTCGTGGAAAATGTTCAAAGGTGACTTCTTCAAAGTGTGGAAGCAATGTAAGCACATGTTCTTTGTAAGGGATAAGATTCGGGTGCTTCGTATCCCACTTGCCTTTGATTTGACTTATTACCAAGGCTGGATCCCCGAAAATGCTCAAGAACTTGATCCTCAGGTCAATAGTAGCTTTGAGACCCATGATGCATGCTTCATACTCCTCCATATTGTTGGTACAGTTGAAACATAATCTGGCGGTGAAAGAAATATTACAGCCTTCAGGAGATATAATTACAACACCAACGCTATTGCCGAGTGCGTTCGAGGCTCCGTCAAAAACCATAATCCATCGGGATCCTTCTTCAGGTCCTTCATCCAGTCCAGGTTCTTCATAGTCAGACACTAGCATAATATTCTCGTCCGTGAACTCAAAATTCATGGACTGGTAGTCATCCACAACCTGATGAGCAAAATGATCAACTAATACACTTCCCTTGATTGCTTTTTGGATTGTGTATTGGATATCATATTTGGTCAAGATCATTTTCCATCTTGCTATTCTTCCAGAGAGGGCGGGCTTCTCAAAGATGTACTTGATCGGATCCATCTTAGATATCAACAAAGTTGTGTGGGTCAACATATAATGTCTCAGTCGGCGAGCAGCCGATGCCAAAGCACAACAAGTTTTCTCGAGCAGTGAGTATCTTGTTTCATAGTCGGTAAACTTTTTGCTAAGGTAGTATGTTTCATGCTCTTTTCGACCAGACTCGTCATGCTGCCCCAGCACACACCCCATTGAATTATCTAACACTATTAAGTACATTATCAAAGGTCTTCCTTCAATCGGAGGCATCCGAATTGGTGGTTCTTGAAGGTATTCCTTGATTCTTTCGAAGGCAGTATGGCACTCGTCATTCCACTTTACCACTTGATCTTTCTTCAGGAACTTGAAGATTGGCTCACAAGTAGCAGTTAAATGGGAAATGAACCTGGAAATGTAATTTAGTTATCCCAAAAAGCCTCTGACCTCCTTCTCAGTGCAAGGAGTCGGCATCTCTTGTATAGCCTTTACTTTTGCGGGGTCTGCCTGAATGCCCTTGTCACTAACAATGAAACCTAAAAGTTTACCAGACCTTACCCCGAAGGTGCACTTGTTTGGATTCAACCTCAGCATGTATGTCTTTAACCTATCAAACAGCTTTTGTAAATGATCAAGGTGCTCTTCCTCAGTTTGAGACCTAGCTATCATGTCATCCAGATATACCTCTATCTCATGGTGAATCATGTCATGAAACAAGGCTACCATGGCTCGCTGATAGGTTGCCTCGGCATTCTTTAATCCCAACGGCATCACTTTGTAGCAGAAAGCGCCCCATTGCATGACGAAGGTCATCTTCTCCATATCTTCGGGTGTCATCTTGATCTGATTGTAACTAGAGAACCCATCCATGAAGAAAAAGATCTTGTGATGGGCGGTGTTATCAACCAGAACATTGATATGGGGGAGTGGAAAGTCATTTTTGGGGCTTACCCTGTTCAAATCTCTGTAGTCCACACACATCCGTACCTTGCGGTCTTTTTTAGGCACCAGAACTACGTTGGCAACCCATTAGGGATAAGAGGTGACGGCTAAGAAACCAATGTTGAACTGCTTCATAACCTCTACTTTGATGTTCTCTGACATTTTAGGGTGCATGCGACGAACCTTCTACTTTACCGGAGGGAAATATTCTTTAGTTGGTGGACGGTGAACCACAATATTTCTATCCAAGCCTGGCATGTTTTCATATGACCAGGCAAAGATCTCGACATAATCATGCAACATTTGTATCAACCGCTGTTTGACATCAAGCCCCAGATTTGAGTCGATCTTGACTTCTTTTTTGTCTTCCTTTGTGCCCAAGTTTATTGTCTCAACTGGCTCTTCATGAGGCTGTATAGCCTTCTCTTCCTGCTGTAACAGCCTAGCAAGTTCTCCAGGTACCTCACAATCTTCCTCACCTTCATCCTCAGCTTGGTTGATCAGATTTTCAAAGTCATAACTGAGTAGAACTGTTATCAATGGGATCCATAGTGGATATGGATCTACAGTTTGATACGTGAGTGTGTGTAAGAGCATAGCTGTATAGACAAAGTAAGAGTAGAAAAGAAAAACAGAGAGCGCAAAATTTGTATGCATAAATGTTCAATGCTTTATTAATGGCATATGAAAGTGAAACATAATAACCCTAACAAATAAACCGATGTGCCCCGGGTAAGACACATGGCAATAAAGTTATATTGTTTATTACATATCCAAAAAACAAGACAATTACTTCTGAACAAAAGTAATCGGTACAAAATCCTTTACCGTCCAGTTACTAGGTCCATGTCATTGTCATCGTCTCCGTCTTCTAAAGCGTTGACCCCATGATTGTTGATGCGTAGGGGAGGTCTTCCAGCACGAGCACGTCGAACAACCCTTTGATCCCCTGAAGAGAAACCCAAACAAAATTTATCAGACTTGTATGGAATATCAGGGAGATGACCCCAGATGGTAGACCCACCTTCTTCGACAACCGCTTTTGCATCCTTGAGAGAAGCCATCTTCAAGGGAGGTCTGGTGATCTTCGGCATAATGGTAACTATTTCAGTTGCAGCCAGAGTATGAGGTACCTCTTCTAAATTCTGGCATAGAGTCTCGATGAAGTCACCATCCATTTCCACATATCTGAATGAATTCAGGTAACTGACCATGTATTCTTCTTCACCGTGTACAATGACAATTCTCCCTTTGACCAGGTATTTCATCATCTGAAGTAGAGTGGGCGTAATAGCTCCTTCCTCATGAATACAAGGGCAACCCAATAAACAATAATAGGATGGTCTGGTATCCATCACGTAGAAGGTATTGTCGAAAGTCTGAGAACCAACCTTGATAGGGACGTCCACCTACTCGTGCACCATTCTCTTTGAACCGTCAAAAGCCCTCACTACAATATTGTTGGGCTTCAAGGTTAAACCTTCACAATCTAGTCTATCTAGAGCATTCTAAGGCAACACATTTAATGATGAACCAGTATCTACTAGGACATAGGCCAAAGTAGTTCCCTTGCATTCGACAGAGACATGCAACATATCATTGTGCTTCCTTCCTCTAGGAGTCAAATCAGCATCATAAAAGCCCAAATCGTTATCAGCTGTCAAGCTGGCCGCACAATTTTTAAAATGGTCAGCAGAGGTTTCCTGGGGCTCATGGGCAGTTTTCAGAAACTTCACCAAAGCCTTCGCATGAGCTTCGGAGCACAAAAACAAGGCTAGCATACAGATCTTTGAAGGGGTCTTCCCCAGCTGTTCGACCATGCTGTAGTCACTTTTCTTGATAATTTTCAAATTTTCTTCCATTTCTTTCTTGGAAACCTCTGTGATAGATATCGAATATGCCCTCGTCTGGACAGGCTCAACCAGTATTTCTTTGCCCCGAGTCTCGGTCGACTCGGTGATAGGGTTGTCAGCAGGGGTAATCACAGGGATTTTAGTAGTAGTATCAGCAGGAACAAATGTAGGAATGATCACAGGACCAGTAACAACTTTCACAGGAGAAATCTCAGGGCAGAACACTCTTCCACTTTTGGTTACTTTGATGGTTCCCACAATGTTGCCAATGTTGAGGTCAGCCTTCTAGGAAACCTGGTCTTCAATAGCCAGCCAATCTTGCTTAACGCCATGGTAGTAGACGTCACACCCATAGTTCCAGGGAATAGTTTTATCTGAGGAGTATGGGATTGGCCCTGGCATAGTAATTATCAGCGGCGTAATCTTCAGAACAGATGTAATCCTGACAGGTCTTTTGGTGGAGACCCTGGGAGGATTGGCGGAAATGGTTATTATCAAAACATCTTTGCAAGAAATGGTTGGAACGGGATTCTTCTCAAACAAAATCTCTCTATCATCCATCAGGCGCTGAACACGTGCCTTCAACAAATGACAACCAGTCGGTAGAGATAAACATAAGTGGCAACCTTCGCCACAACCTGGAAATAAACCGACCTTCAATAAGTTCCACTTAACGGTCACAAGAGGAGTAACAAGCTCTTCAACAGTAGTAACAAACATATCATTTTCAATAGCGTTAACACCACGGTCGTGCTTGGGCATAGGGGCAGTGATAACACTTGGAATTTCAGGGGTGTGAAACTCAATTTCCTTCGCCTCGAGAAGGTCTTGTACCTTGTTCTCCAAAGCCCAGCAGTCGTTTGTATCATGACCTGGACTTTCTGAATGATAAGAACATCGGGCATTTGGATTGTAGCTGGGAGAGGCAGTGTTGGGATTCTTTGGAGCTTCTCGCAAGGTTACCAGATTAGATTTCAACAAATGAGGAAAAACTTGGGATAAAGTCATATTTATCCGGGTAAACTGTCTTACCGGCCTTTCTGCTCTCTGCTAATTATTCCTCTGTTGAGTGGGTGCAGGCTTAGGGATCATGACAACCCTTACCGTTGGATGGCGTTCAGTTTTGTCCTGATTCCTTTTATTGTACACAGTACTAACCTCTTTCTTCCCAGCAAATGGCTTCCTTACTGCACTATAGGATGCATCCTTTTGGATCTTACCACTCTTAATTCCAGCTTCCACTCTTTTCCCTGTCAAGATTAATTTAGTAAAGTCGGTCGAGGAAGTTCTAATTAGGTGATTAAAGAATGGATCAGACAGGGTACCCAGAAACATATCCACTAGCTCCCTATCATGCAGGGGAGGTTGGACTCTTCCTTCTAAGTCCCTCCACTTTTAAGCGTAGTCTTTAAAGCCCTCACTCGAACCCATAGCCATACTTTGGAGTTGATTACGGGTGGGAGCAACGTCTGTATTGTACTGATACTGCTTATAGAAATCAGTTGCCAGATATTCCTAATTATGAATGTTGGTCCTCTCAAGCTGATAGAACCAATCTATCTGAGTTCCGAATAGACTATCCTGAAATAAGTGGACCCATAAGTCCATGTTAGCAGTGTGAGGCTGTATCTTTCTCATATAAGATCGAAGGTGCATCTTAGGATAGGAAACCCCATCATACTTGGCAAACACTGGCACCTTGAATTTTGGAGGAATGACAATCCCAGACACCAAACCCAGCTCTTCAAAGCCCAGGCACCTTCTGAATCTCCATTGCACTCAGACGCTCTTCCAGCTATTTGTACTTTTCGTCGGCCGGAGGATACTGCTATTCATTGTAATCAGTCTCATTATCATATTCCCCCAGACTAAGTTCTTCCTCTCTTGTCTCACCCTATTGGTTATCTCCGTCTTTGGATGAAGATGTCAGCTCAACTACTTGCCTTACCGGTCCTTTGAATCTCCTTCCCAGATTTACCACACCAGCTGTCTTCCTTGGCTTCTTAGTCTTGTCCTTAACAATCAAGACTTTCAGTTCCTCTTGCCCTTTGGCTAGAGCCATGATCATTTTTTGGAATTATGCATTTTGAGTTTGTAGCTCCTTCACTGTCTGTTAGAGAGCCATTTCTTTACTGCTGAAATAAACAGCAAAGAAGATGAGAAACCTGCTATGAAACCTGTTTATGCAATGATATGTATGACATGTGTATGCAATGATTTCAAGGATTTCGGGAAATTTAAAATTGCATACCAAAATGAAACAAAGATTTTATTAGTAAAATTCAAAATACAATTGCCTTTTAGGCGTTTCTATTGAAGATTCAAAAAACTAAAAAAGTCAGGTTTCCCATGGGCGCTTCTTCTTTGCGGCGAGATAGACATTAAGACTTCTTTCCTCATGAAGTTGCTTCACGAGCTCTAAAACTATCCTCTCATGGGCATAAAAATGGTCTCTATAGGTATCCCGCTCTTTCTTCATCTGAATCCAGGATCTCTGCATTTCTTCAAGATCAGTGGGCATATCGAGATGTAGAATGGTATAGGGAATATCACCTTCATTAATGGGCTCCACAATCACTGGTAAGATGGATATATATGGAATCATAAGATTCTGAGCACGAGCTCGTACCCATTGGAGATAGGGTTCCATAGGAATGGAAGTTTTCGATCCCAAAGTCTTGATGTCAAATCTGTTTACCATGCCCCAAGTTCGTATGAACCTCTGGCGATACCCTTGAACATCATCCTCATAGTTAAACACAACTCCTTGGATAAGCATCTCATGAGGATCATCCCTTTGAGCGTAACCAAATTGTCGCAAAACTAGAGAAGGATTATAGGTTATGCCTCCCCTAATGCCAAGTAGCGGGACATTAGGGAATTCCCCACAGCGGTCAATAATAGAAATATCTCCCATAGATCGGGAATACTAGAAAATATCTGTGTGAGAAAGTGACATTATCCTTTGCGACCAGCCTAAACCTTGTTCCTTCTTCAGTACTGTTTTAGGGATGTGAGGAATAAACCACCTCGAAAGCAATGGCACACAACACATAAGAATCCCTCTTTTCTTTGTGGTACGAGTGTTGAAGGTATGCAAGATATCTCCGAGTAAAGTGGGCACAGGCTTGTGAGAAAGGAAGACCTTAATAGCATTCACATCTATGAGTAAGTATGGGTTAGGGAACAATACCAACCTATAGTTGAGAAGGGCCAATACCTCCTCAAAAGCCTGGAAGTCCAAATCATCCCAAAACAGGTGAGCCTTCTCTATTAGGAACTTGGCTAGAAAACCCTTAACTTTGCTTCTTATTTCCAAGTTGGATACAATGTCGGACCGTTTCAAGTGTAAAGTTGCTGCAATGACCTCTGGCTTCAGAGATTTTTCCAAGCCGGTGAAAGGCAACTGATCCAAAATAGGTATACCCAAAATCTGAGAGAGCTCTTCCATGGTGGGAACCAACTGATAATCTGGAAAGGTGAAGCAATGGTGCTTAGGGCCGAAGAATTGAAAGAGCACACTCATCATCTTCTCATAAAAACCTGAGGCTACCAGATTGAGGAGTCGGCCGTAGTTATTGGTGAATGAAGAAGTCTCAGAAACCCTGGATACTAGATCTTTGAGTTGAAGAGGTATTCTCACAAAGTTGATTCGGATGGTATTTTAACAAGCGAAAGCCATGATCTGTAAAACAGAACAAAGATAAATTCCCCTAATCCTTTAAATGTTTAGTGTAATAAAGAATTAATCATTATTTGCATGATGCCATGTTTAAGAAAATTAATCACACACAAGCAAAGCACACAAGACCTTAGGTTTAGGCTTGCATGGGGTTTATAGGTAAATACCCTCTTTAATTTTAGTTGGTTTCAAACTTATCCTAGAAATAGTAACCAGGTTCTAAGGAGTCTCAATATCTCTGATCTTTCTTTATCAGTATCATTTCAGTTTAGCAACCTTTTTCTTGTGACCGAAACATCCCGAAAGTCCAATCTCAATGAGTGTATTATCGAGTATCAACCGATTACAAGCTTTACACTGAGGTCGGCTATCTCACTACTTTCTAATTTCCAAGTTTGTTCAACTAAGGTTAGTTAGTGCTTCACGACACCACGCAGCGGCCCCATATTCTCCTCGATTCAAGATAAGGGATACCGGTACCCACCAAAGTGTCACACCAACACAACTATCGCTTCAACCATATCGGTATATGTTGTACAGTCTCCATGATCTATTGTTGTTTACCTAAAAAGATGCCCTAGATCCGGGTATAGGATTTTACAAGAATACCCCAACAAACCCTCAAAGATAAAGCAGTCAAAGCAAAAAAGGAAAGAAATTTTAAAATGATCTAGACTCTAAGGTAAACCCCACTTTATAATAATCCCCAGCAGAGTCGCCAGTTCTGTGATACGGTGGCAGAACCGATTGTTATACTGGTTTGCGTTTTTTGCTCACAAATGTCACGGTAAGGAATAGTTGCCACCGACTTTTCTTTTATCCAACAAAAGAAAGGGTGAAAAGAACAGAAAAAAGACCTTTTTTCGAGATTTTCTAAGTTAGGGGGGTAGATTATGGAAAAGGAAGGTATTAGTACCCTTTCCATACGTATTTTTCCACGGGCTCTTTGGTACTTGCTCATTTTTTGAAAAATTACTTTCATGTTTGTGTGAAAAAGTTTTTGTTTTAAAATGACTTAGTGCGGCGATTCGCTTTATGATAACCCTTGTATCAGTTTTCAAGAGTGTGATAAAGAGTTTTGAAATCTCTGTTTGAAAAGTATTTGAAAGTGTGGTGTGTAAAAGGAATTGTTTGAGCAAGTACCTAACAATTATCTACCTACTACGCTAGGAGAGTCCACCATGAGGAGCTTCATTGGGAGCGTTTGATCTGGGCATAGAGGATCCAATGGTGATGGATCTGGAGGCGTATGATGAGCGCGCTTGTGATGAAAGCATAGGATCTGCAAGGAAATGTTGAGAAAAATATTATGTAAGAGGTAGGGATCGAACCCCTGACCTCCTACACGCGCACTTTGAAAACCCTTTGTCTGGACCACTGAGCCAACGTTTAATTTGTTGAATAATTTAAACACAAAATTTTATATTTAATAATGGTCAGTAGTTATAAATAAAAAGTGCGCGCCATTCAAACTGGCCACTCATGTTTTGACACGTCTTCATCTTCTTTGTTGGACCGTCGCTTTAGGCGAGGGGTTTTTACCTACGGACATGTAATGTAGCCATAAACCTGCATATCTCAAAAATCACAATCACACAATAAAAATTTAATCCAAGCATACAGATCAACTGGGTTTGATCTCGTGAGTACAACGATACTCATCTTTTGCCCTTATTTTGCCTGAAACGAAAAAACCTAAAAAGAACCTTGAAACCCTAAAAATGGCATTCAGTCAAATATGCATCAAAACACACAATTATTTATGCAAACATGTTCTAGATGATTATACAAACATGAATATATATTTAGAATTCATTTATCATGCGTGTATAGTCAAAACCAAATTCAAGAAAAGAGGCAAACCATGGTACTGGTAAGGGGCGTTTCTGGGTGTGTTGAGGCCTGGTAATGGTCTAGATAGCTCCCAAATAATTCCAGGAATTGATATCTAGCCTTGCAAGTCCTTGAATCTCCTTGTAGACAAAAATCCGGTCACCACTTTCTTGTCAAAAATTTGAGTTTTTTTCTCAATTCCACACGGCCAATCCTCTCTTTTGTGATCTAGAAATGTTATGCATATATAGTAGAACGAATTAGGTTAACAAAACTGAATTAAATCTTGAAGATGGAGTGAGAAAAGATTTGATTTGTGTCTAGTATTTTTTGTTTCTAAAATAGGTCAAATCTTGCTATTTTTATTCCAATCACCACTTGCATGAAATCCTTTATTTTCCAGCTGATTATAGACTTATCATGTGCTCATAAAATCAAATCTTGGATTTTATTTTATTATTCCACTATTTTATTTGTTTTATTTTGATTTTAATGAATAAAAAATCAAAAAAAATAATAAAATTAATGAAATAATGTATGGTGAGCTCAGATGTCGTGGACCTTGTTAGGAATAAGATTCAAGCTTGAAAACATGGGCCCATTTTGAAAAACTTCAAGTTTGGTCATTATTTGCTTCATGCACATTTCCAAAAATAGTCAACTTTAGAAATGCATATCTCTCTCTTTTTTAACCCTAAGAGGGTGTTCTTTGACTTTTTAGAGAGATTAGGATGTCCTCTAAACAACCTTTTTGGTTTCATCTCAATTGGATCCTCCATGTTAATGTAAGGAGCTTTGACCCAAAAGGTGTTTTTGTTGAATTTTTGAAATAACTTATAATGTATGAACTTGCATATTTTGATTGAGGCATTTCTTAAACTTGAGGTATGAAGAGGAGTTGTAGGTAATTGGATTCTCTTCAAAATGAGCCTTGGTTGGGAAATGTCTGATAAAGTATGAGAAAGTTATGCTTGGTCAAAGTTTGGTTGACTTTTCCTATAGAAACCCTAATTTGCCATTTTTGACTTCTGATGAGTTAGGAGCATTTCTTGAGGAATCATGATCAACCCTTGATCAAATGATGGATATTACTTCAAAATGTTGATGTCAACCAAAAATATTGAAGTTTGATTGTATTTGGGCCACGGTTGACTTTTGACCTAGTATAGTTGATTTTTAGGCATTTGAGCAGTTGACTGGGCAAACTTGTTGTTCAAGGCATGAAATTATGCATGGCTGATCTTGAGAACATATTAGGACAATGTAGAACATTTGAGATCCTTTGGACTCCTACATATTTCTTGAAATTGAAACCCTAGTTTGAGATTCATTGCCTTATGAGGAGAATTTGTCTGGTCAATTCTTGGTCATCCTAGGGCAATTGTGGACCTCTGGTGGCATGTCTTGAGTGAAAATGGAAGGGCAAATTTTGGGGTACAACAAACATCACGAAGCGTGGGTTACAAATAAATTTTGAGCCTTTATCCTTTGTTCCTTAAACCGTGAATCGGGTCACGCTACAACCCTTAAAAGTCCTAGTTGAAGCGTGGGTTAGTTCGAAAACATATTGTTACAAAAGGTATCCTGACTCCTGTAAGGTTTGCTATAAATCTTGAGCTGATATCACATTCTTACAAAATTTATTTGTTTTATAAAAAATGAATTTTCAAATTTCTAGACAGACATACGATGTGCATTCTTAAAATACCATTGTTTGCATATGACTATTTGTTCAACAGCAGAGAAATTTGAACGATGGATATTCGATAGACATAAATCCTCTTAGTGGATAGAATCACCTCAGATGGAAAGACATTCCAGTGATAGGCCTTTCATAATCAAGGGGCATAGCATGGTGCCAGCTGATCTAGGGCAGTTAAGTCAAGGTTCATGGAATCTCTCAAAAATGCCAAATAGCCAGGGACAGATCTCCATCTGAATCACATGGGACATTGGACATGAATTACAGCAATGAATCATGTACGATCAAACAAGAACCTTATCGCAAGTGTGACAACACTTACTACTATAGACAGTGACAATTCTTTGTACCCGGTGAACATAGACATAGTCGGAAAATACTACACATGAACAAAGACCTGCTAGGTTAACTGGCCTAGGAAAAAATAAGGGCATCCCGACGAACCAAAAGGGTTCAGAAAAAAATTAGGGATATACAAAAAATCTATACACCCGGCAAGTCAAAAACCTGAAAAGGCGGCTTGGGCAAAAAGGGGTATCTCGGTGGACTGAAAACCTGAAAGGGCAGTCTAGGAAAAATTAGGGATTAAAGTGTACGATTATGTCCTGTCATCTTGTCATTTGTCTATTAGTAGAACACTCACTGATCAATATACACCAAAGACTCCATATGTTGGGATAACAGTCAAAACCGTCTACAGAGTCCCAGCAGATACCTTCTCCAGTAGGTACAGAGGCATAGGCATCCTCCTAAAAAAGGTCACTGTTGTATTCTCAGCATGCATCCTAATGATGTCAGGTGTTTTCACATCCCCGGCAGAGCAAAAATCTCCAATTACTGCTCCAAAGTCCCCCAGTGAAGTCGCCAAGCTTCTCAAGATTCCCCTACAGGATTTCAAAAAAATCCTCAAGTCGTTTATAAAGTTCACCTTCTGCAACAGAGTTTTATAAGTCTTAAGTAGTTTATAAATCCTTATCCCCAGTAAAGTTTATTTCTCTAGCTACGGAAGTTCATCCCCCAACGGGGTTTGTTTCTCCAAATTGGTGAAATCTTCCAACAGAACTCTTCCCCTCCGCAAAATCATTCTCAAATAGAAGTCGAAGATCCTCGGAAGAGAAAGGGAATCACCAACAAAACTATCTCCATTCATTATCCCCAGCAGAAGTTAAAGAATCACTTTCTTCACTCACCAACAACAGTCTAGGATTCAGCTTCCCGGTACTCATCAACAACAATCAGGGATTCATTTTCCCTAGTTCAACAATACAGCAATGGGATGACTGGCACGTTCATGCATTGCATTCATACATCATTTTGCAAACGTCATAGCATATGCAACACGAATGCATATATTAAAAATCTCATTCATTTTGAGAACATCATTTGCACTTCATGCATCATGACATTGCATGGAGCTAAACCTTTATCTTTTCAGGTAAAGTCTATACAAAGACGAATTTCTCGTACTTTATTGAAGTAGAAAACGTCCAAGATTCCTTCATCATTTGTTGAGGTAGCAATCGTCAAAGATTCCTTCATTATCCATTGAGGTAGCAATCGTCAAAGATTCCTTCATTATCTGCTGAGGTAGCAATCGTTAAAGATTCCTTCATTATCCATTGAGGTAGCAATCGTCAAATATTCCTTCATTATCCATTGAGGTAGAAATCATCAAATATTCCATCATTATCCATTCGGGTAGAAATCGTCAAAGATTCCTTCATTATCTATTGGGGTGACAATCTTCAAAGGTTCCTTCTTTATCTGTTGAGGTAGCAATGGTAAAAGATTCCTTCATTATCTGTTAAGGTAGAAATCATCAAAGATTCCTTCGTTATCCGTTGAGGTAGCAATCGTCAAAGATTCCTTCATCATCTGTTGAGGTAGCAATCGTCAAATATTCCTTCATTATCTGTTGAAGTAGAAATTGTCAAAGATTCCTTCATTATCCATTGAGATAACAATCGTCAAAGATTCCTTCATTATCTATTGAGGTAGAAATCGTCAAAGATTCCTTCATTATCTTAGCAATCGTCCAAGATTCCTTCATTATCTATTGAGATAGAAATCGTCCAAGATTCCTTCATCCTTCATTGAGGTAGCAATAGTAAAAGATTCCTTCATATAACCATCAAGATGCAGTCTAACACAGACTCATTCTGAAGTAGCCCTACACAGGCTCTTTCTTGTACATTCCCAGATAATGGTTAATTCCATTATCCCCAGCAAATTACTGGAAGCCTGGACTTTAACCAGAATACAACAAACTATCATCTCTCCAGAGATAAATCCTCAGCAGAGCCTTGGACAACTTTAGTTCCTAGACTTTATACCCTATAGAGTTTTCCTCAAGCAGGAAAACAACAGAAACCAACATTCCCCAACGGACGCCTCCTCAGACAGCAGGAACAGGAACCCCCAAAGGGATCATGTGTGAAATCAGCATCTATTTTGGATGGCATCTTCAAGTCCATCTCCGACAACCCTCTGTCCTCCTCTCTAAATGGAATATGTAAGCTCATTCCCGACATCACCAACCATCAGTATTATTTCATGAGAGTGAAAATTTTTGGGCACTCTAGTGTTCAATCATCTTCCACCTTTATATCATGAAAGGAAGACAAGCCAATCTATATCTTCATGTTTAAGAAGATTGAACAGGGCAGCTGTTGTTCCCTAAAATTTGCTCTCTCATGTTTTCCAAAGTTTTCTCTTACATGGGTGGCCAGAAACACTTGATCAAAGAAAAAAAATTTTGAAGATAAACAAGGTCTTTCAATTGGCATGTCAAAGGGTCATTCAATTGGCATCTCGACAGGCTTCGATTGAGTACCTAACCTCCTTTAAGCTTACTTCAAATTTCCAAGCTTCGATTGAAACCTTGGCCTTTTGCTTGTTTGGTGTATATAAGCTTCGATTGGGCATATGTTTCCTTTTAAACAACCTCCTTCGATCCAAAAGGGAAGGGCCTCCTGTTAGTGCTCCTTCGATTGCACCATTGGCTTTGCATGCTGGCTTGATTCGCAATGCAATGGCTACATGCATGCAAGCTTAATTCCTGCTTCGATTGGGCAATTGATTTCTTTGGAGCAAGCTTGATTCCGGATTTGTTTGGGTATTTGGTTTCTTTGGATCCAGCTTAATTCCCGCTTCGAATAGGCAAATACTCCCTCTTTGCGTGTGTTCACCGTGCAAATCAAGAATCCCCTACAAGTGTGTTTCGATTCACAAAACAATGGGTGCATGCCAGCTTCGTTCACGGAAAATGGCTTCTCCAGAATTGCCTTTAATTCCCAAGTTAAAAGGTTCCCTCTTCATCCTGCCTTGAGCATGCAAGGCCAATACTCCTTCATATTTGCCTTCGACCCACAAAGGCAAAAAGTTTCCTTCGACCCACAAAGAATACATATGAAAGACACTCAAAAATTCCCTTTGAAGGAGGTAACCAAAGGACCATCCGAAGGGTACGCAAAAGGCCATTCAATATACCCAGTCGAAGGAGGCAACTCGAGGCCAATCGAAGAGTAGGGACTAAAGGCATTTGAAAGAGAGGAGCATGTCCAGGTTCATTCAAATTAAAAAAGGGACAAGTTCCCATGACTTTCGCAACGTTACAAAACATCATTCATGGTTTTGAAAACACTTGTTTATGGTTGTTTAAATCTTTGTTCTCTTGTCCCCTCTATCCCCTCTATATAAATAAGACACTAGAAAGCTCCAAAGGGTCAAGACACAACCTGAGAGAGTCACACGAAATTGCAAACACATTCTTGGAGGTTTCCTGAGGATTTTCCAATCATCCCCAGACCCTAAGCAAGCATACATCCAGAGGTGCCGAATTGAAGCAACCCTTAAACAAAGGTAGCCATGCCTGAGGCCACAGATTCATCCATAACCATCGGTAACAATTGGCAAAAGGATCAAACTTACATTTGCTTGACATATTAGCATTTACAGTTATTCGATCCGTATTCAAGATTAAGGACATGGGTTCGACATCCAGGTCTTCATTTGTTTTGTTATTAACATTTGCTGCATATATAGCCTGAATAAACCCAACGCGTGCAGGATCGAAGGACCTGGGTTTGATACCCAGGTCCTGCATTTTGTTTTACTAACATGTCTTTGTAGGCTTAGTGCCCTTACAGGTGGTTCATCAGGCCTTTCCAACAACACCCTCTAGATCGAAAGCCACATCCTGTCAATGGATCGAAGGGTAACACCCTTCATAGAATCGAAAGGAAGTTTCTCCTTTGGATCGAAAAGCCCTTTTTCTCCTTGGATCGAAGGATGCCCCCTTGTATTTTTGTTTTTGTTTTCATTGACTTCTTTTTATTTCAACTTTAAATCAAAAAATCACAAAAATATTAAGTTAATATTTTTTTTAATTATACTAATTTTGTAAATAAATTAATTAATTATTTTTAACTTTTTTTCTTGAAATTAAAATTAAATAGAATTAAGTTTCATTTTATTTTATAAATTAAAAAACAAACAAAAATATTTCTCTTCCTTAGGATTTAGACATCCCTGTTAATTTGTTTGCGCATTTATTTACTTTCGCATTTTTCATCTTATTGTAATTGCTTCCCAGTTTGTAATAGTAATTAGGACTTTACGTTTCACATTTTTATAATGTACCTCTCACAAAGCCGTGTAATAGAGGAGGATTTACATTCCCGCACTTTGCATTTCTGCACTTTAAAATCCTGTATATATATATTAACTGTTAGTAATTCGGCTTATATGGAAAGAATAATAATCAAACGCTAGCAAACTTAACAAAAAGGAAAAAATAACTTAAACATAATGCACTTGCACATATACACCTCTAGGGTACCCCACTTTGGTTGCCTTCATAAATAAAACAGTCATGTCTCTCGAGACAAGGACGCTTTAGCAAAGACCCATAAATCAAAGATCATAGCCCCTCGATGACCCTACAATTGCCTTTCGGTAAATGATCTAGTCCCTAAATAGAAATTGCTAAAGCAACTCTACATTATTGCATTTATGACTGTATGTCCCTTAGAATGTCCCTCATACATCTTACGATGGGGCTTCTTATCAATCAATGATGAGATAGCAACATCTAAAGGAGGAGAAAAAGAACGTTAGACCTTTTGAGTAGGTAGGATGCTCATAGTTGCTTGCTTGCTCACAACAACAAAAATCATTTCACACATACACTTTCAATTTAAACATTTTCAAAAGTCAAAGTTCTTTGTATGCATTCTTATAGAGACGAGAATCATTACAAAGGCACTTTTCAAAATCACTTTCAAAAACACATTCCACAAACACCTTTTTGAACTATTTTTTAAAAACCAACACTTTTTACGCGTTCTTATAGAGACGAGAACCATTACAAAGAGGTTTTCAAAATATTTTCAAACCCACACCACAAGCACATTTTCAAACAAAAGCAAGTGAACTAGCAAGCAACTAAGAGCCCATAGATAACTACGGATGGAAAGGGTGCTAACACCTTCTCTTTCCATAATATACCCCCTTACTCAGAAAACACTCAAAAAGGTCTTTTTCTGTTCTTTTCACCCTTTCCTTAATTTGGATAAAAGAAAAGTCGGTGGTGACTCTTGCTTACCGCAACATTTGTGAACACAAAATGCAAAAACCAGTATTAAATAGTTGGTTCTGCCACCGTATCACACTTAGGGTTGATTAGTTATATGATTTCTTTTCGTATTAGGTTAGTACAGATTCAATCCAATTTGTATTAATTTTTTATGTAAATTAGTTAAGATTTGATTTAGTAAAGATTTTGTATTGAGTTTGTTCATGTAAATCATATCAATTTTGTTGTACATATTTGATTCAATAATAGTTTGTTCGTTATTTTTCTTCAATCCGAACAATGCTTGGTTCAAGCTTTAATCACGCGTTTCTTTTCCTTAATCCAAACAATAAATGTTATTTTGTCTAAAGCATGCGTTTTTGCTAATTGGGCTTGGACCTTAAAAAAATAGGATTGGACCATGTGTTTTAGAAAGCTCTCAATGTTTCAAACACTAAAACCAATATCATTTTTTAATTAAGTTATGATATAATAGTTATTAATAATAATAATATAATAAAAAGATAATTAATAATAGTAATCATAATAAAATAATAGTAATATTAATAATAATAATAATGTTAATAACAATGTTACTGTAAAAAACCAAATAATTTCTCAACACAAACCAACCTGAAATGGGCCAACCTTGTATCATTTATTGGGCTTTCACCATAGAACTACTATGGGCCTTTTCTAATTTAATTACATTGGGCCTTAAACAAAATCAATTGTTTTATACACCCTTCAGTCTAAATGGGCCATTCTGATTTAGAAATGGCTCAAGATTTCTTCAATAGTGTGCACCTCTCTCTATAAAAATGTATCCCTCTCAAAAAAGAATGAAACCTTAATGGGCAATCAGATATTAATGGTCAATTTTAGATCAATACACCTCTCTTCCATGTTTAAACCCCCATAAAACTTACACAATATGATTAACTTATTTAGAAACCTAATAACAATATAACTATTGTAATGATAGGGCAATTTTGGGGTATGACAGTTGCCCCTATTTAATTTCCTTTTGATTGAATAGTGCAAGATTATGTAGGTCTCGCACGTTTTGATCGGAAGTTTATTAAATGTTGGAAGACCCCAAAATCTGTCTGAAAGATTATAAGGATATGTTGTACAGCGTTCCCATGGGTATGAAGAGTACGCATAGATGGTGATGTATCATCTTACCAGCGTTTGAACCAAAGTTTCGTTTTAACTTAGATACGATGACACTGATAACTCGTCAGTATCTAAGAGATTGTAGATTTTCGCATATTTACAAAAATACAAGTTTAAAAAAAAGTTGACTTGCTAATGCTTTGAGACTAATATAGTAAGCTTGATTTTATTTGATTTTGTCTATTCATAGAAACCTAGGGGATGAATAAAAAAAAGTTTGATAACATGCAGCTGCATGGAAACTGATGCAATAGATTACACAGATTTCGTTATGTTTACTGCAACCTAGGGAGTAAACAGTTACGAGGATGGACCTATGCTTTTATCGCAACTTATGGGATAAAAGACAACAGGGGAGGGTTTATGTTATTCATCACAACCTAAGGTATGGATAATATAACCTTGAAAATTCGCATATCTATCGCAACCTAGGGGATAGATAATACAGGTTTGAAGTTTGAAACTTGAGTTTGATAACAAAAATCCTAGATAAATAAACCAAATATGTAGATCATAGATATACCAGTTGTGTCTATTCTCAAATAAGGTATTTGCTGAATAAGATTGAAGTTATACCAGTTGTGTCTGTTCTCCACTAAGGTATAGATAAAAGAGAAGTTTCGATGATGATGTCGGTTGTGTCTACTCTCAACCAAGACTCTATCGACATGAAGAGATGAACTCCAAATTCACTGATGATGTTGATCGTGTCTGCTCTCAACCAATACTATCATCATGAAGAAATAAACCCCAAATTCACTAATTAAGTCGGTTGTGTCTACTCTCAACCAAGACTATCATCATGAAGAAATAAACCCCAAATTCACTAATGAAATCGGTTGTGTATGCTCTCAACCAAGACTATAATCATGAAGAAATAAACCCCAAATTCACGGATGAAGTCGGTTGTGTCTGCTCTCAACCAAGATTATCATCATGAAAAAAATAAACCCCAAATTCACTGATGAAGTCGGTTGTGTCTGCTCTCAACCAAGACTATTATCATGAAGAAATAAACCCCAAATTCACTGATGAAGTCGATTGTGTTTGTTCTCAACCAAGACTATCATCATGAAGAAATAAACACCAAATTCACTGATGAAGTCCGTTCCGTCTGCTCTCAACCAAGACTATCATCATGAAAAAATAAACCTCAAATTTACTGATGAAGTCGGTTGTGTATGCTCTCAACCAAGACTATCATCATGAAGAAATAAATCCCAAATTCACTGATGAAGTTGGTTGTGTCTGCTCTCAACCAAGACTATCATCATGAAGAAATGAACCCCAAATTTACTGATAATGCCAGTTGTGTCTGCTCTCAACCAAGACTATCATCATGAGGAAATGAACCCCAAATTCACTGATGATGCTGGTTGTGTCTACTCTCAACCAAGACTATCATCATGAAGAAATAAACCTCAAATTCAACATGATAACCAAATGAAATTGAATGTTTTGAAAGGTTTGAACTTGAAAACTTTGAATTTGATAATTGCACGTGTAATGCCCGGAGCCTAGTGATGGCTAGGCCTTGGATATAAAACATAGGTAAGTTGCCTAGTGAAATTTTGATAATGGTACATCTGACAATTCTGCCTGTTCTCAACCGAGGTGGCTATAGCAAGATGAATGGATAATGAGGAGTTTGTATTTGAAATTAAGTACGTTTTAGATGGTAGCCATGCCTTGATATTTTTCTACAGTTTTCATGGGCATATATGATTGAATGTAATGCATGTATGCATGTTTGATATGATTATGCTTGATGTATGCATGATGCATGGTATGTATGCTTAATATGATAATATTATTAATTGAAATGATGAGATGGTGATAAGGACCAGCTTCTAAACGGAAATTAGAACACTTCCATAGAAGAACTGGTGATATGGACCAGCTTCCAAATGAAAATTAGAACACTTCCAGACAAGAACTGGACTTTTGAAATGATGCGCCAGACATGAACTGGGCTTTTACACCAACATCGGTAAGGCTACTGGAATAGTATCAATCTTGAAGGCTTGAAAAGGTGGAACAAATGGCATGGTTTCTAACATCAGTAAGGTCACCGGGAGACGTTGATCAGGTGATTGGAATGTGTAAGGCTGCTCACGACTTTGATGGTTGTACATAAGGCATCTCGGGAGGTTGTATGTAAGGCTACTTATGGTTCAGATTGACGAAGAATGCTTGTATGACATACTCACTAGGAGGAATAGTCAGAAAGATGTTACTGACTTAGCTGGAGGTTGTACTTGGGTTGAGAATAGTTACTCCCCTGGAAATTAACTTAGGATTTTTTTATGGGAGGTCTTATGTATGCGTGTAGATGTAGGCGTTAATGCGTAAAATGACTGAACAATGCATGTAATGCATAACTCGGATATATATATATATATATATATATATATATATATATATATATATATATATATATATATATATATATATATATATATATATATATATATATATATATATATATATATATATATATATATAGATGTTGGACATTTGAGGTTCCAATCGGGCTTAAGGGTTGATGCCAAGTGAGATTGGGCCCTTGTTTAGATCCATGTTGTCGGAATTCGTCAGCAGGATGAAATGATAGGTATAGCTTGATTCTGGATCAAAGTAACTTAATAAATGCATGAAAATTATTTACAACGACTCGTATGCTTTTGGCTAATGCAGGTGGTTAAGACATATAGAGGTTGCCTATTAAACAAGGTTGCTTGTCACATGATGGTTGAATGTTATGCTAACATGATTTACTGATACTTGATTTGAACTCGAAGATTGTTAATGTAGGAGAAAGATCCACTAGAGATTATGAAAGTACGCAGAGAGCTTGCCCCTATCGGGAATATGTTAGGTCTTGGAGGAGATTCTCATTGATATGAGCTTGGGAATAGTTTGATCATAGTATGAATGACCCCACTATTTTGTACTTTGAAACATTATTCCCTTGGTGAACTGCTTTTTTGGATCAATCACCTATTGATCGGGCCTCATAATGGTTTTCCCCTACATTCGAATTTTTGAAAGATGTGCCCTAAATCTCCAGAATTTAGAGGTACTCTTTGATGATTTTCGATCTCACCATGACGTGACGTGAACCTGACATGGATTTCCCCAAGTATTCAAAGCTTGAAAAGTTTTGTTCTTGAAGTTGTTTAAGAGGGAACTTGAACCCTACATTTCGTAAGATGAACTTGATATGCACAGCCCAAACATTTAAGTCTCGAAGGTTGCCCCCTGATTATTAGGGCCTTGAGGAATCATTTGAAAGAGGAAACTGAGTCCTACCATGTTGTGATGTGAACTTCATTAAGGAATGCCCCGTTGAAAGGTATGCTCCTGATTGAACAGTGCTTTTGAAATTTAACTGTTGTACCCTAAAAAATTCCCTCCCATTATTCAAGATAAATAATTTTAATAGGTCTCCCCATGCTCATATGGTTCTCAATTGCTCAAGACTACTCAAGGATTGATCAGACAAACCCTCCACCTAACCAACTGAACTACAACTAGGGTTTTGCTTCTCTTAAGGAAAATTGGACTTCTAATGCCTCAAGTTGATTTCATGGTTTCTCATATGTTTCAAAGAATCCTCATGCCAAATTCCAAGCCTTTCAGCACAAATTTGCTCAGTTAATTAGTTAGATGATTGAAAATCAACTGTGTTGGGCAAAAAGTCAACTTTGACCAATTTACAGTCAAACTTTAAGATTTTTGGTCAACATTAACATTTTGAGATCACATTCATCATTTTATCAAGGGTTGATGATGATTCATCAAGAAAACTCAAGATTCATCAAAAGTCAAAAGTTACTAAATTAGGATTTTCTTAAGGAGAAGTCAACTGAACTTTGCCCAAGCGTAACTTTCACATGCTTCATATGAAATATCTCAACCAATGCTTATTTTGAAGGAAATTCAATTCTCTACAACTTTTTCTATCTAAGCTAAAGGCCAAAAATGCTTCATTTGAGATATATGGGTCAAAACATTACAGGTCATTTTAAAAGTCAATAAAAAGACACTTTTGTCAAAGTAATTTACATTAAGATAAGGCTTCAAATAATAAATGATCAATACGAAGATTGTAGGATATATATTTAGCTTTCCAAATAATCCAAGATCACCTTCATATGATAAAAATTGAGTGAGATATGATTTGTGCAAGTTGGGGAATTTTGAGAATATGCATGAATCCAAATTAAGCAAATTTGAATTTTTGGGCTAATAGGCCTATCTTTTAAGGTCCAAAAGTGTTCTTGACCTTATAATAGACTCCTAAATCCATTCATTTATTTTTGTGGTTTTTATTTCTTTTATTTTTGATTTTATTCAATTAAAAGCAAAATAAAGATCAAGTAAAACGTGTAAAGATTGATTGGTACATGATTGGCCTAAAAAAGAAAGAGTTCATGCAAAACTTCAATCAAAGATTTGATCATGAAATACAAAATATTGATTATACTTTTGTTGACATAAATATTCCGTTATAAATAGAGAACACATTCAGACCAAGGGACACACGAGAATTGCCTCAAGAACACCCTCTCAAAAATCTCAATTTTTGTCAAAACTAGGGCAAAGTCAAAACCAAAGATCCAGTCACTTTCAGTCCAAGTCATCCATTATAAATCATTCATGAGGTACCTAAGGGTAAGAACGGGTCGAAAGTCATGGCCATTGATGCTTGAAACAAGCATACTCATCTTCTCTGATTTTCTTTTCTTTCAAACATTTATATAATTAATTTCATGCATTGCTAATGTTTATTAACTGCCCAAATAAGTTCCTGTTTTTACTTAGAACTGGTTTGATTCATAAAACATAAGCTCTAACATGAGAATCATGTTTTTCCATGGCTAGGGAAGTTTGAGATGTCTTTTTTGAAACTCATGATACAAGTGTTTTCAGGACAAACAAACACCACCATTGGATTCACTAGGGTCGAAATAGGGGGGATAGGGTCCTTTTTATGGTCGAACACATGTTATTTTGCAGTTTTGAAAATCCTCTCACCGGAGAAGACGACCGGAGCTAGGTCTCCGGCGCTTCCCTTGCTCACTTGCTTTATTATATATTTGTTTTCTTATATTTTAATAACAAAAACAAAGCGCGGCTAAGTTGGTTGAGACGGAGGCATGTAACATGATGGGTGTGAGTTCGATCCCTACGACTTATAGTTATTTTTTGTTATTTTTCAAACTAACGCACGGGTTTTATATATAATAATCAATGCATATTTCTCAAACACCAACATGCGCTTGGCCTAGTGGCAAGCAATGCAGTTTGTGAAGCCAGAGGGCGTGAGTTCAACACTCACCCCGTGCAAATTTTTTTATCCTATTTTTTTAACCTAATTTTTCTATTTTATTTCTTTATTATTACTTTATTATTTTTTAATTAAAAATTAATTAACCTAATCTTTTTTCTTAATAACTAACAAATTAGGATTATGGTTTTCGTTAGTAATTAATTATTTCTTTATTTTTTATTTACTAATTAATTAAATTGGCTTTTTTTCTTAACATTCAAATAAATTAGGATTTAGGTTTTAATTACTATTATTAACTTAATTTATTTTCTATAAAAAATTCATAAAACATTTTAACATTCTTTTTCTATTTTCTTTTCTTTTGCTATTTAATTTTCATAGAAAATTGTATAGGTTGCATTCTTTAATTGTAATAGCATAGCTTTTTTTTCTCGCATTTTTTCCTAATTATATACTTGCTCACATGATGTAATAGCGTATGTTTACTTTCTCACAAATTTTTATACTTATGTACCTCTCCCAAAGCCATGTAATAGCTTAGGACTTTACATTCTGCACTTTATTTTTCTGTACATATTTAATTGCTAGTAACTAGGGTTTGTGTGGAAAGACTAAATCAATTTAGAAAACCCTAATATTCAAGATAAATAATTGAATCAATACACTTCTTACACTTACACCTTTAGGGTAACCTCCCTTGTTTCCTTACGAATATCGATCACGTCCCTAAAAAATGGGGATACTTTAGCAAAAGACCCTCGATCAAATCATTATGTCCCTTTCAAATAAAGATCATAATCCATCGATGACCCTTCGAGTTGCCTACAAAATGTTCTAGTCCCTTCGAGTTGCCTACGAATTGATGATAGTCCCTTCGATACAATTGCTAAAGTATCCTTACTTTTTTCCTTCAATGACCCTACGACTGTTCCTTGACATCCAATAGATAGGGCTACCTACCAACTAATGGTATGGATAGTACTATCTCTAAAGGAGAAGGAAAAAAATAAGAAAGACTTTAGTGGGTAACAAACTCTTAATTGCTTGCTCACAACTTTTCTCAAAACTTTTTTTCACACTACACTTTCAAACAAATATTTTCAAAAATAACGCTTTGTATACATTCTTGAGGACTGATAAAAGAATCATTACAAAGTCAGACTTACATTGGAAATTTCAAAAATATTTTCAAACAAATCACACACACAAAGCAAGATTTTCAAAAGTGAGCTAAGCAATTAAGAGCCTATAGATAAATACGGATGAAAAGGTGCTAACACCTTCCCTTTTCATAACTTACCCACCGAACTCAAAATCTATCAAAGGTATTTCCTGTTCTTTTCACCTTTCTTAAATATTGGATAAAAGAAAAGTCGGTGGTGACTCTAGCTATCCGCACATTTAGATAAAACCAAAAGGCATGGTTATCTACTCAGTTTGGTTACCTTAAGTTTAGAAGAAGACATGATGAGTGTTTTGTTCCAGTTCTTTGATCCTGAGCATCGCTGTGTTACCTTTCCATATTATCAATTGGTATCCAGAATGGAAGAGTTCTCTAAGCTCTCTGGAGTACCTATTCTTGATCAGACACCCTTCATGGGTTTAGAGAAAGTTCCAAAACCTAAAGATGTTACAGCAGCCTTACATTTGAATTGGTCTGACATTGTATCTAAATTGGGAAACAAGAAATGAATTCCATGTCCTTCTTCTTAAATTTATGATAGAGAAGGCTCAGTTGTTTCTAGATGCTATGAGTTTTCATGCTTTCGAGGATATCTTGGCTCTGTTGATCTATGGTTTGATACTATTCCCTAATCCAGAGCAACTCATTAAAGTGAATGCCATCAAAATATTTCTTACTCATAACCTTGTGCCTAATTTTCTTGGATATATTTTGCATTCTCTTCACACTCGTACTATGAGGAAGTGAGGGACTCTTATGTGTTGCATACCTTTACTATCCTGGTGGTTTATTTTGCACCTTCCCCGATCAGTCATGAATAATGAACAAGGTTTTAAGTGGTCTCAAAGGATGATATCATTCTCTCATTCACATATCTATTGGTGTTCCCAATCTCAGAAGGATATAACTATTATTGACCGCTATGGGGAATTCCCTAATGTGCCACTCCTTGGAATAAAGGGAGGTATCACTTACAACCCTTCCCTAGCTCTACGTCAATTTGGTTATGCTCGAAGAGGTAATCTCATGATATCCTCATCCAGGGTATTATATCCGATTATGAAAATGATCCTCAAGGTTACCATCAAAGGTTTATACGTATGTTGTACCCTAATTTTTTCCCCTAAGATCCCCTTCATCATATCATATCAATCACAACAAGATCACACATTAAGGTTTGGTTCTTCTCCCAATTTTTAGATTTTCTCTGGGAGGAATCACCAAGAACCTTGACTTGTATTTTATGATCATCTATGTTTTGTATTGATAATCCTTTAACTAATAAATACAATGAGTGTTTTCCCCCAATTTTTGATGTTTTAGGTGAAAGCACAACACATTCCGTCAAGGTTGATCTAGGATTCATGAGTTCAATTTTGGGCCTTCCTCAACCAAGCTTCATTGAGATTCGAGCCTCATTGTTAAATATGTTTTGAAGTAATATCATGAAAAAGGCTTTTATTATTCATCATGCCTCAAGAGTGTCAAAATTAGTTCAAAAGTACAAGGGTTGATTGAAGAAGTTTGACTCAAATGGACAAGTCTTTATTTCCATTGATCACAAGTGTATATCTCCTTCATTTATCAAGATATGGAAGTGGTTTTGGTTGCTTTTACTTTTAATTATCATCATCAACAACTTCTATTTACATGATAAAGGTATTGGTGCAAGAAGGTTGATCAAAATTGCAAAGATTTGCCAAAGCATTTTTCTTGCTCTAGGAGCTATGGTTTTGAACTTCAAAGGGTTATATATTGCTCATGTTTTGGTATTTTTGAGTGATTCCAAATACATCCTTCTCTTCAAAGGGTTATTAACAAATCACTTCAAAAGTTCCAATGAAATTTTGTGTATAAGAAACTTGATGATAAAGAAAGACTACAAGTCCTCTAGATGAACCCTCAAATTCCTTTGTGTGACTTCAAATGATCATAAATTGATCACTTTTTATCACCTTTATCCAATCCTTTTTCCATAATGATCTTGAATATGTGAAATTCAACCCTTATTTTATGTGCAAAGTATCAAAATTAATGGAGTATGACCTAAGGATGCAAAAGAGTATAGGTCAATTTATGAATTTTTGCCAACTTCAAGCAGTCATAACTCTCACAATTTTTGGAGATTTTGAATGGTTCAAGTTTCAAAATATCATTCAAGAGATCTCCTTCATTCCATATTTTTTGGTCAAGAGAAAATTCCAAGTGGAAGGCCACGTTTGGATGCAAGACATTATAAGTCATTTTTGAAGAAAAAACATAGAAATTTTCTAAGTATGGAAAGTCAACTTCTTTTTTCCGACTTTGACTCATTGTAACTTTCAGCTCAAGTAACCATTTTATCCCATTCTTTTCTCATTGCAAAGCTTGTAACCTCATATTTCTAAATCTTCAAGAATCACGCCCTAAGACCCCTTTGAGTTGAGAATATCATTGATTTGAATTTGGTAACTTGAAACTGAAGTTTCATCACAAGTCATATTTTGAAATCTTTGTTTTGGCTTCTAATCACAAATTTTCCATGCGTTTTTTCTTCTAATCATGTTTAACAACTTTCCAAATCCGGGTAGAATCATGAAACGCACAGTTTAGCTGAGTTTTGATGTTAAACAAGTCACACTTTGTTTATGCTACAGACCCACACAATTTCCCTCCAAACTTCATCATCTCACACGCTTAAGGATCCCATTCACTCCCCTATAAATAGAGGATCATCCCTCATTCATTTTTCAAGCTTTTGATAGCCAATTGACCCCTGTTCAGATCCCATAAGAACTCTGAATTTGAATTTCTGATTTCTTAGATTCTCACCTTCAAACACTAAAAGCTCCATTCAGTTATCTTCATTGAACTTCTCTGAAGCTAACCATACAATTATCCTCAAGAATCATGACCTATATTGATCTACAGAACTCCAGTTTCAGAGCAACTTCTCACTACTTCGTTCAGGTAGGTTTCTTGGCCAAATTGATTCAAATAAAAGGATAATCTACTCTATGTATCCTTATGATCCTCGTGCTCTTTATAATTTACAATTTCATTGAGGTTTGAGTGAGATATCCTAGATTTTCGTATTCACTATTTATTTTTTTGGTTTTCTTCAAACACAACCTTGCATAATTTATATAAATTTGGCGCAATGGTACCATTAGAATCGTCTTGAAGAGACGAATCCAATGATACTAGTCTCGGATTCTAATTTTCCATTTGAAGAAATTCATGAAATCTCCATTACAGGGTGTCTGGAGGTTGAAGACGATGACATTTCTCGTCTCAACCAATGATAGCGCGTCATTTGTTTTATTTTTATTGGTTTCCTTTTTCCTGATCCAATACATTTTCAAATAAGGTCCATATCAAGCACAGCGTGTCTGGTCCACTTGATCAGCTTACTAACGTATTTTGACTATGATCTGATGGTCCACATATTTCCGGTTTTACTTTATTTTCTGATTTTATATTTTAATTGTTTTAAATTTCAAAAATTCATAACTCTTTTACTTTTTATCCAAAAATCATGAAAAAAAATATACAAAAATACTTTGATTTATTTCTGACTTTATGAGTATTTTTTTCATATTTTTATTTTGATGTTTAGTATTTTTCATAATTTTCACCATATTTTACTTATTTTAATTGTTTTAAAAATAATTTCTGAGATTTTTAAATTCTGAAAATATCCATAAATATCATTTATCTTATATTTTACTTTCTGGAAATTTTGTGGAATTTTATCTTGATGTTTACTATTTTTATCTATTTTCCATTTATTTGAGTAATTTTATTTAGTTTAAAAATAGTTTGACTTATAAAAATTATTAAAATTTTTATAGAAATATTTGAGCTCCTTTATGATTTTTATATGGCCTTACTTAATTTTTCTTGATTAATTTGAGTATAGTTGCTATTTTTCTCTCTTTTTTCCATTTTATAATCATTTTAAAAACCCCTTTTTCTTTTATTTTAAATTTTTTTTTTTGTATATATATTATGGCTGATCTTGGATTAAAGTTTTGATCACGAACTTTATTAACATCATTGAATCCATGGTGTTGAGTCTAACTCTATAAAAAATGGATGAATGATTTTAATAATAGTTTGATTAAATTTTGGTTCAAATGTGGTTTATTCATTTCCCCTTCTCTCTTAATCTTACCCCATTCTTATTGTACTAAATGTTATTGGAGCATGATTTACATATCATGTCTCAAAACATGAAGTGCATAGATTGCTATTGACCAGCCTCAAAATAGGTGCGACTTCTAGATAAGTCCACTTATGATTGCTTAACATAGCGCTAAATTTTGTCACGATTTGAGATAATGATCATTTGTGGCCCAAACCTATGTTTGTAAGCCCAAGTATGTTAATTTGAACCCTATGATCCAATAACCTTGAGATCCATTGTTATGAGGCTTTGGTTCTACCAATCCTCTAATGGAATTTCATCAATTTTGGTCAAAGTGGATCACTTAAACATCATTGATCATTAAGTGTTACTTTGAGATTCATAAATGGATGATATACTTGACAAAAAGCAAATGTAACTTTTTGTTGAGAGGCTTTGGTTCTACCAATCCTCTAATGAGTTTCAAATTCAAGTTTCAAGATGGTCATCCAACTAACCAATAATTTCTAACAATTGACTTTATTTTATGCTTTTATTTTATGCTTTTACTTTATGTACCATTTACTTTAGTATTTAAATTTCAAGCTGTTTTCATCTTTTCTCACTGGAGCCTTTATCTTTTATGTCATTTTTATTTTGCTCGCTTGAGCTTTTCATTTCTTTTTAAAGATACCTAATAATTAACTTGAACCCTAAATAACTTTAATGTTACTTGGACTATTTGGATACTACCCTTGGCATAATGGAGTGATGGACTTCTTGGACTTAAGATTAGAGATCTTGGCCTACCTTGAGACCTTACTTGTCATTTTTTCTTGAGTTCTTGGGGTTTACCCCAAGACATTGGGTTGTTTGTTTATTTTTGTGCAGGTTATTGTAATTACACGCTTAGTATGTGATCTGGAATTCACTTGTATACAGCTGTTACTCTGCCCAATTTTTGTGAAGACTTAATGTCATTGGAGCTTGGTTTTCTTAAGAGGCTTATCATCTTAGTTTTTTTGGTTTCAAGTCCAAAGGATGGGAATTCTACATTGACTCATTGTGTCAAATGTTGGCTTCTTGTTGGTTAGATGGTTCTTTTCCTTAGCTTTTACCTTATGCTTGAGGATAGTCTCTCCATCTCCTTCCATCTTCTTTAATTTCAAAATTATTCTCCCTCCTTTTGAAAATTCTTCTTGTTTTAAAACTTGAACCACTTTCATAATAAACTTGGACTTAGGTCCATGCATTTTCAAAAAAAATATTTTTTCAATCAAACTTCAATCAACTTAAAAATACCTTGACATTTTTGTGAAAGGATTAAAATTCTATTTACCTCATTCAAACCATTTTGCCATTTTGGCTTTTTACTATAAAATTTTCTCAAAAAGATTAGACTCTTTTCAATCCTTGTAGTGATGCAAACAACTATATTTCTACAATATGTAGTGAAGTGAGATATTTTCCACTTGGATGTTGAGTGAGGCATTGTTGATTTTGAAATCTAAGCCATATCCTCCACTTTGAGATGACGTAAATTCTCCTTTATCATAATTGTGGGTAGTAAATACGTTTTCTACACAGACAATGATAATGATGTCTTATCTCTTAAAATTAACCATCACACTTGTGTTTTTTTTATTTTAAAATAAGAAACTACATGTACCCTGATCCCCTATTGCATGGAAGGTGGTACGTAGGCACTAAAGGTTCGCAACCGCGGTGGGTGAAAAATTGTCATAAAAAATACTTCTTTTCTCATCTCTACAATCTGTTTTTTATACAACATTTTATAGCCAAAACATACAGATTTTACAAAGAGGTTCCTGCGGAGTACCGTAGATATTTAGGGTGCTAATACCTTACCTTTGTATAACCAACCCCCTTACCTAGAATCTTCCCCCCCCCCCCCCCCGTCTTTTGGGTTATTCGCTCTTTTCCTATTCCTTTGGAAACAATAAAGCGCAATGGTGATTTTTTTATTTTGATCTGTATAAGTCAAATCAATCTAATTGCTTAGTCTTAACATTTCTACCACTATAGAAAAAAACGGCGACTTCACTAGGGAAAAGGTTGACCTCTTGCTTGTCCATCCCTAAGTGGATTAAGCATATCTTTGTTTATATATGCATATGTGCTAACTATTTTTTGTATATTATGTGTTGTATATATATTTGACTGGATTTTCCTGGTTTTCAGGGTGCTTGGTGATTTCTAAAAAGTCCTATACCCGGACTTGGGCAGCTTAAGATAGGACGGGTGGTATAGTCATGTTAACTTTGAGGGAGTAATCCGAAAAAAGGAGGCATGAGATCCCCCACTCAGTGGAGGCCCCTTTGACTATAGTGTCGTTTACCGAGTAATCGGGAAGATGTACTGCTTTCGACCTGGGAGCCTGCTAAAACTAAGAACCGTAGAATACCTAACCCATCTTGGCCTTTTAGGTGTAGTGCGAAAGCTATGACGGAGTAATCCAGAAGTATTTGTCATGCAATACTATGCTCAGGCGAGTTTTTCTTGAGAATATTACTAATTACCGAGTTAATCGAGAAATTGGTAATATCTGAAGGAAGCATGTAGACTCTAGGAACCTCTAGAACCTTGTTCGATAGGTGATAACTTTTAGACCATACCTTATGGATAGTACCTTGACCTTATTCTCGTGAGGTTGAACCTATGAACCCTATGTTTGTGATCTTGTGTGTGATTTTTACATCATGCATTCATGCACCCATGAGCATCTCTTAAATACATTTTATTTCAAGGGACGTAAAAGTTGACTCTTTGTGAATATCTGAGGTACTTTTTGACTATGGATTCTGGAAAAAGAAATATCGGAAAGTACAGTTTCAGGGATCCCAAGATAGATGAGTTGATGAGTCTGATTCCCGAGATTGAGTGTCTTGCAGATATTCAGAGGAAGTACGGGTCCATCATTTCTCTCATGAAGCTTAGGATGAAGGACGGTATTCTCTCGACTTTAGTCCAATTCTATGATCCGATGTATAGATGATTTACTTTCCCTGATTATCAGTTGATGCCTACACTAGAGGAGTATTCTTATCTGCTGGGTTTACCTATTACCGATCGTGTTCCTTTTACTTGTTTGGAGGGGGAGCCAAAATCACATGAGATTGTTGCTTTGATCCATCTGGGAAGTATGAGGTTGAAGCCCACATGACTACTAAAGGAGGGATTAGAGGATTATCAGCTCAGTTCTTATTGGAGAAAGCTTGCTACTTTGCTAGGATGAAGAGTATGGTTGCTTTTGAGGTCATCTTTGCTCTACTTGCTTACAGTTTGTTCTTATTTCCTAAGTAGACAAATTTGTTGATATCAATGCCATCAGGATCTTTATGATTGGAAACGCGGTTCCTACATTGTTGGGTGATGCTTATTACTCTATTCATCCTAGGGATTCTTATCATGGAGGGATGAGCATTTGTTGCACGCCTCTGTTGTGTCAGTTGTTTAATTCTTATTTGCCTCGGTCTGATGCTTTTTGGGATGTCAGGAAGGAACCTCGTTGGGCTCTAAAGATCATGGCACTTACTCATTTAGATATTTTTTGGTATCATCAGGTTTACCATGATGTAGACATTTTCGACAGTTGTGGTACTTTCCCCAATGTACCTCTTCTCGGTACAAAGGAAGGAATTAACTACAACCTTGTTCTTGCACGACGACAGCTTGGATATCTGATGAGGGATAAGACAAATAGTATTCATTTGAATAGTTTCTTCTTGAAAGAGAGAGAAGTCCATAAAGAAGCTAGGGAGCAGATTGCGAAGGCCTGGTGTCACATTCACAGGAAGAGTAGGAAGGACTTGGGACCTAGGGGGCCTGTTTCTTTGGAGCCTTATCTTTAGCGGGTACAAGCAAGAGCTATTCAGTTTAAGATGTCGTATTCTTGAGAAAAACCTATACCTGATATGTTTGTGAAGACCACTCCTCCCCTATTCGATGATATGGAAGAGCTCCAGCTTGCTTTAGTCAGGATGCAGCAGGAAAAGGAAGCTTGGAAGAATAAGTGCCAAACTTTAGAGATTTCTCATCAAGCAGACTAAAAGGAGAAAGATGACTTGATTGAGATTCTTGAGAGTCGGGCTGTAGAGATTATGGAGAGGCAAGGGGATTTATTTTCCCATAAGCCTCAATCAGACCTTAGTTGCTCACTTCCTAATTCATATGATTGGAAGGAAGTCGCTACCAGATATGCAGAAGAAAACCAGAGGTTGAAGGCTCAGATTTCCAGACTTATAGAGAAGCGTCAGCATGTAGAGTGATCTCCATCAACTTTGATTTTATAGGGTTTTAGACTTTATTTTCATCTTGTACTGAGGATTATTGAAACTTGTAATCCATTTTGAAGTTATTATAATAAAAAAATTCAGTATTTCAAATGTGTTATTACTTTGATATTTTCAAAATTGTCTATAAATCTTTAAGTCCCTTGAAATGTTAATAATAAAATAAATCACGTGCATTGCACATCATGCATTATATTGTACATACTTCTTTCATTTTTTGTGCATATCCAGGTTTCTTACTGAGCTTCTTTACTTCGTTCAGCAAGTTGTCTTACAAGTACAATACTCGAGCTAATTTCAGAAGGAAGATGGATAACCTAGAAAAGGAGAATCGCGAGTTATGCAAGGAAGTTTCTGCTCTGAAGGCCAGTATGGCCAATCTCACTGCTCTGATGGAATCTTTGGTGGCTGCTTGGAATCACCCACCAATTACTTAGCCTCAACAGACAATGGTTACTATTGAAGCTCTGATTGTTCCTATTTCTTCTACTCCAGCTGTTGTTCAGAATCGTATGCCTCCGGGATATCCTTGGGGAATGCCAGAAAACTTTATGCCAAAAGGTTATAGTTAGGATTCTCAGATTTCTCCGTTGACTCAAACTGCTGCTGCTCCCGCACCTCCTGGGGTGCATGTTACCCATGCCGCTAGAAACGAGATTCACTATGCTGCACCTCCCTTGGTGAATGTGGTTCTGTTTTCTAATGATGAAATGTATTTCCAATTCCTCCACCAAGTGAAAGCTTGGGTTTCTATGATCGAATGGACGATTTTCAAGACCAGTTTGATAAAATGCAGAAATTGTTGAAGGCCCTTAGAGGAAAAGAGTTGTTTGGGAAGAATGTGAATGATATGTGTTTGGTGCCAAATGAGAAAATACCTACAAAGTTCAACGTACCGGAGTTCGAAAAGTACAAGGGCAACACTTGTCCTCGTGCTCACTTAGTGATGTATGTAAGGAGAATGTCTACCCACGCAGATGTACATTGCTTGTTGATTAATTTCTTTTAAGACAGTTTAACTAGAGCAGCTTGAAATGGTACATGAGCCTGGACAGTGCCAGTATTCATTCTTTTAATGACTTAGGTGAACCATTTATCAGACAGTACAAATACAATGTGGACATGGCGCCCGGTCGTGATCAACTCAGGGCCATGGTCCAGAAGGACAGGGAATCATTTAAAGAATATGCACAAAGATGGTGTGAGGTAGCCACCCAAGTGATTCCTCCAATGGAAGAAAAAGAAATGAAAAATATTTTCCTGAAGACACTAGGTGAATTCTATTATGAGAGAATGGTGGCGAGTGCACCCAGTGATTTTACTAAAATGGTGGAAATGGGTGTTCATTTGGAAGAAGCTGTGAGAGAAGGTCATCTCACAAAGAGTGAAAGTTCAAAAAAATTGAAGAAGCTGTCATATGGATTTGTTAAGAAGAAAGAGGGAGAGGCAAATGATGTTATTCAAGAGAGAAGGGTTAATACCTCTAGAAGAAATCATCAGCACCATCAACAGGTTGCCTCAGTAACTCCGGTTGTAAGGCCTGAGGTACAGAAAATGGTTAGATATGGCCTTTTATCCTTCAAAGATGTCAGTCCTAATATAAAAGATAATCCTCTCCCAAAGCATGGAGGAACGAATGCTTTTAACATGGTTGTTGATTGTCAAGGGGATATCCGCATTTATGATATTAACTTGGTTAGAGGAGACTTGGTAAATATGCATGCAAACCTTTGCGAGTTTAGTTATTATACTCATGACCATGCTGGTTGTGGTATCTGTAGTACTAATATACAAGGTTGCGATAAGATAAAGGCTGATTTGCAAGAGACGATGGATGAGGGTCTCATCCATATAATCAGAATAGGGCAGAGTATGAGGAAGAAGTAAACATGGTATTTGGATTTCCTGGAGAGTTTAGGATCTTTGATGTGGAATATATGAATGATGATCTCATACAATTGCATTCTACTTTCTGCCACATGGTTGGTCAGGTAGAGCACCACTATGGATCTTGTCGGGTTTGCCGCAGGGATGCCCGAGGATGTTCAATTGTAAGAAGAGGTATTCAATTGTTGTTGGTTAATGGAAATATCAAGGTTTCAGGGGAAAGATAGGATTACCATGAGGTTAATAAGATTGAGGTTTGCTTGGCTGAGGAAGAGTCAGATGATGAATATGCTTCCGCGGACGAATTCTTTTCCTCATATGAGGGTATGTTCTCCGGTGATGATTCTTTAATGTCAAAATTTTCTGAAGAAGGTGTGAATGTGATTGTTCCATGTTTCAATTATTCTACCCCTGTTGAAATTGAATACTGTAGCAAGCCAGTTGTTGCCCTTGTGGTGATTTGCTTACTAGGGCCCGTTCCTTACAAATCAGACAAAGTTGTACCGTACAAATAGAATGCTACAATTTAAAGGATGGTGTCGAAATTCTCATCCAGCCTTTATCTAGTGTTGTAAATATTGTTAAGACTAGTAGAGTGACTCGTAGCGGTCGTGTATTTGCATCAATTATTCAGGGAAATGATAATGCTGAAAAGAAGGCTATGGAAAGTGTTGAAGATAAGAAGGCTACAGGAGAATCCAGTGGTGCTACCCTAGAGAAGAACGTAGATGATATTTTGAAAATAATCAAAATGAGCAACTAACGAATTGTAGATCAGTTATTGCAGACTCCTTCAAAAATATATATCTTGGCGTTGTTAATGAATTTTGCTGCCCATAGAGAATCCTTAATGAGGGTGTTGGACCAAGCCTTCGTGGAGTATGTCGTGCGATTAGATCAATTCAGCAGTGTGGTAGGTAATATTACATCATGTAATAACCTAAGCTTTTGTGATAATGAATTGCCTGAGAAGGGGAGGAATCACAATTTAGCTCTCCATATATCCATGAACTATAAACACAATTCATTATCAAATATGTTGATTGATAATGGATCCGCCTTAAATGTGATATCGAGGAGTACGTTGATGAAGTTGAAATATCAAGGGGCCCCTATGCGCCCAAGTGGTATTTTGTCGAAGCTTTCGATGGGTCAAAGAAGTTAGTTATTGGGGAGGTCGAACTGCCTATTCACATAGGCCCACATCTATTCTAGATCACTTTCCAAGTCATGAATATTGTACCGGCATACAGTTGTCTACTGGGAAGACCATGGATACACGAAGTAGGGGCTTTCACTTCCACTCTGCACCAAAAGCTGAAGTTCGTGCGCGAAGGAAAAGTGGTTATTATAAATGGAGAGCAAGCATTAAGGATATCTCATTTATTATCTTTCAGTATCGTAGAGGCAGATGAAGTTGTTGTTGGGACACATTTCCAGGCTCCATCTGTGGATAACATAAGAGGGAATGAGAATTATATGGCTTCATTCAAAGATGCTCAGCAGGTTGTGCACAATGGTCCGAGTAAAGTACGAAGGCAGGTCATTCATCCTCTAGTAATCAAGAACAGGGAAGGTTTAGGATTCTCTGCAAAGAATGACAAAGGAGAGGGTTTGAAGCTAAAGTCTACTAATAGCAGCTATCATGATGTTTTCCGCAGCGGAGGCTACCTCCATCCAACTTTTTCTGGAGTTAATGCTATTGAGGATGATGAAGAAGATCAGGAAATGTCGAGTTATGTGACGCCTGGGGTCAGAATCCAGAACTGGGTCACTTATGATGTTCCCTCTTGTATCCATGTCTCAAAGTAATTTGTTTTTTCTTTGCAAAAAGATTTCATTATGCCCAAGATGTAAGTTAATATCGTATGGGCTTAACTGTTTTCTTTGATCATTAAAATCATAAATAAAAGTTGCCTTTGATTCTCATAATTGTGTCTTTGATTTTTCTGCTTTTTCATGGAAATGGTAATAATAATAAAAAAACCCTTTTGAATATAATAATAATTGAAAATAAATCTGCATAATCACTTCATATATGTGTAAGTTTCTAAAAGCAATCATAAATCACATATGTAGATTAATTAATAAACATGTTGAATACAATGACCATGCACCCTCTTCCAACTTTGAATATTCTGTGTTTGGGACGGAAGAAGAAGAATATGATGAGATTCTAGAAGAGGTTTCACGGATGCTCGAGCACGAGGAAAATACCATTCATCCGTATAAAGAGTCATTGGAAACAATAAATTTGGGTTTAGAAGAAGAGTCAAAGGAAGTCAAGATTGGGGCATCGTTGCATCCTGATGTGAAGAGCAGGTTGATTGAGCTATTTAAAGAGTATGTGGACATCTTTGCTTGGTATTACCAATATATGTCGAGCCTAGATACTAATATAGAGGAGCATCATTTGCCTTTGAAGCCAGAGTGCCCGCCCATCAAGCAGAAGCTGAGAAGAACTCACCCTGATATGGCAGTAAAAATCAAAGGAGAAGTCTTAAAATAGGTAAATGTTTATTTTCTTGTGACATCATCGTATTTCAATGGATAGCCAACATCGTGTATGTACCAAAGAAAGATGGAAAAGTATGCATGTGCGTAGATTACAAAGATCTAAATAAAGCTAGTACGAAAGATGATTTCCCGTTACTACACATTGCTATGCTGGTCAATAGCATCGCAAAATTTAAAGTATTCTCGTTCATGGACGGATTTTCCAGATATAATCAAATAAGAATGGCTCTTGAGGACATGGAAAAAACGTTTATCACACCCTGGGGATCATTTTGTTACAGAGTGATGCCCTTCGAGTTGAAGAACGCTGGTGTAACGTACCAGAGGGCTATGACTACCCTATTCCATGATCTGATGCACAAGGAAATTGAGGTATATGTGGATTATATGATTTCCAAACCCCGGACTGAAGAAGGGAATGTAGAAGATTTATTGAAGTTATTTCAGCGTTTGAGGAAGTATCGTCTCCGCTTGAATCCAAATAAATGCACCTTCAGTGTCAGATCAGTGAAGTTGTTGGGTTTCATTGTCAGCCAGAAGGGGATTGAAGTTGACCCATATAAGGTCAAAGAGATCCAAGAAATTCTTGCGCCAAGGACTCAGAAGCAAGTTAGAGGTTTCCTTGGGTGTATGAATTATATTTCCAGATTTATCTCCCACGTGACTGCAACATGTGAACCGATCTTTAAGTTGCTAAAGAAAGATCAAGGTTGTGTGTGGAAAGATGATTGCCAAAGGGAATTTGAAAGTATCAAAGAATATCTTCTTGAACCTCCTATCTTGATCCCTCCCGTGGAATGAAGACCATTAATCATGTATCTAACATTATTGGATGGTTTTATGGGCTGTATTTTAGGAACACAAGATGAAATAGGAAAGGAAGAATATGTCATATACTACCTCAGTAAGAAATTTACTAATTGTGAGTCATGGTACTCTATGTTGGAGAATACATGTTATGCTCTATCTTGGGAGGCAAAGCGGTTGCGACAATATATGGTGAATAATACTACTTGGTTGACTTTCCAAAATGGATCCAATTAAGTATATCTTTGAAAATCCTTCTCTCACAGGGTGAATTGCCCACTGGAAAATGTTAATGTTTGAATATGACATTGAGAACCACACTCAAAAGGACATAAAAGGCAGTGTGTTAGCGGATTATCTTACTCACCAACTGATAGATGACTATCAATCTGTCAAGTTTGATTTCCCCGATGAGGATGTGATGTTCTTCAAAGAGAAAGATTGTGATGAACCTTTGCTTGGGAAGGTCCAGATCCTAAATCTCGTTGGGGTATGGTATTTGATGGAGCGGTGAATGCTTGTCGAAAAGGAATTGGTGCGGTGATCATCACTCCACATGGATCACACATTCATTTTACTGCAAGGTTGACATTTGATTATACTATTAATATGGCGGGGTATGAGGCTTGCGTTATTGTCTCGAGGAGGCCATTGATCTCAGAATCAAGTTTCTAGATGTGTATGGTGATTCGACTTTGGTTGTTAATCAGATTAAAGGAGAATGGGATACTCGTCACCCTGGCTTGATCCCTTACAAGGATTATGCTAAAAGACTATTACCCTTCTTCAACAAAGTTGAATTCCATCATATTCCAAGAGATGAAAATCAGATGGCGGATGCTTTGTCAACTTTGGCTTTTATGTATCAGGTTAATACTTGGAATGATGTGCCTCGTATTATGATATGATTTTTGGATAGACCGGCTCATTTGTTTGCAACAAGGGATGTGGTAGATGAAAAACATTGGTATTCTAATATCAAGCAATTTCTCCAAACCCAAGAATACCCAATTGGTGCATCAAATAAGGATAGAAAGACATTGAGAAGGTTGGCGGGCAGCTTTTTCCTCAATGACGATGTATTATATAAAATAAACCATGACATGGTATTACTCAAATGCATGGATAGACACGAAGCAGACATGTTGATGCATGAGGTTCACAAAGGTTCATTTGGTACCCATGCCAATGGACATTCAATGGAGAAAAGGATGCTTAGGGCAGGTTACTATTGGTTGACAATAGAATCTAACTGTTATAAATTTTCCAAGAAGTGCCATAAATGCCAAATGTATGCTAATAAAATTCATGTACCTCCGACATTTCTCAATGTTATTTCTTCCCCATGGCCTTTCTCTATGTGGGGTATTGACATGATCGGGATGATTGAACCAGAGGCGTCAAATGGGCATCGTTTTATCTTGGTGGCAATTGATTATTTTATCAAATGGGTGGAGGAGGCTTCATATGCTAATGTCACTAACCAGGTGGTATTGCGCTTCATCAAGAACAACCTCATATGTCGTATGGTGGGCCAAGCAGGATTATCACCGAGAATGGTTCAAATCTGACTAACAAAATGACCATGCTACTTTCCTTCCCTCGGGTTTACTCAGTGTTTCCTTTCCCTCTCTTGGGGTAAATAACATTGATGGAGACTCTTATGTCTTTCGCCTCCATTCGCGCTTCAATGAAAATCCCAGACGCCACAGTTGGCGACTCTGTTAGGGATAGGTTGCCCAATTGCTAGTCCATACTTAGAAACTCAGTCCTAGATTGTGTTTGTTTTCTTTTCTTTGGGTGTTTATTTGTTTTATTGCTTTCACGCATTGCATCTTATTTCATGGTTTCTATACTCTGGTTATTGTTATTGTGTTGTTTCCTTGATTGGGGAGGGATGATACTATATGGTAAAAGGTCTAGTACCCATGCCAAAGTTGTATTCCACTAGGAACACTTATGATTAGAGTGGAGTCATGACGGGTGATAGGCAGATTCTCTATGAAGTACGATCAGTAGAGCCACAGTGAAACGAGGTTCAAATGGGGTGTTATACTCAGCACGTATGTTGTACAATGATAGCACTTTCAGGCGGACTCATGACTCATATTAACCTTTGCCTTACCCTGACCTAGATTGTACCCGTGATTGGGGAGGTTTTGATATTATAGGTACTTATGGTGACTTTTGGTTAAATTGGTGACTTTGTTCTTATTGGTGACTATATGATCTCTTAGTTTTTGTACTGGACTTCTCACCTTGTGATAGCAGTTTATTTCGGCAGATCAGCAGTGTCCAATATTATGGATACCTTGATCCTGTCATTTTGCATCAGAGCATATTTATTTTCAAAAAATTATGTACAATAAAAATGTTAACTAACATATGCATGTTCATTCAAGGGTACTTCGAGAATTATTGTCTTCACCTGAGATGGATAACATCACTGATAACAGCAAACAAGCTACCAGACATACTTATGGCTACCATTTTTCTAGTATCAGCGTATCACTTTTGAAGAAGTTGAGCACTCTTCTAGTTGGTGATAACCTAAAGAAGTTCATTGATAGTTATGGCAGTATTTTATGGTTACTTGATGTTGCGGTTGATCAGAGAGCTCTGGTGACCCTCCTGTAGTTGTATGATCCTGGTTTGAGATGTTTCACATTCCAAGATTACCAATTGGCTCCCACACTAGAGGAATACGCTATCTCCTACAATTGAAGATCAGTGACAACATACCTTTTGTCTGTACACCTAAGATAAGAGAGGAATTCATCGTCGGTGCTCTTTATTTGAGCTTGAAGGAATTCAAAGACAATTGGAAACCAAGTGATGGTACTTATGGTTTTTCCTTGGCATTCTTGGAAAGAAAAGCTCGAGAGGCGGCTGAGAAAGGAAACTGGATTTCTTTCAACACACTACTTTCTGTCATGATCCATGGCATAGTCCTTTTTCCAAATAAGAAGTAGTTTGTGGATTTAGCTGCTATTTGTGTCTTCATGACCAAGAATCCTATACTGACGCTATTCGCAGACACTTATTATGGCATTCATTTAAGGCATAAGACGAAAGGGATTGTTAACATCTATTTACCTATGTTGTATAGATCGTTCAGGATTCATCTTCCCATGAAAGGATCATTTATGGATACTAAGAACTCTCTTCCTTGGTCAAAGAGACTTGTTGCACTTACTTCCTATGACATCAAATGGTAATATGTATCAGTAAAAGGTTCGGGTATCATCACTAGCTACGGGGAAATTCTAAAGGTTCCTCTCATGGGAACGCAGTGATGCATTAACTATAATCTTGTTTTGGCTTTCTGACAACTGGGATATTCCATGAATGATCGACCCAAAGAGATAAAGTTGCAGAGACTGTGTATTTTGGGAAGGGAGAGAATCCAGAGTTGTTGTGTAGAATAGAGAAAGCTTGGAAAAAGCTTCACAAAAGATACAGGGACTCCATAGGGAAGAAATTTTCTATCTCCAGAGCTCCTTATGTCGAGTGGGTTAAAGAGAGGGTTAGGACCATTTTGTTGCCTTTTCAAAGGGTGAATCCGTTGTGTGAACAACCACCTCTTGTTTTGTCTGAATCTATGCCCACTGAAGAATATAATTAAGTTCAAGTTAAAAACATAAAACTTCGCCAAAAATACTATGAGTCGAGGATGCAGCTTTATGAAGCCATGGCAGATAAGTTGGAATTGGTTCATAAACTCAAGATGTCCAGCGAGGGGACTTGTGAAGTCAGGAAAGCCAAAAAGAGACCTGGAGTGGGAGATGCTACTATTTCTATAGAAGACTACCAAAAAGGACTTGAAGATGCTGAGAAGAAGCAACAAGAGTGTGTGAAGCTTCAAGCATCTGAAACCAACTACAAAGAGAAGATCAAAGAGCTGGAAAGGCAACCCAAGAGTGTCAGGGTGGACAAAAATAAAGACCAAGCTCAGATAACCTGAGTCGTGGAAGAAAATACAAGACTCAAAGCCCAGTCAAAGGAGGTGGAGAATGCTCTAGTTCCAATTCCACTTCCTGAGTGCCATGAATGAGAAAAGCTAATTGAGTAATGCCATTATCTCCAGGTGCATATGTATAAAAAGGATGTTGTTATTGAGAGTTTTTTAAGAGGTAGAGATCGTGAGAAGACCAAAGAACTATTCAAAGAAACGAAAGAATAGAGTGCAGATTACTTCAGACAGGGATGACCTTTGCATTACACAGAGATGAGGGATCCACTTCTCTGATTAATGTTTTCACTTGTATTGTATGATCACCACCAATCTTGTTGGATGGAATCTTTATCTTTTATGATACACTATGGATTTCTTTTGTATGAACTCGTTTGGTTTAAGGTTTATTATATTAATGAAAAGCATTTCTGTCATTGTATCTCTTCTTGATATTGCATATCTCTCTTATCATGTTTGTTTTTTATTATTGATGGTTGAAAAAGCTCTTGAATACCCTGGAGATGACAAACATAGCATGCATATCATGAATCTTCATGCATTTATAACAGTTATTCATAGTTGATAACATTCTTATTTATACTTGGTATTCTTTTCAGAATTGCAAATCTTGACTTCTCATCGCACCGTGCTCAGTGATAAGATATGGAGAAACTTCATGGGGAGTTGGTCGAGATGAAAGGTCAAATGGGGATGCTTATGGTGGATATCCAAGCTTTGGTTCATGGTCATAAACTCCTGAGAGAGGAGAACAATCAGTTGAAGACTCGGCTGGGTTTGGTTAGGGAAGTTTTAAGGACAGTGTTGAAAAAGGAAGAGGATCATATACTTGTTGTTGCAACAGGAGTTGACATTCCTCCTCGTGCTTTGGGATCCCTCTCAAGTCACGGGGTTATTCAAAGATCTTTTCCACAACCTTGGGTTCCAAAACTTTTTAGTCAACAGTTACTCCCGATTCACCAAGAGAATCAGAGGCGCTTAACTCATGAATTGAAGCAGAAAGGGCCTAAGACTCAGTTCGACTCCTTACCAATGTCGTATTCACATCTACTTTAGATTTTGTTGCAATATGAATTGATCAATCTGAGAAACATGCCACCTTCTTTGAAAGTCTACCTGCAAGTTATGACGCTAACACCCGTTGTTAATTTCATTCTTATGGTGTAGGCCATGATGTAGAAGAGTGTATGGCATTTAAGTGAAAATTCCAAGACTTGTTTAATGTATGGGCATTTGTGTTCACTCTAGATGGTTCTAACATACAACTCAATTCTTTTGGATTGTATCAAGAAAAGTGGTAACTACCTTCCATTCTCAAGGTTCCACTTCATGTCATGGGTCACATGCTCCATAACCTATACTCCTGGAGTTTCCTTTTCCGCAGCCGTTTTTTATCCCAGATCCTAGGGACAGAGCGTCAATTAGGAAAAATATTATCTCTATGCTCAGCCAGTACAACATGCTCCTCAGAAGCAAACCTATCGGTAGGGACATTGGCAACAAGGAAGGTAGAGAGATAGGAAGCCAAAAAGAGTGTTCGATAATATTCTTATGCCTTATGATAAGTTGTTCTCTCAGTTGCTCAAGTTTTCTTTTGTAGAACCCAAGCAGTTGAACCCTGACATTCCCCCTTATCCAGAGGGATTTGATCCTAATTCCCGATGTGATTACCATGCTGGGGCATATCTCCATTCAACTGAATATTGTAAGCCATTCAGAGAAAAGGTTCAAAATCTCATTAATGCAAGGGTTATCAGTTTCACACCAGATGGTCAAATTTGAATTCTCCTATTACTCAAAGATGTCAAGACTACAAGAAATCTCTAGAATCAATAATCCAGACGGAGTCAAGCCTCCTATACAACGACAATATTTTAATTCTTTGTTGAGTTTTCATTTGTATTCTTGCTTGTTTTTTTAAACATTTCTTGCATGTAGAAATTTGTTTGTTTTTTTTAATTTTAATCTTAATGCAATGAGTATGTTTGTCTAGAAGTAATCCACCCGTTTTCACTCATCCATTTGTTATCACTCATAAAAAGATTTGTTTGCATATGATACAAACTTTACCAAGTCTTTTGCTTAGCAAAAGATTGGAGGGAGGATGACGATAATTGAAAAATGAAAAAATCTCAGGTTTGTATGCTTTGGAGTAAGACCCTGTTGACGATGTACAAGCATTGTTTCAAATCCCCAAACACCGGAGATATAAGGGAGTGAAAACCTCATTAACCCCTTTGAGCCTTGAAGTAGGAGTTTCTTTTCTATTCAGAAAAAATCCATGTTTTTAAACCCAGGAGCAGGGTAGTTTTCAATTAATCTGATTGAGCGTTCAAATTTCAAAAGGAGTGTCCTATATGAGGATCACCACATCTTATCCCTTGCATTAGGAGGTTGGAAAAATCAAAGCCATAATGGTTATTCCCTTACATCAGGAGGTCTAGAATGTCGTGAAACCATAAATGGTTATCCCTCACCAACCAAAGAATGAGGCAGTCACAATCTTTACAACAAGTGGAAAACGACTTGAGGTCATACGATTTGTTCAAAAAAAATGATGAAAGAAAAAAATAAAGAAAGCTTGCTAAGTCGAAAACTTGAAAACAAGTGACTTAGGAGAAAATTAGGACATATCGCTGGACTTCAAAATCAAAATTCAAAAAGAATTTGTCCAGACAAAAGTTAGGGAAAGCGAAAAATAAAAAAATGGAAAGCCTGAAAGGCAAAAAAGTATTACGAATAAAATCCTCAACAAATAATAAAGTTGTGTGATCAGACACCAAGAAAAAAAAGACAGTGACTATCATGTCTAAAAAACCTCGTGGTTCCTCAAACATCATGAAATCCTCTTGAGATATGAGTGCTCGTACCAAGTTAGCTGAACTTAGGACTGGAGAACATCATGCAGAATGGGTGGGTACCAAATAATTTTTAGCCTTAAATCCTTTTTTCTAAAACCATGAACCGAGCTACATTACAACCCTGAAAAGTCATAACTGAAGCATGGTTAATTCAAAAGCATACTACAACGAGATAGTGTTTAACTGACTCCCAAAATGTCTGTTAAATATCTTTGTTGGTATCATATGCTTTTCTCGTCATTCTTAAAAAGAAAAAGTTTTCAAGTGTTGCACTCTAAAAGTGATTCGCTCACAAGAATTTGCAATGTCTTTTCCATATAAAACTTCAAGACTTACATAAGTGTTGCATTAGAATTATCATTCTCATAATAAGCATTCTTCTGCATGTAAAATAACTGCTTGACATCAAAGGAGTAATACTCAATGAGCATCAGTGAAAAGCTTAACCCTGTCAAATAAGAGAGGCTTGAATACTCTGTTGAATCTAAAGCAAGTTGTATCTAGAGAATTGATAATATCAAGGGGCACCCTTCCAAAGACTCAGATGAGTATGAACAGTGTGAAGGTTTACTGTTTTAGTACCTTTAAAAGGAATGAAGTTTGTATATTCTGCCAATCTATGGAAGTCACGTCGAGAAATCTCTTCAAAGTTCTGCCAATCTGGGGAAGTTATGTCAATATTCGAAGAATATCTCAAAGTGTCGAGTAATCGGGGTTTGTTACCCAAGTGTCATTGAAGCCACTTCCAATATTGATTAGTCAAGAGCAGTTTTCTGAAGTGCATAATACTAGGGCTGATTATCTTTGATGGCACAAATCTGAAGCAGTCCTCTCGAGGTGAATGTTTTCAAAGGTCAATCAATCTGAAGCAGTTACGTCGAGATTCGACAAATCTCTCCATGAATCAGTTGAAAGTTATTCAAAACTTGAATACATAGGGGAATTTTATCTTGAATCAGTATAATATCATGTTTCGACAAGGACCTTGTCAAGTGAAATTCCTTCATACTATACCTAGGGTATATTTGGTGTGATTTGTTTTGCAGGAATTATCGTTCACTCGCTCATGTGTAAGTTTCCAATTCCGGAACAACATCTTTCAAGATAACTATGGTATCTCCAGCTAGGGTCGTATCCCCAGCAGCGCTGAAATTTCTACTTCTCCCTAGTGAGTCCTCCCCAAGCAAAGGAATTGTTGCTAAAAGTGTGACTGATTTGGAAATTCTTGGATGATTCCCCAATAATACTTGAAGTTTTCTTCTCCCTAGAATCGACAAGAGGAGAATCCATGTCTAATAGTTTCTGATTGATGAGATTTCTTAGTAAAGAATCTACATCCTCAATAGATATGTGGTATTGTTGTGTTCATGAGAGAAGGTTTATTCCCCGAAGAAGATATATCTCATTCCCCAACCGAGAAATCAGGTTGAGAATTTTCTTATTCCCCGACCAGTCACTTCACTAAAATTTCTTATTCAAGAACTATCTCGTCTTCCCAGCGGAAGCTTATATTGAGAATCCTTATGAAGAAAGTCATTTCTCATCCACCAGCCTAGTCTGTTAGAGGATCGATCATTCTTACCAAGATGAAACATGTTGAAGCTTATCTCACTCCCCATAAAAGGATACTTTCTAAGATCTATTTCTCAATATCTTTTATCTCCCTAGCTAAAGTTGCCTTTTTTGAGATCTCTTATTGAGGAATGTACATTTCCCCATGTTACACGGTGGCAGAACCGACTGTTAATATACTGGTTTTTGCATTTTTTGTTCGCAAATATGCAGTAAGTAAGAGTCAGCACCGTCTTTTCTTTTATCCAAATTAAGGAAAGGGTGAAAAGAACAGAAAAAGACCTTTTTGATATGTTTTCTGAGTAAGGGGGTAGATTATGGAAAGGGAAGGTGTTAGCACCCTTTCCATCCGTGGTTTTCTACGGGCTCTTAGAGGTTTGTCATTTTTAAAATGCTTTTGTGCTTTATGTGTTTGAAGATGTTTTGAAAATTCCTTAGTGTGGCGATTTGCTTTGTGTTTAATTCTTGTATTTGTCCTCAAGAATGTTAACAAAGCAAATGTTTTGAAATTGTTTTTGAAAAGTAGTTTTCTGTGTAAATGCAACAAATAGTTTGAGCAAACTTCTAACAGCTATCTACTTTATTACTCGAAAAGGATCGCTATTTTCCTCCTATCCTTTAGAAAACTCTATCTTACTATTAATGAGTAGGTAGCCCAATCGTTGGATGTTGAGGGACATTCGAAGGGACGTTACAGTCATAAAGGCAACATACGAAGACGCTTTAGCAATTTCGTTTAAGGGAGGAGATCATTTACTGAAAGGCAACATCGTAGGGTCATCGAGGGACTATGATCTTTTTTATTTTTGTGGGTCTTTGCTAAAGCGCCCCCATTCTCGAGGGACGTGACTATTTTTTATGAAAGGCAACCGAAGCGGGGATACCCTAGAGGTGCATATGTGCATATGTGTTGAGATTCAGTTATTTTTGTCTTTTTATTAAGTTAGTTAATGTTTTAATTTACAGTCTTTCCATGCAATCCTAATTACTAACTGTAATATTGTACTGGAAATGTAAAGTACGGAAAATAAAAAGCAGAAGCATAAACCCTAGACTATTACAGTGTTTTGGGATAATTACAAAAAAAAATTGAAGAGACTGAGAGTGCGGAATTTTAAATCTAAAGCTATTACAACTGTGAGCAGTTACAATAAAATAAACACGCGCTAATTTGAAAATAACGCCTAATAATCCTAAGAATAAAAATCTTTTTTTTTCTGTTTGTTTTTATTCATTTATTTTAAGAAAATAAAGTCTGAGTCTATTTAGTTTTAATTTTTGAAAGATGTTAAAATAATTAAATTAATTAGTTTAACAAAAATAATTTTAATTAAAAAAAATAAATCTAAACCTAAGTTTTGGTGATTTTTGTTTCAATGTTAATAAGAAGACTAGAAAATAAAAGGAACAAGCAAAAACCAAAAATAAGGAAATGGAAAGAAGCTTTTTCGATCCAGAGGAGGAACGGTTTTTTGATCCTGGGCCAAACATGGCTCTTTCGATCATGCGCAAGATGTTTCACTTTCGATCCTGGGCCAGACATGGCTCTTTCGACCCTGGGGAAGAGAAAGTCCTCTTCGATCCAGGGAAGGGAGTTATTCCTTTCGCTCTGGGGGAGGAATGGTTTTTGGATCTAAACATGCAAGACAAACATTAGCAACAAACATGACCTGGGTGTCTAACCCAGGACCATCGATCCTGCATATATTGGTTTACTTGGGCCAGATTTGCAGTGTTGGAGACAAAAGAAAACCAAAGTGGACCTGGTGTCAAAACCAGGCCCTCAGTTTTGAAACCAAATCAAAAAAATCCACATGATATCCTAGGCATAATTCAAGCACGGAGCAAACACTTAGACATTATGAAATTATAAACGTGAATTTGAAAGTTTTCCAACAAAGGGGATGCTTCGATCTGGCACTTTGGGGCGTGAATTGGAGCGTTGCTGACGATTCCTTAAATTGGGGCCACCTATGAGGATTTTGATAATCTTTGGGGTGGTTTAGGGGGGCAGCGTGTGTGTAGTCTCTTCCTGTGCAGTATGTATGTGTTCTCTTCTTGTAAATATACTGGATATTTATAGGAGATGAGGAGGGAGTCTTAGCATGGAAAGAAACAACCTTAATCATATCCTTAAAATCCAACCATAGTCTTCATGACAAAAAATCAGACCAATTTAAAGATTTCCTTTTTTTAAAATATCCATGCCTTTTTTGAAATTTTGGATGAACTTGGACACCTGACCCCTTCGAATACCCTCCACCACTTCTCTTTAATTAGCCAATGAGTTACCTCCTTCGATTGGATTTATTATGCATGCTTCAAATGGGCCTTGTTACTTCCTTCGAACGGATTTCTGAATGCATATTCGAATGGACTTTTTATGCATGCTTCGAATGGGCCTCTGAATGCATCCTTCAAATAGACTTCTGAATGCATCTTCGAATGGACTTCTGAATGCATCCTTCAAATGGGCTTCTAAATGCATCCTTCGGATGGACTTCTGAATGCATCCATCGAATAGACTTCTGAATGCATGCTTCAAATGGACTTCTTTGCCAGCTTCCAAGTATCTTCTCTTTTATGACTCTGAGTCCTGATTCGAAATGCTCAGAACTTCCCTATCAGAACTTCTTAGATTAAGTCAAACTCTGCGTTGATTTCATGATCTGGGAAATTCTCATATCCAATTAGACATAATCGAACTCAGTTCTTGTACTCTTCGATTTCCTTCAATTTGAAACAATCGAAATGTCACCTTGTTGATATGCCCATCCGAGGACACTTTGTTGTCATGCCATTGAAGTATATTCTGACGTGCCAATCGAAGGACTTGGCCATGTGGCCAATCGAAAACTTTGTTCTGCTCTCTTCGATTTCCTTCTGTAGGGACCAATCGAAGTGACGTCAAAATGCCAATCAAAGACGCCTTTGTCCATAGGCCAATCAAAAGACTTTGTTAGGATGCCAATCAAAAGACACCTCATCGAAAGAAATTTTGACCAACTTCAAAAATTGTTATTTTTCTTCAAGCAAGTGTTTGTAACCACCCATGTAAGAGAAGATCTTGTAAAAATGAGACGGAAAATTTGGGGTACAACACCCCAGCTTAGTCGTTGCATTAAAAAAATCTTATTCAATTATTCCTCATTTTCCCTTGTAGAGTTTGATCCTGGAGGCTGTTAAGGTTTATATCCCTAGAAGTACGTCATTGTGGCTTCTTACCCGAGTTTTCTCATAACCCCGGCAGGCTCTTTATTATTGAAGATCATTCATAAATACCCAGTGGAGTTTCTTACACCAAGATTACCTCCTCTCCAGCAAGAGTTTTGTACATAAGTTCACTTATCTCTAGCTTGGATCCCCATATCCCTAGTGGTACTAGTTTTTGTCACCCCAAGGAGAGTGGTTGACAAATTATTCCTCAAGATTGTCAGAGGTATATTTTGATTCCCTATAGGCCCCATATTATTGGTGTCTTACCCAACAACGTCCAATCTTCATTTGGACTCCCATATCAGAGTTTACAATTTCGATATGATCTCTTCCCGCAGAGCTTGCAATTTATTTTTGCAACTTTCCTCAGAGTTTATATCTCGTACTTATCGATTACTTAGTTTTCTACCCCCCGCTGATTTTTAACTTTTCAAGGGCTTCTCTCCAGCGGTTCCTTGTATATTCTTTTCTCCAGCAGAATCATGCATCCTCGCATTGCATCCTCAAGTGTATTCTTTCCATTTCTTTTTGGAACATTACTCCATATATATATATATATATATATATATATATATATATATATATATATATATATATATATATATATATATATATATATATATATATATATATATATATCAAACATGCATTGAAATATAAGCCATTGTTGTTTCTATTTTCCCCAGTGGATTTGCTAAAAAAATTGGATTATATCCCCAGTATGTTACTTTATCTTTGGTAACCCAGATATTCATGCCACAAATCTCCCTTGATATCCTTGACAGTTGTCTGTAGCGTCTACTGTGTTGTAACTATCCTTTCTTCTCGATTATTTACCTATGTTTTCCTCTCAAAGTTAAAAGTGTGAGAAAGAAATAGTGTATAACCTTTCTTTCTTATCATTTATCCGAAGAGCCTTACTTGGTGTTTGGCAGTTCGTATGATTGCCACCCTTGAAGGATTACACCTCGACTTTAGCCTGAGGGATAATGTAGTTCTTTTTCTTGCAAACACAAATCCTTGCCTTACTTAGCATAACTCGTTCCCCTTCTTGCTTCTCGCATAAGGGATGTTTCTTGCTCTGTGCAAGTCTTTTTTATTCGCGTCCAAAGTTTATTGGTGTACCGTTCAAGTCCAGTATATTTATAATATTTCGTTCTCATTCCTAGCACGAGTTTCTACTCGTTACCTTTTTCATATGGTCCAGTTCTTCCCTGGTACTTATTTCTTGAGTCTAATAGACATGAGTCTACTATGATCGAGTGTCTACACGTTATCTTTGATTGTGATTCAGTTATTCCCTGGAGCAATTTTCTCGAGTATAGTCTCTTATAACCTTGTTGTTTAATTTCAATGGTTATTGGTGTACCTTTCGAATACCAGACTTACCCTGATATACACTTTCAGCCTAGTATTGTCTAGTTGCTCTTAGGTCGAGTTTTTACCTTTTTACCTGTACGTGTTACCCATTTTTTTCAGGTCCTCATCTTTGGACTACCTTTTACTGCTAGTCTTCATGAGTCAAGTTTGCTACTCGTTTTTAAGTCTCATATTTACACCAGTTTTATCTAGTCTTCTTGAGCCGAGTCTTTACTCATTATTTGTCTCTTTTATTCTTTGGGTTCATTCAGAATTGTCCAATGTCTACCCTTGGTTGAGACCAGCAGGTGTCCTTTTGAAATACACGGACTTTCAGTCACCTTTCTATAGGACCCAATTTTTATTGTTATCCTATTGAGTAATTTTTTAGAGTCTAGTTTTATCTAGTTCCTCTTAGGTCGAGTTTTATCTTGTTACCTTGTCTGCACACCAGTTTCTACCAGACGCATTCGTTATAGTACTCCCAGAGGCCGATTTTTATCTTGATAACCTCTACTCGATCCCACAACATTCAGCTAGCATGTTAATGGTTTAAATTTCGTGTCATCTATCATGTGTTGATTGAGACCAGTTTATTTCTAGTATACCCGTTCAGATCTAATATTTATTCGCATATTTAGAGTATATTATTATCTAGTCTTCTTGGGTTGAGTTTCATCTCATTTTTATGGTCTTTGATCTAGTTATATCTTGGCACATTCTTTTGGAGTCTAGCATCCACTAGTCCTCTTGGTGTAAGTCCAATCTCTACTTCGCTTACTTTTTGAGTCCAATATCTTTTAGCCTGTTGTTCAAATCCAATTTCTACTTGGTATATCTCTTGAGTCCATTATTATCTTATGCTCTTTGGTAAGATCTAGTCTTCATTGGTCTTCCCCTCATTCACCCAGTTTGCTTGGTGTCATCCTTACAAAAATATAGTTACCATTGTTGCTTTACTCTCTTGTTCAAGAGTGTAAATGTTCGGGTTCTTTTAGTATTCAATCCTCTTAAGAAATGATCAACATGAGAATTAGAGTTGAAAGCCTCCTCTTCAACTTTGATTAAAAGATTGTAGCAAATGGTGCACCATAGAGAGAGATATAATGATTAGGTTTTAAAGCTCTAAATTGTCAAATTGCTAGCATAAAAGGCCCATGCACGCGCGCCAGGCCTGGACTTTTATCAAACACCTTTAGGGCACATGTTCATAATTGTTTTTCTCCTTGAAGCACTCATCATTTGAATAAGTGATGAAAATCAAAGATAGAGTTTGAAGCCTCCTCTTCAACGATTCAAACTTTGTTGCATTTAGTGCATCATATAGTGAGATATCATGTTTTAGTTTCAAGGGCTCAAGTTGTTAAGTATGGTTGGCCTCGCGCGCATGGCATGCTTGGCTAGGCATGGATCAGTGTAATTCACTAATTTTCATGCCAAATTTTTAAGAACTTAAAATCTTCTATTTGATTTCATTCCTTCATCAAAGTTGTTTTGTATAAGAAGGGCTTTCTGAAAAGCTAAGGATCATTACAAATATTGGAGAGATGATGGAGATACAAGCTTAAGGTTGAAGTAACACCCTTAGGCGCAAGACTTGCAGCATGATAATTGAAATATTGATTTTGCGATCCTTGCACATTCAATCCACACGCCCTGGTCATTTGCTTGCCTCATTTCTTTCCCAACTAAGCCCAAACAAATCACAAAATTTATGCAAGCATGAGGTATTCGTGACTTACCAAAAATTTTAATTTTATTTCCACTCACTTTCACCCGTGTGCAAGAAGCCAGCTCATACATCACACGCATTTCCTATCTCTTTTCACTCTCATTTTCTCCTCAAAATGACTTCAAGTGCTCATCTCACCAACACAAAACGCAAGCTTGAACCTCAAACTTTCTCATTTTTTAGTTTTGACAATATAGCACTCAAATGGATCCTTTTGCTCAATTACACTTCTGTCCTCACTCTAAACTCTCTATTTAAACTCTCCATTCATTCATTTCAAGACACACACGTGCTCAACCTCCTCTCCAAGTCAGTTTCCATATTTCTAACTCTTGAAGAATTTTTCTTCGAATCTCTCAAGCTCCTTGCTCTAGATCTCAATTCTTGCTCATTTCCACTCATTTGAAGTTGGAGAAAGAAGATCAATTGGTTTCTTGTTCTTGAAATCACAGGTTTAGTGAATTTATTTTTCACTTTGAGGTAAGCTTCCTTGAACTTCAGTTTCTCGTTTCAGCTTGCATTGATGCATAAAATTATATTCATATGCTTGTAGCTGGCCAAACAATTGGGTTGATGTATTGCTTTTGTGCATTTTGAGTTTGATTTGGGAATTACAAGCTTTTGAATCTTGTGTGAAATTTCATGATCAGTGACTTTCGCTTCCTTTTTTCTCTTTGATCTTGCCTTGTTTGAAAAAATCATGAGCATCACGTTAATCCTTGTTATTTTGTGAACAATTTTTATGTTTGGATCATGTTATTTGGTTGAGTAATGAAAGAGAAATCTAGATATGAAACTTACTTGATAGATCTGTAATTTGTACTTGTTTTGATTTCACTCATGGAGTGATTTTCATGCTCAATTTTCTTTATGGTCCAGGCTTCATTTCTAAAAATTATTGATGCTGTCATGTTCTACGCATTTTGATCTTCAATTTTTATTCAAATTTCATCTCATTTCATTTAGAAACAAGAGAGGTATCATGCCCTTAACATTGCTTGTTAAAACTATAATAATGCATTAGGGTTTGATAAAGGTTAAGGACGATGAGGTGGCGATCTCTGATTGAACATGTTTGATTGCTTTTCGTAGCTCTTTTTGATTGCATCCGGTGTAATAGATCGGTTTTATATTTGAATTTTATTTCATTTTAATTGTTTTGACAAAATTATTTTTAATAGTTTCACCTATTAAAAAATTATACAAAAAATATTTTACACTTTAATTTAGTCTAATTTATTATTATAATTTTTATTTTATCATTTTATCATTTTTGGATTATTAATTATTTCATAGAGTTTAATTAGATGTTTTAATCACTTTATTAGCATTTTGATTTAATTTTCTAACATTCATTAATCTAAAAAAATTTCTAAAAATATTTTTTGACTTCCTTATGATGTTAGATTGATCTTGACATTTTTATCTCATTTTTTTTGTTGATTTCTATCTTACTTTTAAATTTATGAAGCTTGATTGTCATTTTTCTAAATTCACTTGCTTATGTTAGAAGTTTGATTTAATTATCTAATCTCCTCAACTTGTAAAATCCAAAACCAATTGGATTAGGGTTCTTGGGTGAGTTAAGATCATGAACACAATTTTTGTTTAATTTTAAAACTTGATCTTATATTTATCATAAATTATTTTACAAAGCATGTCTAGTTTAATCATTTTGCTAGCTAGTCTTGATGTTTGCATTTCAAAATCATACGTCTTCGTCAATCCAAGAACCACAAGATTTTCTTCTGACTTTTAGAAGGCCTTAGGAAGTTATATTTAATTTTTTTTGAATTTAAAAGTCTTCTTTATATTTTTAACGTAATTTTTTATTATATGTGTCCATTATGACTTGCTTGAACTTCATGCTTTTAATTTGCTATTTTGTGAAAAAATTTGGGACTGAGTTTTATGCTCGTGGTAATCCCTGTATACTCTTAGTGTCTCATTATCTTGGAACAATCTAATTGATCCCTTTTAGCTATTTGATGATCATGTTGTATTGAACCCTTAAATTGTGCAAGTTTTGCATCCTAGTTTGTGACTTTTGGTAAATCCTTTGAGCCAATCCTTACCCTGATTGTGATTCATTAAGATTTTAGAGACATGATAAACTCAATAATAGACTTATAAAGGCTTTAGAGGAATTTGATCTCCTTTTATCATTTTCTCATTCCATTTTCAGATTGATCATTTCCTATGTTTCTTTGTTGATTATGTGAGATATAATAAATGTACTTGTGCAATACATAAGGAATCAAGCCTTATTATTTGTACCTTATTCTCACAACTTGTTTGAATCTTAATTTCAAATCATTTGAACCATTTAAGCATCCTAACTTGTATTTGTCTATGTGTTTAAATTCACCAAATGAGATCAACGTTAGAAGTTTGCTTTGATGCATTTTGTGATACGGTAGGAGAATTGACTTGAAGGTTTTGTCTTTGATCGCAAATGTTGAGGTTAGCAAGAGTCGCCACCGACTTTTCTTTTATCCAAAAGGAAAGGTGAAAAATCACAGGAAAGATCTTTGAGATTATTTCTTGAGTTCGGGGGGTAGATTATGAAAAGGGAAGGTATTAGCACCCTTTTCATCCATGGTTATTCATGGGATATTAGTTAATTGCTAGATCACTTGCTTTTGTTTGAAATTGTACTTTGTGTGGTTTTTGAAAGTATTTTGTAAAGAGGCCAGTGTTTAGGCAATCTTTGTAATGATTCTCATTCGTAAGAATGTATAAAAAGATGTTGATCTTTTGAAAATGTTTTCAAGTTTGTAAGATGTTTTGAAAGTGTAGGTGTTTGTTTTTAAAATAGCAAGGATGTTTTGTTTTGAAATGGATCAAGTAACTAGGAACATTCTACCTACTCAAATTTATTTCTTGTTCATTTTCTTTCCTTTGACATTGTTATTTTACCATTGATTTGGTAAGTAACCCTATCTTTGGATGTAAACGGGACAGGCGTGGGTCCTCGTATAACCATGATTAGCAATGTTGTAAGGTATCTTAGCATTCTTTTTTAGGGACTAAGATCATTTGAAGGGCAATTTAGATATCGTCATCGAGGGACTATGATCTTGTATTTGCTTGTTTTTGCTAAGATACCTCACATTCGTAATATGGCCATTTTGTATAAGGCAACCAAGTGGGATAACCCTAGGGGTGCTTGTGTGCAAGTGTATTGTTTTCATGCTTGTTTTTATCTTGAATTAGGGTTTTCTAATTGATTGGTTTTAGTCTTTCCATACAAAACCCTAATTACTAGCATTTTGTATATAACGCGATAAATTGCGAAATTTAAAATTACTACGCTATTACATCATTTAGGGGTGGGGGTATATAAATTTACAAATGGGGAATATTGCAAGAAATTAAACCTAAATAACATTACAACCATATTGAAATTGAATAAATGTACAAAAATAAAGATAAAAATGCAAGAATATGAATGTAAAGAAATATGATTTTTGTTTGTTTTTTTAATGAAAGGGTTTTGACCTAATTAAAATAAAAATAATTAAAAAATAAGAAAATTAATATTTAAGCTAATAAAATAAATTAATTTAAGGAAAAGTGTTTTTCATGAAAAGGTTTTAAATAATAGAAATAATAGGAAATTTAATTAAAATAAACCTAAGTTCTAAATTAATTTTAATTTACAAGAAAATAATATAATATAATGATTAAACCTAATTCTCTAAATATTAATCAAGAAAGAGAAATTAATTGATTAAGAAAATTGTTTTTGTTCTTTCAAGTTTTTTTATAAAAATATATAAGTGTGAAAATAATAAATAAAATATTTTTGGATTTTTAATAATAATAATAATAATATAAAAATAATAATAAAGAAAATAAAATAAAATATAAAATATAAAAGAAAATAAATCAAATTAAAATATAAAAAAAAAAGTTTGGGTCAGTATGCAAAAGTAGGCAGGGGGTGAAAATGGAGCAAATTTGTTAGGCCCAGCCAAGGAGGCCCAAGCGCTGGTTATTGCTGGCAAAAAGAAAGAAAATGTTGAAAGAAATGAGAAAAGGTAGCGCTGGGTGTTGAACCCATGACCTCCCACACATACACGCGCTACCTTTACCATTGGGGTGGATGTACATCTGTTAACATTTGTGAAATAACAAACATATAACACAAATCAAGTCCTGAATGTAACTTCATCTTCAACCTCCAGCCATGGTTCCTAAAACTTTCTCATTTCTCAACAAAAATGAAATATGAAAATATGAAAATTGCTCCATTTTTCATACGAATTCAACCATATAAAAATCATAAGCTATAAATCAAACATGAATGAGAATTTTTAAAAGTACCAAATTCTGACTTAAATATTTCAGAATGTTCAAACTCAAAGTTCTCCTAGCTCAATCAAAATAAATAAAATCTATGGACATGTATAGTTTCAGGGCAATGATGTCTACATTTTATCTTTACAAATGCAAGTCTAATAATGCCTAAATATGAAGATAGAAGTTCAAGAAAAATACCTCAAAACTGGAAATCGTGAAATGGATTTGAGCTTGTTTCAGGCAGTGGTGATGATCAGGCTAGGTTCCTCAAGTCCCTAGGAAGCTAATGCAATGGTTTACTTGAGTTGAGAGTGGCTGAAATGGCTTAGAGAAGTAAAGTTGCAGACTCTGTTTTTTGGTTATGGAGGTTATGATAAATGGTGTTACAGTTCTGGAATAAGGATGGGGATGAGTTGTATTTGATGTAAGGAAGATTTAGAAACTAAAAGGCCAAGAAACGCACGAGGGAAATGAGAGTTTGATGTTCAAGGTCAGAAACTGTGCAACAATGGAGTTTTTGTGCAATTTCTGATTTGAGAGAGTTTTGGTGTATTTCAGGGTGCTCAAGCTCATGTGCTAGCTCACAAGTAGTGACTCTATTTATAAGCAACAAGTTTGGAATGCTCTAGTTGATCAGAATTCAAATTTGCATCTTTAAGTTAAAAATGTGATTTTTTGACAAAAACAAGTTTTTATGCCTTGTGTACTTGCTAAGATAGAGTTTTTATGCTTTAAACAAGCTTGCTTCTAACTTTGTGGATGGAGTGTAATCAGAGGGAACAAGTTAGAGGCTCAATGTGAACTTTATGCAAAAATCTTGCTTTACAAGAATAGAAATGTTACTTAATGGAAATGCAACTTGGATAATAGCTCAAATGCTTGGATCAAAGCTCTAACAGCTGTGTAAAAATTTAATTATGAAGTTACAAATAAGTTTGAGGCCTGCAAAGCAAAGAATATGCAGCCTAGCATGGATTTGGTTCATGTGTTCATCAAAAATGACTTGTAATTCAAGTGACAAAACCCTAACTTCATCTCTTTGATTCTCCCTCCTCAAGAATGATCTCAAGGAGTTCTTGGACATTTTGGAAAGCTTGCAATGTTCTATACAACCCATCTTTGAATTTATTTTTAATATTCCCCTTGGAACTATATGAAAAAGTGCCATGAAGTTAGGTCAAAATCCTGACCAAATTAGGGCAAAATTTCACTAAGTGTTTAGTTTCATGACCCTATGTTCATAAAATTATACTTGAGATCCAAACACTTTTGGAGGAATTTGTGTAAATAAAAGTTGTAGATTTCATGGAGATCTACAACTTTCATGTTGTAATTTTCTCTTGAATCATCTTGCATCATGGTGAAAATTTGGCTCAAAGTTATGGAAAAATATGAAATTTCCAACACTAAGAAAAATTTCTAAGTTTAGAAATTTTGACTTTTCAAAATGAAATCTTGACTTTTTGATTTCTTGATGAATAAGTTTCATATTTTGACATATTTTGATGAATTGTGATCTTTGGCACTTGAATTTGACTAAAAAGTCAAAGTTTGACTTTTCAGTATACAGTTGACTTTTGATCAGTTGATTGAAAAATTCATCTGTCAATCATTTGAACTTGGGATGTTTTGAACCCTGTCATTAGATCAAAATGATGCAATTTAAATCTTGAGATTATTCTTCAAACCAAATGATCATTTTCTAGGTCAAAAATCAGAAATTGCCCTTTTCCAATCAAAACCCTAATTTTGCCCATTTTGCCCATTTGATGATTTGATCAAATTTCTTGAGGAATTATGGTCCAAACTTGATCAAATGATACATATGAGTTTAAAATGTTGGTATGGATCAAAAATTATGAAGTTTGACTGTAAATTGGCCATGGTTGACTTTTTCCCCAATACAGTTGATTTTTAGGTCAACTGCTCAATTGACTAAGCAAAAGTGTGATCCAAAGCTTGAAACTTGACATGAGTGATCTTGGGGGTCCATAATGATCCATGAAAGTCACGTAGGACATTGGAAGTTCAAAAATCCTTGTGCAAACTCAAACCCTAATTTTGGTCATCAGTGTTTGAGGAGGTGTCTTAAGCTGATCAAACTCTAGTGCAGTCTTGAGCCCAAGGAGATCTTGTGAGTAAATTATTGAAAAATGAGAGGGAAAATGTTGGGGTACAACAGCTTCCCCTGTTCAATCTTCTTAATCCTGAAGAGTTAGATTGGCATGTTTTGCCATTCGTGACTCAAAGGTGGAAGATGATTGGACACTAGAGTGCCCAGAAACTTGCACTCAGCGATGTGATGGTAGAGGGAATGGGCTTAAAGATGCAATTTGGAGAGGTGATAGAAAGTTTTTGGAGATGGGATTGTAGATGCCATCCAAAAGTGATTGTTGAATCTGAAAGAGAACCTGGATGAGTATCAGAATGGCTTGCGTATCTGAATTGTATTTGGAAGCTGATTTTGAATGAGTATCAGAATGACATCTGTGTCTGGAGCGTATCTGAACTGTATCTGAAAGTTAAATGAGTTTCAGGATGGCATCTGTGTCTGGAGCGTATCTGAACTGTATCTGAAGATCGAATCTGAATGAGTATCAGGATGGCATCCGCGTCTGGAGCGTATCTGAATTGTATCTGAAGATCGAATATGAATGAGTATCAGGATGGAATCTGTGTTTGGAGCGTATCTGAAATGTATCTGAGAGTTGAATCTGAATGAATATCAGAATGGCATCTGTGTCTGGAGCGTATTTGTACCGTATCTGGAAGTTTAGAATTGAATGAGTATTAGAATGGCATCCGTTATCTGGAGTGTATCTGAACTGTATCTGGAAGTTGAGAACTGAATGAGTATCAGAATGGAATCCGTGTCTGGTGCGTATCTGAACTATATCTGGAAGTTGAGAACTGAATGAGTATCAGAATGGCATCCGTGTCTAGAGCGTATCTGAATTGTATCTGAGAAGTGAATCTGAATGAGTATCAGAATGGCATCCGTGTCTGGAGCATATCTGAACTGCATCTGAAGACTTCGAACATTGTTAATGGTAGCTGTTTGATTAATCTTATCCTAAAAAAGATAAAATGTTAGCTAATATGCAATGTTATGTTGTATGAAATGCATAGTATAATGCATTCGCATTATTAATGTTTATGATATATGGATGCGATGTATGTGTATGTGAGATAGTTTGTTGCACTACTGTTGGATTGGGGAAAATAAATCCCTGACTGTTACTGAGCAAAAAAATCAAAATTTTGATACAAAGAAAGATAATTATGTGCAATAATCCCATGGGTTTCCGATTCTGCTATAGCCTTCATATCTCTGAGCATCTTGTCTATTTGTTGCCTTGTCCGAAGTTGATTGAATTGATCAGAACCTCTGAGTTTGCGGGTTGTCTGTAAGGTGATCCAACGGGACATAGTCATACGCTTTAATTCCCTAACTTTTGCCTGGACCTCCCTTTCGGGTTTTCAGTCCATCGGGAAACCCTTTTTTGCCCAAGTCGCCCTTTCGGGTTTTCAACTTGCCGGGTATACAAACTTTTTTGTTTTATCCCTAATTTTTTCCCGAACCTTTTTGGTTCACCGGGATGACCTTGGTTTTCCTAGGCGTGTCAACCTAGAGGTCTCTTATGCGTAGTATCTTTTGACTATGTTTGTGTTTGCAGGGTGGGGTAGGTCATTACCATCCATGGTGGTCAAGATCATTGCTCCACCATAGAAAATGTTTTTGATTACAAATGGTCCTTCGTATGTAGGAGTTCATTTTCCTCTGGGATCACTTTGCAACAGTATGATGCGCTTGATCACCAGATCTCCAACTTGATATACTTGTTGTCTGACATTTTTATTAAAATCCTTGATCATCCGTTTTTGATACATTTGACCATGACAAACAGCAGTAAGCCTTTTCTCATCAATCAAATTTAGTTGATCAAGTCGAGTCTGGATCCAATCGTCTTCATTCAGTCTTGCATCCTTCATAATTCTCATAGAGGGGACCTGGATATCAATAGGCAAGACAACTTCCATGCTGTAAACCAGAGAATAAGGTGTTGCCCCAGTTGATGTGCGAGTTGTGGTACGATACCCGTGGAGAGCGAATGGTAGCATCTCATGCCAGTCTTTGTATGTGAATTTCATTTTCTGTATGATCTTTTTAATGTTCTTATTCGCAGCTTCGACAGCACCATTCATCTTTTGCCGATAAGGGGAAGAATTGTGATGTTGAATCTTGAATTGCTTGCACAAGGCGGTGATCATAGTATTGTTCAAGTTTGTATCATTGTCTTAAATGATCCTCTCCGGGATACTGTAATGACAAATGAGATTTTGCTTGATGAACCGGGCAACAACATTCTTGGTAACGGAAGCGAAAGAAGCTGCCTCCACCCACTTTGTAAAATAGTCAATGGCCACTAAGATGAAGCGGTGTCCATTGGAGGATGTTGGCTTGATTTCCCCAATCATATTAATTCCCCATATAGAAAAAGGCCAAGGAGTCGTCAAGAAATTAAGAGGAACCAGAGGTACGTGCATTTTGTCAGCATAAATCTGGCACTTGTGATAGGTTCGAGTGTTGATAGAAATCTGCTTCCATGGTAGACCAATAATAGTCTGCCCGTAGGATTTTCTTTGCCATCGTATGCCCACTGGAATGGGTGCCAAAAGTGCCTTCATGCAACTCAGCCATGATCCTTTCAGCTTCAACCTTGTCTACGCACTGAAGTAACACAAAGTCATGGTTGCGTTTGTAAATAATGCCATTACTGAGGAAGAATTTAGCAGAGAATCTCCTTAAGAACTTCTTATCATTGACTGAAGCTCCTTCTGGATATTCTTGAGTCTCGAGATACCTCTTGACTTCGTGAAACAAAGGATGGTCCACTACTTCTTCGATATTAATCTCGTGACAGTGTGCTGGTTCATCCCTTCGTTCAATAGTGATCTGGGGAGCCTCGTTATCCCATTTAGGTTTAAACATAGATGACATTGTGGCTAGTGCATCTGCTAGCTGATTTTCTTCTCGCGGGAAGTGCTCGAAGGTAATCTCCTCAAAATATGGGAGCAATGTCAAAACACATTCTTTGTAAGGGATAAGGTTAGGGTGTTTGGTGTATCATGAAGAAGTGAAAAACACAAGAAGGGGGGGTTGAATTGTTAAAACTTGAAAATCAATGCAATCAACACGATATTTTTATCCTGGTTCGTTTGATCTCAAACTACTCCAGTCCACCCATCAAGGTGATTTCGCCTCTCTCCAACGAGGTCTTAATCCACTATATTCAACTGAATATTACAATTTGCTTTAACAACTGCTAAAGCCTTCTTGATGCAAACCACAAACCGGTTTCTCAAGGAATTACTTTCTTACAAAGAATTGAAATCTAGGTGTGTGAATGTTTTCTACAAAACTGTTTATCACAACTGTGATACTACACAAATTAAGCTTATGGAAACTAGATTGCTAAAATAATTGAGTAAGGAATTTTGGAGCTTTTAGAAAACTGAGAGTGAGGAAGATGATGAATAGCTTTTAGGCGTGTAGATTGGTGTAGAGCATTAGCCAATTCAATCTTCATTGACTTGTTTATATAGCATTGGAATTAGTGAACGTTGGAGCAATAATTCTGATTCAATGCCAATAACAATCTTTCCTTATTAAGCAAATCTTGTCTGGAATGATGTCGTTGGTAATAACTCATCTTGAATGCACAGTACCGTTGCCACTTAAGCGTGTTCTGGCTTTGGCTCATTCTGACGCTGCTTAAGTGCTGATGAACTGTTGTTGTCTTTATCAGAGTTCAGACTGTTGAGCGCAGATATGTTCATCAAGCTTCAGCATAAGCTTGAGTTATTCTTCTGATTCTGGTATCTGATATAGCATCTTCAGATGCTGATGTTGATATCTAATTTTCTGATGCTGATTATGATGTACTCTTGCTGATACCCATCAGAGTTTCTGTAAAACAGAAAGTAATTTTTAGGTAGCAAATAGTTCTTACATGAATCACATAATTAATATATCTTTTCATTTTGTTATCATCAAAACTTAAACTTAGGGTAGTAGATTCAAACTTTGTTCTAACAATCTCCCCTTTTTTGATGATGACAAAAACTAGATATTTTTAATTAAAAATTAGCGTGAAAAGTATCAGAGATAACTAAATGATAAGTTGCATCAGAATTAAATAAGAAGTTATCAAAGATAAGGGATAAAGAGATATCAGAGTTGGGATCGGAGATACTCCCCCTAAATTTATTACTTCCCTTTTTAATTCCGAGAGTCTTCAGGATCAGATCTTTATTGATTTTTTGAACATCGTAATATTAGAGCTTCAGATCAGAATATCAGAGCTTTGACTATCAGAACTTCAGATCAGAATATTAGAGCTTCAGAGCTTCAGTGTATCAGAGGTGATTACCTTCTTGTACCTGTAGACTTATGCAAAAACAGAAAACATATTCAAGTATATCAGAGTTAGAATGTTTGAGACTTTTTGTCTCAGTAATCCGTTATTGAAAAATATCATTCTTGTTCTCCCCCTTTTTGTCAGCAATCAAAAAGTGTAAGTGATGTGCTAAAACGATCAGAGCAGAAAAACTTGTTATATTAAAAATCAGAGCCAGAAAAACAGTACAGATGATATGCAAAGAAAACATTGAAATTATCATGAATGAAAAACTAAGGTTGGGGTGGGAAGCGTGTGAACAGAGTCTCCAGCATTGCCTTAATATGATCAGCAGTTTCAGTCTGCTTGTGCACCATGCAGACTACTGTGTCTATCTTGTTTTCTTGCACATCCATCATTTCCTTCATCTTCTGATCATTTTCATCCATTCTTTGCTGCAGACGAATATCATTCAGCTTTAGCTCTTCCAGAGTTTGCCTGTCCAAGGCAGCTTGAGAAACATCAGAAGCAGGAAGCTTCTGAGAGCTTTCTGTAACATCTTCAGCTTGTCTAACCTCTTCAGCTTGAGTAGTCTGATCTTCTGCTGGCTACTCTTTTGAAGCTGGACTCTTCTCAGACCATGGCTCACTATCCAGAAGGAGCACGTCTTCATGTGGCAGCTGACTTTCAACTTCCTTCAGCAGCTTGCTGAAGTTCTGTTGTGTCTGCTCATAATTGATGTCTTGCAATTTGAGGGCTTCAGCACGTACCCATATTCTGAAACGTGTCCAGAGCTGGTCTGAGGCAGCAGGATCAATCATTCTAGGACAGACTTGCTTTAGAGAAGCAATCCATTGCTGCAAACCTGTTTCAAAATTCACAATGCCAGAGCCAACATCTGGCTGTTTTGGTTTGGGAATGGCTATTTTGTGTTTGAGATCAGCAAGACGGTCAAGGATTGTTAAATCGATGAAGGTCCTGCTGTGGTCTTCTATAGTTTGTTTGGGAGATGGAGTGGGAGAATCAGAAATAATAATTGGACTATTTGGAGTTTTTGGAGTATTTGGAGGGGTAGTTTCTGGCGAGGATGGCAGCTGGGCCATGGTTACAGTTGTTCCACATGGAAGCTGGATTGCCAAGGGTTGTGGCTCAGAGGATTGAGGAGAATGAGGTTCAGGTGATGGAGTTTCAGAATGATGAAACTCAGGTTGAGGAGGTGATGGTGGAGGTGATGGTTGAGGTGATGGTGGATGAATTTCTAGTTGAGGAGAGGGAGGAGGAATTGCTGGTTGTGGAGTAGGAGATGGAATTTCTGGTTGTATTTCTGGTTGTTGTAGAATTTTTGGTTCTTCTGGTATGGGTGAGAGAGGATGTTCTGGTTGAGGAGAGTGAGCAATTTCTGGTTCAGTGTTTGGATTTATTGAGAGGTGATCAGAAACACGTTGATCAATGTCAGACAGAACTTTGTCAAGTTCTGATGTTGTTGATATTGTGGGTTTTGGATTTTTGGATTTGGTGCGGGGTCTCCTGAGAGTCAGTGACTCAGAAGGGTCATCTTCTGGTTCGGTTTCATCAATAGTTGGTATGGGGATTGGAAGTTCATGTGAAGCTGGGGTTGGAATTGATGTAGGAATAGCAGAAGAATTTAAAACAGAAGCAGCAGATAAATTACTTCTTTTCTTAGGGGTCTGCTGGGATGGTCCTTCTGAAGTGGCCTTCCTTTTCTTTGTCTTCTTCATAGTAACTTCTGGTTGTTGTTGGTGCAGATCTTTGATATTCAGCTTGGGATCTGTACCATCAGCCTTGCAAGCGTCCAAGTATCTGAGAACCACCACTGGTTTAGATTCCATCTCAGAAAATAATGGAAAGTCGTCCAGAGGGACTCTTCTTCTGGTGATGTCAGCAAGAGGAGTAACGCTGGGCTCCTTTCTGATATTCTCTATCAGTTTCATTTTCTTCAGATTCTTGGCGTTCAGAGGCTTGCCAACAGTTGGTTCAATAGAACTTAATTCTTGAGCTTCTGTGAGGTGCTCTATCAGCCTATTCTCAGTCAGAATATCTGATATTAACCTGCCAAAGGGTATCCAATCCCTTTTTGTTCTTTCTTCTTCCCTGGTCTCCTTGACGCTGGTCCTGAGGTGATTAAACAGAAGATGTGCCAAGTTGATTTTTACCTTCTGATTAATAAAATAGATCAGAAACTGCTGATCTATATTTATATAATCAGGGGAGCTTGTTGGCTTCCTGTGATTAAAGCACCCCAGAATAATCTTCGCCCATACTCTGTCGTGATCCTTTAAGTCTCTGATCTTGCTGCTGGGAACCCCATGGGTGAAAATCTGCCTTGCAATGACAGCAACGTCAGAGCATCTTTCAGCCATATCGATACAGCGGATACCACCGCCATTGTATCCAATCAATCTTGCTATGTGATCCTCAGTGATCACAATCTTCTTTCCCATTATGTAGGAGGTGACTTGATGCGTTGATGAGTACGCATGAATCCAGAACTCCTTGACCAAGACTGGGAACGTTGGTCCAACCAACCTATCAAAATATCTCTCTCATTCCTGTGCCCTAACTTCTTCTGTCAAGTCAAATCCATTTTCTTTCAGACTGGAGAAGTCAACAATCAGTTCAGACAGCACTTCCAAATTTTTCACTAGTGTAAGAAGTGTTCTGAAAGGAACTTGGTATTGTTCAGAGGAAGCTTCCTTCTGAGAACCTGCAGAGACATTGCTGAAGGTTGCCATGTTCACACTTAGGGTTTTTCTGAGAAAACTGAGAAATGGGTTTCTTTTGAGAGAGATGAAAAACACAAGAAAAATGCAGAAAAATATTTGTGAGATTGAAAGAAACGGTAAAGGATTAATGTGAGATGTTAATGTGCTTAAATAGATTTCAAAATAATTTTGAAAGTGTAAACGGTTTCAAGAAAGAGAAATAATTCATGATTACGGTTTAAAAACATGATTACTTTCATTTAATCCTTGCTGATTTTGGGGGATTTGAGAAAGATACTTGAAACGGTTACCAGACATGTGTCTCAATGCACCCAATCAGCGTTTTGCCTTCTCAGAAGCGTGCACGCGTTCTGCTTCAGAGATTTGCTGATGATTGGATGACACTTGTTTGATTTAGTGAGCAGCACGTCTATCCTTTAGCTGAAACGCTCAGATCTTTAAGAATGGCATCTTATACAATCTGCATGTTCTATCTTTCTGAAAAGAGATTGATCAGAAGTTCACAGTAAAACAAATACATTCTGAAGGATAATATATAGAATTAAAGCATTTTCACTCTGGGCAGATTTTCATGCTGAGATGTTTCAGAATGAAATTGAACCTATCTTCAGAAAGGGGTTTAGTGAAGATATCAGCCCATTGATGGTCTGTATCAATAAATTTTAAGTTCAAAATTCCTTTCTGAATGTAGTCCCTAATGAAGTGATGTTTTATTTCTATATGCTTAGCCCTAGAATGTAAAATGGGATTCTTACTTAAGAAAATAGCAGAAGTATTGTCACAGAGTATAGGGATGTTACTCTCAAAAATCTGGAAGTCTTCAAGCTGACTTTTCATCCAGAGCATTTGTGTGCTACATCCTGCTGCTGCTATGTACTCAGCTTCTGCTGTTGATAGCGCAATTGTGGATTGCCTTTTGCTGGACCAAGAGATTAGATTTTCTCCCAGAAACGGGCAGCTTCCAAAAGTACTTTTATGCTCTACTCTATCTCCAGCAAAGTCAGCATCGCAGTAGCCTACTAAGCTGTAATCACTAGATTTTCTATAAAATAAACCCAGATTAGTAGTACCTTTCAGATACTTGAAAATTCGCTTAACAGCTGTTAAGTGAGATTCTCTAGGATCTGATTGGAATCTAGCACAAATACATACGCTGAATAAGATATCAGGCCTTAAAGTTGTCAGATAAAGGAGAGAACCAATCATACCTCTGTAGACCTTCTGTTCTACCTTTTTGCTTACCTCTTCTCTTTCCAGAATGCACGTGGGATGCATTGGAATTTTTGATGGCTTACATTCTGAGAGGTCAAATTTCTTCAGAAGATCTCTAACATATTTGCTCTGATGAATGTAAGTTCCCTCTGGAGTTTGATTGATCTGAATTCATAGAAAGAATTTCAGTTCCCCCATGAGGCTCATCTCAAATTCTGCCTGCATACACTTAGCAAATTTTCTTCCAAGAGAAGGATTAGTAGATCCAAAAATAATATCATCAACATAAATTTGACAGACTAAGATGTCATTCTTAACTGACTTACAGAATAAGGTAGTGTCCACCTTCCCTCTGGTGAATTCATTTTCTAACAGAAAGTTACTTAGTCTTTCATACCAAGCTCTGGAAGCTTGTTTCAGACCATATAGTGACTTCTTTAGTTTGAAAACATGTTCTGGTTGTTTTGTATTTTCAAAACCAGGAGGTTGGTGCACATAAACCTCTTCTTCTATATAACCATTTAAGAATGCACTCTTGACATCCATCTGATACAGAGTGATGCCTCTATTAACAGCAAATGAAATTAAAAGTCTGATAGATTCTAACCTGGCGACTGGAGCAAAGGTTTCTGTATAGTCTATTCCCTCTTGCTGACTATAACCTTGTGCTACCAGTCGTGCTTTGTTTCTGATGACTTCACCTTGTTCATTTAGCTTGTTTCTGAACACCCATCTTGTTCCAATGGCGTTGAATCCTTTTGGTCTGGGAAAAAGATCCCATACGTCATTTCTGGTGAATTGATTCAGCTCTTCTTGCATTGCTAGAATCCAGTCGTTGTCCAGAAGTGCTTCATCAATAGAAGAAGGTTCAATCAGAGACACAAGTCCCATGAGGGTTTCTTCAGAGTTTCTGAAGCTTGATCTTGTTCTGATTGGATCTTCCTTTCTTCCTAAGATAGTTTCTTCTGGGTGATGCAAGCTGCTTCTGGGTGGTCTCTTCTGAGGTTGATCAGCAGTTGTTGTAGGATTGCTAGCAGTGCTCCTTTCAGATGTTGAAGGAGTGTCTGTGTTGAGAGCTTCTGATGACTTGTCTTCAGAACCTGTAAATTCAATTTCCATACCTGCAAAAACTTCATTCAGCTTTGACTTTTCAGAGTCAAGCTTATCATCAAAACGAACACTGATTGATTCTTCCACAATCTGTGTTTCTGTATTGTACACTTTGTACCCTCTAGAGCGTTCAGAGTATCCTAACATAATACACTTCTCTGCTTTAGAGTCAAACTTGTTCAAATAATTCTTTGTATTTAACATAAAACAAGTACATCCAAATGGATGAAAATATGAAATGTTGGGCTTTCTGTTCTTCCACAATTCATATGGAGTCTTTTCCAGAATAGGTCTTATTGAGATTCTATTCTGAATATAGCACGTTGTGTTTATTGCCTCTGCCCAGAAGATCTTAGCAATGTTTGTCTCATTGATCATGGTTCTGGCCATTTCTTGCAATGTTCTGTTCTTTCGTTCTACAACTCCATTTTGTTGGGGAGTTCTAGGACAAGAGAAATCATGCAGAATGCCTCTGTCATTAAAGAATGACTCAAAATCTTTGTTTTCAAACTCTCCACCATGATCACTTCTGACTTTAATGATTCTAAGATCCTTTTCATTCTGAACTTGGTTATAGAAGGTAACAAACACAGAGTGTGACTCGTCCTTGTGTCTTAAGAACTTTACCCATGTCCATCTGCTATAGTCATCTACGATTACTAACCCATTCTTCTTGCCACTGACTGAAGCAGTTTTAACTGGTCCAAATAAGTCAATGTGCAGAAGTTCTAATGGCTTAGAGGTAGAAACAACATTTTTAGATTTGAAAGAAGGTTTTGCAAACTTGCCTTTCTGACGTGCTTCACATAGAGCATCTAAATTGAACTTCAAATTAGGAAGTCCTCTGACCAGATTGAGTTTGTTAATCTGAGATATTCTTCTCATACTAACATGCCCCAATCTTCTGTGCCAGATTCATTGCTCGTTGTTAACATACAGAAGACACTTTACATTCTGACTTTTCAGTTCAGAAAGTTTTATTTTATAGATGTTGTTTTTCCTCTTTCCATTAAACAGGATAGTCCCATCTTTCTGACTAACAGCTTTACATGATTTTTGATTAAAGATTATATCATAACCGTTATCACTTAATTGACTTATGGATAACAGATTATGAATTAATCCATCTACTAGCAGAACATTATTAATAGAGGGAATATTTCCATTACCTACAGTTCCAGAGCCAATGATCTTTCCCCTCTGATTGCCTCCAAAGCCAACGTGGCCTCCAGGATTAAGTTCCAGGCTTTGGAACATATGCCTTCTTCCCGTCATGTGTCGCGAGCAGCCAGAGTCCAGGTACCATGACTGGTGTTTCTGATTTGCTGCTAAAGATATCTCTTCAGTATCTGATTCTGAGTCTGATTCATAAGCTTCACTATCTTCTGAAATGTTGGCCATGAGAGTTATGTTTGCTCTCTCATCATCTGATTCTGAGTCAGCTTCAGACGAGTCAGAGTCATCCCATGTAGCCATGAGACTTTTCTTCTTTTCTCTTCCAAACTTCTTTTTGGGCTTTTCCCTCTGAAGCTTTGGGCAGTCACTCTTGTAGTGTCCTTGCTCATTGCACTCATAGCAGATGATGTCCTTGGTGTTTCGCTTTCTGCTTCCTGAGGAACCTTCAGATCTTCTGTATCCAGAGGAAGAATCTGTCCTTCTGTATCTGGAAGAAGACTCGTTCTGATCAGATCTTCTGAGATTCCTGAACTTCCTTTGCCTCTGCTTCCACAGTTGATTCACTCTTCTGGAGAGGAGAGAAAGTTCGTCTTCTTCTGATGAGGATCCATCAGATGTTTCTTCAACTGCCTGCAAAACTTTAGACTCATATTTTTTGTTAGATTTTAATGCTAAAGGCTTACCTTGCTTCTGAGGTTCATCAGCTTCTAGCTCTATCTCATGACTTCTGAGGGAGCTGATAAGTTCCTCCAGAGAAATTTTGTTGAGATCTTTTGCTAGCTTCAGAGCTGTAACCATTGGCCTCCACTGCTTTGGTAAGCTTCTAATGATCTTCTTGACGTGATCAGCAGTAGAGTATCCTTTGTCCAGAACCTTGAGACCAGCCACCAGAATTTGGAATCTAGAGAACATTGTTTCAATGGATTCACTTTCTTCCATTTTGAATGCCTCATACTTCTGAATGAGCGCAAGAGCTTTAGTTTCTTTGACCTGAACGTTGCCCTCATGCGTCATTCTGAGTGAGTCAAACATGTTCTTAGTTGTGTCTCTGTTAGAGATCTTTTCATATTCAGCATATGAGATGGCGCTGAGAAGGATGGTGCTGGCCTTGTGGTGATTTTTGAAGTCACGCTTTTGTTGGTCAGACATTGCTTTCCTATCAATCTTATGACCGCTTGCATTCATAGGGTGCGTGTATCCATCTGTCACCATGTCCCACAGATCAGCATCATGTGCCAGAAAGAAGCTTTCAATTCTGTCTTTCCAGTAATCAAAATTTTCTCCATCAAAGACTGGAGGTTTGCCGCTGAATCTGTCTCTGTCCTCATGGTTGTCATTGCTGGTGTGTTGATAAATTCCTGCCATTATGTTTTTCTGACGCTGGATCTTGTACTGACACGGTTAAGTGTTTTAGCTCAGAACCAGGCGCTCTGATGCCAATTGAATAAGTGAAAAACACAAGAAGGGGGGGTTGAATTGTTAAAACTTGAAAATCAATGCAATCAACACGATATTTTTATCCTGGTTCGTTTGATCTCAAACTACTCCAGTCCACCCGTCAAGGTGATTTCGCCTCTCTCCAACGAGGTCTTAATCCACTATATTCAACTGAATATTACAATCTGCTTTAACAACTGCTAAAGCCTTCTTGATGCAAACCACAAACCGGTTTCTCAAGGAAGTACTTTCTTACAAAGAATTGAAATCTAGGTGTGTGAATGTTTTCTACAAAACTGTTTATCACAACTGTGATACTACACAAATTAAGCTTATGGAAACTAGATTGCTAAAATAATTGATTAAGGAATTTTGGAGCTTTTAGCAAACTGAGAGTGAGGAAGATGATGAATAGCTTTTAGGCGTGTAGATTGGTGTAGAGCATTAGCCAATTCAATCTTCATTGACTTGTTTATATAGCATTGGAATTAGTGAACGTTGGAGCAATAATTTTGATTCAATGCCAATAACAATCTTTCCTTATTAAGCAGATCTTGTCTGGAATGATGTCGTTGGTAATAACTCATCTTGAATGCACAGTACCGTTGCCACTTAAGCGTGTTCTGGCTTTGGCTCATTCTGACGCTGCTTAAGTGTTGATGAACTGTTGTTGTCTTTATCAGAGTTCAGAGTGTTGAGCGCAGATCTGTTCATCAAGCTTCAGCATAAGCTTGAGTTGTTCTTCTGATTCTGGTATCTGATATAGCATCTTCAGATGCTGATGTTGATATCTAATTTTCTGATGCTGATTATGATGTACTCTTGCTGATACCCATCAGAGTTTCTGTAAAACAGAAAGTAATTTTTAGGTAGCAAATAGTTCTTACATGAATCACATAATTAATATATCTTTTCATTTTGTTATCATCAAAACTTAAACTTAGGGTAGTAGATTCAAACTTTGTTCTAACATATCATTCCCCTTTGATCTGGATGATAACCAAAGTTGAATCTCCGAATACATTCAACGATTTGATCCCCAAGTCTATGGCAGCTTTGAGACCAAAGATGCACACTTCGTATTCCGCCATGTTATTCGTACAATTGAAGCAGAGTATTGCAGTAAATGGAGTATGACACCCTTCAGGAGATATGAGTACTGCACCAATACCATTGTCGAGCACGTTAGATGCCCCATCAAAAACCAGGGTCAATCGGGATCCTTGCTCAGGTTCGTCATATGGCCTGAATTCTTCACAGTTGTTTACCATCATGATGTCTTCATCCGGGAATTCGAACTTCATGGACTGGTAGTCTTCCACAACTTGGTGAGCAAGGTGATCAGCTAGTATACTGCCCTTTATTTCTTTTTGGGTAGTATATTTTATGTCATATTCTGTCAGGATCATCTACCATCTTGCTATTCTCCCAGAGAGAGCAGGTTTCTCGAAGATGTATTTTATTGGATCCATTTTAGATATCAGCAAGGTAGTATGGGTCAGCATATACTGTCTTAGCCAGCGAGCAGCCCATGCCAGAGCGCAGCAAGTTTTCTCGAGCAGTGGATATCTTGTTTCATAGTCGGTAAACTTTTTGCTCAGGTAATAAATAGCGTGCTCTTTTCGGCCAGACTCATCATGCTGCCACATCACACATCCCGTTGAGTTTTCTAAAACAGTCAGATACATGATCAATGGTCTTCCCTCGACTGGTGGCATCAACACGGGAGGCTCTTGCAGGTACTCTTTGATCTTGCCAAAAGCAGTTTGGCACTCATCATTCCACTTGACTACCTGGTCTTTCTTTAGTAGTTTGAAGATTTGTTCACAAGTAGTTGTCAGGTGAGAAATGAATCTGGCAATGTAGTTCAAGCGTCCCAAGAATCCTCTGACTTCTTTCTCAGTACGAGGAGAAGGCATCTCTTGTATTGCTTTCACTTTGGTAGGATCTACTTCAATACCCTTATTGCTGACGACAAAGCCTAGGAGCTTTCCAGACCTTACCCCAAATGTGCATTTATTTGGGTTCAACCTCAGCTTGTACTTCTTTAATCTCTCAAAACAGTTTATGTAAATGATCAAGATGCTCTTCTTCTGTCTAAGATCTATCTATCATGTTGTCCATATAGACCTCTATTTCGTGATGTATCATGTCGTGAAATAGAGCTACCATGGCACGCTGATAGGTTGCCCCAACATTCTTCAGTCCGAATGGCATCACCTTGTAGCAAAATGTGCCCCATTGTGTGACAAAGGTTGTCTTCTCCATGTCCTCAGGCGCCATTTTGATTTGGTTGTAACTTGAGAAACCCTCCATGAAGGAAAACACTTTGTGTTGTGCGGTATTGTCAACTAGGATGTCAATGTGGGGAAGTGGGAAATCATCCTTAGGGCTTGTTCTATTTAAATCTTTGTAGTCCATGCACATTCGTACCTTGCCTTCTTTTTTGGGCACGGTAACGACATTGGCAACCCATTGTGGATAGGAGGTGACGGCCAAGAATCCAACATTGAATTGTTTCATGACTTCTGCTTTAGTTTTTTCTGACATATTTGGTCACATTCGACGGACCTTTTGTTTTACCGGTGGGCAATCCTCTTTTGTAGGAGGACGATGTACCACAATATCTACGTCAAGTCCAAGCATGTCTTCATACGACCAGGCAAAGACCTCGACATACTCGTGTAGCAACTGAATTAGATGCTCCTTGACACTAGGTTTCAGATTGGCACCCACCTTGACTTATTTTTTGTCTTCCTCGGTACCTAGGTTGATTGTATCCACGGGTTCCTCGTGAGGCTGAATGTTTTTCTCTTCTTGTAGTAGTAATCTGGCAAGTTCCCCTGGTACTTCACAATCTTCCTCACCTTCGTCTTCAGCTTGGTAGATTATATTTTCAGAGTCACAGAAGGCCATAGTAGAACCTTTACCCATTGGATCCCGAACGGATGTAGACCTGCATTGTAAGTGTGAGTGTATGTAAGGGTATAGCTATCTTTGAAAGAAATGAAAATGTAAAAAAGAAAAACAATGAGCACAAAGTTTGTATGCAAAACGTCCATGATTCATTTATGTCATATGGAAATGAGATAATAACCCTTACAAATGGACCATTGTGCCTCGGGTAAGACACAAGGTTTTAAGAGTTTGAATTGTTTTAATATTACAGATCCAACAAGATATAAGACAAATTATTGTGGGATAAAAGTGATCGGGACAAAATATCTAGCCTCCCAATTGTTGAGCCCTCCACTGACAGTTGGGAAGATCCAATCCTCCAGGTTGTAGCCATCTTCATCATCCTCTACCGCATTGACCTCACGGTTGCTAATCTTCAAGGGTGGTCCTCCAGCACGAGCGCAGCGTACAGCCTTCTGAGCACCTAAAGTGAAACCCAGGCCAAACTTGTTAGACTTGTATGGGATATCTGGGAGTTTCCCCCAGATAGTGCACCCACCTTCTTCTATCACTGCCTCTGTATCCTTCAAAGATGACATCCTGAGTGGAGGTCTTGTGATCTTGCGAACAGCCTTGGTCACTGCTTCTTCAAAGTGCTGGAATGGAGTTTCAATAAATTCACCATCTAATTCTACATATCTGAAGGAATTGAGATGGCTGATCATATACTCTTCTTCTCCAAGAACGGTTATAATCTTCCCTTGAATCAGATACCTTAGCATTTGGTGCAACGTAGAAGTGACAGCGCCAGCATTGTGAATCCATGGTTGTCCTAGCAAGCAGGAGTATGAAGGGAGAATATCCATTACATAAAAAGTTGAATCAAATGTTTGGATTCCAACCTTTATGGGGATATCCACTTCCCCATGCACCATTCTTTTTGATCCATCAAAAGACCTCACTTCTATGTTGCTTGGCTTTAATGTCAATCCCTCACAATCAAGCCTATCAAGAGCTTTTTTAGACAATACATTCAGAGATGAGCCAGTGTCCACCAAAACATGAGCTAAGGTTGTGCCCCTACATTCAATTGAGACATGCAATGACTCATTATTCTTCTTTCCTCTTGGCGTTAAATCAGCATCTGAAAAACCTAGACCATTATCTGCAGTTAAGCTGGCTACGCAGTCTTGGAACTGGTCGGCGGATGTTTCTTGGAGTACATGAGCAGTCTTTAGGAGTTTTACCAAGGCCTTTGCATGCGCCTCGGAACATAGTAGTAAATCCAACATGGAAACTTTAGATGGAATTTTTCCTAGCTGCTCGACTATATCATAGTCTCTTCTTTTTATTATCTTTAGATTTTCCTCCATCTCTTTCCGGGAGGTCTCAGGGATAGACAATGATTGTGTCTTCGTCTTGATAGACTCAACCAGAACACCTTTTCCTCGAGTCTCGATTAACTTGGCAGAAGGAGTGTCAGTAGGAGTGATAACAGGAGTCATAACAGCTTTTTCAGTTGGAGTATTGGTGAAGATGATTGTGGGACTGGGAATAGCCTTCGGAGGAGCAACAACAACAGGAACAATTACGGGTCCAGAAACTGCTTTTGGTGGAGCAATTTTTGGAGATAATATACTTCCGCTTCGGGTAATCTTGCTAGTCCCGTCAATGTTACTGATATCGGAGTTATCTTTCTTGGAACTTAAATCTTCGGTAGCTGGCCAATCTTGCTTAATACCGTGGTAGTAGACATCCCCTCCATAATTCCATGGTACGGTTTTGTCTGACAAATACGGGACTGGTCCAGGCATTGTAATTATCAAAGGAGCTACTTTTGGAACTGATGTAATTCTAACGGGTCTTTTGGTGGAGACCCTGGAAGAATTGTCGAAAATGGTCACAATGGAAACATCATTATAAGAAACAGGTGGAACAAAAGTCTTTTCGAACAAAATCTCCTGGTTATCTATTAGGTATTGAACACCTGCTTTCAACAAAGGACAGTTGGTTGGTGAGGACAAACAGAAATGACAACTTTCATTACAGCCCGGGAAAACACCGGCATTCAATAAGTTCTTTTTGATAATCAGGAGTGGGGTCATAAGTTCATCAACTGAAGTAACAAACATATCTTCTTCAATGGCGTTGGCATTATGGTCGTGTTTAGGCATAGGGGCAGAAACGACATTGGGCTTTTCTGGCGCATCGAATTCAATCTCTTTGGCTTCAAGGAGGTCTTGTACTTTGTTCTTTAGAGCCCAACAGTTGTTAGTGTCATGGTAGGGACTCTCAGAGTGGTATGCACAGCAGGCATTAGGATGATAGTAAGGAGATGTTGTGTTAGGGTTCTTTGGAGCTTCTTTTAAAGTCACTAGGTTGGATCTTAACAGATATGGTAATACTTGAGATAGGGTCATGTTAATTCTGGTGAATTGTTTGACCATTCTTTCCATCCTTGGTTGGTTGTTTCTCTGTTGATCAGGTGCAGGTTTAGGAATCACAACAGCCCCCACCATTGGACGGCGTTCGGATCTATCTTGATTTCTCTGAGGATAAACAGCAACCACTTCTTTCTTTCCGATAAATGGCTTTCTTACCGCAGCAGAGGATGCATCTTTTTGAATCTTTCTACTTTTTATTCCAGCTTCTACCCTTTCTCCGATCAATATTAGTTCAGTAAAACCTGCCGATGAACTCCCATATAGGTGATTGAAGAAGGGACCAGACAAGGTGCCCAAAAATATGTCTACTAATTCTCTTTCAGATAGAGGGGGTTGAACTTTTTCGGAAAAATCTCTCCATTTTTGCGCATAGTCCTTGAAGTCTTCATTTGAAACCATGGCCATACTCTATAGTTGAGTACGGGTAGGCGCAAGATCAGCATTGTATTGGTATTGTTTGTAAAAGGCTACAGCAAGATCTTACCAGTTATGAGCATTGGCTCTTTCTAGCTGATAGAACTAATCAAGTTGAGTTCTAGACAGACTGTCTTGGAAGAAGTGTACCCATAAATCTTTGTCAATGGTATGGGGCTGGATTTTCCTCACGTAGGACCGGAGATGCATTTTGGGGCATGAGACTCTGTCATATTTGGCGAACACAGGTGCTTTGAATTTTGGAGGAATGACAATCCCCGACACTAACCCTAATTCCTCAAAGTCCAAGTCAGGCACTTTTTGGATTTCCATTGCACTCAACCGCTCTTCGAGATGTTTATACTTGTCGTCGGTTGGAGGGTATTGTTCTTCATAATAGTCTTCTTCTTCCTCCTCCTCTTCTGAATTAGACTGAACAATTGTTTCCTTACCCTTCCCATCTTGGTTGCCTTTCTCACCGGATGTTGTTGCAAAGTCTAAGGCCCTTCTTGTCTTCCCTTGGAATCTTCTTCCCATGTTCAGAATTCTGGTTATCTTCTTCGTCTTCTTTTTCTTCTCCTCGACCAGCAAGGTCTTCAATTCTTCTTTTCCTTTGGCCAAAGTTAAGAACAACTGTTGAAACTGTGCATTCTAAGCTTGGAGGTCCTTCACCGTTTGCTCGAGATCCATCTTACTGAAATAAACAGTAGAGAGATGAGGAGACTTGTTGCAAGAAACATGTTTATGTTATGATGAATGATAAATGCATATGCAAATGATTTCAAGGATTTTAAGATTCAAATTTATTTTAGACAAAAAGAAAACACATGCTATATTGATAAGTTAAAGCTTGAATACATCAATGCCTTCTTGGGAAAAACAAATACAAGAAACTCTAAGATAGAAAGGTAGTACGCATCCTCTTTGGTGCAATGTAGGCATTAAGAGTCTGCTCCTCGTGAAGTAGCCTAGTGAGTTCCAAAACCTTCTTCTCGCTTGCGTAGAATTGGGCTTCAAAAGTATCTCGCTCCCCCCTTGAGTTGTATCCAATCTCTTTGTAAGTCTTCAAGAGAGGTGAGCATATCAGGATGTAGGATAGTATATGGAACATCTCCTTCCATGATAGGCTCAATGATTACCAGGAGAATGGAAGGATAAGGCATCATCAGACTTTGAGCACGAGTTCGTACCATTTGAGGTAAGGCTCAAGAGGGATGGAATTCTTGTGCCCCAAAGTCTTGCTATCTACATTGCTTAACATCCTCCAAGCTCGGATAAATCTCTGGCGAAGGCCTTGATCGTCGTTGTCGTAGTCAAATACCAAACCTTGAATCAGCATCTCGTGCGGGCCATCCCTTCGGGTGTAACCAAACTATCTTAAAGCTAAGCAGGGGTTGCAGGTGATACCTCCCCTAATTCCAAGTAAGGGGACATTAGGGAACTCTCCACAATGGTCGACAATAGTAACATTCTCTATGGATCGGGAGCACCAATGAATGTCTGAATGCTTGAGTGTCATCAACCTTTGTGACCACCTTGAACCTTGCTTATTCATCAATACAGATTGGGGAAGATGAAAAATAAACCATCTTGCCAAGAGAGGAGTGCAACACATTAGGACACCTCTTTTCGTCATTGTGCGAGTATGAAAAGAGTGTAGGATGTCTTCTAGCAATGTGGGCACCGGGTTGCGGGATATGAAGATTTTGACGGTGTTCATATCTATGAGTTGGTCAGGATTTGGAAACAAAACCATCCCATAGATAAGGAGAGCAAAAATTTCCTCAAAGGCTTACAAATCCAAGGAATTCCAACAGTTTTGGGCTTTCTCAAACAATAACTTTGCTAGAAAACCCTTGACACCACTCCTTATTTCCCAGTGACTTGTGACATCAGATGAGTGCAAGTGTAGAGCTTGAGCAATCTCTTTTGGCTTTGGGTCTCTTTCCTTACCATTTAAAGGTAGTTGATTGAGAATGGGAATTCTCAAGAGTCGGGAGAATTCTTCCAAAGTAGGCACAAGTTGATAGTCGGGAAATATGAAGCAATGGTGCAAAGGATCAAAGAACTGAAAGAGCACCTTTATCATGTCCTCATCTATGTTAGAGGTGACCAAGTTGAGTAGGTGACCATGTCTCTCGGTGAATGGAGAGTTTTCAGGAATCCTTGAAGCTAGCTCCTTAAGTTGTGGAGGGGTCCTTACAAGGTTGACTTGAATAGTTTTCCTGCGAAGAGAATCCATATCCTACAAAACAAAAACAAAGATGAATCCCAAAATCCTTGAAATGGTTAGTGAATGTGTATGATGTTATGATGTTCATGATGTTATGTACAAGTATGTATATACAAACAAGTCCCTAGGTTTAGGCTTGCATGGAGTTTTATAGGTAAGTACCCTCTTGAAGTTTAGTTGGCTCAAACATGTCCTAGTAATAGTAATCGGGTTCTAAGGAGCTCAATATCACTGGCTTGTTTCCTTGGTTATTGTTTCAGCACAAGCCTCTTTAATGGCGACCGAAATATCCCAAGAAACCAAACCTCAATGAGTGTAGTATCGAGTATCTACCAACTTCGGACTGCACCAAAGCCGGTCATCTCACTACATCCTAAAGGCCAAGTTGGTCAAGTAAAGGTTCTAAAAATTCATTAGTGTTTTATGACATCACTCAACGGCCCCTTATTCTCTTTGATTACCTCAAAGGCTACCGTTACCCACAAATATGTCGCGCTAACGTAGTTATTGCTTAGACCATGTCGGTATATCCCGCACAGTTTCCACAACGTATTGCTACTTACCTATAATGTATCCCAAATCCGGGTAGAGTATTCAAACCCAAATAAAGAACCATAATGTAAAGCATACAAGTCAAACAATATAAGCAAGTAAATGTGACCTATCCCTAAGGTAACCCCACTTTTAGAATTTTTCCCAGTAGAGTCGCCAGTTCTATGATACGGTGGGAGAACTGACTTGAAGGTTTTGCGTTTGATCGCAAATATTGCGGTTAGCAAGAGTCGCCACCTACTTTTATTTTATCCAAAAGGAAAGGTGAAAAAGCACAAGAAAGACCTTTGAGATTATTTCTTGAGTTCGGGGGGTAGATTATGAAAAGGGAAGGTATTAGCACCCTTTTCATCCATGGTTATCCATGGGCTCTTAGTTACTTTCTAGATCACTTGCTTTTGTTTGAAATTATGCTTTGTGTGGTTTTTGAAAGTATTTTGTAAAGAGGCCATTGTTTAGGCAATCTTTGTAATGATTCTCGTTCGTAAGAATGTATATAAAGATGTTGATCTTTTGAAAATATTTTTAAGTTTGTAAGATGTTCTGAAAGTGTAGGTTGTAACGCCCGTAATTTAATTAATTATTAATTAAATTATTTTTGAAATATTTGTGAAGTTGTGTTATAATTGAATTGGATTTATTTTTTTAAGTGGAGAAATAATATTAGAAGTATAATATTATTATGTGGTGAAATAATATTAGAAGTGTAATATTATTAAGGTCGGCTTAATTTGAGATAGTTGATGTAATAAGGGGGTGTAAGTTTGGAGACTACTAAGGAATAATAGAATATTAGGTTATTTTATTATTTGTGAGAAGGTAGAGAAGAAAGAAGCAGTAGAAGAAAATAAGGATTTGAGGAGAACGTGAAGTTGCTGGAAATAGAAGGAGACGGCAAGAAAAAAGATTCAACCCGGAAATTGTAGAGCGACCTTCAATCCAAGGTAAGGGTGGGGTTCTGACTTTATAATTGGGTCCATGATGCTTGATATGTGGGGTTAGAGGATTGTTGTTTTGTTCTTGAATTGGATATGTATAATGATGTATGATGAAGATTTGATGAATTCTTGATGAATAATGATGTTATTATGTTGTTTGATCGATGTAGTAAAAGAGTATAATATTGGGAGATGAATTATCATGATCATAATAAGGTTTTTAGGGCTGTAGCATGATTCCCGTAGTAAAATATAGAGAAAATTTGCAAAATTTATGCATACTGTAGCAGGATGTGTCGACCCCAAACTGGATGTGTCAATACATGAAGGCTGCAAGACTCGGTATGAGTCGATATAATAAGGGCTTGCATCGATGCATGGAAGTTGCAAGACTCAGGATGAGTCGACCGATAAGGTGCATGTGTCGATACATGCTGTGATTTAAAGCCAGGATGAGTCGATCCATAAGGAGGATATGTCGACTCATAGTGTACAGATGAAGCAGGATGAGTCGATCCATAAGGTTTTGCGTCGATACATAATGTCTGGTTTTTGACAGAATTGGCTTTTAATTGCTGTAACTTGGGTTTTAGGATGTTGTTTGATATGCCGCTCGAAGCGTTGATTAGCTAACATGATGAGCTTTATTCTAGGTGATTAAATGAAGAATAAGAAGTGTAATCCTAGTAGATAATGCAGGATTTAGAATTAATTCCCGTAGATGACTGTTGTGCTGATTTTTGGACAGAACGATGAATAGTAGATGTTTAGAGGCTGGTGTTAGAATTATGACAGTAGGATTAGTGACAGTAACGATATAAATTAGCAGAATAACATGATGGATTACTGTACTATTAATATACAATTGAGTATTGGTGAGATGTTATTGATGAAGTTGTGTTCGACGATTTTGTGATGATAAATGATGTTTAATAAATTATGAGATGTTGTTAATTGAGATGTTTTGAGATGATTGAGGTGTTTTTGTTTTGAGATGATTTGAAATGTTGTTAACTTGGGTGTTGTTATTACGTTCATGATGAGTCGCATACATTGCATTTTTGAGATGGAGCTTATGCTCGTCGAGATGGCCTGGATTGGAAAATTTTGAGATGAAGGCTATGCCTTGTTGATGCCTCTATTAATTGGCAGATTTTTGAGATTGGAATTCTGCTCCAATGGTACCACATGCATTTGCATAGTTTTGGAGTCGCATTATATAATTGAATAATGAAGTGTATTTGATGTTGATGAATGAGTATATATGCTGTAATTATTGTTGATTATGAGATGAGAAGTGGTGATATTAGTGATCTAATTTAATATATTAATTATCATGCCCCTTTTGTTTGAATGTTGCCCTTATGTTGGTAACGTGCAGGTAATCGCGAGTGAAGGCTGTATACCTTCAATAGTTCGAGTCGGTGTCATTGCTCTGATATGTAACACTCGGGGGGATGAACGCTTGCTGATTTTTTATTGTTGATTTTCAGTTGCTGAATTTTGAATTAATGATTATTAAATATGAGATGTTTCGAAGTTGTTGTTTTTATTTAAAGATGTTATTGAAGAATTCCGCTGCGTAGATGTTGAATTATTTTATTAAAGATGTTATGACGATGGTTTATCCGATGTTTTGAAAGTGTTATATATCCATGATGAAATGCAATGAATTTGTTAGAAGAATTTGTGACGTCCCGATTCATTTGTATGATTGAAATTTTATAACTCTGATTTATTTTTCATAATTGCTTGGGGTAGAATTGGGGTGTTACAAAGTTGGTATCAGAGCAAAAGGTTGGTCCGACCTTGTCGTCGAGTCTTAGTTGTCTAACAATCGAGTATTGTTATTTTGGTGTTCTAATCGTTGTTTTGTTGTAGTGAGAAGTTGAGATGGCTGGAAGGAATGATGTTGCTCTTGCTGCTGCTCTAGAAGTGATGGCTCATGCAGTGGAAAATCAGCCGAATGCTGACGGGAATGCTAGATCTTGTAGCTTGGTGACTTTCCAGAGAGAGAATACACCTACGTTCAAGGGAAAGTATGACCCTGACGGAGCTTTGGAATGGTTGAAAGAGATTGAGAGAATCTTTCATGTGATGGATTTCACTCCAGTGCAGAAGGTTCGTTATGGGACTCATATGCTAGCAGTCGAGGTTGATGACTGGTGGCTAGAGACTTGCTAGAAGTTAGAAGTTGCAGGTGAGAATGTCACTTGGACTGTGTTCCGTAGGGAGTTTTTGAGAAAGTATTTTCCTGAAGACGTCCGTGGAAAGAAGGAAATTGAGTTCCTTGAGCTGAAGCAAGGAAGTAAGTCTATTGTTGAGTATGCTGCCAAGTTTGCTGAGTTGGCCAAGTTTTATCCGCATTACGCTGAGGAAAATGCTGAATTTTTGAAGTGTATTAAGTTTGAGAATGGGTTGCGCCCAGAGATTAAGAAAGCAGTTGGATATCAGAAAATCCGTGTCTTTACTGATTTGGTTGATAGCTGTAGGATTTATGAGGAGGATAATAATGCTCATTACAAGATTATCAGTGAGAACAGGGGTAAGCACCCACAGAATCGTGGTAAACCTTATGATGCCTCAGCTGATAAGGGTAAGCAGAGAGTTTCTCATGGTCAGAGGACTAGTGGGGGAGATGCTCCTGCTGGTGTGATTTGTTTTAATTATGGGAAATATGGACACAAGAGTAATGTGTGCACCAATGAAGTGAAGAGGTGTTTCCGTTGTGGCAAGAACGGACATGTTGTAACTGAGTGTGAGCACAAGAGTGTGGTTTATTTCAACTGTAAAGAAGAAGGGCACATTGGTAGCCAGTGTCCGAAACCGAAGAGAGCTCAGTCAAGTGGTAAAGTGCTTGCTTTGGTTAAGGATCAGAAAGCTGCCGAGGACAGACTTATTAGAGGTACATGTTTCATTAATAGTACTCCTTTAATTACTATTATTGATACTGGTGCTATGCATTGTTTTATTGCTGCTGATTGTGTTGAAAGATTGGGTCTTGTGTTGTCTTCTTTGGATGGAGAAATGGTCATCGATACTCCAGCCAAGGGATCGGTGACTACTTCTTTTGTGTGTGCTAAGTGTCCCTTGTCGATCTTCGACAGAGACTTTGTTGTCGATTTGGTTTGTTTACCGTTAAGAGGTTTGGATGTGATTTTGGGTATGAACTGGTTAGAGCATAACTGTGTTCATATTAACTGTTATGACAAGTCGGTGAAGTTTTCTACTCCTGAAGAAGAGGAAGATGGTTTGTTGTCTACTTGACAGTTGCGAAGGTTGATGCAAGAGGAAGCACAGATGTTCTCATTGATGGCGTCGCTATTTGTAGAGACTCAAGCTGTAATTGAGGAATTGTAGGTGGTATGTGAATTTCCTGAATTTTTCCCTGATGAGATTCCTGATGTACCGCCAGAGAGGGAAGTTGAATTTGCAATTGATCTTGTACCTGGTACCAGACCTGTGTCTATGGCACCCTACAGGATGTCTGCATCTGAGTTTTCAGAGTTGAAGAAGCAATTGGAAGAGTTACTTGAGAAGAGGTTTGTGAGACCAAGTGTATCGCCGTGGGGAGCTCCAGTGTTGTTAGCGAAGAAGAAAGATGGAAGTATGAGGCTTTGTGTTGATTATAGATAGTTGAATAAGGTGACGATTAAGAACAAGTATCCGTTTCCAAGAATAGATGACTTGATGGATCAATTGGTGGATGCTTGTGTGTTTAGTAAGATTGATTTGAGGTCGGGATACCATCAGATTAAAGGGAAGGATGAAGATATTCATAAGATGGATTTCAGAACGCGTTATGGACATTATGAGTATTAGGTGATGCCTTTTGGTGTTACTAACGTGCCGGGAGTATTCATGGAATATATGAATCGTATCTCCCATACTTATTTGGATCGGTTTGTAGTGGTGTTCATTGATGATATTTTTATGTACTCTAAGTCAGAAGAAGAGCATGCTGAACATTTAAGAGTAGTATTGCAGATTTTGAAAGAGAAGAAGTTGTATGCAAAGATGTCCAAGTGTGAATTTTGGTTAAAAGAGGTTAGTTTTCTTGGTCATGTGATTTCAGGTAGTGGCATTGTTGTAGATCCATCAAAGGTTGATGTTGTGTTGCAATGGGAAACTCCAAAATCAGCTACTGAGATTAGAAGCTTCTTGGGATTAGATGGTTATTATAGAAGGTTTATCGAAGGATTTTCTAAGTTGGCACTTTCGTTGACTAAGTTGACTTGTAAAGGTAGAGCTTTTATATGGGATGTTCAGTGCGAAGAGAGTTTTGCAGAATTAAAGAAGAGGTTGACGTTGGCTCCGATTTTGACGTTGCCTAATCCAGAAGAGCCTTTTGAGGTGTATTGTGATGCTTCTAAGATGGGTTTAGGAGGTGTGCTTATGCAGAATGGTAAGGTAGTTGCTTATGCGTCAAGGCAGTTAAGGACTCATGAGAAGAACTACCCTATGCATGATTTAGAGCTTGCTGAAGTTGTTTTTGCATTGAAGATTTGGAGGCATTATCTTTATGGTTCTAGATTTTAAGTGTTTAGTGACCATAAGAGTTTGAAGTATTTGTTTGATCAGAAAGAGCTGAATATGAGGCAACGAAGATGGTTGGAATTGTTAAAGGATTATGATTTCGGTTTGAATTATCATCCAGGAAAGGAGAATGTGGTAGCTGATGCGTTGAGTCGAAAGACTTTACATATGTTAGCAATGATGATTAAAGAGTTGGAATTGATTGAGCAGTTCAGAGATATGAGCTTAGTTTGCGAGTTTACTCCGCAGAGTGTTATGTTGGGTATGTTGAAACTTAATAATGAATTTTTAGACAGTATTAGAGAAGCTCAGAAGTTGGATGTGAAACTGGTAGATTTGATGGTTGGGATTGATCAATCTGAGAGTAATGATTTTAAGCTAGATGCGCAAGGTGTGTTGAGGTTTCGTAACCGGATTTGTATTCCTGATGATGCTGAGATGAAGAAAGTGATAATTGAAGAGAGCCATAGAAGTAAGTTGAGTATTCATCTAGGAGCTACAAAGATGTATCAAGATTTGAAAGGTTTGTTTTGGTGGCCTGGGATGAAGAGTGATGTGGCTCGGTTTGTGTATGCATGTTTGACTTGTCAGAAGTCGAAAGTTGAACATCAGAAGCTTGCAGGATTGATGCAACCATTGGAAGTTCCAGAGTGGAAATGGGATAGCATTTCAATGGACTTTGTGACGGGATTGCCTAATACTTTAAGAGGACATGATTCGATTTGGGTGATTGTTGATAGGCTTACAAAGTCAGCTTATTTTATTCCTATTAACATCAGTTTTCCAGTGCCGAAGTTAGCTGAGATTTATACTAGTGTGATTGTGAAGCTACATGGTGTTCCTTTGTGCATTGTGTCAGATAGAGATCCAAGATTTACTTCTGATTTTTGGAAGAGTCTGCAAGAAGCGTTGGGTTCTAAGTTGAGGTTGAGTTCAGCGTATCATCCTCAGACAGATGGTCAGACTAAACGGACGATTCAATCGTTGGAAGACTTATTGAGGGCATGTGTTCTTGATCAGGGAGGTTTGTGGGATACTTATCTTCCGTTGATAGAGTTCACTTATAATAACAGTTATCATTCCAGTATTGGGATGGCACCTTTTGAAGCGTTGTATGGTCGAAGGTGTAGAACTCCGTTATATTGGCATGAATCTGGTGAAAGTGTAGTACTTGGACCTGAACTTGTCCGTGAGACTACTGAGAAGGTCAAGTTGATTCGAGAAAAGATGAAAGCTTCACAGAGTAGACAGAAGAGTTATCATGACAAGCGAAGGAAGGATTTAGAATTCCAAACTGGTGATCATGTGTTTTTGAGAGTTACACCTGTGACTGGTGTTGGGCGAGCATTGAAGTCTAAGAAGCTCACTTCTCGTTTTATTGGACCGTATCAGATTTCAGAAAGAGTGGGGAATGTTGCTTATAGAGTGGCTTTTCCGCCTAATCTTTTGAATTTGCATGATGTGTTTCATGTGTCGCAACTTCGGGAGTATATTTCAGATCCATCTCATGTGATTCATATGGACGATGTGCAAGTACGGGATAATCTTACGGTGGAGACGATGCATGTACGGATCGTAGATCATGAAATGAAGACTCTGAGGGGCAAAGAGATTGCCTTGGTTAAAGTGTTTTGGTTAGAAGCTGCAGGAGAAAGCATGACTTGGGAGTTGGAGAGTAAGATGCGAGACTCCTATCCTGAATTGTTTAATTGAGGTAAATTTTCGAGGACGAAAATATTCTAAGTGGGGGAGAGTTGTAACTCCCGTAATTTAATTAATTATTAATTAAATTATTTTTGGAATATTTGTGAAGTCGTGTTATAATTGAATTGGATTTATTTTTTTAAGTGGAGAAATAATATTAGAGGTATAATATTATTATGTGGTGAAATAATATTAGAAGTGTAATATTATAAAGGTGGGCATAATTTGAGATAGTAGATGTAATAAGGGGGTGTAAGTTTGGAGCCCACTAAGGAATAATAGAATATTAGGTTATTTTATTATTTGTGAGAAGGTAGAGAAGAAAGAAGCAGTAGAAGAAAATAAGGATTTGAGGAGAACGTGAAGCTGCTGGAAATAGAAGGAGACGGCAAGAACAAAGATTCAACCCGGAAATTATAGAGCGACTTTCAATCCAAGGTAAGGGTGAGGTTCTGACTTTATAATTGGGTCCATGATGCTTGATATGTGAGGTTAGAGGATTGTTGTTTTGTTCTTGAATTGGATATGTATGATGATGTATGATGAAGATTTGATGAATTCTTGATGAATAATGATGTTATTATGTTGTTTGATCGATGTAGTAAAAGAGTATAATATTAAGAGATGAATTATCATGATCATAATAAGGTTTTTAGGGCTGTAGTATGATTCTCGTAGTAAAATATAGAGAAAAATCGCAAAATTTATGCATACTGTAGCAGGATGTGTCGACCCCAAACTGGATGTGTCGATACATGAAGGCTGCAAGACTCAGGATGAGTCGAAACAAGAAGGGCTTGCATCGATGCATGGAAGTTGCAAAACTCAGGATGAGTCGACTGGTAAGGTGCATGTGTCGATACATGCTGTAATTTAAAGCCAGGATGAGTCGATCCATAAGGAGGATGTGTCGACTCATAGTGTACAGATGAAGCAGGATGAGTCGATCCATAAGGTTTTGCGTCGATACATAATGTCTGGTTTTTGACAGAATTGGCTTTTAATTGCTGTAACTTGGGTTTTAGGATGTTGTTTGATATGCCGCTCGAAGCATTGATTAGCTAACGCGATGAGCTTTATTCTAGGTGATTAAATGAAGAATAAGAAGTGTAATCCTAGTAGATAATGCAGGATTTAGAATTAATTCTCGTAGATGACCGTTGTGTTGATTTTTGGACAGGACGATGAATAGTAGATGTTTAGAGGCTGGTGTTAGAATTATGACAGTAGGATTAGTGACAGTAATGATATAAATTAGCATAATAACAAGATGGATTACTGTATTATTAATATACAATTGAGTATTGGTGAGATGTTATTGATGAAGTTGTGTTCGACGATTTTGTGATGATAAATGATGTTTAATAAATTATGAGATGTTGTTAATTGAGATGTTTTGAGATGATTGAGATGTTGTTGTTTTGAGATGATTTGAAATGTTGTTAACTTGGGTGTTGTTATTACGTTCATGATGAGTCACATACATTGCATTTTTGAGATGGAGCTTATGCTTGTTGAGATGGCCTGGATTGGAAAATTTTGAGATGAAGGTTATGCCTTGTTGATGCCTCTATTAATTGGCAGATTTTTGAGATGGGAGTTCTGCTCCAATGGTACCACATGCATTTACATAGTTTTGGAGTCAAATTATATGATTGAATAATGAAGTGTATTTGATGTTGATGAATGAGTATATATGCTGTAATTATTGTTGATTATGAGATGATAAGTGGTGATATTAATGATCTAATTTAATATATTAATTATCATGCGCTTTATTATATTGTTAGATTTCTCACCCCTTCTGTTTGAATGTTGCCCTTATGTTGATAACGTGCAGGTAATCACGAGTGAAGTCCGTATACCTTCAATAGTTCGAGTCGGTGTTATTGCTCTTATATGTAACACTTGAGGGGATGAACGCTTGCTGATTTTTTTATTGTTGATTTTCAGTTGCTGAATTTTGAATTAATGATTATTAAATATGAGATGTTTCGAAGTTGTTGTTTTTATTTAAAGATGTTATTGAAGAATTCCGCTGCGTAGATGTTGAATTATTTTATTAAAGACATTATGACGATGGTTCATCCGATGTTTTGAAAGTGTTATATATCCACGATGAAATGCAATGAATTTGTTAGAAGAATTTGTGACGTCCCGATTCATTTGTATGATTGAAATTTTATAACTCTGATTTATTTTGCATAATTGCTTGGGGTAGAATTGGGTTGTTACATAGGTGTTTGTTTTTAAAATAGCAAGGATGTTTTGTTTTGAAATGGAGCAAGTAACTAGGAACATTCTACCTACTCAAATGACTTTCTTGTTCATTTTCTTTCCTTTGACATTGTTATTTTACCATTGATTTGGTAAGTAAACATATCTTTGGATGTACAGGACGGGTGTGGGTCCTCGTATAACCATGATTAGCAATGTTGTAAGGTATCTTAGCATTCTTTTTTAGGGACTAAGATCATTTGAAGGGCAACTTAGATAGCGTCATCGAGGGACTATGAACTTGTATTTGCTTGTTTTTGCTAAGATACCTCACATGCGTAATATGGTCATTTTGTATAAGGCAAACAAGTGGAATAACCTTAGGGGTGCTTGTGTGCAAGTGTATTGTTTTCATGCTTGTTTCTATCTTGAATTAGGGTTTTCTAATTGATTGGTTTTAGTCTTTCCGTACAAAACCCTAATTACTAGCATTTTATATATAAAGCGATAAATTGTGAAATTTAAAATTACTACGCTATTACATCATTTAGGGGAGGGGGTATACAAATTTACAAATGGGGAATATTGCAAGAAATTAAACCTAAATAACATTACAACCATATTGAAATTGAACAAATGTACAAAAATAAAGATAAAAATGCAAGAATATGAATGTAAAGAAATATGATTTTTGTTTGTTTTTTTAATGAAAGGGTTTTGACCTAATTAAAAAAATAATTAAAAATAAGAAAATTATTATTTAAGCTAATAAAATAATTAATTTAAGGAAAAGTATTTTTTAGGGTTTTTTATGACAAGGTCTTAAATAATAGAAATAATAGGAAATTTAATTAAAATAAACCTAAGTTCTAAATTAATTTTAATTTACAAGAAAATAATATAATATAATGATTAAACCTAATTATCTAAATATTAATCAAGTAAGAGAAATTAATTGATTAAGAAAATTGTTTTTGTTCTTTCTAGTTTTTTTTATAAAAATATATAAGTGTGAAAATAATAAATAAAATATTTTTGGGTTTTTAATAATAATAATAATAATAATAATAATAATAATAATAATAATAGTAATAATATAAAATAATAATAAACAAAAATATAATATAATATAAAATATAAAATATAAAAGAAAGTAAATCAAATTAAAATATAAAAAAAGAAAGTTTGGGTCAGTATGCAAAAGTAGGCAGGGGGTGAAAATGGAGCAAATTTGTTAGGCCCAGCCAAGGAGGCCCAAGCGCTGGTTATTGTTGGAAAGAAGAAAGAAAATGTTGAAAAAAATGAGAAAAGGTAGCGTTGGGTGTTGAACCCATGACCTCCCACACATACACGCGCTACCTTTGCCACTAGGGTGGTTGTACATCCGTTAACATTGGTGAAATAATAAACATATAACACAAATCAAATCCTGAATGTAACTTCATCTTCAACCTCCAGCCATGGTTCCTGTAACTTGCTCATTTCTCAAAAAAATGAAATATGCAAACATGAAAAATGCTCCATTTTTCATACGAATTCAACCATATAAAAATCATAAGCTATAAATCAAACATGAATGAGAATTTCTAAAAGTACCAAATTCTGACCTAAATATTTCAGAGAGTTCAAACTCAAAATTCTCCTAGCTCAATCAAAATAAATGAAATCTATGGACATGTATAGTTTCAGGGCAATGATGTCTACATTTTATCTTCACAAATGCAAGCCTAATAATGCCTAAATATGAAGATAGAAGTTCAAGAAAAATACTTCAAAACTGGAAATCGTGAAATGGATATGAGCTTGTTCCAAGAAGTGGTGATAATCAGGCTAGCTTCCTCAAGTCCTTAGGAAGCTAATGCAATGGTTTACTTGAATTGAGAGTGGCTGAAATGGCCTAGAGAAGTCAAGTTGCAGACTCTGTTTTTTGGTTATGGAGGTTATGATAAATGGTTTTACAGTTCTGGAATAAGGATGGGGATGAGTTGTATTTGATGTAAGGAAGCTTTAGAAACTAAAAGGCCAAGAAACGCACGAGGAAAATGGGAGTTTGATGTTCAAAGTCAGAAATGTGCAACAATGGAGTTTTTATGCAATTTCTGATTTGAGAGAGTTTTGGTGTACTTCAGGGTGCTCAAGCTCCTGTGCTAGCTCACAAATAGTGACTCTATTTATAAGCAACAAGTTTGGAATGCTCTAGTTGATCAGAATTCAAATTTGCATCTTTACGTTAAACAAGTGATTTTTTGACAAAACAAGTTTCTATGCCTTGTGTACTTGCTAAGATAGAGTGGTTATGCTTTAAAAAAGCTTTATTCTGACTTTGTGGATGGAGTGTAATCAGAGAGAACAAGTTAGAGGCTCAATGTGAACTTTATGCAAAAAACTTGCTTTACAAGAATGGCAATGTTAGTTTGTGCCATTAATTGAAATGCAACTTGGATAATAGCTCAAATGCTTGGATCAAAGCTATAACAGCTGTGTAAACATTTAATTATCGAGTGACAAACAAGATTGAGGCCTACAAAGCAAAGATTATGCAACCTAGCATGGATTTGGTTCATGTGTTCATAAAAAATGACTTGTAATTCAAGTGACAAAACCCTAACTTCATCTCTTCGATTCTCCCTCCTCAAGAATGATCTCAAGGAGTTCTTGGACATTTTGGAAATCTTGAAATATGCTCAACAACCCATATTTGAATTGATTTAGAAGATTCCCCTTGTAACTATATGAAAAAGTTCCATGAAGTTAGGTCAAAATCCTGACCAAATTAGTGCAAAATTTCACTAAGTGTTTAGTTTCATGACCCTATGTTCATAAAATTATAACTTGAGATACAAGCACTTTTGGAGGAAGTTGTGTAAAGAAAAGTTGTATATTTCATGTATATATACAACTTTCATGTTGGAATTTTCTCTTGAATCATCTTGCATCATGGTGAAAATTTGGCTCAAAGTTATGAAAAAACATGAAATTTCCAACACTTAGAAAAATTTCTAAGTTTAAAAATTTTGACTTTTCAAAATAAAATCTTGACTTTTTGATTTTTTTTTTGATGAATAAGTTTCATATTTTGACATGTTTTGATGAATTGTTATCTTTGGCACTTAAATTTGACTAAAAAGTCAAAGTTTGACTTTTCAATATACAGTTGACTTTTGATCAGTTGACTGAAAAATTCATCTGTCAATCCTTTGAACTTGGGATGTTTTGAACCATGTCATTAGATCAAAATGATTAAATTTAACTCTTGAGATTATGCTTCAAACCAAATGATCATTTTCTAGGTCAAAAATCAGAAATTGCCTTTTTCCAATCAAAACCCTAATTTTGACCATTTTGCCCTTTTGATGATTTGATCAAATTTCTTGAGGAATTATGGTCCAAACTTGATCAAATGATACATATGAGTTTAAAATATTGGTATGGATCAAAAATTATGAAGTTTGACTGTAAATTGGCCATGGTTGACTTTTTCCCCAATACAGCTGATTTTTAGGTCAACTGCTCAATTGACTGAGCAAAAGTGTGATCCAAAGCTTGAAACTTGACATGAGTGATCTTGGGGGTCCATAATGATCCATGAAATTCACATGGGACATTTGAAGTTCAAAAATACTTGTGAAAACTCAAACCCTAATCTTGGTCATCAGTGTTTTAGGAGTTGTCTTGAGTTGATCAAACTCTAGTGCAGTCTTGAGCCCAAGGAGATCTTGTGAGTAAATTCTTGAAAAATGAGAGGGCATATTTTTGGGTACAACACATTCCTTTGTCAAATAACTTTGATCCATAATTAGTGAAGCTTTGTGTGCTTTCTACTTACTTCTAATGTCATCATACCTTTAATGAATAGCTCCTGTGATTCTATGGCTTGCACTCAAATACAAGTCCATCGTAATGATAATTGGGAGCCATATCTTTATTTTAACCTAGTTTGTTTGTGATGATGTTTTGAATTCTTTAAAGGACCAATGTCCAACATCTTTGTGTTTAAGTATTGATATTAACCTCTCTTTTAATCTCATTTCACATTCTTCTTTTATCCTTGGTTATGTACTCATTTACTAACCAACATGGCGATACATAAGAAGTTATATTCTCTTTTTTACTTGTGTTTTAAGCATCGTTGTCTAATGATTGCCTCATGAGCTTTTGTGACATGTCCCATTATTGTATATTGATGTTGGATACTGCCCATAACATCTAAGAACATTGACTTTGATTTATTTAAATCATAATTCTTGTATGCATCAAAATAATTTACTTTGAGAATATATAATGACACTTGAATATGTTATTTTGTTGACATTTCTTGAGGCTTTAAGTTCATGATTGGTATCTTGTGAGGGTTTCACCACTACCCCATGACATATAAGATACCATTTTTTTCTTACTTGATTTTCTTCAATCTCATTTGATTTAAGACAAGTATCATCTTTTTTTAGATGATTTTATTCATCAAATAGGTGACTTTTCTTATGTATGAAGTTTCATCTTCTCACTTGGTTACTCTTGAGTCTCATCTTGAGTTAACTTACTATATAAGTCACACATTTCATAATTATTTAATTATGCTCTCTTCTTTTGATCTTTACTTGTTAAGTTGAACATGATTTCTTGCCTCTTTTGGCCATTTCCTTCGCGCCTCAATGCATCAACTCAATCGTTTGATCAATCAGATTGTGAACATGTGTTCCTTTTTTGATGATGACTTAACATTTAAGATTGACAGATGTTGGTAGGGTGAACTGCGTGATGTTATATTGAAATGAAACGTTTTTGTTATACATCCAAATCTTCTAGATAGTTTGAGTTAGTTTTCCTTCTCACTTTTGAAGAACTATTGTCCAGATGTTCACAAAAAATCAGAACATTCTGAGAGTTAACCATACATAAATAGAATTTTAATTCTGGACATAATTCAATACTGAGATTTTCAGAATAAAATTAAATATATCTTCAGCAAGGGGTTTTGTAAAGATGTCAGTCCATTGATGGTTTATATCTATAAATTTTAAGAAAAGAATTCCCTTCTGAGTATAGTCCCTAATAAAATGGTGTTTAATTTCTATATGCTTAGCTCTAGTGTGTAAAATAGGATTTTTAGAAAGACAAATAACATAAGTATTATCACTGAGGATAGGAATATTACTCTCGTTTATATGATAATCTTGAAGCTAACTTTTCATCCAGAGCATCTGAGTACTGCATCCAGCTGCAGCTATATATTCAACATCAGTACTTAATAGTGCAATGGTGATTGTCTTTTGCTGGATCAGGATATTAAGTTCTCTCTCAGAAACTGGAAGCTTCCAGAAGTTCTTTTTCTTTATATTTTATCTCATGCAAATTCCACATCACAATATCCTATTAATTTATATTCTCTGGATTTTCTATAACACAAACCAAGATTAGCAGTACCTTTCAGATACCTGAAAATTTACTTAACTAGTGTTAAGTGTGATTCTCAGGGATCTGATTGGAATTTAGAACATAGGTAAATGCTAAAGAGAATATAAGGTCTTGAAGTTGTTAAGTAAAGGAGAGAACCAATCATACTTTTGTAGAGCTTCTGTTCTACTTTCTTACTTACCTCATCCTTTTCCATAATACATGTAGGATGCATTGGAGTTTTGGATGGCTTACTTTATGACATGTAAAACTTCTTCAGAAGTTCTTTAACATATTTTCTTTGATGTATAAAGGTTCCTTCCGGAGTTTTATTAATTTGAATTCCCGGAAAGAACTTGAGTTCTCCCATCAGACTCATTTCAAATTCTGCCTGCATAGACTTAGCAAATTCTTTGCCCAGTGAGGCTTTAGTAGATCCAAATATAATATCATCAACGTAAATTTAACAAATCAGAATGTCATTTTTAAATGTTTTATAGAATAAAGTTGTGTCTACTTTACCTCTGGTAAATTCTTTTTCTAAGAGAAAGTTACTTAGTCTTTCATATCAAGCTCTATGATCTTGTTTCAGACCATATAACGATCTCTTAAGTTTATAAACATATTCTGGGTGTTTTTTGTTTTCAAAGTCAGGGGTTTGGTGCACATATACTTCTTCATCAATGTAACCATTTAAAAAGGAACTTTTGACATCCATCTGATAGAGAGTGATGTCATTATTTATAGCGAATGAAATTAAAAGTCTTGTAGATTCTAACCTGGCGACTGGATAAAAGGTCTTTGTATAGTTTATCCCTTCTTGTTGATTATAACCTTGTGCAATAAATTGTGCCTTGTTTCTGACGAATTCTCCTTGTTCACTTAGCTTTTTTCTAAGACCCATTTAGTTCTAATGATATTGAAGCCTTTTCATTTCGGATTTAGATCCCATACATCGTTTCTGCTACATTTATTTAGTTCTTCCTGCATTGCAAGTATCCAATCATTGTCTTGAAGTGCTCCGTCTATGGAGGTTGGTGCGATCAGAGATACCAAACCCATGGGAGACTCTTCAGTATTTCTGAATGTAGATCTTGTTCTGATTGGATCATCCATATTTCCCAGAATCATGTCTTCAGGATGTGCTAATCTGCTTCTGGATTGTCTTTTTTGATGCGTTCTTTATAAGTTTCTGTAGTGTTGGTGGTGATGTATTTTTCTACATTGGACTGAGTTTCTGAATTTTTGTATTCAAAAGATCTGTCTTTAGTACCTGTAATTTGAACTTCTATATCTGCAAAATGTTCAACCTGCTTTTACTTTTGAGAGATAAGCTTATCATCAAATCTGACACTAATGGATTCTTCCATAATTTGTGTTTTTGTGTTATATACTTTGTAACCTTTTGAGCATTCAAAGTATCCTAACATAAAACACTTTTGTTCCTTAGAATCAAACTTGTTCAGATGTTCTTTGATGTTAAGCATATAACAGATACATGCAAATATATTGAAGTAAGAAATGTTGGGCTTTATGTTCTTCCACAGTTCATATGGAGTCTTTTTCATAATATGTCTTATGGAGATTCTATCCTGAATGTAACACGCTGTGTTAACTGCCTCTTCCCAGAAGTGTTTAGCAATGTTAGTCTCATTGATCATAGTTCTGGCCATTTCTTGTAAAGTTCTATTCTTTCTTCTATAACTATGTTTTGTTTGAGATTTCTAGGACAAGAGAAATCATGATAAATGCCATTTTCATTAAAAAAACTTTTCAAAACTTTTATTTTCAAACTCTCCACCATTATCACTACTGACTTTTACAATTTTAAACTCTTTATCATTCTAAACTTGGTTACAGAAAGTAGAGAACACAGAGTGTGACCCGTCCTTTTTTAAAGAACTTTACTCATGTTCATCTGCTATAGTCATCCACAATCATTAATCCATACTTCTTGTCGCTGATGGATGCAGTTTTCACTGGTCCAAACAGATTTATATGCACAAGTTCTAATGGTCTAGAGGTAGAAACAACGTTTTTTTATTTGAAAGAGGGTTTCGCAAACTTGCCTTTTTGACATGCTTCACACAGAGCATATTAGTTGAACTTCAAGTTAGGAAGTCCTCTGACCAAATTGAGTTTGTTAATATGAGATATTCTTATCATACTAACATGCTCCAATCTTATGTGCCAGACCCATTGCTCATTGTTAACAGACATAAGACATTTTACATTCTGACTCTTTAGTTCAAAATTTTTAATCTTATAAATATTGTTCTTTCTCTTACCATTAAAAAGGATAGTTCCACCTTTCTGCCTAACTGGTTTGCAAGACTTTTGATTAAAGATTATATCATAATCGTTGTCACTTAATTGACTTATGGACAATAAATTATGCATTAATCCATCTACTAAGAGAACATTAGTTATAGAAGAAATTGTATCATTACCAATAGTTCTAGAGCCAATTATTTTTCATTTCTGATTGCCTCTGAAACCTACATAACCTCTAGATTTAAGTTGCAGACTTTGGAAAATATGTTTTCTTCTCGTCATGTATTGAGAGCATCTAGAGTCCATGTACCAAGACTGGAGTTTTAACTTTGTTATTGGACACATATGCAACATAGATTATTTTATCCTTATGTACCCATATCTTTTTGGGTCCTTGTTGGTTAGAGTTTCCAGAATTCTGATTGAATTATGGTTTATAAGAGTTCATAGAATAAGATTCACTAGTGTATTTTATGTCATGTGTGTGTCTATATGTGAAGTGTGAATTTAGGGGTGTATGACCATGTGTGAGCATGTTATCAACTTGTTTTGGTTGATATGGTTCTTCTTCCCCTTTTGGTTTCACATATCATATACCTTTTATGCCGTTTCTGCTAACTCTATAGGTCATTGAGGCCATCTTGCTTCTATCTCTGTTTTTAGCTAGAAATTTTTTAAAGTTGCGATCATATTCTTTTATGATGTAATCAGAACTAGTTGGAACTTCTGAAACATATTGTTTCTAAGCTTTTTGTAATTGATTTTTAGTGAAGGAGTTTTCGTTTTTAAGTTTAGAATTGATTTGTTTTAGCTCAGAGTTTTCTGTTTTTAGTTTGCTAGTTTCTTCAGTTTCAGATACAAGAACGTGTTTCAGGTTCTTGTATTTGACTTGAAGTTGCTGATATCTTTCAAGAATTTCAGACAGACTATCTTCTAATTGAGATCTAGAGAATTTTGAAAATACCTCTTCTGAGTCTGATTGTGATGCTGATGTATTTGTGTCTTCTGATATGTTGACCATTAATGCTATATTTTCTCATTCATCTTCAGATTCAGTTTCTACTTCAGAAGATTTTGAGTCATCCCACGTTGCCATAAGACTTTTCTTGTTTTATTTGAAGAACTTCTTTTTAGGATTTTCTTTCTAGAGTTTGGGGAAGTCACTTTTGTAGTGACTTGGCTCTTTGCATTCGTAGCATATGACATCTTTGTTGCTGGACTTTCTGTATCCAGAGGATGATTCAGAGTGATTACATGTTCTTCAAGTGTTTTTGAATTTCCTTTATTTGTGCTTCCATAGATGGTGGACTCTGCTGGAGAGAAGATATAGTTCGTCTTCTTCTGATGAGGATCCACCAAAGCTTTCTTCTTTTTCCTGAAAAGCTTTAGTTTCATATTTTTTATTAGATTTAAGAGGAAGAGACTTACCTTTCTTCTGGGGCTCATCTTCTTCTAGTTCTATCTCGTGACATCTCAGGGAGCTGATTAGTTCCTCTAGTGATATGGTGTTCATATTTTTGACTAACTTTAAAGTTGTGACTGTAGGTCTCCACTTCTTGGGTAAGTTTTTGAAAATTTTCTTTACATGATCTGCTATGGAGTATACTTTGTCCAGAACTTTCAAACCAGTAACCAGAATTTGAAACCTTGAGAGAATTGTCTCAATAGTTTAATCTTCTTCCATTTTGAAGGCTTCGTAATACTGAATAAGTGCAAGAGCTTTGGTCTCTTTGACTTGTGTGTTGCCTTCATGCATCATTTTTAGAGAGTCCAACATGTTTTGAGTCGGTTTTCTCTGTTAGTGATTTTTCTCATACTCAGTATATGAGATGGCACTCAAATGGATTGTTTTGGCTTTGTGATGGTTTCTGAACTCTTTCTTCAGTTCATCTGTCATCTTCTTTCTATCGATCTTCTGACCGCTTGCATCGACTGGATGAATGTAGCCATTAGTTACCATGTCTCAGAGATCAACGTCATGAGCTAGAAAGAAACTCTTGATTATGTGTTTCCAATAATCGGAGTTTTCTCCATCAAAGATTGACGATGTGCCATTGATTTTTTCCTTCTCATCATGGTTGTCGTTGTTGTTGTTTTGACTTGGTTCCACCATAATGTTTTTCTTTCTGAGGATCTTTCTCTGACACGGTTAAGTGTTAGCACCCAGAACCAGGCGCTTTGATGCCAATTGAAGGATATAAAAACACAAGAAATGAGGTTTTAATTGGAGTTTTCAAAAATTAAGGCTAAAAACACGTTGGTTATCCTAGTTCATTTTGAACTCAAAACTACTACAGTTCACCCGCCAAGGTCATTTCGTATCTCACAATCGAGGTCTTAATCCACTAATCACAAATGATTACAATTCACAAAGACAACTATCAACATCTTCTTGAGATCAAACCACAACTTGGTTTCTCAAGGAATTACAATTCCAAATAATTATACAATGCTTACAAATTCTTCTAATAAGCTATATCACAATTGTGATGTTTACACAAAATTTAGCACAATGAATTTTTCAAGAGATAAGAAATATGAGAATGTTTTTTATCGCTCTTGTTGGTATGTGTGTGTTGTGTTTTTCACCTTTCATAGACCTCTTTATATAGGCAGCTATCATGAAACTGTTGGAGACATAATCTTCTGATTTTTGAAGGTTATTGATTTGTGATTTGATTTTTTTTTTCAAAAATACAGATCTTGTTCCAACCATAAAGTTTTTCGGCCGTTACTTTATAATTGACATTAATGTGATGTTGGATCTACACCGTCTCAGAGTATCTGGAGCTTGCTTACTTGTAAACAGAACATTGAATATGATAGATATGTTAGATGCTTCTTTGTTATTTCATTTCTTTATATATCAAAGTTTACCCAGCAGCTTGGTGCTTCAGAATTTTTGACTGTCAGCATCAAAACTTCTCTTTCTTGTGTCTTGTTTTAGCTTCTCTTCAGAGCTTCTTATATGTTCTTCTTCTTCAGAGCTTCATATGTGATTTTTCACGTCATTAACTTTCTTGCTTTCATAATAACTTCTCTGTAAATTCAATCAAACGATTAGAGAGCATAATTGTACTTCATAATAATCATGTAATTGTTATCATCAAAACTAATACTTAGATGTAGAACCAAACTATGTTCTAACAAGGTTTATATCTCTTTTTCATTATTTGTTTAAAGATGTCACTTATGAGAATCATGCTTGTAGTTTGTACTCAATTCATTATGAGCTAAACATTTTGTAGTTGACCAATGTGAAGTTAATATTAAATTATTTTTATGTTATATGATGTGTGGCTAAGTGACTTGTTTTATTATATGTAAACTTATTATAAGTCAATTTCTTTGAATGATCAACTTAGGAGTAGATAACAGCTTGTTGTTGTGAAAGATCCAACAACAAGTGGTTTCCTTAATAAAAATGGTTGAACGAGTAGGATAGAGATATTCACTCATCTAGCTTGCTTAGAGTTAAGGAGCTGTAATTATTGAGGAATTCAGAATACAACCGGACATATGTTAGGGTTATAAGTGAGGCTTAGAGATTTGTTTCCTTTCCTTTTATATGCATATACTTTGATGTTGTAGACATACACCACAAGATCACTCTCACCTCACTTGTCACGATAGTGCACATCATCACACATATTTACTTCTAGAATATTAATGGATTATGGCTTAACTCATTTACTCTTAATATGTTTCCACTCTTTCTCTTTACATTATTCAGATCTGTTTTAAGTAAATGTTGAACATAACACACCACATATTATTTCTCTTCTTGCTCATGCTTAAAACTTAAATATAGTCAATTACAAAATCAATCTAAGTAACTACATCAGACCCTGTGGGTTCGACGCTTTTATCTTTATCACTTGCTGCAATCAAACATACATGTATACTTGCATCACTACTACAAAACACACATTCAACAATGCCATGGTCACCACGGTTCTTCCCTACATCGTGGTGACATCTCTAAACTAAGCGGCTACCATATTTATTTTGTTTTTTGATTAAAAATTATTTGTATATAACAACGGTTGAAGAACCAACTGTGGTAATACAATCAAACTTTCATGGGTTCGAACATCAATGCCAATAGAACCTTTGATGTATCGCAAAATCCTCTTGACAACTACCATGTGAGACACCTTCGGTCTCTCCACGAATTTTCTCACAATATTGCCACTAAACGCCAAATTTCATCGTGTATTGCACTAGTAACGCAAGGATCCAATCAACTTCCAATATTGAGTTTGATTAATATCTTGCTCATCCTCATTCTTCAATAATTGTAGCCTCGATTCAGGTGGTGTATGTTAGAACATAGTTTGATTCTACAACCCTCAGTTAGAGTTTTGATGATAACAAAATACAAGATTAAATAAATTGTAAGATTTATATAAGACATATATGCTACTTAAAATTATGTTGTGTATTTACAGAAACTCTGATGGAATCAGCATCAGAATATCAGTATCAACATCAGCATCAGAATATATGTCAGCATCAGAAGATCAAATAACATATGCTACGCTGAAGCCTGATGAACAGAATCTGTGCATAAAATACTCTGATTCTGATCAAGATCCTAACCAAGTCATCAGCACTCAGAAGCGTCAGCATAAAGGAAAGAACACTCTGATTACCATAAGCAGAGAAGACTCTGAAGTGTCAATGTTACTAAGCATTCAAGACAGATTTATTACCAACGGCTTTATTCCAAGACAAAGATCTTCTCAAAAAGGAAAGAACGTTAATAGCATTGAAATGGATTTATGGACAACCAACGTATCTCTTCCGTGGCTATTTAAGCAAGACTATGTGAGAAAAGAAAAGGCTAATACTCTACACGCACGCATACGAAAACTCTCTTACTCAAATTGCTAAAGCTTTCAACCACGCCTACTCAATAGCATTAGCAGTCTAGTTTCATTCTAAGCTTCATATTGTGTATTATCACAGTTGTGATAGATAGTTTTACTAGAAAACATTAAACACACTTTTGTTCATTTAGCTGTAAGAGAATTTCCTTGAGATAAGCCGGTTTATGGTTAGACTCAAGAAGGCTTTAACAGTTGTTAAAGTAGTTGTTGTATTCAGTTGAATATAGTGGATTAAGACCTCGTTGGAGAGAGGCGAAATCACCTTGACGGGTGGACTGGAGTAGTTTGAGATCAAACGAACCAGGATAAAAATAACGTGTTGTCTGCATTTGATTTCAAGTTTTACAATTCAATCCCCCTTCTTGTGTTTTCCACATCTTCAATTGGCATCAGAGCACCTGGTTCTGAGCTTATAACACTTAACCGTGTCAGTACAAGATCCAGCGTTAGAAAAACACAATGGCAGGACCACATCAAAACATCAGCAATGACAACAATGAAGAAAGAGACAGATTCAGCGGCAAACCTCCAGTCTTTGATGGAGAGAACTTTGACTACTGGAAAGACAGAATTGAAAGCTTCTTTCTGGCCCATGATACTGATCTGTGGGACATGGTGACTGATGGATACACGCACCCAGTGGATGGAAGTGGCCATAAGATTGACAGGAAGGCAATGTCTGATCAGCAACAGCGTGATTTCAGAAATCACCACAAGGCCAGAACAATTCTTCTCAGCGCCATCTCTTATTCTGAATATGAAAAGATATCAAACAGAGACACTGCAAAGAATATGTTTGACTCTCTGAGAATGACGCATGAAGGCAACATCCAAGTCAAAGAAACCAAAGCTCTTGCGCTCATTCAGAAGTACGAGGCATTCAAGATGGAAGAAAGTGAATCAATAGAAACGATGTTCTCAAGATTTCAAATTCTGGTTGTTGGTCTCAAAGTTCTTGACAAAGGGTATTCTACTGTTGATCATGTTAAGAAGATCATCAGAAGCTTGCCAAAACAGTGGAGGCCAATGGTCACAGCGCTTAAGCTAGCCAAGGATCTCAACAAAATCTCTCTGGAGGAACTTGTCAGCTCCCTCAAAAGTCACGAGATAGAGCTAGAAGCAGATGAACCTCAAAAGCAAGGTAAGCCATTAGCTTTAAAATCTAACAGAAAATCTGACTCCAAAGTTTTGCAGGCTGTAGAAGAAACCTCTGATGGGTCCTCATCAGAAGAAGATGAACTGTCTCTCCTCTCCAGAAGGGTGAACCAACTGTGGAAGCAGAGGAAGAGGAAGTTCAGGAATCCCAGAAGATCAGAGAATCAAAATGAATCCTCCTCCAGATACAGAAGGTCAGAATCCTCCTCTGGACACAGAAGATCTGAAGGCTCTTCAGGAAGCAGAAAGTCAAACAACAAAGACATCATCTGCTATGAATGCAACGAACAAGGACACTACAAAAGTGATTTCCCAAAGCTTCAGAAGGATAAGCCCAAAAAGAAGTTTGGCAAGGAAAAGAAGAAAAGTATTATGGCTACATGGGATGATTCTGACACATTCGAAGCTGACTCAGAATTAGATGATGAGAGAGCAAACATTGCTCTCATGGCAAACATACCAGAAGACAGTGAAGCTTCTGAGTCAGACTCTGAATCAGATACAGAAGAGGTATTTCCTGACTTTGCTATTAACTTTACTAAGGTTGAACTAGCTGAAAGCCTTAATGAAATTCTGGAAAGATATCAGCAGATCAGAGTCAAATTCAGAAACCTGAAAAGGAATCTGGCCTCTGACTCTGATAAAACTGAGAGTCTAAAATTGGAGAATTCTGAGTTGAAAGATAAAGTTTCAAAATTAGAAAATCTATTGCAAAACTCTCAGAAGGAAACAATCCCTGAAACTCCCAGCAGTGCTGATGAGTTCATCAAGGAATATGATCACAGCTTTCAGAAGTTTCTAGCTAAAAACATATATAGAAGCAAAATGGCTTCAATGATCTATGGAGTTAGCAGAAATGGCAGAAAAGGAATAGGATACCAAGGTAAGGTACCTACACCAAAGAATGCCATGGATTTAGTTATAAAACGCACTTCACTTGATTCTCACTTTGTATATGGGGACACATATGACATCAAATATACTAGTAGTAATTATTCTGTCAAACCAAAATTCAACCAGAGTTTTGGTAAAACTAACAAATCAGGACCCAAGAAAATATGGGTACCTAAGGATAAAATAATACATGTGGCAGATATCTTTAGCAGCAAAGCAGAAACACCAGTCATGGTACCTGGACTCTGGCTGCTCACGACACATGACGGGAAGAAAGCATATGTTCCAAAGCCTGGAACTTAAGCCTGGAGGCCACGTAGGCTTTGGAGGCAATCAGAGGGGAAAGATCATTGGCTCTGGAACTGTAGGTAATGGAAATCTTCCCTCTATAAGTAATGTTTTATTAGTAGATGGATTAATACATAACCTGTTATCCATAAGTCAATTAAGTGATAACGGTTATGATATAATCTTTAATCAAAATTCATGCAAAGCTGTTAGTCAGAAAGATGGGACTATCCTATTTATTGGAAAGAGGAGAAACAACATTTACAAAATAAAACTTTCTGAACTGAAAAGTCAGAATGTAAAGTGTCTTCTGTCTGTTAACAACGAGCAATGGATCTGGCACAGAAGATTGGGACATGTTAGTATGAGAAGAATATCTCAGATTAACAAACTCAATCTGGTCAGAGGACTTCCTAACCTGAAGTTCAATTCAGATGCTCTGTGTGAAGCATGTCAGAAAGGCAAGTTTGCAAAACCAGCTTTCAAATCTAAAAACGTTGTTTCCACCTCTAAGCCATTAGAACTTCTGCACATTGACTTATTTGGACCAGTTAAAACTGCTTCAGTCAGTGGCAAGAAGTATGGGTTAGTAATCGTAGATGACTATAGCAGATGGACATGGGTAAAGTTCTTAAGACACAAGGACGAGTCACACTCTGTGTTTGTCACCTTTTGCAACCAAGTTTAGAATGAAAAGGATCTTAGAATCATATAAGATACCATTTTTTTCTTACTTGATTTTCTTCAATCTCATTTGATTTAAGACAAGTATCATCTTTTTTTAGATGATTTTATTCATCAAATAGGTGACTTTTCTTATGTATGAAGTTTCATCTTCTCACTTGGTTACTCTTGAGTCTCATCTTGAGTTAGATTACTATATAAGTCACACATTTCATAATTATTTAGTTATGCTCTCTTCTTTTGATCTTTACTTGTTAAGTTGAACATGATTTCTTGCCTCTTTTGGCCATTTCCTTCGCGCCTCAATGCATCAACTCAATCGTTTGATCAATCAGATTGTGAACATGTGTTCCTTTTTTGATGATGACTTAACATTTAAGATTGACAGATGTTGGTATGGTGAACTGCGTGATGTTATATTGAAATGAAACATTTTTGTTATACATCCAAATCTTCTAGATAGTTTCTGAGTTATTTTCCTTCTCACTTTTGAAGAACTATTGTCCAGACGTTCACAAAAAATCAGAACATTCTGAGAGTTAACCATACATAAATAGAATTTTAATTCTGGACATAATTCAATACTGAGATTTTCAGAATAAAATTAAATATATCTTCAGCAAGGGGTTTTGTAAAGATGTCAGTCCATTGATGGTTTATATCTATAAATTTTAAGAAAAGAATTCCCTTCTGAGTATAGTCCCTAATAAAATGGTGTTTAATTTCTATATGCTTAGCTCTAGTGTGTAAAATAGGATTTTTAGAAAGACAAATAGCATAAGTATTATCACTGAGGATAGGAATATTACTCTCGTTTATATGATAATCTTGAAACTAACTTTTCATCCAGAGCATCTGAGTACTGCATCCAGCTGCAGCTATATATTCAACTTCAGTAGTTAATAGTGCAATGGTGATTGTCTTTTGTTGGATCAGGATATTAAGTTCTCTCTCAGAAACTAGAAGCTTCCAGAAGTTCTTTTTCTTTATATTCTATCTCATGCAAAGTCCACATCACAATATCCTATTGATTTATATTCTCTGGATTTTCTATAACACAAACCAAGATTAGCAGTACCTTTCAGATACCTGAAAATTTACTTAACTGGTGTTAAGTGTGATTCTCAGGGATCTGATTGGAATTTAGAACATAGGTAAACGCTAAAGAGAATATAAGGTCTTGAAGTTGTTAAGTAAAGGAGAGAACCAATCATACTTTTGTAGAGCTTTTGTTCTACTTTCTTACTTACCTCATCCTTTTCCATAATACATGTAGGATGCATTGGAGTTTTGGATGGCTTACTTTCTGACATGTAAAACTTCTTCAGAAGTTCTTTAACATATTTTCTTTGATGTATAAAGGTTCCTTCCGGAGTTTTATTAATTTGAATTCCCGGAAAGAACTTGAGTTCTCCCATCAGACTCATTTCAAATTCTTCCTGCATAGACTTAGCAAATTCTTTGCCCAGTGAGGCTTTAGTAGATCCAAATATAATATCATCAACGTAAATTTAAAAAATCAGAATGTCATTTTTAAATGTTTTATAGAATAAAGTTGTGTCTACTTTACCTCTGGTAAATTCTTTTTCTAAGAGAAAGTTACTTAGTCTTTCATATCAAGCTCTATGATCTTGTTTCAGACCATATAACGATCTCTTAAGTTTATAAACATATTTTGGGTGTTTTTTGTTTTCAAAGCCAGGGGTTTGGTGCACATATACTTCTTCATCAATGTAACCATTTAAAAAGGAACTTTTGACATCCATATGATAGAGAGTGATGTCATTATTTATAGTGAATGAAATTAAAAGTATTGTAGATTCTAACCTGGCGACTGGATAAAAGGTCTTTGTATAGTTTATCCCTTCTTGTTGACTATAACCTTGTGCAACAAATTGTGCCTAGTTTCTGACGAATTCTCCTTGTTCACTTAGCTTTTTTCTGAGACCCATTTAGTTCCAATGATATTGAAGCCTTTTCATTTCGGATTTAGATCCCATACATCGTTTCTGCTACATTTATGTAGTTCTTCCTGCATTGCAAGTATCCAATCATTGTCTTGAAGTGCTCCGTCTATGGAGGTTGGTGCGATCAGAGATACCAAACCCATGGGAGACTCTTCAGTATTTCTGAATGTAGATCTTGTTCTGATTGGATCATCCATATTTCCCAGAATCATGTCTTCAGGATGTGCTAATCTGCTTCTGGATTGTCTTTTTTGATGCGTTCTTTAAAAGTTTCTGTAGTGTTGGTGGTGATGTATTTTTCTACATTGGATTGAGTTTCTGAGTTTTTGTATTCAAAAGATCTGTCTTTAGTACCTGTAATTTGAACTTCTATATCTGCAAAATGTTCAACCTGCTTTTACTTTTGAGAGATAAGTTTATCATCAAATCTGACACTAATGGATTCTTCCATAATTTGTGTTTTTGTGTTATATACTTTGTAACCTTTTGAGCGTTCAAAGTATCCTAACATAAAACACTTTTTTTCCTTAGAATCAAACTTGTTCAGATGTTCTTTGATGTTAAGCATATAACAGATACATGCAAATATATTGAAGTAAGAAATGTTGGGCTTTATGTTCTTCCACAGTTCATATGGAGTCTTTTTCATAATATGTCTTATGGAGATTCAATCCTGAATGTAGCACGCTGTGTTAACTGCCTCTTCCCAGAAGTGTTTAGCAATGTTAGTCTCATTGATCATAGTTCTGGCCATTTCTTGTAAAGTTCTATTCTTTCTTCTATAACTATGTTTTGTTTGGGATTTCTAGGACAAGAGAAATCATGATAAATGCCATTTTCATTAAAAAAACTTTTCAAAACTTTTATTTTCAAACTCTCCACCATTATCACTACTGACTTTTACAATTTTAAACTCTTTATCATTCTAAACTTGATTACAGAAAGTAGAGAACACAGAGTGTGACCCGTCCTTTTTTAAAGAACTTTACTCATGTTCATCTGCTATAGTCATCCACAATCATTAATCCATACTTCTTGTCGCTGATGGATGCAGTTTTCTCTGGTCCAAACAGATCTATATGCACAAGTTCTAATGGTCTAGAGGTAGAAACAACGTTTTTTTTATTTGAAAGAGGGTTTCGCAAACTTGCCTTTTTGACATGCTTCACACAGAGCATATTAGTTGAACTTCAAGTTAGGAAGTCCTCTGACCAAATTGAGTTTGTTAATATGAGATATTCTTATCATACTAACATGCTCCAATCTTATGTGCCAGACCCATTGCTCATCGTTAACAGACATAAGACATTTTACATTCTGACTCTTTAGTTCAAAATTTTTAATCTTATAAATATTGTTCTTTCTCTTACCATTAAAAAGGATAGTTCCATCTTTCTGCCTAACTGGTTTGCAAGACTTTTGATTAAAGATTATATCATAATCGTTGTCACTTAATTGACTTATGGACAATAAATTATGCATTAATCCATCTACTAAGAGAACATTAGTTATAGAAAAAATTGTATCATTACCAATAGTTCTAGAGCTAATTATTTTTCATTTCTGATTGCCTCTGAAACCTACATAACCTCTAGATTTAAGTTGCAGACTTTGGAAAATATGTTTTCTTCTCGTCATGTATTGAGAGCATCTAGAGTCCATGTACCAAGACTGGAGTTTTAACTTTGTTATTGGACACATATGCAACATAGATTATTTTATCCTTATGTACCCATATCTTTTTGGGTCCTTGTTGGTTAGAGTTTCCAGAATTCTGATTGAATTATGGTTTATAAGAGTTCATATAATAAGATTCACTAGTGTATTTTATGTCATGTGTGTGTCTATATGTGAAGTATGAATTTAGGGGTGTGTATTTTATGACCATGTTATCAACTTGTTTTGGTTGATATGGTTCTTCTTCCCCTTTTGGTTTCACATATCATATACTTTTTATGCCGTTTCTGCTAACTCTATAGGTCATTGAGGCCATCTTGCTTCTATCTCTGTTTCTAGCTAGAAATTTTTGAAAGTTGCGATCATATTCTTTTATGATGTAATCAGAACTAGTTGGAACTTCTGAAACAGATTGTTTCTAAGCTTTTTGTAATTGATTTTTAGTGAAGGAGTTTTCATTTTTAAGTTTAGAATTGATTTGTTTTAGCTCAGATTTTTCTGTTTTTAGTTTGCTAGTTTCTTCAGTTTCAGATACAAGAACGTGTTTCAGGTTCTTGTATTTGACTTGAAGTTGCTGATATCTTTCAAGAATTTCAGACAGACTATCTTCTAATTGAGATCTAGAGAATTTTGAAAATACCTCTTCTGAGTCTGATTGTGATGCTGATGTATTTGTGTCTTCTGATATGTTGACCATTAATGCTATATTTGCTCATTCATCTTCAGATTCAGTTTCTACTTCAGAAGATTTTGAGTCATCCCACGTTGCCATAAGACTTTTCTTGTTTTATTTGAAGAACTTCTTTTTAGGATTTTCTTTCTATAGTTTGGGGAAGTCACTTTTGTAGTGACCTGGCTCTTTGCATTCGTAGCATATGACATCTTTGTTGCTAGACTTTCTGTATCCAGAGGATGATTCAGAGTGATTACATGTTCTTCAAGTGTTTTTGAATTTCCTTTATTTGTGCTTCCATAGATGGTGGACTCTGTTGGAGAGAAGATATAGTTCGTCTTCTTCTGATGAGGATCCACAAAAGCTTTCTTCTTTTTCCTGAAAAGCTTTAGTTTCATATTTTTTATTAGATTTAAGAGGAAGAGACTTACCTTTCTTCTGGGGCTCATCTTCTTCTAGTTCTATCTTGTGACATCTCAGGGAGCTGATTAGTTCCTCTAGTGATATGGTGTTCATATTTTTGACTAACTTTAAAGTTGTGACTGTAGGTCTCCACTTCTTGGGTAAGTTTTTGAAAATTTTCTTTACATGATCTGCTATGGAGTATACTTTGTCCAGAACTTTCAAACCAGTAACCAGAATTTGAAACCTTGAGAGAATTGTCTCAATAGTTTAATCTTCTTCCATTTTGAAGGCTTCGTAATACTGAACAAGTGCAAGAGCTTTGGTCTCTTTGACTTGTGTGTTGCCTTCATGCATCATTTTTAGAGAGTCCAACATGTTCTGAGTCAGTTTTCTCTGTTAGTGATTTTCTCATACTCAGTATATGAGATGGCACTCAAATGGATTGTTTTGGCTTTGTGATGGTTTCTGAACTCTTTCTTCAGTTCATCTGTCATCTTCTTTCTATCGATCTTCTGACCGCTTGCATCGACTGGATGAATGTAGCCATTAGTTACCATGTCTCAGAGATCAACGTCATGAGCTAGAAAGAAACTCTTAATTATGTGTTTCCAATAATCGGAGTTTTCTCCATCAAAGATTGACGATATGCCATTGATTTTTTCCTTCACATCATGGTTGTCGTTGTTGTTGTTTTGACTTGGTTCCACCATAATGTTTTTCTTTTTGAGGATCTTTCTCTGACACGGTTAAGTGTTAGCACCCAGAACCAGGCGCTTTGATGCCAATTGAAGGATATAAAAACACAAGAAATGAGGTTTTAATTGGAGTTTTCAAAAATTAAGGCTAAAAACACGTTGGTTATCCTAGTTCATTTTGAACTCAAAACTACTACAGTTCACCCGCCAAGGTCATTTCGCATCTCACAATCGAGTTCTTAATCCACTAATCACAAATGATTACAATTCACAAAGACAACTGTCAACATCTTCTTGAGATCAAACCACAACTTGGTTTCTCAAGGAATTACAATTCCAAATAATTATACAATGCTTACAAATTCTTCTAATAAGCTATATCACAATTGTGATGTTTACACAAAATTTAGCACAATGAATTTTTCAAGAGATAAGAAATATGAGAATGTTTTTTATCGCTCTTGTTGGTATGTGTGTGTTGTGTTTTTCACCTTTCATAGACCTCTTTATATAGGCAGCTATCATGAAACTGTTGGAGACATAATCTTCTGATTTTTGAAGGTTATTGATTTGTGATTTGATTTTTTTTCCAAAAATACAGATCTTGTTCCAACCATAAAGTTTTCCGGCCGTTACTTTATAATTGACATTAATGTGATGTTGGATCTACACCGTCTCAGAGTATCTAGAGCTTGCTTACTTGTAAACAGAACATTGAATATGATAGATATGTTAGATGCTTCTTTGTTATTTCATTTCTTTATATATCAAAGTTTACCCAGCAGCTTGGTGCTTCAGAATTTTTGACTGTCAGCATCAGAACTTCTCTTTCTTGTGTCTTGTTTTAGCTTCTCTTCAGAGCTTCTTATATGTTCTTCTTCTTCAGAGCTTCATATGTGATTTTTCACGTCATTAACTTTCTTGCTTTCATAATAACTTCTCTGTAAATTCAATCAAACGATTAGAGAGCATAATTTTACTTCATAATAATCATGTAATTGTTATCATCAAAACTAATACTTAGATGTAGAACCAAACTATGTTCTAACAAGGTTTATATCTCTTTTTCATTATTTGTTTAAAGATGTCACTTATGAGAATCATGCTTGTAGTTTGTACTCAATTCATTATGAGCTAAACATTTTGTAGTTGACCAATGTGAAGTTAATATTAAATTATTTTTGTGTTATATGATGTGTGGCTAAGTGACTTGTTTTATTATATGTAAACTTATTATAAGTCAATTTCTTTGAATGATCAACTTAGGAGTAGATAACAGCTTGTTGTTGTGAAAGATCCAACAACAAGTGGTTTCCTTAATAAAAATGGTTGAACGAGTAGGATAGAGATATTCACTCATCTAGCTTGCTTAGAGTTAAGGAGCTGTAATTATTGAGGAATTCAGAATACAACCGGACATATGTTAGGGTTATAAGTGAGGCTTAGAGATTTGTTTCCTTTCCTTTTATATGCATATACTTTGATGTTGTAGACATACACCACAAGATCACTCTCACCTCACTTGTCACGATAGTGCACATCATCACACATATTTACTTCTAGAATATTAATGGATTATGGCTTAACTCATTTACTCTTAATATGTTTCCACTCTTTCTCTACATTATTCAGATCTGTTTTAAGTAAATGCTGAACATAACACACCACATATTATTTCTCTTCTTGCTCATGCTTAAAACTCAAATATAGTCAATTACAAAATCAATCTAAGTAACTACATCAGACCCTGTGGGTTCGACGCTTTTATCTTTATCACTTGCTGCAATCAAACATACACGTATACTTGCATCACTACTACAAAACACACATTCAACAATGCCATGGTCACCACGGTTCTTCCCTACATCGTGGTGACATCTCTAAACTAAGCGGCTACCATATTTATTTTGTTTTTTGATTAAAAATTATTTGTATATAACAACGGTTGAAGAACCAACTGTGGTAATACAATCAAACTTTCATGGGTTCGAACATCAACGCCATAAAATATTTTATTCCTTTACGTTAAGGTGCACCTTTTCTTTTTTATTTATTTTAAAATTCATAAATAAAAGGGATATCGCTATGGTGCTTTTGTTTAACCGTTGTGATATATTTATAATAAATAAATACTTATCAATAAAATTGATTATGTTAATCATTGTGAAATAGTCCCATATATAAACAAATTAACTCTCACTTATTGATAGTAGCGCAGTTTCCTTCATAGTGAAACCCTATCACCCATTTTTCTCTTCTTCTTTTCCATTATCCATGAAACATGTGCTTCATACATTAAGGTATTCTTCTTCTTCCATCTTCTTGTTAGATAGTTCCCCATTATCTCGTTTGTGTGAGTGCAACTTGACTATTAGATGTTTTACATGATGTCAAAACTCAGAAAGCTGGCATTTCAGTATGGTGGACGGTATCCTTATGTCTTGTGTATCCCTTTGCATTAGAGGTCTTAAGAATCATTTAAAACAACTTTAAAATTGATCCCAATCATGAAAAATCACTTTTTACACAAAAACGACACTTAGTTGTCGACCTGAAATTTCTATGTGTCAACACATAAATTATGCATTTCTGCATTTTCTTAAAAGCTTCATTATGTGTCGAAACATATGATTTTTAGGTCGACACATAAAATCTATACGTCGACCCATACGATTTATGTGTTAGCACATGTACTGCATTATTAAAGCTTTTAGCCATTGTTTCTCATGTGTCAACACATAAATTTTCTAGGTCTACACATATTATTTTATGGGTCATTTTTTCATTATTTTTTCATTTCGAAAGTACCCTCTTTTATCTAAAAAGTGTCCAACTATAAATATATCATTCATGTATCATTCTAACTTGATGATACTATAAAATTTTCCTACTTTTTCTCTTCATCTTCAACCTTCCAATCTATGCATATACACCAACATTACATTGTGATGATGTTTCGTCGGGGTTCCATCTAGAAAAAGAATTGTGGATTTTCAATTGGTTTGATTTGAGATTTGTAGGGGTCTTCATCCGGGAAAAACCATCGGGTTTGTCCTCCAAAATCATTTGTTAAATTGGGGGTTTTCGTGCAAGATCGTGCGAAGGATCGTCCATGTGAAAAAAATCTTGGAGTGTTTGAAATCTTTTCAAGGAACCTTAGAGTGGTTGAAATCTTTTTAAGAAAGTAGCAAGAATTGGATGATAAAATCAGTGATCTTGTGTTGATAGTTTACAATTGGATTTACTCGAGTGAAAAATCCTTTAGAGTGTTTGAAATCTTTGCAAGTAATCTTGGGGTGATTGAAATCCTTTGAAGGAATTAGATTAAGCGGAAAATAGGTTGCATCTATCGGTCTTGGCCTTGTTGAATATCAAAAGAAGAGAAGGGTTAAATCGATATCAAACGGTTATGTTTTGTATAGTTGCTCTGAACACTTCTCTTATAATCATACTTTTACAAAGTAAGAAATTATCCTAATTCCAAATTTTGAATTTGGAGGAGATGTAGTCATAGAGAGGACGATTGGTGAACTTCCTAAACAAATCCTTATGTCACTTTTCTTTTATTGCTTTACTTGCTTTAATCTTCATACATCGATTTGTCAAATAGCATTGAGTAATTAATTGACGCGTAGGAATTTTTTGAAACTGTTTTTTATTTTGAATTGTGTATTGAGTTGCTTATAATCACTTTTGATTATAAGTGTTTTTTCATATCAACACAATACAAAATAAAAATCTGAAACTTTGATTGCACGCCAAGTGTTTGACAAATTGTTTAGCTTGTTTAATTCAAAAGAAAATTGAAATATTCTATCTCTTACTTTCATTTACTCTATATATGTAATGTGCTAAATGTGTTGTTTGATCGATTGATTCGTATAAAATTTCTCTTTGATTATTAAATTTTAAATTTCTTTGTTGATTAGCTTATAATCACTTTGATTGTAAGTGCTTTTGCATATCAAATCTCAAAGAAAATTTTGAAAATTTGATTGCGTTCCACATGTTCGATAAATTGTTATGTTATATTTTTAATATGGTTTCATTGGAAATAGGAAACCATTGTGTTGAATATTAAATGATTAATTGATATATTATTATTTTGATTGATTTTATCATTATGTTAATTCCATATGGCTCTTGCATATCCAAATTTCTAATAACTAGGTTTGTTTAGACTACTATGTTGATCTAGGACAAAATCCTTCCGCTCAACATTGTTTTTCAAATAAGTTTTAAATAATCTTTTTGAAAGGTAAATTTTGTTTAGGGATCTATTCACCCCCTATAGATCTGGTGTCGTAGTCTAATAGTTTGTTGTATATTGTTTTTGTTGATTGTTTTCATTTTTTTCAGATTCGTCTTCACTATCTTAACAAAGATCATCCTTTGGCTATGGTACATATTATTTGTGTAGGTATAAAAATATTACAAGAAGCATGAAGCTATGATGGAAACTTCATCCACCTTACACTTCTTCTTCATAGCTTCACAAATAAGATGTTTTTCATACTCTGTTGATAAATAAATTTGTAGTTTCACACGTTGATAACTTTCATGGTTATTGTAGGACTCAACAAGAATAAAATATTTTATTAAATAAAGAAATAATAACGACATCGAACTTCATCTAGTTTGAGATACAATGAAAAGAAATATAAGAAGTATGAAGTTGTTGTGTAAGCTTATTCCTTCTTATATTTTTTCATTACTTCACAAACTAGATGAACTTAACAATTGATTCCTGTTCCACGACTTGTTTCAATAAAAGGTGTGTCCTGTAATTTATAATATATCTTTTTCATTGTTCACAAATTTATAGTATCTGATTTCGTTATATGATGTTATTTGATTTTATTATATTCTATATAGATTGTTTGTTTCACTAACCATCACTTAAAATACATCCATTTAAATTGACATGGATACTTATAATCTGTAAATTAAGTTGTATTTGAAAATCAACTTATACCAATCAATGTTTCTGAATTGCATGCATCTCATCGTTCATTACATGCTCTTTTACATATAGATTATGGTATAATGACATGCTCCTCCGATGCATTGTTGCCTTCGATTATAGTTAAATTTCATTAACTATAATTTATTGGATAATCTGCCTCATCATCAGCACTTATAATCGTAAAAATTTACGATTATAAAAATTACGATAATAAGTGATGATGATGAGGTAGATTATCTAATATCTTGTTGTTATGGAAATTTAACTATAATCGAAGATAACGATGCATCGAAGGAGTTAGACCAACAAACCACAATATATATGTAAAAGAGCATGAAATGTACGATAAGACGCATGCAATCAAAAAACAATGGTTTGTTTAAGTTGGTTTTCAAGAATAGTTTAATTTTCAGATTATAGACTTCTTCATCAATTTGAATGCTTGTATTTATTTAGTGAGGTGTATGGAAAACAAACAATCTACATATTATATAATAAACTCTGGGTACTTTCAACAACAGTAATCTATTGTAACCTTGACCAAAGGTAATTTATGTTTTACATAATTACTGCTGATGGATTTCTAACCCAGTACCTAAGTGTATATATCACAATGGTTTATAAGCATAACTGTTGTGATATGTGGCGCACGTCGTGCCTTTCAATAATGGTCTCTAGACTGCAGTGAAAATAACGAACTTACAACCATACGCTACTCTACAACGGCATGTCACGCGTGATGGTATCCCTTTTCCAACCGTTGTGTAAGGGATTTTATGTACTAGTGCATGTGACACCCATATTGATAACCAACAATAGACATGGTAATAACATATTACGAAAGATATATTTTGTAATGGTGAACATGTCAAAAAATTGCAAAATATTCTTTCAGAATAACTTATGTTAATGTAAATTAATTAAAGGGAGTAGATAGAAAATTTTATGAGGATGATTGCTCAAAAAAAAAAAAATTAAAATTGAATGTTAAAATATTTAGATGGACCAGTTACTTATTTAACTTTTTATATCAATAGGTTACCTAATTGAATTAAATCATGCACTTGACAATACTTTTTTTTCTCTTTCTTTAAAGTTTTTATTTTTAAAGTGTCTAAATTTAGATTGGGACATGAATGAATCCTAAACAAAAACAAGAGAGGATACATTTTAGAGCGGCCTAAACCACCATAATTGTTGCACCTCATACACACCTCTAAATTTATCTAGAGACATATTGAATCTGAAGAAATAAACAAGAACAATTAAGTTTTATCCTATTTAAATAACTATATGAATCAATTCCTACCATAACCGATTCCTGTCATAATGTTCTATGATCTTAAATAGTTTTAAAGTAAATAAAATAATATTTCACCAAAAAAATCAATAAAATGAACAGTACTTTAATGCAAGAGGATTAAGATGAGATAAGTATCTTCTACCTTAATTACTTGTAAAGTCTCTCCCAATCACAACACAAAAGTAAAGGTAAGCCTTTTCAATTCAATTTTTGACTCCTTGAAAACAAGAAAGCCAATGAAAACAACTTTCTCTCCTGATTGTAAGTTACCTAGTAACCTAGACTTCCGAATAATAGAACAACACATTGTTGGATTTATTACCTAATTATTCACAAAAACACCAACATTGGACCACCTAAAAAGTAATCATAGTATCTACACACACTTGCAAGAAAAATTTCAGATAGTTTATACGCCCCTTGATTGCATCATTTTCAGATTTAAAAAATGTGACTAATCCTTCATTTTACTATATAGTACCAACCAGCTAGTCAAGGGCAGCTTCACTAGGGTGGTCCATTAATTCACCTGATTTTAATGCCTACCTCTCTTTCTTATTAGGTAACGTCTTTGTTTCTTCTTTATAACCATTTCAGGTGTGTGAGTAGTGGAGCCATTCATCTAACTCTATCTTGTCTCTTTTTTTCTTCTTCTTTCCATTCCTCTAAATCAAAAGGAAATTATCTAGTTACATTGTAACCATTAGTTATAACAAAGATTTAATGCATATATATTATATATGAAAAGGTAAAAATAATTAAGAGAGAATAAAATGATATAATAGATGTATAATGAAAAGGACTATGTATATGTAATCTAAGAGATATAGAAATAAAAACAAGAAAAGTGGGGTTAGGATTTATATGGCCCCAACCCAAGTTAGATATGAAAAAACCCTAATGATAGATATTGATAGCAACTTTTCTATGAAGCAAGTGTAAGTCCCATGGGTAGAATTTTACACCCAGAAAGGAGGCATTGAGCTATTGTGGACCATACATGACCTGTTTCTCAAACATGTCCCCCCTCTTTTAGCACAATAACCACGCTAAATGTTTCTACGTACCCTATTGTCTTGTCTTCATTTTTTTTATTTCTACTACTATAAATGCTTTGCTATCTTTCATTCTCAGGGCAACCCAACTTTAATGCTCCTAACTTTTACATATTTATCTTGTACTCTACACATTTCTTTTTATTTCTGTCCTATTCTTTGAAAAATGTTTTTTTTTTATTTCATGAACTTATTTAGTTATTTTAATTAATCATCTTATTGACATTTATGTGTATATATTTTAGACATTATTTTTCTCTACACTAGGGCAAAAAATAATTATATCCAAAAGTATCGGAACAAATACATAATACTCTCCTGGAAAATGAATTTTCATTAAAGACGAATCATTCGGGTATTATTTGAGTTTGATTCTGTTTGAAAATAAAATTTATCTAGTAAGTCGTCTCTATTATAAAATTATATTAGTCGGTTCACTATATGAATCAGAATTAATTGACTAAAATAAATAAAAAATACATAATACACTCTATTAAAAATTTACACACACAATCGTGAGTATTAGAGTTCAAACTTTAAAAAGATGATGTTCAACTTAATAATATTAGCTTCGATTAGTTGAAGGGTAATTTACAAACTACATAATACATAGTTATTAATATGAAAATGAGCAGACATTTATTATATAATAAAAACTTTGAGGTTCTATGAATCACTTAGTCAGACAAACAATAAATATAACTTAATAACACATAGAACATATTAATTTAATAATATAAATTAATTGAAAATAATAGTATATGTTGTGTCCGACATCATATACATTTTAAATTAGAAATATCGGTGTTATATGAATTATGTTTGATTAGTGTCTTGAAGTATTTTTGTCTAAATTATATAGATTTATTTAGGTTTCTTTGTATCATTTGATTTGTGAAGTCTCTTAACCAAACTGGACTAAGCTAGTTAGCTAGAAATTACAATCTGATTAACCTAGCTATACACACACTCTTTTTAAAGTCACGAGAAGCCACTGTCCCATTGTTCATTCAATTGTGTGTGTGTGAAGAGAGATAAAAGAGAGAGAAAGAGAGAGATTCAAGAGAGAGGAAGGTGGCAGAGGAACTGATAGAGAACTTTCAAAGCTCTTTATCTTTTACCATCACTCAACTAGCCTCTATATTGCAGTCTCAAACTGAAAGTCTCACAAATTTTCTTAAAAGCTTTAGTTTCATTTTATCTTCCTTTCTCAAACAAACTGGTGTTTCTTTCTTTTGTTTATCTATCTCATACTATTATCATTTCATTTTTCACCTCTTTCTGTCTCTCTTTCTCTCTGTCGGTACCATCATCATGTAGGTCTTCCCCCCACTATACTACTACTATACACCTTCTCATTCATTCACATTTATCTTCTTCATTAACTCTCTCTCTTTTCTCTCTTCATTTTTTTTTTCAGGAGACCACAAGGAAACCCTTTAGATCTTAACAATTTGCCTGATGAATACTCTAGAGATCATGGTAAACAACTCCTTGAAGACACCGATCCACCCGGTATTAACTAGTTTCACCTTTTTCTTCACAAATCATAAATTTCTAATATTAATATCATATACTTATCAATCATATATTATATATATGTATATCAAAATAATTGTATAGTATTAATAAAGTGTTATATTTCATAATTACATTATACTTTCCGAAGGTATATTCTTTTGACCATGAAACATGTTTTTGTTTTTCCTTGTCTTTTTTCATTTTTCCTTAAACTTCAAAGATATGATGCTAATAAAAAATGAATTATGTAGTACGTATGTGCTTGTATCGCATATCTGCACCAATACTTGTGGTTACCTTAAATTTATTTATTTCTTCAAATTTTTACTATGTGAGTATCAGGATCTTATTCAAGATGTTGGTGGTTCATAGAAAATGAATAAATATTGATGAAGTTTAAGAAAAAGAAGATGTCTCATTGGAAGATGTTTTTGTGGTGTTGACAGGTTGTAGGAAAAAGAAAAACGGCGGGAAGGATGGGAAAGAAGATTGTGGGAAGGTGTATGAGTGTAGATTTTGTTCCCTCAAGTTCTGCAAATCTCAGGCTCTTGGGGGGCACATGAACCGTCACCGACAAGGCTAGTTCATTTTTTTATTCTTAATAAAATATTTAAGGTCACTACTAGTAGTTCAGTTCTTAATGATTTGTCTATGAAGGGTTGTCACTTGTCATCTCAAACACAAAGATGTGAAAATTGGTTAAATTCTTTATTTCATGGTTTTGATTTGAAAGGTATCTTTTGTGTTTGATTTGATGTGTATTTGTTGTGATTGTGTTGTTGGGTTTGGTGGATGCAGAAAGAGAAACAGAGACACTTAACCATGCTCGTCAGTTAGTCTTCAGAAATGATCATAACATTGCACCACAACCTCCATCTCACCTTGTAGGGTATGTAAAAAATTCATCATTTCTTCTCAAATTCAATTACTTTTAGTTTCAAAAAATTTAATATTTTTTAAAAATATTGAGTCAAATGTTAATTTTGCTTGTAATTATTTAGCAAAAAACATTTAAATCTCTGAGAGTAAGTTTTGCTATCTTCTCTGCTCTAAAGATTAGTCTATGCAGTTACACTCAGAGATACACTAATCAAATTTTTTTTAGTACATGCACTTGCACTTAGATATATCTGATATGTATTATTTACTTGAATTTCTCAACCTCATAAAATTTCTTTGTGTTTTTGTTTATTAAAAGTTGATTTTTATTGAATTATATGTTTTAGATGTTGTCCACCACCAATGGCAACAAGTGGTTATATTCCAGCAAATACCATGGGAGTTGATCCAACAATGGCGCCGAGATTTCCGAGATACTTTTCGGGTTCATCGTCTTCAACTCACGTTCCACCGCCACCTCCACCGCCGCCACCAGCACAGCCATTTCTATACTCTTCGCCTTCACGGCCGGTATCATTTCCAACGCACATGATTCCTCATCATCCAATGAACGAATACCACGTCGGGCACGTGATGAGCAGCAGCCACAGCCATCACCAGCAGCAGTATGGTGGACATGGACAACACAACTTTGGTGGAGGCGAGTCGAATTACACGTGCATAGGTGCACCGGTTGGACAAGGTTTTGTTGGTGGTAATGGTAATGGTAACGGTAACGGCGGTGGTGGTGGTGGTGGGAAGGATCATCATCAAGAGGAAGGAGGAGGAGCGATAAACTGGGGAAGAAACTATTCAGGAACACAGCAGCATCGTTTGGATAGTCATTCAGCAGCGATCAATCGCTTTCAAGATGGTTTCTAATGAGAGTGAGAGAGATTCTTTATGAGATTGTGTTCTTTGTTCAATGATAACAACAAAATGTGACAGATGCAGGTGTAGTGATGATGAGTCATGAGAGAGAGAGAGAGAGAAAGGGTTTGGTTTGGTTTGGTTTTATTTTGGTTTTTATGTTAAATTTTTCTACAACAAACAGCTTTTTAGATCATTCACACTCTCAGCTACTTTGGCTTGGAGCTGTGGGAATTTGTATGGGAATTAACAACAACAACTTTCATATCAACTCAAACTTTTCAATCCTCCTTTTTTGCATTTTAATTATATCTTCTTTTTGCATGTTAAATGGTTTGTTTCTTAGATACCATAACATAACTCAAAGGAAACCAGTGTTTTCACCTTATAAATATTAGGAAAATTCTTAAGTTTTACTAATTTATATGCAAAAAAATAATAATTTAATTTATAATTTATATTTGTATTTAAAAAACAAATATAAAAAATGATAATATTAAATAATTAGAAAATAAATATATATTTAATAAAATTCTTATAACATTTGTGTTTGAATCTTGATTTTTTCTCAATCATATTTAAACGTGTTTGGATTGTCGGTGAACAAAATTTATTTTGAGAATATTGAATTTGATATAACTGATATTAAGAGAATTGAATTTAATAAAATTGATTTATGTTTGGATACAATAATATAGAATTAGTGATTGTTATCAATTATTATTGTTAGCCTAGTTTTATTAAAATTTATTTTGAAGGGTATAATTATCAAAATGGTAATAAATTTTAATACATATTAAAAAGATAAGAAGTAATTGATGAAAATTAAATAGGGTAAAGAAAAAAAATTAAAAAGAATGGTCACAAATAACATATAATAACTTTATAATTGATTCTACTAAACTCAAAAGTTAAGAATTGTAGTTTCTACTACTAGAATTGCTTTTAGAGTAGAATTGATTTTGGAAAAGTAAGGCCAAAAGAAGAAAAACAATTTTCAAGTTGAAGTGGACTAGAAGTGCTTTTGAGATTTGTAGAAGTCAATCCAAACGTATATTTAGAGACGTATATTTAGAGGGTGTTGATTTAAGATCTTTCTTGTAACCTATAAAAAATTATGGTGGAATGTGACAGATATGCGAATCGGGTTTGCACCTCTAAAAATTAAAAGTTGCAAAGATTTCTATTAATCCTCTTCCCTCGAAAGTGCATAAAAAAATACGAGGGATATTAAAGGGTGCAAAACTAAAACGTTTTTTTTTTGTAAGCAAGTTGTATTGATAGACGAGAACTAAGGGTTCTCAAACCTGAATACAAAATAAACGAGCAAAACTCAAAAACAAAGAGATTACATTTGGGATGAATAATTACAATTAGACTTACGAAAGAAAGAACAAAGAGTCTTTGCAAAAGTCGTAGAAATTACAATTGACGTGAGTAATTTTTCCAATAAAATACCATAGTCGTATCATAGCTTTAATATTCCAAACCCTATCAAAGACATTCCAAACATCTTCCCGAAAAATAACACCGTTCTTTAACAATCAAATATTCCAATAAATAGTCAACCACAATAAACCTTCCTTTCCTCTCTTCACCTTTTTATCTTTACAAAAACTAAATCACTCCATAAAACTCTCTTTGCAAAACTAAAACGTTAATTCCTTCTATTAAAAAATATCAATAAAATCAACATATTTGACAGAACACACTTGTTTTACCACCTCTATTAAAATATTTATCACCAATAAAAAAATGTAAAATATATATATTTATCAATTTTTTTTTAATATTTAACAATATTTCTTAATTTTCAACCTTTATCACATCTATTATCACCAATAAAGACAAAGTAAAATATTTATATTTATCAATTTTTTTTTTAATATTTAACAATTTTTCTTAATTTTCTATTTTCTAACTATATTTATCAATATAGGTGACAAAATTCAATCTTTTTCTCTCTTATTCTCACTCTAAATATTCGAACCAAATTTGGAATTTTCTACTTTCTTACAATGTTTTTGGTCTCAATGTCACACCATGTTTGCACGATTAGGGTAATAAGACAGAGAGATACTTGGAATCCTCTTTTGAGTTGAGACTTGACACAACCATTTTGTTCTGAATATATCATTGAATGATATTGGTACCTCATTAGGAAGATCAATATTAACCAAATTGTTCCATGTAACATTATATTATTAATGGTTAAAAACTAACTTTAAAATACAAAACATTTGCATTACGACATTTTATGCTATATATTTAATTTGTACATATCGAACAAAACTTCTACTCATGGTGTCAGTTCAGCTGGATCGAACAGCTTCTTCCGAATATTGAAGCAGCTTTAGAGGAATATATACTTCCTAAGTGAACTAGGTGTATATTCAACATTATTGTATACAGTAAAACACGTGTAAATTTGGATATTCAAACCAATGATGTATGTTTTCCCCTCTTCATTTTATGTTCTTTGACGTATTCACCATCCAATGTTTTTTGATTGGAAACACACTTATTTTTAGACAAAAATACATATAACATAATATAGAAATCATATTTTTGTAAGAATTTGTAACCACAAAGTTTGTGTTGTCGAATAATTGAGTGTTGAGACAGAGAGAAATAGAGAGTGAAAAATATGAATATTTGAATTAATGAGATATCTAAAGATATACAACTACATAAGACGATGTATAATTAGTAAACAGAAAAATTGAAAAACTCTCAGTTGTAATCGGTTCAAATATTATGTCAATCAGTTGCATTTAGATACTCTCTCAAAATCTGAATGAAAAACTATAAATGTAACATGTTGACATAATTAGAGTCGGTCTAGACTTTTTAGAGATATGTGGTAATTAATAAAAATAGACACCTAAATAAATAAAAATTGAGCAATTAATTTTGAATTTTGATTTTCTTTTTTTAGATTCTATTTTTACATTATAGGTTAATGATTAAGAAATTATTATATGTAAATATAAAAGCGCATACGAGCGATGATTAACTTGATTGGTCATGGTAGAACTTATTGGATGCACAAAGTAATTCAAATGAGTGTAGAAGTTTCTGGGAGCATTGCATTGGAAACAACTTAAAAAATAAGAACTTCTAGAATCAGAAATTTGGAAGCATCGAAGAGGAAATTGATTTCCTGGAATGTGGAAATCGATTTCCACAACAATTTTTTGTTTTCTGTTTGTTTCTTCTTTTCTGTGTTGTGAAGGGGAAATCGATTTTCATGTTTGGTGAAATCGATTTACAACCCGTGTTTTGGGCTTTTTAGCTAATTTTTGGGTCTGTTTTGTTTCCCAATTAGTTTTAGAAGCTTGTAAAAATACCCCTATTGTAATATTGTGAATGTTAATGTCAGTTTTGATATTTCTCCTCAATTTACTCTCTCTCTCTCTCTCTCTCTCTCTCTCTCTCTCTCTTATTTTCTCCAAATTCACTTCATCTTCCTCAATTATCCATCACCCTTCATTGACTCACCATCAAGCTTTGTGTTTGTTCCAACATTTGGTATCAGAGCCTGTTAGCACGAAAGAGACATTAAGTGGTCCAAAGTGGGTCTGTGCGATGAAAGAAGGGTTGGAATAGATTGAGAAAATTAGTATTTAGGAGTTGGTTAATCTACCAGAATGAAAGAAGCCATAAGTGAAGGCAAATCCAAAAGGTGAAATAGTCAAGTTTAAGGCTCGACTAGTTGCAAGGAATTTTTGCAAAGGAAAGGAATAGACTTTGATGAGGTCTTTGTATTTGTTGATAGGATAGAAATCATATGACTGGTTATTGGTGTTGCAAATAGAAACAATTGGTTGATTTATCAAATAGAAGTAAAATCTGCGTTTTTGAATAGTCCGTTTGAGGAGGAAGTATATGTAGAACAGCCCCCTGGTTTTGTTGTGACAAATCAAAAGGGAAGGGTCTACAAATTGATGAAAGCACTTTATGGTTTACAACAAGCTCCTAGAGCTTGGAACAAACACAATGATGGTTTCTTAGTTAACGTTGGCTTCTAGAATTGTGTTTCCAAACATGGTGTCTATGTGAAGACGGGTGTAAGCAAAGATGTGATCGTACTTTGCTTATATGTGGATGACCTATTGATCACGGGCAGCAATGAATTGAGTATTTATAAGTTCAAGAGTGAACTTATGGAGGAGTTTGAAATGAGTGACCTTAGAATCATGACTTACTTTCTTAGCATAGAGTTCCATAAGTCAAAATTGGGACAACTCATGCATCAAAGAAAGTATGCTCTTGAGATTTTGAAAAGGTGTGATATGGAGCATTGTAATGCTTCTAATATACCTGCTAAAGTGAGGTTGCAGCTTTCCAAAAGTGACGATGAGCAGAATTTGGATCCAGCACAATATAGGAGATTGATTGAATCGTTACATTACTTTTGCAATACGCGGTCAAATTTGGCGTTTAGTGTCGGTATTGCGAGTAGATTCATGGAGAGACCAAAGGTATCTCACTTGGCATCATTTAAGAAGATCGTAATATACGTCAAAGGAAGTCTTGGCTGCAGAGTTCTCTTTCCCACTGCTAATACAGGTCGAAAATGTGATTTGCTCGGTTACATGGATTCAAATTGGTGTGAGATAAGGATGATCGAAAGTCTACAACAGGTTATATCTTTATGTTTGGAGGAACGCCAATCTCTTGGTGTTTTAAAAAGGAACCTATAGTGGCAGAGGCCGAGTATATATTTGTGTTGTTGTACCAAGTTGTGTGGCTTATAAATCTGCTGGAAGACATGGGCAACAAGGTTGGAAAAGTTGTCACACTCTTGTTTGATAATGTTTCAGCCATTAATCTTTCCAAGAATCTCATTTCACGTGGTAAGAGCAAGCATATATAAATAAGGTTTCATTACTTGAGAGATTTGGTGTGTAAAGGCAAGCTAAGATTGGGATACTATCAAAGCGAATAACAAGTTGCAGATTAGTTGCCGAAAGGAGTCACAAATGTTGTATTCAAGAAGTTGGTGATGAACTTAGAGCATCTGAATTAAGGTGGTGTATTGGATGCACAAAGTAATTCAAATGCGTGTAGAAGCTTCTGGGAGCATTGCGTTGGAAACAACTTAAAAAATAGAGCTTCGGGAATCAGAAATTTGGAAGCATCAAAGAGGAAATCAATTTCCTGGAATGTGGAAATCGATTTCCAAAACATTTTTCTATTTTCTATTTGTTTTTGTTTTTCTGTGTTGTGAATGGGGAAATCGAGTTACCTGTTTCGTGAAATCGATTTCCAGTCCGTGTTTTGGGCTTTTTAGCTTCTTTTTTTAGCCCGTTTTGTTTCCCAGTTAGTTTTAGAAGCTTGTATAATACCCCTCATGTAATGTTGTGAATGTTAATGCCAATTTTGATATTTCTCCTCAATTTACTCAATTACTCTCTCTCTCTCTCTCTCTCTCTCTCTCTCTCTCTCTCTCTCTCTCTCTCTCTCTCTCTCTCTCTCCAAATTCACTTCATCTTCCTCAATTATCCATCACCCTCTATTAATTCACCATCAAGCTTTGTGTTTGTTCTAACAGAACTTGCATTTTTCATTCGCATGGGTTCGATTCTATTTGACATTACTTATAAAATCCTCCATTATTTCTTCTTTCAAAAATTATACTGGTTGAAGCTAATTCATCTTCTTCATTGTTCGAAACATATATTCTCTTTGATGAAGCTTCTTCATTAAGAGACACTGATTCTTTGGAAGGTCATTCATCTACCGAGATTTTTCTTTCAAAGAAAACCATGAAGTTAATTTCTCAATTTCTTTAATAAAAGAATTGATAAATAATGATGATTGTTTTAGGATTCTTAAAGTCATCCCTTCACACTTCAACATTTGAACTAACTTGTTGAGCTTTTCAAGGACTTCTTCTTTCCTAGATTTTTATTCTCTAAAAATCACAATCACTTTCGTCTTTTGATTTAAGGATTAGATCAAGTTTATGATTGCTATTCTTAACTCTTAGATATTTGTCATACACGAAAGTTCTAACATATCTTAAAATATTTAATGATTTTATGATAATTAAAAAAAAAGTATTAGACGTTATTTCAATTAATTTTTATAAATTAAAATAACATTTTGACATCTAATTATTTAAATATTTATCATTAAATATTCCAATATAATCAAAATCACATAATTTTTAAAATGATATATCTAAAAGTTAATCTTTTGTTAAAAATTTATTTAAAATAACATTATATTTAAGTGATATTTTAAAATCTTAAAAATAGTAAAATATTTAAAATAATATTAAAATTTTAGAATAATTTACATTTTATTTTTTATAGGATCACAAATTTCTAAAACATAATTTTAAGTGTTTTATAAAAATCCTAAAAATCCTAACTAACATGTCTACAGAAGACTGCAACAAGTATGTTATAGATGAAGTTATCTATCAAGAAGGGGTTGAGGAACAAAAGGAAAAATATCTGATTCCAAAACTAAGGGTTTGGTTTAGAATCTTTCTTGGAAGTTTTACTTACCAACATCCAACAAACTCTCCAGATCATGTCAATTCTGCTCAGAAATATCTTCTGCATGCCATCCAAACCGCCAAGAAGATTAACCTTCCAGCAATTCTGTTCAATCAGCTAAAAACACTATTACTGATTCGAGGGATGAAGGATCCAAAAAGAAGATGAAAATTATTTTTGTAAGACTTATTTCAGATATTCTTGTTGAAAGTCATCTTTTTGAGTCTCTGAATATTCCAGATCTGAAGTTCTGAGATGAACACCAGGAGTTCTAGTTAGACTCTGATTATTTATTGTAGGGAAGTGTTACTTCTATATTCTTATGTTCTAACACTCAAAACTTATTTTGTGAGTCTTTGGATCGGGGGAGACTCTAAACAAGCTTAAATGAAATTTTGGGTTTAACAGAGTCAGGGGGAGCTGTGAGCTTAACTTTGAATTTGTCGATTATGGTGATTACCCTGTATAAATTGTTCTATCAAAATATATGGTTTTGTCATCATCAAAAATGGGGAGATTGTAAGAACCAAAAGTGTTTCCTACATCTGGTCTTGAGATTTTGATGATAACTTCACATGTTATCTAAGAGAACAATTGTATACAGTAATCGATTCATCTAGTGTGTAGCTGCTACTATAATGTTCTGACTCTGGTACAAGGCATGTGACACCATCAGGTTCTGAACACACACTCTGGCAGAAAACATGTGGTTACATGTTTCGTTAAGGTCAAGGTTCTGAACCGATATTCTACAATGTTTCTTAGGAAAGTTAGTACAAGAAGTTTTGATTTTGAGGCCTTCTAAAGCTTTACTTCTATGTGTTACAAGTTTCGAAGATTATGAAGAAAATTTTCTGCTGAACAAGTTCTGATGATCTGAAGAAAAGGAAATTCTTACAACCAAGTGTTGAAGACTCCGAAGACAAGTTTCTATGTGATAAGTTCTTAAGACTCCAAGACTTAGGTTCTAAGGCTTAAGAAAGATTCTTCTACAATAAGCTTCAACGCTCAACATTCAAATATCTGAAGCCTCTGTAGACCAAGAAGAAAATGTTCAAAATGGTTAATGTGTGATAGTGTACAAAAAGGTACATAAAGTGACTGTGACCCCTACTCTTCTAGAGTGGCGTAAGGACAATTCTTTTGTACTTGACAGTGACTACTCTCATTATAACCATTGAGAACCAACAACTAGAATTTTGATTTACCTTTCTACCTTTTAAATGGATATCTTTTACAAGCTATAAATTTAAGACTTGGAAGCTAAAGAAAAGTAACCAACTACATTACAATGACAAATTTATTAGTTCAAATCAATCTCAATAAAACTACACCAAAGCATTGTGTAAACTCTCTGAAGAGAAATCATATGTGTATAGTTTTGTAAATAATCAAGGAGTTGTTGCTCGTATCTTGCAGCAGGACACTTAGGTGTTCTTCACTATACTAAAAAGTATGTGTAATCTTCTTACAAGAAGCAAATCTGTAATACACTGAAAGTACTCAACTATTGTTGAATGATTCCTTGAGAGACTAAGTGAAGGTCTTATATCAAGAAGACTCTTATTGAAGCTTGAGTGGATTTACAGTAAGGATCAACGGACTTATTGGGGGTGCCAATAAGTTTGATCAGACTTGCTATGGGTTGTTCTGTAATCAATTTGGTTATAGTGGATTAAGGCCTTATTGAAGGCGAAATCATCCTTGCGAGGGTGGACTGGAATAACTTAGTTAACAATGAACCAGGATAAAATCATTGTGTTTATTTACTGTTTTATGTTCTAAGCGTACTGAGTTTGTCACCAATGAAAAGATTTTATTTGGTGAAACTCAATTTAAACCCCCCTTTCTTGTGTTTCTCACACCTTCATTACCTTATGTATTATGCCCTTTTGATCACAAAACCTCCCAAAATCATTTGAGACATATTCTCCTCCACCATCCGTTTTGAGAACTTTGGAGTTGTGACCATGGAATTTTCCATCATATGTGCTAAACATTCGGAGTACAAATACCATTTATCGCTTCACTATACAGCCTCCCTCTTAGTCACTATGGAATTTTCTTTTGCATGTAACCTATTATAGCATATACGTAATCGGTTACACCATGGTTTTGTAATGTTCTTCAAACTATTGTTTGATAACACCAAAACACACTACATATTTGAATCAATTTGCATAGGAATTATTATTGTTTTACCTTTATTTCCATTATTATGTTGGTATGTTTCTATGTTTCAGGTACCTAATCATATAAAGATCATTACACAAAAGAAACAAGACAAATCAGGCGAGAAATGAATAAAAAGGCATAATTTTCACTCACGGGGGTCAGCATGGCGTTCGCCACAGAGATGGTTGTGATGTGGTAGGTGAAAGCCCATGTTCCAACAGTCATAAGACCATGTTCAGCAAAACTTGAACCTATGACGTACACCATAGGGGTGTTCCATTTGCCACACCTTATAAAAATGCAAAGTTTCCAAAGTTGTTGATTTGGTCTCCCACTTCTTCAAATTTTTTCACACACAAACCCAACTCCTTTGACTTCATTTTTTATGGTTTTGGAACTCTATAAATATTATTTTGAACACATTTGATGATCATCCAAGCTTAGTTCATTGTAAGCCATATATTTTACCATCAAAAGCTCCAACTCTTCACATCGGAGGGTTATTCCACTTGTTCTTGTACCGAGCTTGGAGCATTTATTTATAGTAATTACTTTAGCAGATTTATTCCTGCATTCTAGGCTTTCGATCGATTTACTTCCTGTAACAGATTAAAGTCTCCTTCAGAGCAGGTTTTTATGATTAAGCAATTTTTATTTCATCGTTTTGTTTATTTACATGAACTTTAATTGTTTTACCTTGCAAAATCTATTTATTTCAAGTTTTACTTTCCACATTGAATCGTTCTATTTTTATTAATTTCAAGTTCTTGTCTTACTTTAATTTACAAGTTTACTTTATCAATTGTATGCTTTTACCTTTATCGCTTTGTCTGGAAATGTTTAATTCTGATTTTCAAATACATGCTTTAATGTTTGTCATAACTATGTATGGCTAAATTAATAGCGCTGGAAAGTGAGGACCGTTGATACAATGGTACTTTGTATGTTACTCCTTAAGAAATACTTTTGGGGATGTTTGGTTTTATTTCAATTTAAGTTATAATTTTGATTTGGTTACTACGAAAGTGGAATCGTAAATACATCGGGTAAGATCGAAAGTCGTTCGATACTAAAGGTTAAGTTGTTAAGTTTTTTATTAATAAATAATGCGAGATCACTTTATTAATTCATTAGGGAGATTCGATATTTCTAGAAAGTGGTTTTAAAATAATTTGTGAATGCTTTTATAGGTTTACGATTTGGTTGGCTGGGTGAAAGTCGAGAACCCTTTAAAGTCATGTTTTCCAACCAAAATCACTTTTTAACTAAATAAAGGAATTTCAATTCTAAGAAAAGGTTTTGCTTCTTTAACGCAAGTGTGTCGGGTACACGAGAGCGGGCCGTATTTAAAGGTGCAAGAAATACAATAAAGAGGGGTTTGAATTAGGTTGCACCAAATTAAAACTTTTTGCATCTCAAACCACAAATATAACAAGTGAATAAAACTTGATGAACACAATTAATTTTATCCCTGTTCACTGTTAACTAAGTTACTCCATCCACCCCACAAGGTGATTTTTCTTATACACAAGGACTTAATCCACTATAATCAACCAGATTACAGACAACCACAATAAGTGTGATCAACCCTATTAGAACCCCCAATAAGTTCGCTGATCGTTATTACACACCACTATGACCAAAGCCAGAGTTTTCTTGAGAATCTAGACTATATAGAGTCTCTCAAGGAATCTATCAATAACAGTTAATTACAAAGATGTTTATACAAAGATGCTTCTACACAAGCATATTACACAATGTTTAAGTACAACAACACAAAAGTGTTGATAGCAATATACGAGCAACAACTCCTTACTTATTTACAAAACTATACAAAAGAAGATTTCTATACAGAGTTTTTGTGCAGTGGTTTATTATAGATTTTTTAAATGATTCATTGATTTTAAATTCTTCCAAGTACTTATTTTATAGATGAAAAGAAGAGATCCATTGGAGGGTAGAATAGGAAATACAAATATAGTTGTATTGTTCCTAGCAGTCAAGGTGAGATTGGTAGACAATAGTTAAAAAGGTTTGTCCTTGCGCCACTCAAATGAGTAGAGGTCACAGTGTATTTTTGTACTTTTATACTCACCATCACATACAATTCCTTTAGTCTTGATCTTCATCTTCTATATCTTTAGAGGCTTCTAATATAATTATTAATAAAGCATGTTATAGAAAGACCAGAACTAGTATCTTCTAGAACCTAAGTCATTAGAACCTTTCAGGGCTTATTCAGAGAACTCTTGCCTTCTGTTCTTCAACACTTGGTCATCAGAAGAATGTCTTCAGATCTTCATAAATTTGTTTAGCAGAACATTTCTCTTCAGTATCTTCTGAACTTGGAACAACAGAAGTAAATCTTTAGAAGGCCTCCAAAGCTTCCTTGAATAAGTAACAATTAGAAGCTCTTTTACTAACGCTCCTTATAACCATTGCATAAGATGAATTCCTTAATCTTGACAAAGGTATTCTTCCAGGGTGTTGAGTTCCAAATCTGATGACATCACACGCCTTCTTATCGTAGTCAAAACCTTCATGAAAAAAGCCACACACTAGACAGAAATTTGTTAGAGTACACAATTGTTCTTAAAGATAACATATACAGTTATCTTCAAAATATAAGGCCAAATGTAGAATAAACTTTGTTCTCACAATCTCCCCTTTCTTGATTTTGACAAAACCATGTATTTTGATAGAACAATTCATACAGGGTAATCACCATGGAACACAAATTCAATAGAGCTAGCAGGCTCCCCTTGAATCTGTTAATAATCAAAATTCCATTAAAGCTTGTTCAGAGTCTCCCCCCGAGCCCAAGACTAATATAATGAGTTTTGTAGTACACAAATTAACATAGATAAGGAATACTTCTTCATTGACGGCTCATCAGCGTCTGACTAAAAATACCTGGTCTTTTTCTCAAAACCTGGATTGCTATCAGAACACTACGAGGCGTTAGAAACTATTTAGTCACTGTATTGGTGACTTGCATCAAACATCAGAACCAATATGTGGTTCTTCCAGAAAATAGAATTATGCCACCAGAAGGCACATAGCATAATGTCATCAGAGAGTTCAGCACCTGAACTATTTCCTGACTGACTGTGTCTTTGAACATTTCTTCTGACCATGTCTCAGAACATGTCTTTTAGACCACGTCTTCAGACCATTTTTTATACCATGTCTTCATAACATGTCTAAGACCATGTTTTCAGAACATGTCTTAGATAATGTCTTCTGAACATGTCTTAGACCATATCTTTCAAACATGTCATAGACCATGTCTTCTAAAAGTTCACAACCTTTGAAGCAAATTGGTTATTAACAAAACTACTATACTTCCAGAAAGTTCACAACTTTTGTAGTATAAGAATCTGATAACAATTAACCCGGTTACAAACACTTTTAGATAGTTAACAACTTCTGAACAGTCTTGTGATAATGGATCAAACGTTGTTGAAGCATACATAGACATTATTTCATATAGTCCATGATTTCTGAAATGATTTCTAAGTAACATAACATCTTTGTTAAGCTTCAAGAAAGTTCATAACTTCTAAAGCAACAAAGTCAGATTACCATATTTTCATAAAGTTCACAACTTCTGAACAATAGGTATTATTAACATATAATTTTATTACTTTCAGAAAGTTCACAACTTCCTTAAGCAGTATGAACATCAGAGCTTGATCTAACCATATTTTCACGAAGTTCACTCATTCTGAATAATAGTTATGATCAACGCGTGATTTCCTTACTTTCAGTTAGTTCACAACTTTTGAACAGTAGGAATATCATATCTTGATTAACCATATTTTCATGAAGTTCACTCCTTTTGAACAATAGGTAAATCAACATATATTTCATCTTTTAATTTAGTCAGAGCCTTCTGACCAAATCATAATTTCAGTTCATGATTCATTTTAGACAGTTCACAACTTTTAAAGAATACATGTTCATAGATGCTTAGCTCTTCAGAGCATTCTCCATGCATATTAATCTTCTGGTTGCTTCCCAAATGCTTTAGCTCATCAAAGCATCTTTGAGCATCTTGATCTTTGATCTTCCAGATGGCAGATGATAATATTCTGATAGCTATTTAACCTGTCTTATGAAAACCAATGAACTTTTACAAAGTTTCTGAATCAAACCTCAAACAAACTGCTTGCAGTAAAAGCATTATATCATGTTTGAGTTTGAGATATAACATTAAGTAAAATCCAAAGCATTTACTCTTTCTCCCCCTTTGTCAGAAATCAAAAATGGTTTCGACAAACAAAATAAATTTTCATTGAAATCAAAAAAGGATAAAGATACAATTGTTTTAGAAACAGAAGAAGAAATATTCTTAAGTTCTAATACCAAGGGCTACAGCTCTAAGCATCATCCTTCTTGTCCAATTTTTTCATGAACTTCATCACTGCATAAAATAGTTCCTTGAAATAAGTAGCTTGAGCTTCAAACCTTTCATCCTGGCTATCCAAGTGTTTATGGATGAGGCGATTCTCTTCCTACTGTTTTTCCATAACAACCTTCACCCATGTTGGTTGGTCATCAGCTTCCATAACTTGTTTTACTTTTGAACTTGATGATTATCCAACAACCAATTACGTTCTAGACCTTAAAGAAGTAGCATCATCAATAGCTTTTTTTGATAACATCTTGTTGCATAGATTTAGAACCAAGAATCTCTGGAGCAAGCATACTCAAGGGAATTTTTGAAAAGGATTTAAGCCATTCTTCATATCTCCTCTTAGTTTCTTGATGACAAATGATTCTCATGATGTCAGAGTTGATCTTCATCTATCTTCTGAAGAAAATCTAGATGGAATATGTTTTCACATGACTCATACATAGTGAAGAGCTTTCCAAGGTATGTTGGAGAGTGAGAAAAGAATTTTGCTTAAATTGTTCCACGAGCTTAAGAAAGTTTGGGTGACGGACAAATGTTCGATGAAAGTTTGGATGATAGGATGTATTTGAGATGTTATAGAAGGTGTCGGATGGAAGCCTTATATGGGTGATTTCTGGTGAAGGAACAGAAGGACATACTTCTGAAACCAATGGATTTTCTGAGAGGATTCTGTTCCAGGTGTTGAATCAAATGGGATATTTAAGGTAGAGAAATGGAGTGGGTTTGAAGATATATCTTTGGATGAAAGATTATCAGAGGTGATTGGACCATATTTCTTAATTCTAAGAGTTTGTTCTTTGGAATTATGTTTCTTAGATTTCTTCTTATGCTTAGAAGGACAATCTTCCTTTGATTGTTTCCTTTTATCAATAGGAGAAATTGTAGGAGAGACTTTACAATTAGTTGCAGAGGGAGGGGTTTTAATGACTTTCTCAGGAAGGAAATCAGGAGAATTTTATGTAGGGTTTCTTCTTTGAGAGATTTCCATTTGATTCAATTTTTTTGGGTAACTTGATTACTTTTGAGATTAAATAGATTTCAAGCAATTCCTCACCATTGAAGGGTTTACCAGTCAAAACCTATGAAAAACTTGAGGGTTCAAGTTTTCTGCAAACGCACTTTTGGTTAAGATGGGAGATATTAAAATTCCTTAAGGAATCCAATTCCTTTGATTTTTGGAGATCTTCTTGGAGAATCTGATAGCACCATGCATATAAGTTGTGAAACTACCTGGTAGGTTATTTCCCCCAAGGACAAGTTTTATAGCAAGAACTTGTAATCTATGTTAATATGCTTAACAAATTTTGTTGAACTTCTGTGAAAGACACTGCCAGAGAAAATTTGGAACGATACTCTTAAGATATCAAAAACGTAGGATGCCTTTTTAGAGTCTCTACCAGTTTTGAAGATGAATGGAATAATTTTTAGAACAACATCTTCATAAGTTGTATTCCTTTGTGTTTCCCAAGCAATTATATTGCTATGACAATGTACCCCAAAACCATTGTGATGGATGAGTTTTGCAATATCTTCTTCACCAATTTAGATGTCTTTCCCAAAAATCTTGGAGAAAATTAGGTCTTGGTTTGAGATGAAGGTGTTAGACCATAATTCTTTGACCAGAGCAGGAAATGTAGGAACTTTGAGAATATTGAAGTATGGTTCCCATATTTAAGACTTCAACGTATCATAGAGGTAAAAACCGTGAGAGGCAAGATTTTCAAAGTCTACTATCATTTCAAAGATGACGTAAAGTTGACCAGTTGGGATTTCCAGAGTTATGATAGGATCATCGTTTTCTCGAGGATGTTGTTGATGGAGATATTATTTATTATGTGATAAGGATGAATCCATTTTTAGTGAGGATTAAATAAGAACAAATGGTTTTAGGGTTTTTAGGAATTTAGGGCTTAAAAGATGACTTTGTACCACAAGGAGAGTGAAAACGAGAGAGGTGAGGTGAGAGGTTTTTTGAAATAGGCTTTAGAAATGATTACTAATCCTAGAATAGTGAAATTTATATGACAGGGTGGAAAGCGTAATGATTTATCACTATAATCCCAAGATAATCTCAATACCAAAGCATCACATTAAATGCAAGACATGGTTCAGAATAGATAGTTGTCTTATATTGAATCATTAACCTTTCACTTTTCTTTCAACATAAATAATGAAGTAATTTGTTTATAAACCAACCGACAAAGTTCGATAAAAGAAAATTTTTGAATGGGATACTTTTGATAATATGAGAATTCCATTGGATTGAAGTAACATATCTTAAAAGATAATGAAAATAATGATACATACCTTATAAGTTGATATGATTCTATGAAGAACTAGGTGTAGAGAGTAAATAATTTCTTCATTTAGCATAGTCTTTCTGAAGTATTGTAATTTTCATCAAAAAATAGCCAGAGACCAATCTTTGTTTTAGACATACTACTTCAGCTTCTAGAGACCATCTTTAGAGAATCTGACTTTACATTCTTCTGTAGTGACTCTATTTCCAAATTGCCTTCAGGATAAAGTTTCAGGCTTAGAAACATATGCCTTCTCTCCTTTGTGTGTTACAATCAGCTAGAGTCCAAGTACCACAACAAGTATTTTAACAGCGCTACTAAGAATATCTGTAACAAATTATTTAATTTTTGGGTACCCATAATTTCTTGGGTCCTCTCTTGTTAGTTCCCCAAAGTGTTTAATAACTTTGGGTTAAACAACAAAACAATTATATTTACAAGTAAAAATTAAACCTAGATGATTTTGTCAAAGGTTTTACCTTAGGTTTAGAACCATATTTTTTTTCTTTTCCTTTATCTTTAGACATATACATAGAAGAGACAAAATGAAGATTATTAGGATTGACTTCCTTATCAGAATTAGATTCGTCATAGGAGTTATTACCAATACTATTGGTTCCATTTATGCTTGCATCATAGATCATAGAAACCAATATGCTTCTCCCTATGTTTCTGGTTAAAATATTATGAAGAGTTTTATCATGTTTCATGATGGCCTCATTAGTAGTCTTAGAAACTTTTGGAAGAGTTCTTGTGCCCTTTAGGGCAGAGTTCTCATTTTTAAGAGATAATTTTTTAGTATTTAAAATGGTGAGATCTTCCTTAAGCTTACTATTTTTAAGAGATGTGGATTCATAGGATTTGTTTAAGTTCCTTGAATTCAATCTCAAGTAACTCATGTTTTTCAATAATTTCAAGTAAAGAGAAGGTTAATTCACAATGAGTAAGGTCAAAAATACCTCTTTGGTGAAAACCTCTTGGGTGTCTGACTTTGATTTCATCTTCTAGAGGGATCCTTTCAGACATTTCAACTTGAGCCATCAGTGCCTAGTTAACACATTCTTCTTCTGAGTCATCTTCTCAAGATTCAGAATCATCCCAGGCTTCCATTAGCCATTTCTTCTCGCTCTTAATAGATTTCTTATTGGACTTGTCCTTCTGTAGTTCAGGACAACCATTCATGTAGTGTCATGGCTCGTTACACCTATAGCAATGACTTCTTTGCCACTAGACTTCCTCTGATTAGAAGTAGACTATAAGAGACTTCTTATCCTTCTAGTACTTCTTAACCTATTGCCTTGATTATTATTCTAGAGACGATTAATCCTTCTGGACAGTGGAGACAACTCGTCTTCATCCTCATTAGAACCTTTATCTGAATCCTCAATCTCCTCAACTTTAAGAGCTTTGGATTTCTTAGATTTTCAGAAATATTTGAGCCCAATAGATCTCCCTCTTTTTTGAGGTTCATCTTGATCTAGATCTATCTTATGACTTTTTAGTGAACTAACCAATTTATTTAGAGAAGTATTATTCATATCTTTGCAAGCTTGAGCGTAATTACCATATGCCTCCATTTGGATGACAAACTTCTGATAATCTTCTTCACGTTATCAGCTGTTGAATATCCTTTGTTCAGAACTCTCATTCCTAAAACTAAAGTTTGAAACCTTGAGAACATCATCTCAATTGTTTCATCATCCTCCATCTTGAAGGCTTCATACTTATGAATCAAGGCCAAAACTTTGGTTTCCTTGACTTGATCATTTCCTTCATGAGTCATTTTGAGAGAGTCAAATATTGACTTAGATGAGTCTCTATTTGTGATCTTCTCATACTGAGTGTAATAAATAACATTCATAAAGGTAGTTCTTTATTTATGATGATTATTACAATTCTTATTTTGTTGATCAGTCATAGCTTTCCTATCAAGTTGCTTTCCATTTTCATCTGTAGGATGTTCGTAACCATCGACTAACATATCCTAAAGATCAACATCGTGACCTAGAAATAAACTTTATAGTCTATCTTTCAAATAATAAAAACTTTTCAATATAAAAAGGGAGGTTTAGAATTGTAGTTATCTTTATTAGAAATGGAAGCAGGTGGTGGTGGAGCAGGATCAACCATAGTGTTTCTAAAACTCATCTATATCTTTATCTAACAGGTTAAGTGTTTGATATATATTAATACCAAAACTGGAGCTCTGATGCCAATTAAAGGTGCGAGAAACACAAGAAAGGGTGGTTTGAATTGGGTTGCACCAAATATAATAATTTTCAACTCAAAACTCAAAGATAACAAGTGAATAAAAATAGAAGAACACAAATATTTTAATCCTGGTTCACTAATAACTAAGTTACTCCAGTCCACCCCGCAAGATGATTTATTTTATACACAAGGACTTAATACACTATAATCAACTAGATTACAGACAACCACAATAAGTCCGATCAACCCTATTGGAACCCCTAATAAGTCCATTGATCCTTATTGCAAACCACTATAACCCAACCAAAGTCTTCTTGAGAATTCAGACTACACAAAGTCTCTCAAGGAATCTATCAACAATAGTTGACTATAAATAAGTGCATAAAAATATGCTTATACACAAGCAGATTACATAATATTTAAGTACAAAAACACAAAAGTGTTAATAGAAAAATAAGAGCAACAACTTCTTGTTTATCTACAAAACTATACAAAAGAAGATTTCTCTACATAGTCTTTATGCAGCAGTTTATTATAGATTTATTGAACTGATTCCTTGATTTCAAATTCTTCCAAGTACTTCTTTTATAGATGAAAAGAAGATTTATGTTAGAGGGTAAAGTATGAAATACAAATACAGCTGTATTGTTCCCAACAGTCATGGTGAGACTGGTAGACAATAGTACAAAAGGTATGTCCTTGCGCTAATCTAGATAGTAGAGGTCACAATGTACTTTTGTAATTTATAATCACCATCACACTCAATCCCTTTAGTCTTGATCTTCGTCTTCTTTATCTTTAGAGGCTTCTGATATAATTGTAGATGAAGCATGTTGAAGAAGGACCAGAACTAGTATCTTCCAGAACTGAAGTCATTAGAACCTTTCAGGGCTTGTTCAGAGAACTCTTTCCTTCTCAATTCTTCAGCACTTGGTCATCAGAAGAATGTCTTCAGATATTCTAAACTTTTTTAAGCATAACCTTTGTCTTCAACATCTTCAGAACTTAGAACAACATAAGTAAAGCTTTAGAAGTCCTCCAAAGCTTCCTTGAATAAGTCACAATCAAAAGCTCTTTTACTAACGTTCCTTAGAACCATTGCATAAGATGAATTTCTTAATTTTGACTTAAATTGTAACACACCTAAGGTATTCTTCTAGAGTGTTGAGTTCAGAACCTGATGTCGTCACACGTCTTCTTACCAGAGTCGGAACCTACATGAAAAAATCCATACACTAGACATAAATCTGTTAGAGTATACAATTTTTCTTATAGATAACATGTAAAGTTATCATCAAAACATAAGGCCATATGTAGAACAAAATTTGTTCTCACAATATTAAGTAAAGAGTAAAATCTGATTCCGAATATGCGAAAACGACAGTTCCTTTTTAATTAATACTTTTTAAGAAAATATTGTCCTAAAGGTAGTCTGGTTTAGGAGTAATAAGAGTATATATGGTCAATTAGAATCGCATTCCCGCATTACATATTTGAATTACTTCAAACTTATTATTTTATTTAGTTTTCCTACTCTAGTCCTAATTTTTTATCGCCTTAGATAAATACCGTAGCAATAGAAAATGATAGATTGACCATTAGGTCTCTGTGGGTTCGACACTCTTTATATTACTCAGATAGACTCTGTATACTTGCAGACATAATCCATCAAGTTTTTGGCGCCATTGTCGGGGACCAATTACGTTAAATATTGTAACTTTGTATAAATTACTATAATTTTAGGTGGATGGATCACCCGATTTTTCTCTATAATTACCACTTCTAGTATTTTGGGGAACCACAAGATTCTAATAAATCCAACCTCAAAATGATAATGGAGAATTTCATTGAGACGCAAACTCTTTGTAGGCTAGAATCTATGATGAGGAGGTTTGTGGCAACACAAACTCTCCAGAATGAAGAATTTAGAAAGAAAAGTCTCCATAATAATTAAACCCTTAGGAAGCTGAAAACTTTGGTCGAGTCCCTCGCGACTAACAATAAGGAATTGGAGACTCAAATCTCCCTACTTGTGTAGAAACCTCTAGGAACCTTCCCTGAGAGACATGCAAATATTGTAACAACCAGTAGTGAATGAAAAACTGAAAATTCTAAGGAGATTGATAATGAGGTTGAGGAAAGTTCTGGTGAGAAAAGAGTAGAAATTGAGAAAAATCCGTCGACACCACCCGAAAGGGAAGTTGTCGAAAAGGTAGAGAAGGAAACACCTTAGGTTGTCCCCCCTCTCTAAAATCCACCGATTTATTTCCCATAAATATTTTTGGAAGCTAAGGTAGTCTCCCAATCCAAAAGGTATGTGGATGTATTGGAAATATTGACACAAATGCACCTTTATCTGAGATTCTGCATAAAAAGAGAAAATTAGACGACCATGAAACTAGGGAAATCATTAGTGTTAAGAGGGGAATGTTATCCTTTAAGATGGTGAATGAAAGAACTAAACCTAAACCTGAAAAGTTGATACTTATGATAGAGCCAAAACCACCCTCACAAGTTCAGAAGTATGAACCGCCCTATAGGAGAAAAAATAAAAGGTGAGGGATATGAGAGATGGCTTGATAAGTGACTGTGGAAACCAAATAGTATTAAAAGTTTAACCAAGAAATTTTTCTCGAAAGAACCACCATGAGTGATTACACACCTAATCTGTCGAGCTACTGACGTTAAAAGAAATGCTATGTAGGAGGCAACCCATGGTTTATAATTCTTCTTTTTTCTTTTTCCATATAATAAAAATGGTGAAGTAACTTATTGAATCAATACTAACTTTACTTATGATTACTTACAAGTCTCATTCAGACTAATATTTTCCTACTAACTATTTAGAGATGGAGAATGTAGATAACATGAAAGTCGTTTTTAGAAACTTAGCCCAGAAAAGGCGCTACAAAGTCTTGGCTGAGAGAACCACTTCACCAACCTGATACCCTGACTTCCCTAGCTTAATAGCTTTATGACTATGTGATAGTGTGAAGTACATGTTTAACCACCTCAGTTGGGACCGTTTCTCTATGCACAAACACCCAAACTTAATTACATGACCTTGGAGTTCCTAAGCTCCTATCATTACAACCCTCATGTGAGAATTGACCAAGTCAGAGGCTTAGCTACCTTCTGACTCTTTAGAAGATAGTACTAACTTACACACGATGAGTTAGCCAAACTTTTAGCATTTCAACATGGACCAGATGTTTTCACTGAAGTGCTAGTAGGTGATAATATGCAATGGGAGCTAAAATTTTTGTAGGGTGGCATTACTGAGGATTATCCTCCTGATTGTGAAACAATTAACCCTTCATCCCATCCATAACCCTACCATTAGGTATTTCCAGATTGCTGCAGCCCAAACCTTTTTTTTGGAAAAGCTGAAAACATTGGACCAGTCAGTAAGAAAGAAGTATTTTTTATGCTCAGTGTTTTCCAGTCTCACCCCACACTCTACTGCCTTCTTGATGGCAAATTTAGCCAAAGTTTCTAACCAAGTTATCGAGAACATTTATGCTCATGGTCTAGTCGCCCATATCGCTATAACTTTAGGCCTCCGTAAAAAATTTATTACATAGACCCTTTGTTGCTATAACCTGCTCTACATTGAACATTTCCTAAACAAAGGTTTAGCGAGGCGAGAAGGACCTAACACATTCAATATTTTGGTCCTTTATGAACGAGTTCACCAATTCACCATCCCAAACCATGAGAGGCCTAATGTACATAACTGCGACAACTGGAAATATCTCTTAGGAGGTCAATAGAAGTACACTTCTTCTTCTTCTTCTGATATATCATTTTCATCTTCTCAGGTTGACACCCCCACTCCTGACCTACATGCCGCTGGACTTACTACCCTCCAAACTCAAATCTGGACTCTCCGCCAAGATTTCCACAGCTTCATGGATGATATGCATGAGAAGATAAACCACATATACCAAGAACTTTATTCCATCTATAGATTCTTTGGCCTTGATGTAAGACTTCGTGGGTAGTTTATAGTTTACTTTACCACTTTCCAACTCTGCACTTAAGCATTGGAGATAATGCTTCGTTTATATGTAGGAGAGAACTTATTTTTCACCGTTCCGTTATTAGACTTATTTCTTCAATGTTAGATTTATCTATTTACCATTATTAGACTTATTTACTTTTCATGTACGTACTTTACCTATTTCCATCATGAAGTTTCAAAATTTTTGGATTATTTTCAATTTTTATTATGCAAATTTTTATAATTTTTCTTAATATATATCATTATTTATGTTTGTCTAACCATTATTAACATTTACAATCTTTCGAGTTTCAAAATTATTCAAGATCTTGTCCTAGCAAACACACTTTCAAAACAAAAGAGGTTTTACACCCCCAAAAATACCCCCAACAAGCCAAAAGTGCCCAAAAATACACCAAAAAGGCCCAAAACCCGTTCACAAGCCCAACTGCCAGAGTTGCCAACTCATGGCATTTTCCAGGATAGAGGGTGTTTGCCATGCCCTTGGAAAATCCAAATACGAGACTAAAACGAGACAACCCCTATTTCCACCATTATTCAAAACCCATTTTCTTCCTCCATTAACCCCAATCAAACCCCACTCACTCAAATTTACTTTCCACTACTCCAAAATCAAAAACCTTTTCCAATAAAATCCCTATTTCTCAACTATAAATACCCTTTTTCTCATCCAAAAACCCAACACCACAAATTCTTCATCCTCCCAAATTTCTTCAACTTCTCCTTACACCATTAACAATGGCAGTAGAGGGCAATTTTCTCGAGGAACTCATTTTTCGACAAGGTCCAGACAATAGAAAACAAAGGAAAAATTATGAGTCTTTGATGGACCGAGACATTTTAACTATGAGTTATGTCGATGACTCTTGCTTACACATTTTAGGGATTTACAATAGTATCTATTATTTGGTAGAAACATTAGGATTTCAAAATTTGTTTAAACATACAGACCACATTTTTGTGAATTTGACGTTGGAGTTTATAAGCTCACGTATCTATTATGTAGCACCTAACTTAGCGAGCACAGTAGGCACAATTAAATTATGCATGTTTAATGTCGAATATGAGTATACCACTGACCAAATTACATAATTATTGATTTTCCCTACAGAGAAGGTGTCCCTTATAAGGCACCGATAGAAACAACTTGGGTATTTGACACTGGGGAGTTTTGGAAAGATTTAATAGGTTTTGCTACTGAGACTTTTGAGGGTGACCTAGCTTCAAGAATTCATAACCCTTCCATCTGTCTCTTTCGACAAATGTTGGCCGACATCATTTTTGGCCGAGAGAACATAAATAAAACCAATTCTAAGGAGATCTTTTACCTGCAAGTTGCACTTACACAAAGGCCGGTAAACTCGTACCTATTTATGATAGCCCAGATGAGCGTGGTTGTTGCTAAAAGGGGGTACATCTCATTTGGAGGTATGATTACCTCCCTTACTCGTGCTATGGGGCTTGATCAAGAGCTTGCCACCCTTGAACCTTTACAATCCCGCATCTTTTATATGTCTATCGTTAGACACATGCGATTAGTAAAAACTAGAAAATGGAGGGTATTTCCTCATGGTTCATAATCAAGCCATTGAGAGTGTTATTTTTCCATGTCCAGAGTGTACTGGCATATAGAATAAGGATAATTGGACTTATGACCTGTAGACTTCCCCAGCTATTAACCTACCCACATACGCTCTTGAAATTTTTTATGCAGGTAATGAAACTGATGAAGAATATAATAGGCAAGATCATGTTTTATCGATTCATAACTCACCACATGCACGAGATTATGTACCGCTTGCACACACTGCACCAAATTTTGCTAATCATTTTGCAAGCACTTCCTCTGAATACCAGACCTATGCTGAAGATTTTCCCCTGGATGATCGTGACTCCATGTTATATACTATGTATTGGAACCAACGGTAAATCTTAGAGTTTATGCAGCATCACATGCTCAGACACACCGATCAATATGGTAGGTTCTAGAAGCCTAGATTACACATGTCGCTCAAACACAACACCAACTAGCTGCATATAGTAACCTGATATCTAATGTCAAACTTATGAAAGCTAACCAGGAATCCATGATGGGTAACATCCAAAGTCATAGAGAGTCAAATGTTGCATTGATGGAATATGTTAACCTTAGCTCAGTCCTCCAGAAGCCTGAGTAGAAGTTGTCATCAAAGACATGACCACCCGGATCAGGCCCAGGGAGGTGATGGCCAAGGAGGCCCGCATTAGCAAAAACCCAGGTTCTACTTTTCCTTTTTCCACCTTTGATCAAAAAATTACGGACAATGTTTAGTTTAAGAGTGGGAGAGGAACTTTACCGTTTCCTTTTCCTTGCTTTCTAGTTAGATTTATTGCTTTTTAGTATATTTATTTAGGATTTCTTTTTCTAGTCTTAGTCCATCTGTGGAGTCAATACATGTGTTGTCGAGTCTTTATGTGTGGTTTATGTTGTTTGTTGTACTTTTCATATCTTGAGCCATACCAATTTTTTTTGTTGAGAAAAATAAAGAGAAAACAATGCAAATTTTTTAATTTTAGGCTATTAGACAAGTTAGGGATAGGTTGTAAAGACATGGGAAAACACCTAAAAGAACAGTATCGTCTTAACACTATAAGTCTACAAATTAAAGAAATCGATCTGAATAATTATTATGACATGACCTTGAATTCTCACCTTTAAAAAAGTCCTTAAGTAGTTTATCTTAGCAGTCAATGCCATCTTAAGCACACTCTACATAGGTGTTGCACTCCAAAACTTTCACTCTTATCATTTCAATTTCTCATAGGCTTATGCTTCATCATCATGCATACATATGTATATCACTGGTCCATGGTTATGGGATCATGGTGTTCTTGTCATATTGATCTTATCAAGCAATGGAGATAAGATAGTTGACAATCAATGTAAGGAGAAAGATATATCCTCAATTTCACGATCACTCAAGCTACAAGGGCTTCTTATGCCTCAAGACATCTCAATTAGTTCATTGCTTCATCATATGATTAAATTTTGCAAGAAATTGGAAGTTGGTCACATCCTTCTATATTTTGGTCCTTGAGCTAGGGTTTTTGTTATTTAAGTGTGTTTCACATTCATGAGCAATAAATTTGAAGCACCATCACCTTGAGCATCACCTCATTACGCAAAACATATTTGTTCAAAAGATTCTCATATTCCCTCAGAAGAATTAGGGTTTTGAAAATGTGCATCTATCTCCTATCTTTTTGGACTGGAATTAGAGTTTGTGATTAAAATTAGTTTATTTATGACTTTTTGAGAAAAACTTGATCCCATGGTCTTCAATGAATCCAAAAATACTTATAAGATAACATGTTCCCCATAGGATTTTTGTGGTTCATTCTTGTTCAAGTTTGGACTAAAGTAAACCTTAGGTTTGAAATCCAAGTATGATAACATTAGGTAATGCCCTTTATCCTCACCCATAGGTCCATTTTGTATGCTAACATTAGGTTGTCTTCTCTTTTATCTTAACCATAGGACCATTGTACATGACAATATTAGGACTTTAGTTCTCCCAAAGATTTTTTCTTTCCCTTTTGCATATCTTTTAAACTAAAACTTCTTTTTCTTAATCAAAACTCAAAAAAACTTAACAATAAAGTGGCGAACCATGTGTCATGAGCCTTAAGTATTGAGAGGAGTATGAGGGGGTGCATTCTAACCTTGTGCTTTCTTTCAATCATAGTCTTTAACGTGGTTCAAATCACCAAATACTTTTTCAAGGTAAAAAGACTTAACCAAATCCAAACCTTTTTGCCTTTAGTATTTTCCTTTTGAAACCCTTTTTAGGTAAGAACATGTTAATTCCTTTCTACGATAATTGCGTGAGTCCCCAAAGGTCAAGCTGCAGTAGAATGCGAAATTAACATTATTCATAAAAACACAAACAAACCAAATTTTTTTAGAAGAACTACGGTGCTCTGATTTCCCTATTGCATGACGAGGGTACGTAGGCACTAGGTCTCACGACCAAAGACGAGCGCAATAATAAAAAACCTTCTTTTTGTTTGTATATAATTCAATTAATTCATGAATTCTATTAGCTTAAAAGAATTAGATATAACACACCCTTTGACTAGAACATCAAGAGTGGATCCCATTGAGTACAACAGACATAAGGGGTGCTAATACCTTCCCCTTGCGTAATTGACTCCTGTACCCATTCTCTTAGTCGTAAGACCTCGATTTCTCCTTTTCTCAGATTTTCTTCGATGTTTTTTTAATAGGCAATGAATCCATTAAAGGCAGTATAAGGGAAACTCCACCCAAACAACAAATGAAAAACCCATGCATCCTAAAACAAAAGAGAGGTAGGATATTCCAAGTATGGAAATTACAAGAGTTTGCAATGATACAATAAGAGCACAACCATTTCCATGCATTCAAGATTATCTCCGACAAGCAATCGTCAAAAATAAAATTCTCACCCTTAAAAACGATCATGTTTTGTTTCAACCAAATACTCCAAGTCATTGCTAACCAAATTACCGCTATAATATTCCTTTTGGTTGAACATGTAACCTTGTCAGAATAGGAAAAGAAACCTTTAAATTCCTCCAAGGTTAGCTCCTCTATATGACCAATCCACTCATAAACTTTCCTCCAAATTCTCGATGCAATCAAACAATTCCCCAAAATATGAGATAAAGTTTCCTCCTCCTACGAACACAAGACACAAGCTAAGTCTCTCGCATCCATCAAAATATCCCCCTTCAACAATTGATCCTTGGTCAAAATTCTATTTAGAATTATTCTCCAACCGAAGATATACAACTTAGAATGATCTCTCACCTTACGTAAATGATTAATAGCAATCACCTTCTCTGTTGGCAATGGAGGGACACACAACTTCTCGTTAAACAACTCAAAGAAAGAATTAACCATGAAAAATTTGTCATCCCCCATCTTCAATTCAAAACTATCAAGAGCGCTAGCATGCAAAATTGCGGCGTGCACCACTTCATTAAATTCTAGCCACACATCTGGATGGACGCTGTTCTAGTTTTCCACCAGGCTGATAAATTCTAGAACCAGCCCGGACCCTGCCAAAATGCCGAGCCGCAACACTGGTTGTGTGGTCTGTAGCAAACGTGAAGATCTATGGGAAAGCTTCCTTCAAATCTTGATCGCCAATCCAACGAGAGTACCAAAAAGGAATGTTCACACCATTTCTGGCTCAACACTTAATCGCGGCTGCAAAGTGATTATCCTGCAAATTAACATAATTATCAGATAATAAAAGATCTCGCCACCAAATAGAATCCCTCCTGTTCAACACACTTTTGTCACCTATGAGGACTTTCAACTCTAGATTCTCATATCTACTTTTTAGAACTCTACTCCAAATTGCATCTTTCTCATTCAATATCCTCCATTTCCATTTATTCAATAACACAACATTCAAAATCTCCATATTTTTAACGCCAAGACCACCCACCTTCTTCACATGGTTTGCAAACGATATCCCAAGACACAAAATGTATCGTACTTTTATTCTTTCAATCATTCCAAAGAAAGTTTCTTTGAATACTAAGAATCTCTTGTAAAACTGTAGACGGCGCCTTATAGAAATATAAATATTAATTCGGAATGGCATTTACCACCGATTGATCAACACTACATGACCTGCTATGTTGAGGTGTTTTCTTTCCACACGGCCAACCTTCTCTTCAAATGGTTTAATAAGTCCCTCCACGTAGATAATTTCCTTGGGCTATCTCCCACTTTAACACCAAGAAATTTGAACAGTAAGTTATCAATTTTGTAAGAGAGAAAAGTCGATGCCACGTTTAAATACGAATCCCCTATATTAATACCATAAAGCTTTCTTTTATTGAATATTAATTTCCAACCCCCTAAGAATAGCTTTCATACTCCAATGATTTTCACTATCTCCCTCCGCCATAATTATTGTATCATCCGTAAGTTGAAGAATATCCACTTGCTCCTCATCATTAATCTTGAATCCTTGGAAGTTACCTAAAATTTTGGCTGTCAGATCCCTGATGTTCTAAAAGATATCGAGACACCGGATCTAAATTCACACACAACAACAAGATGTATAGGAAAATAAAACAGTGTTGAAAGTAAATAACACATTATATGTTTACCCAGTTTGAAGACAATAACTCTTACTGAGAGCTACCAATCCAGGGACGAAATTAACTAGATTATATAATTTTTGTAGACCTTACAACAAACATCCCTGTTTACAGCCTACACACTTAATCACTACCATTTTCCTAATTTCTACCTAAGGCACACCTAGGTATGAGGCCCTCCTCAAATCCCTCTTCAATTACACTCAGCAATTGGTGACACTCTAACACTAGTAGAGAACAAAAAAGGAAGTCACTCTTCCAAGACACACAAAATTCAATGCTTAAAAGCATATGAGTATTGACACACAAGTACTCAATGCTTCACAACTTATGAATACCTGAAACACAAATGTTCTATGCTTAAAAGCTTAAGAACATCTGATAAGGAACTTAAAACCCAATAATAAGGATTTCTAAAACCCTAACAAAATACACACATAAGTTTAACCTAAAACTAGGTATACACCAATCTATTTATAACATTATTATAGACTGAGTTGAGCTTCAAAACTACAACAATGAGGCTGCACAAAGTCTAAAAAAACTTCTCCAAGATAATTGGTCTTCAATCAATAGTTTCCTAAAATGTCTTCATATTTAGAAACTATGCAAATTTTCAATAACCAACATAAAATAATCTGAGTTGTCAATCTTGGACGCCACATCAGCTAACTGAGTATTCCCTAAATATTCAGTAACTTATAAATCAACTGAGACGTTACTAATGGCAGATGCAGACACGATGTCCTATCTCCAGGTTGGGACATCTTCTTTGACATATTGAAAATAGCAAGTTGAGACTTCTCTATTCAACATGTTGCTGCCAAGTTGCTTTTACCAAAATGATTGCCAATCACAAATTCATAAAAATAACATCACCTATCTCAATAGCCTTCCTCATTAGACCTATTAACACCTCCATTACACAAACAAACAAGAAAGGTGAAAGCGGATTTCCTTGGCGAAGACCTCTCTCCACCTTAAAATCCTTCGTCGTACTTCTGTTGACAAGACTAAACATATAACTAGTAAAGACACACCCCTCCATCCATCTTATCCACCTATCGCCAAACCCCATTTTGATTAACACAAATTTCAAAAAATTCCACCTAACGCAATTGTAAGCTTTTTCGAAATCCACTTTCAACACCATACAACTCCTTTTATCTCTTTTAGCCAAATCCAACACCCCGCTAACTACAAGGACTCCATCCACAATGTTTCTTCCTGGAACAAAATCCTATTGGTTAGCTAACACTAATTTCCCAAGGATGCTTCTAAGCCTAGCGGCCAAAAGGTTGGCTAGCACCTTATACAAACTTCCTACTAGGAAAATAGGTCTATAACCGGACAAGGATTGGGGATTGTTGATCTTCGGTATAAGAAAATGAAAGAGGAAGTACAAGCCTTCATAAGCTTAGCACTCCCGTGAAAATCTGTGACAAATCTACTAACATCCTCCTTTACCTCCTCCCAATTTTGTTTAAAAAACTCAAAAGAGTAACCATCTGGTCCGACACTTTTATTACTGTCGCACGACCAAACCGCATCCTTAACCTCCTCCTCTATAAACGGTCTCTCAATCCCCACCCTATCTTGATCACTTAAACAATTAAAAAGAAGACCCTCTGGAGTAGGTCTACTAAAATTATCCTATTTGAAAAACCTTTCAAAATGATTTTTAACTGCCTTCTTAATTTCTTCCACTCCCTGCACTCTACCGATCTCCCCTTCCAATAAAATAATGGCATTCCTTCTATACCTCTCTTTAAGGGAATTGTGAAAAAAACAAGTGTTTTTATCTCCATCCTTCAACCAAAGTTGCCTAGATTTCAACCTAAGCATACTTTCTTTTAAATTTAAAAGATTCCAAACCTCACATAAGGATTTGCTCATCCCCTCAACAAGATACCCTATTGAAACACCATGGTTTTCCACCAAAGAGTTATCCAAACCATTAATATTATCCACTTCCTCGCTCACCTTCAAATCGATCCACCCGAAAACATCACAGTTCCAATCCCTAATCCACATCTTTAAACTTTTAAGCTTCTCATACAAAATATAGTCTCCTCTACCCTCCACCTTCAACTTCGCTTATTCAACTTTAACAAAGGTTTTAAAACCTTCATTGTTGTACCAAGCATTGTTAAATCTAAAGGGATTTGGGCCCTAGTCGGTCTTTCTGAAATTAAGCCATATAAGATTATGGTGTGAAATATCTCTACTACCCATTCTTTGGTCAACCATATCCTAATCTTCAATCAACTTTCTTGATAACAAGAATCTATCAAGTCTACTCATGGCCTTCCCATTTCCTTTATATCAAGTGAATTTATCTCCAACACATGGAATATTAACGAAGTCCATATCCTCTATTAAAATTCTAAACTCCTTCATATCTCTTTTATTATAATACACCCCTTCTCCTAGTCTTTCTTCTCTACTACTAACTTCATTGAAATCGCCTCCAAGACAACAATCTTCATTCAAACTTTTTTGCTTCCTCTTAACCAACCTTCTCCACACAACTCTCCTAGCCATTGTGTTATAAGGGGCGTAAATGTTCACAAAATTGTACACAACACATTTCCAATTAAAATTTATACCAACAAAACCTGGACCTTTAAAGCCGTAATTTAGCGATAAAAAACCTTTTTCCCACAAGATGAGCATCCCGCCCGAGGCTCTGGAAGAATTGCAAGTTGTCCAATCCACCTCCTTACTACCCCAAAAGGACCAAGCTAAAGAATCGTCAAAATAAGATAATTTGGTTTCTTGAATAAAACAAATATCCACCTTACTTGATTTTATCAAAAAACTGACCGTCTTCCTCTTCGAAGGGATCCCACCACCTCTGATATTATAAGACAATAAATTCAAGGCAACGTTGTCTTTGTCGCCTTCTTGACTACCGTCCCCTCCTTATCTCTAAGCTCCATAGCCTCAACTAACTTAACACTTATGTCATTATCTACGCAAGCAACCACCCCTAATTTTGTGATAGAATTCCAAACTTTCCTCCCCACATTAGAATTAGAATTCTTTAATAATCTATCATTACAACGAATAACTTCAGAGTCAGTTAAAGAATTGCAATTAGAGAACACACCTTTTGAAATTGAATCGCCCTCTACACTGCGAGTTACAGTAGTTCTGAAAGCTTTGAGCGAAGAACTTCCCTTCCTCGGTGCTATGCTATCATAGTATGATGGAACAAATTCAACCTTTTCTCCTAAATCTGTAACAGGCTTGAAATTTTCCTCTTCTTAGTTTTGTTAATATTTCTACAGGCCTTATCAAAAGACATTGAGCCTCCATAGGAACTATCCATGTCTTTAGGCTCAAACATTACCTTTTTCTTTTGACAAGATCTTTCGATCCCACTTCCACTAATACCTTATTCCTCAAACATTTCTCTCTCTCTTAAGTCTCCAAAGGATCTAACCCTAATACTCGATAAAAAGATTGAGATCGACCATCCTAAAAAAATACCATTCATCTACCATTAGAGAAAAGACTACTCAAGAATGCACACTACCATATTTTGTATATGATATGTGTTAGTCCAACTCTCTCATTCTATCAAATATTGACTTTTTAATTATATCGCATCTAATCTAACCACACATCTAACACAATATCTTCATATATACTACATTGTCTCATACAACATCACATTAATTTTCTCATAAGTTTGACCAGTACTTTCAACTTGTTTCACCTTCCAAACATGAATTTAATTGTTTACATCTCATTGTTTTTCGCTCTCCTTTGGTAATGTAGCCCCAAAAATTTAATCCTTAAAAGATTTTCCACTAACAATAAGATTTCACCCAAAGTCAACCCTTAGCCCTGGTCTTTTTTACTGTAGCAACCTCTTATCTTAACTTACAAAACAATTTGTAGGATTGATAAAATATTGTGGATTTTTCTAAACGTAAATGATATATATATACAACTTTTTTTTTTTACATCTTTACAACATTTGATTAATCATATTATCAACATGAAATGAATTAATAATAATTTATCGAATTAAATAAATTATAATTTTACACGTTATTAATTAAATGGTGTGGAAGTGTTAAAAATAAAAGTACATGTATATTTTTCTTTGACAAAATCTTAGGTTGTGTAGGTACACTTTTTTTACAAAAACTATAATATAGATGGTCAACAAATTCTTAGGGTCGTTATCCAAACTTACACAATGTCATATAAAATTCCTAGAGATAGTAATGAATTTTATTTAGTGAATTACTATGAAATAATTTGAAAAGCAATGTTATAGTAATTCTATAGATTGACCTAAAACCTCGTTCATCTGGTTTGAGAGTTCACAATCTTGTTAGGATTTCTGTATAGTACATGTTCAGATATTATTAATTAATTAAGAATTTACGTAGTACTAGTACTGGCTTAATAGCTAGCTATAACATTTTTAAAATCTATACTTACGTGCCTATACTTAGGTAGCTTTAGGTAGCTGAAGTGATTAGATAGAACCCAAAGTTGCTGAGACATATTTCAGGCGGCCTAAGAAGCATAGACTTGAATTATAGACTTAATCCATTTTTGGGCAAGCCACGAGCATGCATGAACGTAGGGTCAGACATTTAGTTCCAGGTAATTAAAAAGTACCAGACCCTATATTTTTTTATAAATAAAAGAACAAAACCCGAAGGGTGCTCATGGATAATAAAATATGGTAAATTTTAAATTTTAATAATTATTTCACAATCAATAAAAAAGAGTTATATGCACTTCATTAAATTATTATTATTATAATTAATATAGTTAGTTAATTTATAAAAAAAAAACATAATGTGTTTTTCAAAATTAATTTTAATTTACTCTACATTCTAAATTACTACACAAAATAATATATTTTTATTATTAAAATAAAATAGAAAATTATAAACAACTTACTACATTTCTAATGAAGTGGTTGTACAAGTGGAATTATATATGGGAATGTGAAAAATAATGTCAAGATTCTATGAGTATGTTGGGCTGAAATTTGTAATTGTATGTTTGAATCTAAAGGTAATAATTAAATATCACATCCCAATACAAATTTAATGTGAAAATACCCTAAACCCTAAAAGCTTCAAAACCAAGCTTTTGTTCATATCTGAAATTTTAATGTGATTCCCTTAAAACTAACGTCTAGCCTTCGTCGATCAACTTCACGTTGATGGAAAGGGGTGTCATTAATAGGTTCTAAAGAAGGAGATTCTTTTGATTGGTTTGTAGAGGGGTTTGATCGCAACATAAGTGATGGTCTTAACACCTTTTTTAGGACGATCGTTGTGTAAGATGGATCCCCCTAAAAGAAAGGTTCATAGGTTGTAACTTATATATGGTAATGTTGGTAAAAGAATCTCAGAGACGGTAGGATTAGACGAGGTTTTTTGAGGTTGAAATTTTAATGGGGTGGATCTTTCTTTATTTTGCAATTTGCCCTAGTGAATAACTTTTTTTCTTGTGCTTCAATGGGTTACTCTTTCGCTTGCAGCGATTATTGGTGGTGGAAGGCGGGGAAGGATGAGATATACTTGGGGTCTTTAGTTTATATTTTTCTCATTCAGGATAAGTTCAACTTCATGTTCTTTTTTACATTATTATAAATAGTACATATAACAAAAAAAATATTCTCAAACAATAAAAAATTGAGATTATATACAATATATTTCCTCGATTTTTAAAAAAACTGAGAGAGTATAGCTATAAAGGAGCTATATTCCCTTTTTGCTTCTCTTTTTTCTTCATATTTTATTAGTATTAACGTTGATTATATGGTCCAACTGAGAGGTAATATATTTTATATCAATATTTTTAAATTATTATTTTCAAAAGTCCTTTTTAGTTTTATATTCTATATATTCAAATCCTTCGATTTTTATCAAAAACGGACGTGATCAATCTTTAAATGAACTACCAGAATATGGCACTATGGTGCTTTTTATATTTTATATTTTTAATTAAAACATATACGTTGATTTTTATGTAAAATTGATATGATTCCTCTTTTGCATGAAATCCTTCGGAGAATTTGTTAGACTCTAACTTTTCATTTACCTATAGTCATATCGTCATTCTCTTTGCAAAAATCCTAGGCGATTTTCATCGTCACTTTCATCTAAATTCTTCCAACAAATATTCATCAAAACTCAAACATCAATTCTATTCCAACCGAAACTCGTTTGAGGTACATTTGTACTTCTTTATCACGTTAGAGGTTTATATCACTGGTACATTTGTTCTTTATTATGTTTGCGGTTTTTGTATCACTGAAATGTTTTATATCAAAAGTATGTTTGTTCTTCTTTATCATGTTTGAGGTTTATATCATTGAAATGATTTATATCATTGATATGTTTGTTCTTCTTTATTACGTTTGAGGTTTATATCACTAAAATGAATTATACCACTAAAAGAGTTTCCCTTGATCATTTTGTTTTTCAATTTGTTTTTCCCTGAAACGTTAATTAGTATGTTTTTACGTGTTGTTTGATTCACGTTGTTATCGCTGTTATTTTTCTTTATTTAGATAGTCTTGGCCGATTTGACAAACACTCCCATTCAACATCTTGAAGGTGTGAAAAACTCAAGAAAGGGGGGGGGGGGGGGGAAGTGAATTGGATTTTTAAAACAAAAATATTCTTTTTAAAAAATATTCCCCTTTAAGTTAAAATGCTTTTTCCTTCACTCTTGATAATAACAATAAGTAAGAACAAGAAATAGAGAACAATGTATGTTTATACTAGTTCACTTGAAAATTATCAAGCTAGTCTAGTCCACCCGTCAAGGTAATTTTGCCTCACTCAATCGAGGACTTAATCCACTATAACAAAAGTCATTACAATTTGCACAAGTTACCCGCAAGTGACTAACAACCTCTAAACTCGCAAGCCCTAGACTTCTTAAGGATTCAGACCTACCCGGTCCCTTAAGGAATATCAACTAATAATCAACCTGATTATTACAATGCATAAGCTACCCGCAAGTGACTAACAACTTCTAAAAACTAACAAGCTCTAGACTTCTTCAGGATTCAGACCTACCCAGTCCCTTAAGGAATATAAAACAGCAGTTTGAATACAAGTTTTGTTTACAAGAGTATTGCTTCTAAAAAGCTGAGTATGTAAACTATTTTATGAATAATGACTTAGAATGTGAAGGCAATAAGCAGTGTTTGCGCGTGAATATGTTGTAGTTAGCATTGCTTCTTTCTTAGTCTTCAAGCCTGTATATAGCCATTAACATAATGTATCCATTAAGGGATACTCTTGGAATTTCCAGAAATATTGGCAGCTTGAACAGTAACGTGGGGAACAAGATTGTACGACGAGTTCGTCCTTTTATGATAGTGGAATGAAATGTTGATTGTATCATATACTATTTGTACCACGTTAATGTTACCTTATTTCTTTTTGCACTTCATAGGCTTCTGCGAGCATGAGTTTAGAAGCGAGTACATAACATCAGGTCTTCAGAACTTCAAGTCTTCAGAGTCTTCAAAACTGCATCTTTAGAGTCTTCAGCACTTGGTTATGAGAGCCCTTTCTTTGAACCTTGGGTCTTTAGAACTTCAAGTTTATAGAATCTTTATACCTTCCGTCTTTTAGAGTCTTCAACACTTGGTCTTCAGAATCCTTATCTTTAGAACTTCATAAATAGAAACACAAGATTTTAGCATCTAGACTTCAGTAGAAACTTTGTCTTCAGATCTTCTAAATTTTTTTCTTTGGAACATGATGCCTTTAGGAACGTGATTCTTCAACATCTGGATGTAAGTAACAACTTCTGTCTTCAGATCTCTTGACTGGTTTCCTTAGAACATGTTGTCTTTAGAAGCTTGAGTCTTTAGCATCTGGACAACTTCTATTTTCAGATCTTTTGACTTGTTTCTTCAGACAAATATCAGAGTTTACACTTCAGAGCCTTCTGGAGTGTCTTTCTATTGTTCGACAAAACTTGTGTAGCATAGAAGCAGAATAATTTCTCTTCTAATGTCTTGGCCACACCATCCATCAAAAGTAGAATCTATTTGTTAAGTACTCAACAATAACAAACATTATTATAACAAAATTGTTCATACAATCATGCTCACATGTTATCATCAAAACTCTGAGACAATATTGCAGAACCAAATCTTGTTCTTACAATCTCCCCCTTTTTGATGATGATAAAACTATGTATTTTGATGACACAATTTTGTACATATAATCATAACCAGTAAAGTTAGAAGGGTAAGAAATACTTACCCTTTTTTTGATACTCTCCTTGAGTTAATGACTTGATGAAGATCGAATATCCTGACTCTGAACCATTTGAGTAAAAACTCCCTCTGGTTATAATAGATCAGATATCGAGATCTTGAAAGTCTTGGCTTTGGATTCCAATAGACAAATGAAGATCTTGATTTCACACAACTTCTTTATTGAATCTTTGAACTTTAATAGATCTTAGACATTTTGTAGATTCTCAATAGATTCTCAATTTTGGAGTATGATTCTAGGTTTCACTTCTTGAATTATGAATGAAGAACATCTTCAGAGTCTGAAGCCAACAGATTAGGCATAAGCTTTGAATAGTGCTTTCATATCTTTGTCTTTTAATCAGAGTTCTAATTTCCTAAAACAAGAAAACAATTATAACAGAATAGAAGTTTAACTGGGTTAGGATGTAAGCATCTCTTTTCAGAGAATATTTTCCAGAATTTGATTATTGAAATCAAAATTACTTTCATTTGAATTACTCCCCCTTTTGTCATAATCAAAAAGGTAATTATGTGTGAAAAACATAAAAACCAGAAGAACATAACAGAAATTTCATTGATATTCGAAGGAGATCACAACAGAGTGATCATAGACATTAAAATTTTATATAAAATTCAAACACATCACAACTCTCATCAAATAAAGCATTTCCTCTGATGAACAAATTTCGTTGAACAATTTCAATTATACCTGCTATCTCAAATAGTTCAGACAACACACGTCCATATGGAATGAATGATTTTTGAGAGTTCCTGGATGCTTGGATTGATAGCTTCATATGATTGAATATTATTTCCAAAAGATGAATTGAATTATTCTTACAAAGGCAATAAAGAAAACACATATCCCTAGAAAATACTATATCAAGATCTTCTCCTCTGGGATGAAGATTTTTCAACAGAAACTGAAACCATACTTTTGAAAGTGGTTTCAAGTGATTTGCACTAAGGGGCTTAAATCTAAATGAAGAGTTAGGAACAATTGGAAACATGTCAGCATTCATGTAGGAGTTGGGTAAAGGTGGACTCTGGATGGCTTCATCAATGGAGGAGCGAGTGATGGTAATCGGAACACTGAAGATGTGAGGATAATGGTGTTTCCATCAGGACTAACAAAAACATGGAGCCAAAAATTATTTAAGAGGTTAGCATAAACAGAACCTCTCGGCATTGTTGCATACTCAAATCATCCTTGATTTTCAATGACCATGTTGATGAAACCATCATCAGACACAAAGTTGGGTCTATTTTCTCTGATTACTTCGATAATATTTTCATCTCCTTGAAAAGTTCTAATAGTCATGATATGTAGACATGTTTTGAAAAGAAAATAAAACGATTGAAGATGATACAAGGATAATGACTTGATGAATGACTATAGATGAAAGGATAGTAATAACCAACAGGGTTTATGGTATAAGACATGACCACAAAAAGCCCACAAAAATGGTGTTCATTATCCGATTACAATTGATATAAGAACCAACAGGGTTTATGGTGAACATGTTGAAGATTTTATGGGTTACATTGTGTTGCAAGGTATAAGTAAAATGAGTATTTTGATAGATAGTTGGCACGATGTTAACAAAGATTTGAAAGACGACATATGGGATGATATTACGATATTTATTTTAAATTTTATGATTTGTTTTACAAGTATATATGATCATTTATTTTTTATTTAATACTAATAACAAATCTATTATGTAAACATAAGAAGTGTTTATTCTTAGTCCAAAGGATAATTTCTTGAAAAAGATATTGCTTACATATGCTGGTGAGGGTTGAAGGGGCTTTAAGACACAACTCGCCTATGATTATATTCATTAAGTGATAAAGATAAGCCTCCATATGTAACACCCTCTAACCTCACATAGACATAAATAGAATAATCGAAGTAAATTAGAATACATCTCATAGAGGGCGTTACAATTGACTTCACAAAATGATAAAGAAATCAAACATGCATACTGGTCATGAACATAACACGTATTCAAATTCATGTTTCATACGCCAATACAAAGTCAGGAATCTCGTAGAGGAATAATCATCTCAACATAAGATATAAATGATTGAAATCACATACTTACAATCATATCATAAGTACTAGGCACTAAGATCAAACATCATATAATCTCATACATATCCAAATAAAATAGAGTAATAACAAATATCTCTCAAAACAAATCAAAACATGAGCTCAAATATCCCCCGTGTTACATAGACCATAGAAATGACTCACTACCTAGGAATAAGGAGATAAATAAGGATCTAGATCCTCCTCTAATATTGGCAAGAAATACCGGTATCTCTGGTACCTGAGCGATATCGTATAAAACATTATTCCAACATAAGGGTGAGAATTCATATCATTATGAAAATATATAATCATAAGAAATGTAAAACATACATACATCAATATGAGTCCATCAATCATCATAAAGCTACATATTAGGCATAACATAATCCAATATACCAATCCACATATACAACATAGCTCATCAATTCATATTCCAAATGAAACTCAACTCCAATTACCATAATTGTACAATTAAATCAATTATCACATGTTGCACATTAAAACACCACACTCACACTCACACTCACACTAATATTATATAATGAGTGATAATGCAATAATTCACATTGACACATGTGACTCCAATGCAACTCAAATTTATTATGCATGTGGTACCAATGTTATCCTTATCAGTCCTGCCGGGTCCACATCTCCAAGACGGATAACCACCAATACTAGCCTGATTCAGCCTTAAGCTTTCAAAACCCATTCAGTGTTAGGTTTGGAACAAGTAAATAGTTCCCACGGAATTACCAAACCTTGCCTCTTGACACAAATAATTCATGTACATGTGCAATCTCAAAAACTCATCACAAAAAATTATCACATAATTCAACATATTTTGAATTATCTTCACAACATTGCACAACATACATCTTTCATGTCAATCAATCACATATACATTATCTCATAGTATAAATCATCTCAACACATCATTATAACAAGTAGAAATTAGATACAAATCATGCTATATTAAAACACCATCAAATTCAAACACTTACATACACAATTTAAGTGTTAAGTTTCTCATCAAAACGCTTCCAAAACCAATCTGAATCAAGGCAAATAAATTATTAAAATACATGTAAATCCATGATAAATCATAAAATACAAGATCACAATCCCATTCATGCATATAATAATTTTTCTGTGTCCCATCACCCGCGCTATGCGGCGCTACCTGCGCTAAGCGCCCTATGCGAAAACCCGAAAAATATGTTGCGAACAACTACTGACTTGTGCACGAAAATTACCATAGAGACATGTTATAATGCCCATTTTTCACTAATTAAAAATATTCTAACATGAATACATCATAGGGAACCTATTTATATCATAAAAACTAGATTTTAAAAACCTAATTTCCAAATCCCTATATCAATTTGGGTGATTCAAAACCTAGAAATTCACATACCCAATCCTATTACACGTTACTACCCATCATATACTCCTATAATAACATAGTTTTTCATCCTTACCTTGAGTGTAGAGTCTTTAGGGTTGACTCTTCACTTTTCCTCTTTTCTCCTCTTTCTCCTCTCCTCTTCTCTTTTGTTTTCTTGTTTTAGTTTTATGAGAACACTAATCCTAATTCCTCTTCTCACTATTCTATTTCATTAATGAGACTAATTCCACTTACCCATTCTATTATGACATAAAGCCTAATTCAAATTATTTACTATTCTCACTTATTACTCCAATTATTCAAATAACACATATATTCAAATAAACCAAATATTCACCAAAGCACACAATTAAATCAATTATTACATAATATAATAATTAATAAAATAATTAAATAATAGCAATTAAAAATCAGGGTGTTACAACTCTTCCTCACTTATAAGATTTTCGTCCTCGAAAATTACCTCAAACGAATAACTCGGGATACGAATCCTTCATCTGACTCTCCAACTCCTAAGTCAGATTACCATTTGTTGGTCCTCTCCAAACCACTTTCACTAAAGCGATTTCTTTACCTCGAAGTTTCTTCACTTATCTATCCTCTATCAACATAGGTGATGTCTCAACAGTCAAATTATCTCTTACTTGCATATAATCTAATTGAACAACATGAGACGGATCCGTAATGTATTTCCTCAACTAAGACACATGAAACATGTCATGGAGATTAGCAAGTGACGGTGGGAAAACAATCCAATATGCCACTTCACCTACTTTCTTGGAAATCTGATAAGGACCAATAAAATGCGGCGTCCACTTATGAGACTTCAAAGCTCTACCAACACCAGTTATCGAAGAAACCCTTAGAAATACATGATCATATTTCTCAAACTCAAGCACCTTCCTCCTTTTATAATGATAACTCTTCTGACGAATATGAGAAATCTTCATCTTTTCTCGAATCATCTTAATCTTATCTGTAGTATGTTGACTATCTCAGATCCAACCACAACACTCACACCAGATTCATACCAACACAAAGGCGTCCTACACCTTCGTCCATACAAGGCTCAAATAGTTCCATTCCAATACTTGAAAGGAAATTGTTGTTATAAGTAAACTCAATCAAAGGCAAGTAACTATCCCAAGAACCTCCTTGCTACAAAAACAAGCTCTCCAAATATCCTTAAGAGACTGAATCGTCCTCTCAGTCTGACCATTTGTTTGCGGATGATATGCCGAACTCAAACACAACTTCGTACCCAAAGTATCTTGCAAAACTTCCCAAAAATTAAAAGTAAAGCTCAGATCTCTATTAGAAACAATACTCGATGGAACACCATGCAAACTCACAACCTTATCAATATACAACTTAGAAAACCTTTCCATCAGATAATCCATCCTAATCGAGACAAAGTGTGCAGCTTTCGTCAATCTATCCAAAATAACCCAAACAACATCACAATTACTCGGAGTCCTCAGAAAACCCAAAACAAAATCCAAAGAAATGTTATCCCACTTCCACTCAGGGATGGATAACGGTTGCAACAACCCAGACGATTTCTGATGTTCAATCTTAAACTTCTGATAGATCAAACAAGAATACACAAATTTCGCAATATCTTTCTTCATACCTGACCACCAAAATAATTTCCTCAAGTCTCGATACATCTTAATAGATCCAAGATGATTACTCAAACCACTACGATGTCCTTCATCAAGAATCCTCCTCTTCAAATATCCCACATCTGGAACACAAACTCTATCACGAAACCTCATAATACCATTCTCATCATCCGAAAATCACCACCTCGACCTTGATTGATCAACGCGAATGGATCAACTAAACTCAAATTAGATTTTTGACCTTCTCGAATCTTCTCAAGAATGCCACTAGTAAGCTTCAACATACCGAGCTTATCATCAAAAGAAGTCTCTTCATAAACTAAACTCAAATCTTGAAATTCCTCAGGTAAATCCAAATCTTACACCATCAACATCGACATATGCAAAGACTTCCTACTCAAAGCATCAACTACAACATTCACTTTACCCAAATGGTAGTTCAAACCAAAATCATAGTCCTTTATGAATTTCAACCATCTTCTTTGCCTCATATTCAACTCTTTCTAATCAAACCGATATTTTAAACTCTTGTGATTACTAAACACATCAAACCTCGATCCAAACAAATAATTCCTCAAAAGTTTCAAGACAAACACAACTGCTGCAAACTCTAGATCATGCATCGGATAATTCCTCTCATGAACTTTAAGTTGCATTGAAGCATAAGCCACAACCTTTTGATTTTGCATTAACACACCTCCTAAACCCATCAAAGAAGTATCACAATAAACCACAAAAGGTTTTTCCAGATTCAGAAAAATCAAAATAGGAGCGGTTGTCAACCTTCTCATAGAACCTTCCTTCTTCTTAACTAACAAAGCATATGCACCCCATGGTGACACACTCAGCCGAATAAACCTCTTCTCAAGCAAATCCTCAAGTTGAATCTTGAACTCTTTCAACTCAAATGCTGACATATGATATGGAGCCATCGATACGAGACTAGTTCTTGGAACCAAGTCGACCGTAAACTCCACTTCACGTTCTGGCGACAAATCACTTATATCATCAAGGAACACTTCAGGAAAATCACGAACTATCGACATTTCATCAATCGTTCCTTTCCCATAAATTTCCAATGTTGCCATCAAAGCCAACAACAAAAACACCATCTTGCAAAGACTCATTCACTTTATTAACATACATAAACAAATCTCTCTCAAAACTAGAGTCAAGAAAGATAACGATTTTTATCAAAACAATTGATATAAGCATGATTGAATTCCAGCCAATTCATACCAAGAATAACATCAAGTTGATCTAACGAAAGACAAACTAAATAAATCCCAAAGTCTCAACCAAAGATACTCAACGGATAATTCAAACACATATAAGAAGTGGTTACATAAACCATGACAGGAGTATCAATAACCATACTTCCATGCATACTAGACAACTCAAGATTCAACCTCTTAACACAATCGAAGGAAATGAAATAATGCGTCGCACCAGTATCAATAAGAGAAATCAAAAGTGTACCATTAATAAAACACGTACCTCAGATTAGTCTATCCTCACCAGCAACCTCAAAACCAGATGATGCAAACACTTTTCCTTTTACTTGGTCCTTCTCCGGCTTGTTAGACTTGGTACTAATGTGACCTTGCTCACCACAGTTGTAGCAAGTCACACTCGAAACACCTTTGCAATCAGGATATTTGTGACCAAACTTGCCACACTTGATACACTTGACCTAAACACTTGTACACTCGGTAATACAACGTCCTTCTACACCACACCTATAGCATCTAACCGGAGTGTGAGGTCGTTCCCCACTCGGATTCCAGTCATAACTAGCTTTTTGCTTCCCTTTCTCATTAGGATACTCATAAGGTTTTCCACAGAATTGACCTTTCCCTTTCTTATCATTGAAAGACTTATAGTAAGAAGCACTCTCCCTACTATCCTCATCATAAATCCTACTCTTTCTCACCAAATCGTAAAAATGAGCAATATGTTGGTAACCAATAGCCTTCTTGATATCATGTCTCAAACCGTTCATAATAAGGAACTTAGACATCTCAGCGTTAGCGGTATTGTAATAAGGATAATATTTAATGAACTCTTGAAGCCTTGCAGCATACTCAGCTACAGTCCTATTACCCTTCTTCATCTCAAGGAATTCCACCTCTTTCTTCCCACACACATCTTCCGGAAAATAATTCTCCAGAAAAGCATCATGCAAAAGATCCCAAGTAACCACAACACCATCTTCATAAAACCTCTAAATAGTGTTGTTCCACCATTCCTCAGCTTCCTTCTCAAGCTTATGAGTATCAAATTGCACCTTTTATGCATCAGTACAATTCATGACTCGAAAGATCTTCTCAATCACCTTTAACCATGCGTGTGCCTTGTCAGGTTCATTCTCTCCTTCAAAGATTAGAAAATTATTCCTTTGGAATTTCCCCAAAGCACGAAACTCATCATCCTCATCTCTGTTACCAACATTCTCCTATGGAATCTGCCAAAGAGATCCAACCAACATTTTCAAGGCCTCAATAATAGCATCATCATTCCTTCCAGCAACCATCTTCCTAAGATTCCAAACAAACAAACAACTAATAACACTAGTCAGACAAATAGTATCGATTATGTCACATACACAAATTGAATACCACAAGAAATAAATACATTTATAACCTAGACAATTTGATCGACCGTTACTCTGATACCACTAATGCAACACCCTCTAATCCCATATAGACATAAATAGCATAATCAGAGTAAATTAGCATGCATCTCAAAGAGGGCGTCATGATTGACTTCACAAAATGATAAATAAATCAATCATGCATATTGGTCATGATCATAACACGTATTCAAATTCACGTTTCATACGCCAATACAAAATTATCCAAAACCAATCTGAATCAAGTCAAATAAATTATTAAAATACATGTAAATCCATGCTAAATAATAACATACAAGATCCTAATCTCATCCATGCATAAAATAATTTTTCTGTGTCCAGCCACCCGCGCTAAGCGGCCCTACCCACGCTAAGCACCCTCTATGAAAACCAAGAAAATATGTTGCGGACAACTACCGACTTGTGCACTAAAATGACCATAGAGACATGCCCAATTTTCACCAAGTAAACATACTCTAACATGTATACAACATAGGGAACCTATTTATATCATAAAAATTAGATTTCAAAAACCTAATTTCCAAATCCCTAAGTCAATTTGGGTGATTCAAAACCTAGAAATTCACACACCCAATCCTATTACATATTACTACACATCATATACTCCCATAATGACATAGGTTCTCACCCTTACCTTGAGTGTAGAGTCTTTAGGGTTGCCTCTTTTCTCCTTTTTCTTCTATTCTCTTATCTTCTCTTCTTTGTTTTTATTTTATGATAACACTAATCCTAATTCCTCTTCTTACTACTCTATTTCATTAATGGGCCTAATTCCACTTACCCATTCTATTATGACATAAAAATCAATTCTAATTATTTAATGTTCTTACTTATCACTCCAATTATTCAAATAACACATATATTTAAATAATTCAAATATTCACCAAATCTGACAATTAAATCAATTACTATATAGTATAATAATTAATAAAATAATTAAATAATAGCAATTAAAAATCCGGGTGTTACATCATACATGATGTATCGATATATTGAACATGATGTTTGGGAGAATTATGTAGAGTCTTTGCCTCACTCCTGACTTCTTGGCTAAGAGCAAAAAAAGGAAAGGATAATATATATATATATATATATATATATATATATATATATATATATATATATATATATATATATATATATATATATATATATATATATATATATATATATATATATATATATATATATATATATATATATATATATATATATATATTGTCTCGTTAAGGATATCAAAAACTTTAAAAGATGATGATTGAAGAAAAAAATAAAACAAAGGGAACTATAGTTGGGGGATTCTAACGAAAGGCGTCATAAAAGTGTGCGAATTTATCTTTAAGTTTTAACCGCTGAGGGAAAAGATTAGACTTGTAGTGGGTTCGATCCCCAATAACTATGTATAAACATTTATTGTTTTATCAATATACTAGTACAAAGTTTCTTATATTACATTGTTTTCGTTTTAATTTACAAGTAAAAATATTTGACAAATTTTGAATCAAATTCATCATCATCACTGTCAAAGAAGATCAAACATTGAATACTTGTTTCATTGATTATTGGTGATTAATAAATGTTGGATATTGCATGCATTTGTTTATGATATAAAATTAAAAAATGGTTAGATAAATAAAATAAATTTTCAATTGCATGATAAGAAATGATGTAAGAAATCCAACCTTGAACCAAATTTTTTTCTACTCTTGCAATCTGTCATGCAGAGATCTTTTCGAAGCTTATTTAAGTTTCATTGTTTTCATGAATTTTTTTTTCCATTATAAACGTTTTGGTTTTACAATGTACCGTCCTATATATAGTGGTGCTATCCGCATTCTGATTGTATGTAAATAATTTCTTGTAAATTGATGTTTTGTCAATATATTGACTATTGTTACTTTATAAATGAACGAAAAAGATAGATTGAGACAAAAATGACTTGCTTTTATCCTTGATTTTATCCAAAAATCAAGGGCAAATGTTAGATAGATTGCACTAACACTACCACTACCCCTAACAATAACAACAACAACAAAAACAAAAACAAAAATAACACCATTATGTGAGATAGATTGGAAGAATAAAAAATGATTTGTTAAAGGTTGTTTTTAGAAAAACACCAACACAAAACTAAAGAACTTTTCTATCTTGTAGTCCACCCTAAAGAATTACGATTACGAGTACGGAGTGACTGTATATATGAGTTTTCTGGGTATCATATCACTCATTATTAGGGAAATCGATGAAAACAAAAATTGTAGTTGATGGGACTTGAAACATGTACCCTGAATAGTTTTATCCCTCAATTTTAGTACTTAACCGAGGGGTTATATGGTTTTAGAGAAAACTATTACGAATGGCATGTAGGAATTTCATCTCACTATTTTGTTGGGTGAGATGAAAAGCATTGTCATACAATATAATATTTGTAGTAATGAAATTATTTTGGTAATATGATATTTTGTAAGAATTAATTTGCAACAATTATTCTAATTTTCATCATTCTTGTGTTGCTTCTTTTGGTTACTTCGGTTTGGGTGTGTTTGAATCGTTTTCTTGTCGACCAATTAATTTGCTTTCTTGAATTTCGTATGTGGATTTTGGGTGAAACAATTTTGGTGATGTTAGTGTCCTATTAGTATGCTTGTTCTGGTGTAAATGATAACACTTTTAGTGTTCTTCTTTCATGAATTTCTCTATTGTATTTTGGATGGTTTGATATGTAAATGATAGCACACCTGGTGCTTTTTTCTTGTTAGTTTATGTTATACCCCAAATTTGTCCGCCTCAGTTGTATAGTCAAAATTAGGTTTTAAAATTCTTTTGGTTTGTTTACACTAACATTATTTGGTTTTTATAAATATTAATTATTTAATTATTTTGTGATCTTACTGGTTGATCAGAACTTGAGGAGTGGCTGGAAGATGATCTGCAGTCGGGCTGTGAAGTTGAGGAGAAAAGGGGGTTGTACCTGCAAGGCACTCCAACGATCAAGTAAGAGTGAAAACAAGGGGGTACAAGCAAAGTAATAGGTGGTGAATGGTGAATATTCAATACCTGGCTGTTGTACCCAAAAATTTGCCCTCCCATTTCATCAATATTTTCTCACCACAAGACCCTTGAAGCTCAAGATCAAGTTAGGGTTTGCTCTGCTCAAGACTCCTCCTTGCACTGTTGACCCAAATTAGGGTTTGAGTTTGCACAAGGATGTTTTGACCTACAATTCCCAAAGTAACTTTCATGCTTCATGTTTGACTCACAAGTTTATCCATACCAAGTTTCAAGCCTTGATTCCAATCTTTGCCCAGTCAATTGGACAGTTGACCTAGAAATCAGCTGTATTGGGGAAAAAGTCAACTGTGGTCAATTGACAGTCAAACCTCATGATTTTTGACCCACATCAACATTATGAACTCATATGGGCCATTTGATCAAGTTTGGATCACAATTCCACAAGAAATTTGATCAGATCACCAAAAGGGCAAAATGGTCATTTTTAGGGTTTTGACTGCACAAAGGCAATTTTTGACTGTTTGACCTAGCCAATGGCAAACCAAGCTCACATATGGAATCAAGGACTCAATGACATGGTCTTGACACATTCAACAAGTTCAAAAGATTCCAAATGCACAAGATTGACAGATGAATTTTCCAATCAACTGAGCAAAATTTGACTATATACTGAAAAGTCAAACTTTGACTTTTTGGTCAAAATCAAGTGTCAAGATTCATTTTTCATCAAGACATGTCAAATTATGAAACTTGTTCATCAAGAAACAAAAAATCACAAATTAGGGTTTGAAATGAAGAAATTTCATAACTTAGAAATTTTCTAAGTTATGAAATTTCCTAATTTTTTCCTAACTTTGTCCCATCTTTTCATCAAGATACATTTGGATTCAAACAAAACTCAAAACATGAAAGTTATAGTATATTTCAAAATCTACAACTTTAATTCACAAAGTTTCCTCAAAAGAAGCTTGTAGCTCAAGTTATGATTTTTGGAATAGGGGTGCAAAACATTCTTAACTTAGAAAAATTTTGACCTATTCTAGGCAGGATTTTTGCCCAACTTCATGGCCACTTTTCACATGCTTCCACTTGGAATTTCAACTTGCATTACCAAGATGGATTGTATTACACATTCCAAGCTTTCCAAATTGTCCAAGAACTTCTCAAACACCCTTGTGGTTAGGGAGAATCGAATTTGTGAAGTTGGGCAAAAGTCACTTTGTTCATGGCCATTTTCATGTTCATAACACTTTGCATTTTTCAAGTCAGCTTGCACAAGCTAGGTTACAGGCCTCTAATCCAATTTGCACTCAATAATTCAATGCTAAACCTTTGTGCCAAGATGTTATTTTGCTCATTTGGTCATTACATGGAAGTTTAATCCATAATTAGAAAATGTAACTTAGCCATTTTTGAAAAGGTGCACTTTATGTCAAAACACAAATCAAAGAAGTACCAAAGCAGATCTTTTAGGCACAAGATTATGGACTAATCCCACTGATCAAGGAGAGAAAAGGCAGCATGCTTGAGGGGCCTGTGGTAGCCTAGAATCAAGTTTGACAAACTCTTGCTTAGATAGGAAGAAACTTGGCAAAACTGATCCCATCTCTCATTCCTGCAAGAACCAACTAAAGCAAACTTTCTCCACACATTGCATACTTCATAACTGACCTAAGGCACGACCTAACCACCTTCAATACCTCCTCATTCACAGAAACACCATCCTACTGCAAAAAACAGAGTCCCTTCTGTAACTTGACTTCTATAAACCTTTCCACTCGTGCACTTTGGCCAAAAAGAGTTCAAACATGTTCCATATCACCCACTGAAGCTATCCCAAGCATTGAACACAAACTGTAACATCCCTAACATCATTTGCCATTTTCAGTTTTCAACTTTGCAGGTGGACTTCCATAGCTCGATTCAGTCAGTTTCAAAGCAAGCTAGAGGTTGGAGAAGCATCCCTGAACTTCAAGCAAGCTGTACAAGTCCTCACACTGCATTGAAAGTGCCTCCATTGTTGTACACGATTCAAGCTGAACAGGTAAAAGTTTGAACTTCTATCTCTCTATCCAGGCATATCTAGGCTTAGGTTTGTGAAGAAGTTATGTCCTACTCATGGCCCTGAAGCTACCCATATCCTCACTTTCCATTTATTTTGTGTGTGTTGAGAGAATTTAAGACATGAACATTGGAAAAAACTTAGGTTAAAAATTGGGGGAGAGGAAATTCTCTCTCATTTCTGAGAGTTAGAACAACTTTTTTATATGAATGAATTCGTGATTTAATGCTCTACATAGTTTATGTTGTGAGTTTTGGCTGAAAATCAAGGAATCGGGATGTTTGAACAAGGTAGGAAAGGCGCGCGTTTTTGACAGAAAATGTGGCTGGAGGTTGAAGAAGCTTGCTTTGGGCTGGGCCTGTTTTGTTTTTTCTGTTTACACCACCTTTTCACACTTACACCCCCTGGCCCATTATGTGATCTATTTGTCATTTTTGATTTTTTTTTTATTCTGATTTTATATTTTCATTCAAGCATGAAAAAACAATAAAAATATTTTTCTCACATTTTTTTGCATTTTATTTGATATTTGTTTGTTTCATTTAGTTACATATATAAATAAATATAATACTATTTGTTTAAAACATTAAAAATAATAATACAAAACATATTTTTTAGTTATTATTTTTTTATTTACATTTTGGAAACATTTTCTGAAAAAATATACTTTTTTTTGTAAATAATTAACATTTTTTTTATTTTTGTACATATTTAATATATTTAGTAAATAATATAAATACTTATCTATCTTTTATTAAATATTTAGGATAAATACAAAAATAATGCATTTTTATCTTTATTAATATTTGACCTCAAAAATTACTTTTTTACAAATATACTTCTCTTTTATTTATTTCTGTATATAATTAATAAATATTGTATATAATAAATAATAATACTTTTTATTTAGCAAAATTAGGGTTTTGCCCTAAACATGAAAATATCCAAAATTAACCTTTTTTTATTATTTTTATTTCACTTGTAAATAAATCACATACACTTACACAAATATATTTACACATACACATTTACTTATTCCTATACATTGATACATATTACATTTGCGATTGATTCGATTTGGTTGTAAATATTGGGACACTACTCTCCCATTAAAGTATCATCCCCATTTGTAAATTTGTACCCCCACTCCCGGATACTTATTTGTAATAGCGTAGACTTTAAATTCCCGCAATTTATCGCTTTCAAATATACCATGGTTAGACCTAGGGTTTGTATGTACATAAAATCAAACGCTAGATAACCTAATACAAAAACAAATACAAGAAATCAATACACAATCACACTTGCACCCCTAGGATAATCCCGCTTGTTGCCTTCCAAAATGGGCCATGCTTGCACATTGAGTATCTTTGGCAAAACAAAACAATTCAAATGATCATAGTCCCTCGATGACGCTTTCGAAAGTCGCCTAATCAAAATGATCATAGTCCCTTCAAGCAAAATTGCCAAAGACACTTGGCACCATTGCAATCATGGTCTAAACGATGACCCGCGCCTGTCCCGTTAACATCCTAACACAAGATTGTCCACCAAATACAATGGTGGAACAAAATTGTTAAAAGGGTTAAATCATAGGAAAGACCTTTGAGTAAATTTAGGGGTAGACAACTCTTAGTTACTTGATAAACTTTCAAAACACACTTGCCTACTTTTCAAAACCACACTCCACAACACTTTCAAAACAACTTTCAAAAACTTTGAAAACTTTTCAAAAGATAAGTACACCTTTGTATACATTCAAACATGGATCATTACAAAGGTTGCCACAACAAATGGCCTCTTTTCAAAACATTTTCAAACCCACACACAAAGCACCATTTCAAACAATTGAAAACACAAGACAAGTGATCTAAGCAAGTAACTAAGAGCCCATGGATAACCATGGATAGAAAGGGTGCTAATACATTCCCTTTCTATAATCTACCCCCCGAACCCAAGAAAACATCCCAAAGGTTTTTGCTGTGCTTTTTAACCTTTCCTTAGGATAAAATAAAAAGTCGGTGGCGACTCTTGCTCAACCGAAACATTTGCGAATACAAAACGCAAAAACTCAAGTCAGTTCTCCCACCGTATCACAGAACTGGCGACTCTACTGGGAGTAAACTTAAAAGTGGGGTTACCTTAGGATTAGACCACTCTTGTTTTCAATTGCTTGCTTTGTTTACTTTTATATTTGTGGGCTTTGCATCGGAGTTTCATAGATCCTAACCCGGATCTGGGGAATACCCTTTTAGGTAGCATAAGCTGTGAGGGACCTGTCCGGCATAGACCGACATGGGTGAAACAGTGGCTATGTTGGTGTGACACCTTGGTCTGTACCGATATCCCTTGTGTTGCAACGAGGAGAATATGGGTCTTCCAAGGAGTCATTAAGCACCAACCGACCTTAGAACCCTAAATTGACCCAACTTGGCCATAGAACGGTAGCAGTATGCTACACTCATTGAGGCTAAACTCTCACGATGGTTTTGGCCGCAAGAAAAGATTGCGATGCTGGAGTTATGACCGATTGAGGGTAGTCAATGATATTGAGATCCTCTAGAACCCAGTTACTTTTGATAGGACAGGTCTTAACCAACAAAACTGAAAGAGGGTAATACCTAAACTTCATGCTGGCCTAAACTCTAAGGGTTGTCTTGTGTGACTTGCGTGCCTTATTATGCTTGCCTTTGTGAATACTTATGGTGTGCTTTACCATAACATCATACCATTGCATGCATCCTGCATAAGGACTGAACCATTTCAAAGACAAGAGGGTTTCATCTTTGCTCTGTTTTGTAGGACATCATGATGCCCATGCGTAGGAATACTATCCGGCTCAACATTGTTCAACCACCTACTTTGCTCAAGGAATTGGTTGATAGGATTCCAAAAACTACTTCCTTCATCAAGAGGCATGGTTCTCTTCTTGGTTTAGTCACTTCAAAGTGGGACCAACAACTGATGAGTGTCCTGGTCCAGTTTTATGATCCCCTATACCATTGCTTCACTTTTCAAGACTTCCAGCTGGTCCCTACCCTGGAAGAGTTCTCTGAGTTACTTGGTATCCCTGTTTTGGAGCAGACTCCATTCATTGGTTGGGAAAAGACTTTTAGGCCTGAAGAGATTGCTGCAGCCCTTCCCTTGACCAAAGAAGAGGTAATGGCTAACTGGGAGACTATAAGTGGAGTTAAGGGCTTTTTGGCTAAGTTTCTGGTTGGCAAAGCTAATAGTTTCTGGAATGACTTAGACTTCAAGGCATACGAAGACATTCTGGCTCTCTTAATCTATGGTCTAGTATTGTTTCCAAATCTTGATACCTTTATTAATGTCAACTCCATAAGGATCTTCATCTCTCAGAACCCTGTACCCACTCTCTTGGGTGATATCCTGCAACAGCTCTATGCTCGTACTGCCCGAAGACGGGGAACTCTATGGTGTTGTGCTCCTTTGTTAGTGAGGTGGTTTATTTCGCACCTCCCTAAGTTCGTGCTGAAGAATGAAGAAGGAAAGGGCTGGGCTCATAGGTTAATGTCTCTCACTGATAAGGACATCATTTGGACTCTCAGAGGTTTGGATGAGGTAGCCATTATTGATTGTTGTGGAGAATATCCTAATGTTCCATTGATCGGTACCCAGGGAGGAGTCTTTTATAATCCATGTTTAGCTCTCCGTCAGTTTGGAAGAGCCAGAAGAGCAGGGCCTCATGAGATGTTGGTGCCTCACATCAGTTTTGAGTTTCAGGTAGACAGTGACGAGCTGCACCGTAGATTCATCAAGGCTTGGGACAGAATTCACAAAGCTGACCCACATGAATTGGGATCGAAGACTTCTCTACCAATGGAACCCTACTGCAGATGGGAACGCATTCGTGCTCAAAATTTAGGTATGCCATACGAAGCTGTCAGGCCTATCATTCTTGAATTTCCTGATGAAGTCGGGGTTCCTCCAACTGTCCTCCCTCCTCAGATACCCACTGATGTTGATACACTAAAGAGATCTTGGGCGCAGCTACAGGAAGAACGTGATTATTATCGGAAAAAGTTCAACGAACAGGAACAAAAGATCCAGAAGCTGACTAAGCAATTGGAGGAGGAGTGGATCCTGAACGACTATATCCGTACTGAGAAGAGGAGGCCATGGGAGCACTGATGAGCTTTGGATGTTTCTTTTACAGCTTTTATTTCTTTTTCAGTATTTTCATTCTTGTAATGCCTAAGGGAAAATTGTTGAACAATTTATAGTTTGAATCTAATGAAGTGTGTTTCCTTTTTGTCTATAAAGTTGAATCCCGATTGTCTTTGAAATCATACGCATCTCATTGCATCATATGCATAACAGGTACCCTTCTTCTACAGGTTGCTTAATCTTCTTCGCAGTTTATTTCAACACTCAATCATCATGTCTTCCGAGCCTACTACCGAACAAGCTATCAAGGCCCTCCAGGCCCAGAACGCCCAGTTTCAAAAGCTGGTCATGAGCTTAGCCCAGGGTCAACATGAGTTGAAGACTTTGCTCTTAAAGAAAAAGAAGAAGAAGAGGACTGCGCTGTTTAACACTGGACGGAGATTTGGGAATACACTGCAGAATGAGGCTGATCAGGCTACTTCCTCTGTAGGGAAGGATAGTCCCCAAGGGGGAAGGGTTCCTAGTCCTACGGTCTCCGACAATGAGACATATTACAATGACGAACAGTACCCTCCTGCTGAAGACAGGTACAAGCAACTAGAGGACCGTTTAAGTGCCATGGAGGTTCAACATGTGCCGGGGCTGGATTTTGGAGATCTAGGTTTATCTTCTGGGGTGGTGATCCCACACAAGTTCAAGGCACCTGCCTTTGCGAAGTACGACGGGGCTTCCTGCCCTAAGCTGCATCTCAGATCATATGTAAGGAAGATCCAACCTTACACTGCAGACAAGAACCTATGGATCCATTTCTTTCAGGATAGCCTTTCAGGGGCTCAACTCGAATGGTTCTATCAGCTGGATGGAGCCAGTATCCGAAACTGGGAGGACTTGGCTACTGCATTTTATAGGCAGTATCAGTACAATTCCGACCTCGCTCCCACGCGTACCCAACTCCAGGGTATGTCACTGGGGACGGGCGAAGGATTCAAAGAGTATGCGCAAAAGTGGAGGGACCTGGCTGGAAGGGTGCAGCCACCTTTGACTGACCGTGAACTTGTTGACATGTTCTTAGGGACCCTGTCTGGTCCGTTCTTCAACCATCTGATTGGGAATTCTTCTGCTGGGTTTACAGATTTGATCTTGACTGGTGAGAGAATAGAAGCTGGTATCAAGTCGGGGAAGATACAGAAAGGTGCCTCCTCGAGTACTGAAAAGAAGCCCTTCAAGAAGGAAGCCAGTGCTGTTTATGGTCCCAGAAGACAGAACAAACTGGAACACCGCCAAGCTGTCAACGCGGTGGTAATTTCAAAGCCTGCTGCTGCTCCACAGCAATACAATCAACCAAGGGGTGAGAGACCTAAAAGACAGTACACTCGACTCAGCATGACCCTGTCTCAGATTTTGCCGCAACTACTGTCAACCAATCTGGTAACTGTCAAGGAAGCTCCGAAGGTAGTGAACACAGCTTCTCCAAAATACAACCCCAACGCCCGCTGCGCCTATCACTCTGACGGCCCGGGGCATACTACAGACGATTGTTGGGCTCTGAGGAATAAGGTTCAGGACCTTATTGATGCCAAAGAAATACAGTTCGAGGCGCCCGAAAGGCCCAATGTTGTGACTGCCCCCATGCCCCAGCATGGAGTGAATGCTATGGAAGAAGACCGGTATGTAGCCTCCGTGGAAGAGATTGTTACTCCGTTGTTGACTGTCAAAAGGAACCTGTTGCTAGCCGGTTTATTTCCGGGATGTTGTAAAGGTTTCCTTCTATGTGCTGTTTCACCTGCTGGTTGTCCTTTGTTGAAGTCAGGCGTCCAAAACCTGATGGATAACAAAGAGATCTTGTTCGAGAAGATTGTTGTTCCTGTTGTCCCTACTGAAGAAGTGTCCATTGTTACTATTTTCAACAACCCTCATAAGGCTCATTCAAAGAAGCCTGTCAAAATCATGTCTACTCAGAAGATTGCTCCTATCATCATCACCGTTCCGGGGCCCCTCCCTTATACATCTGACAAAGCTGTCCCTTGGCACTATGGGGCAGATGTTTATGTGCTTGGAGTTAAACAAGAGTTCGATACTAGTACTGGCGTCAGTAACATCACCGGGCCTGCCAAGGTTACTCGCAGTGGTAGGCTGTTCTCACCAGATATTGCGCCACCAGCTATTCAGAGACCGCTTATCATCACACCTGCCAGTGTGCCTGCTTCCCTTCCTGATCAAGTTCCTGTTTCTACCCCTGCTGCCGAGTCATCTGATGCTCGGGGCAAAGGGATTGCTACTGATATGCCTTCCCGGACGGAGGCACCAAAGACAACCACTGTTGAAGCTTCCCAGCAAGAGATGGAAGAGATTCTCAAAATCATTAAGAAGAGTGATTTCAATGTAGTTGAGCAGCTGGGGCACACCCCCTCTAAGATTTCTATGCTATCATTGTTGTTGTGTTCAGAGGCCCATGCCAAGGCCCTGATTTCCTTCCTGAAGACGTCCCATGTGCCACAAGAAATGTCTGCTGATCAATTTACCGATTGTGTGGCCAACTTGACTGCTGATAATGGGTTGGGCTTCTCTGACGCTGATCTGACTGCCAAAGGAAAGAACCATAATGACGCCCTGCATGTCTCCATCGAATGCAGGGGAACTACTCTTGCCCATGTGTTGTTAGACACTGGTTCTTTATTGAACGTATTACCCAAGAAGGCCCTAGACAGGTTGGATTGTGAGGGTTTAGAGCTCAAGCCTAGTAACATTGTTGTCCAGGCCTTTGACGGTTCGAAAAGGATGGTACATGGAGAAGTTGACATTCCAATCAGGGTTGGTTCTCAAGTTTTCGATTCTACTTTCTATGTGATGGACATCCGACCATCCTATTCTTGTTTGCTGGGTCGTCCATGGATCCACAAGGCTGGAGCTGTGACCTCCACACTACATCAGAAGCTTAAGTACCCAGTCAGAGGGAAGATTGTTACAGTTCAAGGGGAAGAAGAATATATGGTCAGCCACCTTAACTCGTTCCGGTACATAGAGATGGATGGGGAATTCATTGAAACCCCCTTTCAGCACTTTGAAGAGGTGCCTCAGACACTGGCGTCAGCTGAAACTGTGATTGAAGATCCTCCTTTGAAGATGGATTCCTTAAAGGATGCCCGGGCTGTGATTGAGAAGGGTGAGTGCGCAAACTGGGGCCGACTTCCAGATTTCACTCCAAAGACTGACAAGTTTGGTCTGGGTTTCACTGCAGAAGCTCAGAAGTCTGTTCGTAAGGCAAGGATTGGAAGACCTCATGTGTTCATCACCAACCCGGGAGTAAATGCTATTGAAGACGACGTGGGGGAATCTGAATTCGACAGCTGGATCTACCCAACAACCGACGGTGGACCAAGCAACTGGACTGCCAAAGACTTCACACCTATTACTTTTGTCACTCAGTAATGAACTCTTCTGTTTTGAATTTGTAACAGACAATATTTTGAAACTTTTATGGCTCGGTGTCTTACCCGGGGCACCGTGGCTTCATTTGTGAGGGCTTTTGTGTGTCATTTTCATATATCATTAATAAAAATATTGGACGTTTGTTGCATTTCAAAATTTTGTGCTCCTTTTCTTTCTTTATTATATATTGCAAAACAGCTATATTTACACACACTCACCTATACAGGTTCCAATCCACTCTGGATCTCACTGGTAACAACTCTGCTACTGCCAGTTATGACTTCGAAAATCCGATCAACTTAGCCGAAGACGAAGGTGAAGATGATTGCGAAGTGCCTGATGAGCTCGTAAGACTGTTACTCCAGGAAGAGAGGGCCATTCAGCCACATGAAGAGCCAGTGGAAACGGTAAATCTGGGTACTGAGACAGACAGAAAGGAAGTCAAGATTGGTGCCAATCTAGAGCTCAGTGTGAAACAACGGTTAATTCAGATGCTGCATGACTATGCGGAAATCTTTGCCTGGTCTTACGAAGACATGCCTGGGTTGGATACCGACATTGTGGTTCATCACCTGCCTACCAAGGAGGATTGCCCTTCAGTAAAACAGAAGGTCCTCCGTATGCGTCCAGAAATGTCCGAGAAAATCAAAGCTGAGGTTATGAAACAATTTGACGCCGGGTTTCTAGCAGTGACTTCATACCCTCAGTGGGTTGCCAACGTGGTTCCAGTGCCGAAGAAAGATGGTAAGGTCAGAATGTGTGTTGATTACAGGGATTTGAACAGGGCGAGCCCTAAGGATGATTTCCCTCTGCCTCATATCGACGTTCTGGTTGACAACACTGCTCAGCATAAAGTTTTCTCCTTCATGGATGGCTTCTCCGGTTATAATCAGATCAAGATGGCTCCTGAAGATATGTAGAAGACCACTTTTGTTACTCAGTGGGGCACCTTTTGCTACAAGGTCATGCCTTTTGGGTTGAAAAATGCAGGGGCAACCTACCAACGTGCCATGGTTTCTTTATTTCATGACATGATCCATCACGAGATAGAAGTATACGTCGCCGATATGATTGCAAGGTCCCAAACTGAGGAACAACACCTTGACCACCTACAGATGTTGTTTGACCGTCTGAAGTTGTACAAGCTGAGGTTGAACCCGAACAAATGCACCTTCGGGGTGAGATCTGGAAAATTGCTAGGCTTCGTCGTAAGCGATAAAGGTATTCAAGTGGACCCTGCCAAAGTGAAAGCCATACAAGAGATACCAACTCCCAAGACAGAGAAAGAAGTCAGAGGCTTTCTAGGACGTCTGAACTATATTGCCCGATTCATCTCGCATCTAACTGCTACCTGTGAACCAATCTTCAAGCTGCTGAAGAAAGATCAAGTAGTACGTTGGAACGATGAATGTCAGGCCGCTTTCGACAGGATCAAAGAGTATCTCCAAGAACCACCCATTCTTATGCCACCGGTTGAAGGGAGACCTCTAATCTTATACTTGACTGTACTGGACAACTCAATGGGGATTGTGTTGGGGCAGCATGACGAGTCTGGCCGAAAAGAACACGCCATTTATTACCTTAGCAAAAAGTTTACCGACTGTGAGACCCGATACTCACTGCTCGAGAAAACTTGCTGCGCTTTGGTATGGGCTGCTCGCCGGCTGAGACAGTATATGTTGACTCACACTACTTTGTTGATTTCTAAAAGGGATCCAATCAAGTACATATTCGAAAAGCCCGCCTTGTCCGGAAGAATAGCAAGATGGCAGATGATCTTGACAGAATACAACATCCAGTACACGACTCAAAAAGCAATCAAGGGAAGTGTATTGGCAGACCATTTGGCCCACCAGGCAGTGGATGATTACCAGTCGATGAACTTTGAATTTCCAGACGAGGATATCATGGTAGTGACTGATTGTGAAGTACCTGGACCGGATGAAGGACCCGAGGAAGGATCCCGATGGTCTATGCACTTTGACGGAGCCTCAAACGCTTTGGGTAATGGTATCGGCGCTGTGATCATATCCCCTAAAGGCACTCATACTCCACTCACTGCCCGGCTATGTTTCAACTGCACAATCAACATGGCGGAGTATGAGGCATGCATCATGGGTCTTCAAGCTGCAACTGACTTAAGGATCAAGTTTCTGAGTGTCTTCGGAGATTCAGCTCTCGTGATCAATCAGATCAAAGGAGAGTGGGATACGAAACACCCAAACCTTATTCCTTACAAAGAGTATGTGTTGATGTTGATTTCCCACTTCGAAGAAATAACTTTTGAACACTTCCCAAGAGAGGAGAATCAGTTAGCCGACGCGCTGGCTACAATGTCTTCTATGTTCAAAGTCAAATGGGACAACGAGGCGCCCCAGATCATTATTTGGAAGTTGGACGAACCTGCACATTGCTGCGATCTTGAGACCGAAGAGGTAACAGAAAAACCCTGGTATCATGAAGTGAAGAGGTACTTGGAAGCTCAAGAATACCCCGAAGGCACATCTGTTAATGACAAGAAGTTCCTGAGAAGGTTTGCGGCAAGGTTCTTCCTCAGCAATGGAGTTCTCTACAAGCGAAACCATCATTCAACCTTACTGCGTTGTGTGGATATGACTGAAGCAGAAAAGATCATGACAGAGCTACATGAAGGTACCTTCGGAACACATTCCAGTGGACATACCATGGCAAAGAAGATCCTTAGGGCAGGATATTTCTGGTCCACAATGGAAGCTGACTGTTATCAGCATTCTCGAACTTGTCATAAATGCCAGATCTATGCTGATAAGGTGCACATTCCTCCGGTTCCTCTGAACGTCTTGACAGCACCTTGGCCTTTTGCAATGTGGGGCATTGATATGATCGGCGAAATCAGACCTACAACATCCAACGGGCATCGATTCATCTTGGTAGCGATTGATTATTTCACAAAGTGGGTCGAAGCAGCTTCTTTCGCTACCGTAACCAAGAACGTCGTGGCACGATTCATTCGGCACAACCTGATCTGTCGATACGGTGTACCTGAAAGGATCATTACGGATAATGGTACCAATCTTAACAACAAGATTATCATTGAGCTCTGCGAGCAATTCAAGATACAGCACCACAACTCTTCTCCCTACCGGCCGAAAATGAATGGGGCTGTAGAAGCAGCGAATAAGAATATCAAGAAGATTGTGCAGAAGATGACAGTGACCTACAAAGATTGGCACGAAATGTTGCCGTTTGCTCTTCATGGGTACCGTACCTCAGCACGGACGTCAACAGGGGCAACTCCCTTTTCCTTGGTCTATGGCATGGAGGCAGTCTTGCCTATTGAAGTCCAGATACCCTCTCTCCGGATAATGAAGGATGCAGGTTTGAGCGAAGATGACTGGATCCAGACTCGGCTTGATCAATTAAACCTAATTGACGAAAAGAGACTCACTGCTATTTGTCATGGTCAGACGTACCAAAAACAGATGATCAGGGCATTTAACAAGAAAGTCAGACGACAAGAGTATCAAGTTGGGGACCTGGTAATCAAGCGCATCATTCTTCCTCAAAGTGATCCCAGGGGCAAATGGACCCCTACATACGAAGGGCCATTTGTGGTTAAGCATATCTTCTCAGGAGGAGCTATGATTCTAACCACCATGGATGGTGACGACCTTCCTCACCCCGCCAATGCAGACATAGTAAAAAGATACTACGCATGAATTAAAGACCCGCTAGGTTGACACACCTCGGCAAAAATAAGGGCTTCCCGGCGAACCAAAAGGGTTCGGGCAAAAATAAGGGATGAAATGAAAAAATCTGTACACCCGGCAAGTCGAAAACCTAAAAAGGAGGCTTGGGCAAAAATGGGTATCCCGGTGGACTGAAAACCCGAAAGGGAGGTCCAGGAAAAAGTTAGGGATAAAGCGTAATACTATGTCTCATTGGATCACCTTGCATCCAGAATTCAGCATCAACTATCGGGCTCAGACGGCGCCAATCAACCAGCTTCATCTTCAACTAAGCAGCAAAGCGATGAGACGTTTGAACACATAAAGGCGATAGCAGAGTTGGAACCTAGTGGGATTATTTTTTTCACATAGCTGTTTTGTTTCCTTTTCACAAAATTGTATAAACTCTATTTTGCTCGGCGGCATTCTCTTACTAGGACGTCAGCCTCTTGTACAAAAACGCCTATTTACAGGCAAATTTCAAAATCAATACAAGTTCAATTTTTCAGACAAATTACCCATCGTTTTTTCTTTTTCTGTTTTGTTTTGCAAAGAACGTCCAATGTTCATTTTTGATATATGCATTTGACATTAATTGCTAATCATGAATATTTGCATGCGAAACAAAGGACTAATTACAGATGACATCAGAAACAGGGGCAGTAAAGAATTGTCTAAGCGATCTAGTTGCTCTGTCCACCGAGGTACCAAGGTAAGTTCGGCTGAAGAATGTAACCAAGTTACCTCAACTCCCCACAGAGTAAGACCAGATTTCAGCAACACTCTCCCCGGGCAGAGTTGGTCTCCCGTCAGCTCTAAAAAGGCACAGTATCTCCAGCAAGTCAGCGATACTCTCCCCAAGCAGAGTTAGTCTACTGTCAGCCTTAAGGAAGTTGGGTATCCCCAGGAGATCTCAACATTCCCCAGCGGAGTATAGACATTCCTCAGCAAGAATCCCCGACAGTCTTAGTATAAGATTGTTCCCCGGCGGAATACAGGCATCCAGCGGAACCCCTTCCCCAGTACAGTCTGAAAAGTTCCCCCAGGAAAGTTGAATCATCTTCCCCAGTAGATTCTGGAAGCTTATCCCCTGCAGAGTACGAACGCGTCTCCCCGGTTTCATTCAAAGGTTATTTCCCACCAGAGCTTATAACTGGGTTATCCTTAGCTAATTACCACGGAAAGTTCTTCCTCGGTGAAGTTCTTCCTATCCCCAGCGGAGTTCATCAAATTCCCCGACATAACTTATCAGTGGAATCCCCAGCGGATCCCTTGTCAAAACCTCAGCGAAGTATCTCTTCCCACAGAGTAATTCCCCGCAGAGTAATCTCTCCAACAAGTTTATTCCCCAACGGAGTCATCTTCTCCTACCGGTTTATTCTTGCAACCATCATCCCCAGCGGAAGCGAAGAACTCTACTCTTCAACATCAGCCCAGGATTCCACAAACTCCCGGCAGTCGTCAAGGATTTACTTTCCTAGACAAAAATACATCCATCACATTATCATACACCATGACGCATGCATATACGCATCATATCACACAATCTCATTTATTCTTGAAAAACATCCTGACATCATGCATTTCATACATCATGACATTGCATACAACTAATGTTTTACTTTTTCAGGAAAAAGGACAATCCAAAGATGATTACTATCAACTATCGCAATTCCAGATTCGATACCTGTATCCAGCCAGGGCATATCTGTAGACGAAAAATTCCAGATTCGATACCTGTACCCAGCCAGGGCATATCTGAAGATGACTAGTTCTAGATTCGATACCTGTATCCAGCCAGGGCATATCTGCATGAAGAATTTCCAGATTCGATACCTGTACCCAGCCAGGGCATATCTGTAGACGATAATTTCCAGATTCGATACCTGTACCCAGCCAGGGCATATCTGTAGACGACCAATTCCAGATTCAATACCTGTACCCAGCCAGGGCATATCTGAAGATGACTAGTTCTAGATTCGATACCTGTATCCAGCCAGGGTATATCTGCATGAAGAATTTCCAGATTCGATACCTGTATCCAGCCAGGGCATATCTATAGACAACAATTTCCAAATTCGATACCTGTACCCAGCCAATGCATATCTGTAGACGACCAATTCCAGATTCGATACCTGTACCCAGCCAGGGGATATCTGTAGACGACCAAATTCCAGATTCGACACCTGTATCCAGCCAGGGCATATCTGTAGACGACCAATTCCAGATTCGATACCTGTACCCAGCCAGGGCATATCTGTAGACGATAAATTCCAGATTCGATACCTGTATCCAGCCAGAGTACATCTGTAGACGACCAATTCCAGATTCGATTCTTGTATCTAGCCAGGGCATATCTGTGAGCGATTGATTGTAGATTCGATACCTGTATCCATCCAGGGCACATCTGCATGAATAGTTTAGAGATTCGATACCTGTATCCAGCCAGGGCACGTCTGTAAGCAACCTTTTGAAGTTCTGGATTCGATTCCTGTATCTAGCCAGGGCACATCTGTGAGCAACTAATTGTAGATTCGATACCTGTACCTAGCCAGGGCATATCTGCATGAAGAGTCTGAAGATCAACACCTGTAGCAAGCCAGGAAACCATCTTTCTTTCTCAAAGTACGCAAGTTCTCGCTAAGGAATCTCTTACGCGATCAACCCCTCCAAATGGCATCTATAAGCCCATTTCCGACAAGGTTCTGTCACACCCCCGATGGCATCTATAAGCCCATCCTCCTATCCACCATCTCTCTAAATGGCATCTATAATCCCATTCCCGCCATCACATTGCTGATACTCCACTATGCGAGTGCAAATTTCTGGGCACATTAGTGTTCAACCATCTTCCACCCTCGGATCACGAAAGGCACGCAAGCCAATCTACATCCTCAGGTCTAAGAAGATTGAACAGGGGCAACTGTTGTACCCCAGAATTTGCCCTCCCATTTCATCAATATTTTCTCACCACAAGACCCTTGAAGCTCAAGATCAAGTTAGAGTTTGCTCTGCTCAAGACTCCTCCTTGCACTGTTGACCCAAATTAGGGTTTGAGTTTGCACAAGGATGTTTTGACCTACAATGCCCAAAGTAACTTTCATGCTTCATGTTGGACTCACAAGTTTATCCATACCAAGTTTCAAGCCTTGATTCCAATCTTTGCCCAGTCAATTGGACAGTTGACCTAAAAATCAGCTGTATTGGGGAAAAAGTCAACTGTGGTCAATTGACAGTCAAACCTCATGATGTTTGACCCACATCAACATTATGAACTCATATGGGCCATTTAATCAAGTTTGGATCACAATTCCACAAGAAATTTGATCAGATCACCAAAAGGGCAAAATGGTCATTTTTAGGGTTTTGACTGCACAAAGGCAATTTTTGACTGTTTGACCTAGCCAATGGCAAACCAAGCTCACATATGGACTCAAGGACTCAATGACATAGTCTTGACACATTCAACAAGTTCAAAAGATCCCAAATGCACAAGATTGACAGATGAATTTTCCAGTCAACTGAGCAAAATTTGACTGTATACTGAAAAGTCAAACTTTGACTTTTTGGTCAAAATCAAGTGTCAAGATTCATTTTTCATCAAGACATGTCAAATTATAAAACTTGTTCATCAAGAAACAAAAAATCACAAATTAGGGTTTGAAATGAAGAAATTTCATAACTTAGAAATTTTCTAAGTTATGAAATTTCCTAATTTTTTCCTAACTTTGTCCCATCTTTTCATCAAGATACATTTGGATTCAAACAAAACTCAAAACATGAAAGTTATAGTCCATTGCAAAATCTACAAGTTTGAATCACAAAGTTTCCTCAAAAGAAGCTTGTAGCTCAAGTTATGATTTTTGGAATAGGGGTGCAAAACATTCTTAACTTAGAAAATTTTTGACCTATTCTAGGCAGGATTTTTGCCCAACTTCATGGCCACTTTTCACATGCTTCCACTTGGAATTTCAACTTGCATTACAAATATGGATTGTATTACACATTCCAAGCTTTCCAAGTTGTCCAAGAACTTCTCAAACACCCTTGTGGTTAGGGAGAATCGAATTTGTGAAGTTGGGCAAAAGTCACTTTGTTCATGGCCATTTTCATGTTCATAACACTTTGCATTTTTCAAGTCAGCTTGCACAAGCTAGGTTACAGGCCTCTAATCCCATTTGCACTCAATAATTCAATGCTAAACCTTTGTGCCAAGATGTTATTTTGCTCATTTGGTCATTACATGGAAGTTTAATCCATAATTAGAAAATGTAACTTAGCCATTTTTGAAAAGGTGCACTTTATGTCAAAATACAAATCAAAGAAGTACCAAAGCAGATCTTTTAGGCACAAGATTATGGACTAATCCCACTGATCAAGGAGAGAAAAGGCAGCATGCTTGAGGGGCCTGTGGTAGCCTAGAATCAAGTTTGACAAACTCTTGCTTAGATAGGAAGAAACTTGGCAAAACTGATCCCATCTCTCATTCCTGCAAGAACCAACTAAAGCAAACTTTCTCCACACATTGCATACTTCATAACTGACCTAAGACACGACCTAACCACCTTCAATACCTCCTCATTCACAGAAACACCATCCTACTGCAAAAAACAGAGTCCCTTCTGCAACTTGACTTCTATAAACCTTTCCACTCGTGCACTTTGGCCAAAAAGAGTTCAAACATGTTCCATATCATCCACTGAAGCTATCCCAAGCATTGAACACAAACTGTAACATCCCTAACATCACTTGCCATTTTCAGTTTTCAACTTTGCAGGTGGACTTCCATAGCTCGATTCAGTCAGTTTCAAAGCAAGCTAGAGGTTGGAGAAGCATCCATGAACTTCAAGCAAGCTGTACAAGTCCTCACACTGCATTGAAAGTGCCTCCATTGTTGTACACGATTCAAGCTGAACAGGTAAAAGTTTGAACTTCTATCTCTCTATCCAGGCATATCTAGGCTTAGGTTTGTGAAGAAGTTATGTCCTACTCATGGCCCTGAAGCTACCCATATCCTCACTTTCCATTTATTTTGTGTGTGTTGAGAGAATTTAAGATATGAACATTGGAAAAAACTTAGGTTAAAAATTGGGGGAGAGGAAATTCTCTCTCATTTCTGAGAGTTAGAACAACTTTTTTATATGAATGAATTCTTGATTTAATGCTCTACATAGTTTATGTTGTGAGTTTTGGCTGAAAATCAAGGAATCGGGATGTTTGAACAAGGTAGGAAAGGCGCGCGTTTTTGACAGAAAATGTGGCTGGAGGTTGAAGAAGCTTGCTTTGGGCTGGGCCTGTTTTGTTTTTTCTGTTTACACCACCTTTTCACACTTACACCCCCTGGCCCATTATGTGATATATTTGTCATTTTTGATTTTTTCTTTTTGATTCTGATTTTATATTTTCATTCAAGCATGAAAAAACAATAAAAATATTTTTCTCACATTTTTTTGCATTTTATTTGATATTTGTTTGTTTCATTTAGTTACATATATAAATAAATATAATACTATTTGTTTAAAACATTAAAAAAAATAATACAAAACATATTTTTTAGTTATTATTTTTTTATTTACATTTTGGAAACATTTTCTGAAAAAATATACTTTTTTTTTGTAAATAATTAACATTTTTTATTTTTGTACATATTTAATATATTTAGTAAATAATATAAATACTTATCTATCTTTTATTAAATATTTAGGATAAATACAAAAATAATTCATTTTTATCTTTATTAATATTTGACCTCAAAAATTACTTTTTTACAAATATACTTCTCTTTTATTTATTTCTGTATATAATTAATAAATATTGTATATAATAAATAATAATACTTTTTATTTAGCAAAATTAGGGTTTTGCCCTAAACATGAAAATATCCAAAATTAACCTTTTTTATTATTTTTATTTCACTTGTAAATAAATCACATACACTTACACAAATACATTTACACATACACATTTACTTATTCCTATACATTGATACATATTACATTTGCGATTGATTCGATTTGATTGTAAATATTGGGACACTACTCTCCCATTAAAGTCTCATCCCCATTTGTAAATTTGTACCCCCACTCCCGGATACTTATTTGTAATAGCGTAGACTTTAAATTCCCGCAATTTATCGCTTTCAAATATACCATGGTTAGACCTAGGGTTTGTATGTACATAAAATCAAACGCTAGATAACCTAATACAAAAACAAATACATGAAATCAATACACAATCACACTTGCACCCCTAGGGTAATCCCGCTTGTTGCCTTCCAAAATGGGCCATGCTTGCACGTTGAGTATCTTTGGCAAAACAAAACAATTCAAATGATCATAGTCCCTCGATGACGCTTTCGAAAGTCGCCTAATCAAAATGATCATAGTCCCTTCAAGCAAAATTGCCAAAGACACTTGGCACCATTGCAATCATGGTCTAAACGATGACCCGCGCCTGTCCCGTTAACATCCTAACACAAGATTGTCCATCAAATACAATGGTGGAACAAAATTGTTAAAAGGGTTAAATCATAGGAAAGACCTTTGAGTAAATTTAGGGGTAGACAACTCTTAGTTACTTGATAAACTTGCAAAACACACTTGCCTACTTTTCAAAACCACACACCACAACACTTTCAAAAACTTTGAAAACTTTTCAAAAGATAAGTACACCTTTGTATACATTCAAACATGGATAATTACAAAGGTTGCCACAACAAATGGCCTCTTTTCAAAACATTTTCAAACCCACGCACAAAGCACCATTTCAAACAATTGAAAACACAAGGCAAGTGATCTAAGCAAGTAACTAAGAGCCCATGGATAACCATGGATAAAAAGGGTGCTAATACCTTCCTTTTCTATAATCTACCCCACGAACCCAAGAAAACATCTCAAAGGTTTTTGCTGTGCTTTTTAACCTTTCCTTAGGTTAAAATAAAAAGTCGGTGGCGACTCTTGCTCAAACGAAACATTTGCGAATACAAAACGCAAAAACTCAAGTCAGTTCTCCCACCGTATCACACTGGCCCTCACAGGTGTGATGGTTTATATATGCCCCTGGCGCGAGGCCATTGGTTCCTGATTTCACGCTTAGATATGTGGGTCCATGAAATCAGGTAACTGCCAAAACTTGGTCAAACTGGGCAGATATACCCGTAACTAGCCGTTGATACTAAGGAGGGGGTTAGTTATGGTCGTCTATCTGGTCGGTTCATGGTGGATTGTATGATGTTGATGTCGAGAAGGCTGAGAATACGCTCGTCGCTGATCTTGGGCCAATGCTGAACTAGGAGGGCAACGGTTGTCGTTGCCCGACAGGTAATGGGCATTCTGGGTTATGGCCGTGTAAGTCGGGCCAAAGGATATTTATTAGACTGGGCGCAGTCAAGCTATCGGGCCAGTCCAGAATAGTAGCCCCCCAAGTTGATGCTTCTAGGCACAGGAGTGATGAATTTAACATCTGCTCAATGGAGGGGACGTGTCTGACGGGGAAATGAGTATTTCCCTTTGAGACTTGCCTGCAGGGAGGCAAAATGTTTGTCGTTAGAACTTTTGAATTTAGAGAGGTAGGGTGTTTTGGGAAGCGTGCTAGCTGAGAAATGCAATGATGACCTAAAGCTAAGGTTTAATGATGACAACCCTAGGGTTCCCCAGGCGCATTTTTTGTATGTATGGATTATCTCAACTATAAATACTTGAGGAACAGGGAATTTAGTATTTTTTGCATTCTCTCTCAACTACTTGTATTAGCTCGACAGTCGGCCACTGGTGTTCATTGAGTTTCTATGCTCGCAGCTGCTAACTTTCATCTTTTCTTCTATTACTGGTAAGTTTCTGATCTTTTGTTGTTGTTTGCTTTCGTAATTTCGCCTTTCCTTTCTAAAGATGCATGCAGTTAGGATTTATGATTCCGTTAGGTGAGGACGTTGTCAGAAATTGTTGGTAGTGAACGGTGTTTTTGTGATTTAGAATCGCCAGAGCCCCCGTGGGTTCTCCTCGGGGATTTTGTGGTGCACCATAGGTGGCTCATTAGGGCTTAGGGTTTTTTTATGTAATTCATGCCCGTTAGTGTGCCTCAATGAGGGTTTTGGTCGGGGATATGATCCTCGTTTCCCAGCGCCCTTTCGCTTGTTTAGCGGTGGAAAGGTGGTTCTGGCATTGATGTTAAGCTCATCTTTTTCCTCTTCTTTTCAGTTGCCATGGATGATACAGCACGGGTCATTAATTCGAGCGAATCTACACATTCTTCTAGGAGTTCCTCAGACGAGACAAGTAGCTCGTCAAGCATCCTGGAAATCTCTGAGGATGTGCATAATCAGATGGGGCTGTAAATGGGGGAGCCGGACGTGGGGCGGCTTTCGCCGACCAGGACAACTTGTTTCCTCCAGGAGACAAGCAGAATCCTCGGGATTGGGTTGTGAATGACCCCTGGGATTTGCGGTCGTATTTTTACGAGCATGAGGAGGTTGTCTTTATGGATGTATACACTCATGAGGAGGGGGCCCCAGAGGAATGGTCGTTATACATTTCTGGGAAGGAGAGTCGGATTTTCTCGAAGTATGACAGGAGGCGGATCCCAATGTACGATATCATTTTCCGAGAGATGGTTCTTTGCCTCCCATTCTCTGACTTCGAGGTGGCCGTTTTCAGGAATTTGCGTGTGGCTCTCTCTCAACTGCACCCGAACGATATCGCATTCATGCTAACTTTCGAAATAGTCTGCGACCATCTAAAGATAGGGGCCATCATTTCACTATTTTTCTATTGCTTCCACATTCAGAGGAGTAAGGTCGACCAAAAGTGGGGATGAGTTTCCCTGAAGTAAGGCAATGGGAAGTTATTCAAAGCCTATTTGGAGTATGTCCACCACTTTAATCATAAACACATCTTGGTGCAGCCCTCCTCGACAAAGGTGTTTTTGTACATTTTTAGGACTGCCCCATCACTCAATGAGGATGGGACTCCCCATTTAAATGAGCTAGGGGAGCCTACTGTGAAGTTGGTTTATAAGTTCCCGTTCCAGACGAGGACAAATTTTGACATGGAATTGGGCTCCTATGTTTGGAGAGAGGGGTATCTCGAAGACGAGGACCTGGAGAGTTTAGCTACTCTAACCGCATTCGTGGCTCATATCTCTCGGGTCCAGCGAGTTGGTCGGGGAGGTAGGCCTGTGTTATATAAGAACGGGGAGCCCGTATACGAGTCAAGCCTCATAAACTTCAAGGAGCTCCTCAGAAGCGAGGACCCCATTAGATATTTGAGTATATATATTTCTAATAGTAGTAAGTGGTCTTCGTTTGTTTGACTTCTCGTTTTAGTGACTATGCTCTCTTTCGTTTTTTTTGTAGAAGGCACGAATCCTGCTCAGTAGCGTTTGGCCAAGACTCTTGCTTCCAGGGTGAGGATGGCTTTGAAGGACGCCCAGACTGGTGCGAGGCCAACTTCAGCCTCGGGGTCGGGTGGCTCATCCTCAGTTCAGGCCATAGTCTCCCTCTCTCCTGCTGTTGTTTCTTCAAAGGCGAAGAGACCACGAACCGAGGGGAGTGTTAACTTGACCGGGGAAATAGGGAAAGGGACATGCGACCTGCCTCCTTATTGGCTGGAGAAATCTTTTTTCGAGGGTGTATCTCTCCATCTTCTCTGTGCCTAATCTCTCCTTCTCGAGGGAATGGGTCGTCTGGAGAAGAGGGTGGTGCTGGCGTAGGATGCAAGCGGTTTGATGCGGATCCTGGATATGGAGGTTGCTTACTGTGAGCGAGAAGGCCTTGGTTAAGAAGGACAAAGCTCTGAAGTTGTCTAAGGAAGAATCGGGGATGCTCTCCTAGGAACGCAGGGTTCTTCTACTCGAGATAGAGAGAGGGTCTTGAGGGAAAGGTAGTGGACCTAACTGATGAGATTGCACCCGCTGAATATGAGTCATAGAATACTAAGGATCTGAAGACTCGGGCGAAGCTGGTTGCTCGATTCCAGTTGGTCGTAGATGACGCTCAGGGTGCTTCTGAGGGGAGCTTCGAGAATGCTGTGAATCATATATGTGTGTTGAACCTTGGTGTCGAGCTCAACACCTCGAGAATGAGGGTCAATTACTATGTGGATGACGGCCATATTCTGGTCCCTGATTATCTTAAGGACATCGTGCTCAACCGACCAGGGGGTCCTGCTCAACTATCGACAATTGTTGAAGGGGAAGCAGAAGGATGATTGTATGTTTATTTCGGCCTGCGTGCCATATTTTTTGTATTTGTTTTTCCGGGCTATTTCGCGTTTATGTAATAGTCGCACATTATCGGCCTAAGTGGTCGTTTTATTTAAATTCAGGCCATTGGTCGTTTACTTTGAATATTTAACTTGTGTTTTTACATGTTTGTTGACAAACTAGCCCGTTTAGGACGTTTTTATTTATTTTGTTAAGAGTTATATCGAGGATTTGCTCATTATGTATGTTCGTCAGTGTTGTACCCCAAATTTGCCCTCTCACTTATCAAGAATTTTCTCACAAGATCTCCTTAGGCTCAAGACTGCATTAGGGTTTGATCAGCTCAAGACACCTCCTTATGCACTGATGACCAAAAGGTTTTGAGTTTGCACAAGGATTTTTGGACTATCAATGCTTCACATGGATTTCATGGATCATTATTGACCCCCAAGATCACTCATGACAAGTTTCAAGCCTTGAATCATACTTTTGATCAGTCAATTGAACAGTTGACCTAAAAATCAGTTGTATTGGGAAAAAGTCAACCATAGCCAATTTACAGTCAAACTTCATAATTTTTTATCTACATCAACCTTTTTAGACCCATATGTATCATTTGATCAAGTTTGGACCACAATTCCTCAAGAAATTTGATCAAAACTCCCAAAGGGCAAAATGGTCAAAATTAGGGTTTTGACTGAGAAAGGGCAATTTCTGAATTTTGACCTAGAAAATGATAAATTGGTTTAAGGCATGATCTCAAGAGTACAATTTCATCATTTTGACCTAATGACATGATTCAAAATATTGCAAATCCATTGGATTGACAAATGAATTTTTTGCAGTCAACTGATCAAAAGTCATCTGTATACTGAAAAGTCAAACTTTGACTTTTTGGTCAATTTCAAGTGCCAAAGATCATAATCCATCAAAACATATCAAAATATGAAACTTATTCATCAAGAAATCAAAAATTCAAGATTTCATTTTGAAAAAGTCAAAATTTCTAAACTTAGAAATATTTCTAAGTGTTGGAAATTTCATGTTTTTTCATAACTTTGATCCAAATTTTCACCATGATGCAAGATGATTCAAGAGAAAATCCCAACATGAAAGTTGTAGAGCTCCATGAAATCTACAACTTTTCTTCACACAACTTCTCCTAAAAATGCTTGGATATCATGTTATAATTTTTAGAATACATGCTAATGAACTAAAAAAGACAGTGAAATTTTGCCCTAGTTAGGCAGATCTTTGACCTAACTTCATGGCAATTTTCCATATAGTTCCAATGGGCATATTAAAAAGAAATTCAAAGATGAGTTATAGAGCACATTTCAAGCTTTCCATAATGTCCAAGAACTCCTTGAGATCATTCTTGAGTAGGGGGAATCGAAGAGATGAAGATGGTGTTTTGTCACCTAGATTACAAGCCATTTTATGAAGAACTTTGGATCCAATCTCCATGCATGCTGTACAAATCTCACTTTGCAGGCTTCAAACTTGACTCTCAATCCATAATTAAATGTTTTCACAACTGTTGGAAGTTTTAATTTAAGCATTCAATGTATTGTACAAATATAATTCCATTTTGGGAAGAAAGGCAACATTGTCATTTTAGAAAAGCAAGCTTTATGCAAAGTCAACTTGCATTGAGCCTTACATTTATTCTTTTTGCAAAAACACACTCTACACAATCAGAAAAAGTGTGTTTAATGGTTTCAGCCACCCTACAAGCCTTGTACCTTACATTTAAACCATGTTTATCAACTTTGCTTCAAAAACAAGTAATCAAGCCATAACATGTGATTTAGAATTCTGAGTTGTTACAGGCCTCAAAACCTCTTTCTTCTAAGTATACACATTATTTGCAAATTGACACACAAATTCTAGTTCCCTGAAACTATCTCAAACACTAAAAAACCATAAACCTGTTCAAGAACACCATTAATACACAGTTTTGAACCAAAACTCATGATCTTCATTTCCACTCGTGCGTTTTGAAAACTAATCACTCAAATACCTTCTATACATCATACCAAAGTAATCCAGGCCCCTGTTTCAAGACTGTAACATCCCCATCACCATCCACCATTTTGAAATATCAAGCTTGCAGGTTGACTTGAGTAGAGAGATTCAGGGACTTTCAGGGAAAAGTAGGAGTTGGAATACACTCAAGGAGATCCAGGCAAGCTAAACAGATCCTCAGGCCATCTCAAAAGTTGCTTAAACCTCTTTCACGACTCCAGATGCAAGAGGTAAAATTTTAAACTTCTATCTCTTTATACAAGCATCATTTGATCCTGATTTGTGAAAACAAAATGTAGATATCCTTGCTCTAAAGCTAACCATGTTCATTGTACTTTATCTACTTTTACTAATTTCCTAGTAAATTATATTAAAACTAGATTATTATTTATTTAAATATATTTAGTTCAATATAAAAAATACCAAAAATATTTCATAACACCAGAAAAGATTAAAGCAGAAGTCATGAAGCAATTCAACGCTGGATTCTTGGCTGTCACCTCTTACCCTCAATGGGTTGCCAATATTGTTCCTGTACCTAAAAAAGACGGCAAAGTGCGAATGTGTGTGGAATATAGAGATTTGAATAGGGCGAGCCCTAAGGATGATTTTCCACTCCCCCACATTGATCTCCTAGTTGACAATACGGTACAACACAAAGTGTTTTCTTTCATGGACGGATTCTCAGGTTACAACCAAATCAAAATGGCGCCTGAGGACATGGAGAAAACAACATTTGTCACACAATGGGGCACATTCTGCTACAAGGTAATTCCATTCGGACTAAAGAACGCAGAGGCAACCTATCAGCGTGCCATGATAGCTTTATTTCATGACATGATACATCACGAAATAGAGGTCTACATGGACGATATGATATCCAGATCCCAAACAGAAGAATAACATCTTGATCACTTACAAAAACTGTTTGAGAGACTGAAGAAGTACAAGCTAAGGTTGAATCCAAGCAAATGCACATTTGAAGTGCGGTCTGGTAAACTCCTAGGCTTTGTCGTCATAAAAAAAAGGTATCAAGGTCGATCCTGCCAAAGTTAAAGCAATATAAGAGATGCCTACTCCTCGCACTGAAAAGGAAGTCAGAGGATTCTTGGGACGTTTGAACTATATTGCCAGATTCATTTCTCACCTGACAGCTACTTGTGAGCCAATCTTCAAACTATTGAAGAAAGATCAAGTAGTCAAATGAAATGATGAATTCCAAGTTGCATTTGACAAAATCAAATAATACTTACAAGAGCCTCCTGTGTTGATACCACCAGTCGAGGGAAGACCATTGATCATGTATCTAATTGTTTTAGAAAATTTAATGGGGTGTGTATTGGGGCAGCATGACGAGTCTGGCCAAAAAGAGCATGCTATTTATTACCTGAGCAAAAAGTTTACCGACTGTGAAACCAGATATTCACTGCTCGAGAAAACTTGCTGCACTCTGGCATGGGCTGCTCGCCGGCTAAGACAATATATGTTGACCCATACTACCTTGTTGATATCTAAAATGGATCCGATAAAATACATCTTCGAGAAGCCTGCTCTTTTTGTGAGAATAGCAAGATGGCAGATGATCCTGACAGAATATGACATACAATATACTACCCAGAAAGTAATAAAGGGCAGTGTATTAGCCGATAATCTTGCTCACCAAGCTGTAGAAGACTACCAGTCCATGAAATTTGAATTTTCGGATGAAGACATCATGACGTTAGACAACTGTGAAAAATTCAGGCCATATGACGGACCTGAACAAGGATCCCGATGGACCCTATTCTTTGATGGGGCATCCAATGCACTTGGAAATGGTATCAGTGATGTACTCATATCTCCGAAGGATGTCATACTCCCTTTACCACAAGACTATGTTTCAATTATACAAACAACATGGTAGAATATGAAGCGTGCATCTTTGGTCTCAGAGCTGCCATAGACTTGGGGATCAAATCCTTGGATGTATTCGGAGATTCAGCTTTGGTCATCAGTCAGATTAAAGGGGAATGGGACACCAAACACCCTAACCTTATCCCTTATAAAGAACGTGTTTTGACATTGCTACCACATTTTGAGAAAATTAGCTTCGAGCATTTCCTGCGATAAGAAAATCAGCTAGCAGACGCTCTAGCCACAATGTCATCTATGTTTAAACTTAATTGGGATAACGAGGCTCCCCAGATCACCATTGAACGAATGGATGAACCAGCACACTATCTTGAGATTAATACTGAAGAAGTAGTGGACCAGCCTTTGTTTCACGAAGTCAAGAGGTATCTCGAGGCTCAATAATATCCAGAAGGAGCTTCAGTCAATGATAAGAAGTTCTTAAGGAGATTCTCTGCTAAATTCTTCCTTAGTAACGACATCCTGTACAAACGCAATCATGACTCTGTGTTACTTCGGTGCATAGATAAGGTTGAAGCTAAAAGGATCATGGCTGAATTGCATGAAGGCACTTTTGGCACCCATTCCAGTGGGTATACGATGGCAAAGAAAATCCTACGAGCAGGCTATTACTGTTCTACCATGGAAGCATATTGTTATCAACACTCTTGAACCTGCCATAAGTGTCAGATTTATGCTGACAAGGTGCACATACCTCCGGTTCCTCTGAATGTATTGACGGATCCATGGCCCTTTGTTATGTGGGGGATTGATATGATTGGGGAAATCAAGCCGACGACCTCCAATGGACACCGCTTCATCTTAGTGGCCATTGATTACTTTACAAAGTGGGTGGAGGCAGCTTCCTTTGCTTCCGTTACCAAGAATGTTGTTTTCCGTTTCATCAAGCAAAATCTTATTTGCCGGTACGGTATCCCTAAAAGTACCATCACTGACAATGGTACAAATCTCAACAATACTATGATCACCGCCTTGTGCGAGCAATTCAAGATCCAGCATCAAAATTCTTCCCCTTACCGGCCAAAGATGAATGGTGCTGTCGAAGCTGCAAATAAAAACATTAAAAAGATCATACAGAAAATGACAGTCACATACAAAGATTGGCATGAGATGCTACCATTTGCTCTCCACAGGTATCGTACCACGACTCACATATCAACTGGGGAAACACCCTATTCTCTGGTTTACGACATGGAGGCTTTCTTGCCTATCGAGGTACATATCCCCTCTCTGAAGATTATGAAGGATGCAGGGTTGAACGAAGACAATTGGATCCAGACTCGACTTGATCAACTGAACTTGATTAATGAAAAGAGACTTACTGCTGTTTTCCATGGTCAAATGTATCAAAAATTGATGATCAAGGCTTTCAACAAGAAAGTCAGACGTCAAGTGTATCAAGTTGGAGATCTAGTGATCAAACGCATCATATTGCCACAAGGTGATCCCAGGGGAAAATGGACTCCTACATATGAAGGACCTTTTGTAATCAAAAACATATTCTCTGGTGGGGAAATGATCTTAACCACCATGGATGGTGACGAACTACCGCATCCAGCAAACACAGACATAGTCAAAAGATACTACACATAAGAGACCCGCTAGGTTGACATACCTAGAAAAAACAAGGGCGTCCCGACGAACCAAAAAGTTTCGGGAAAAAATTAGGGATAAAACAAAAAAAATCTGTACACCCGGCAATTTGAAAACCCGAAAGGGCGACTTGGGCAAAAAGGGTTTCCCGGTAGACTGAAAACCCGAAAGGGAGGTCCAAGCAAAATTTAGGGAATTAAAGCGTATAACTATGTCTCGTTGGATCACTTTGAGGACAACCTTTAGCTTCAACTGACAAATTCAATGATTCTGATCAATTCAATCAGCTTCGGACAAGGAAACAAATAGGCAAGGTGCTCAGAGATATGAAGGCTATAGCAAAATGGGAACCCCATGGGATTTTTATTTTACACATAGCTATCCTTTCTTTGTATCAAAATTTTCATTTTTTACGAAAGTGTTCTCCTACTAGAATGTTTGTCTCACTGTACAAAAATACTTGCTCAAAATCAATACAAAAATATTCCTTTGACAGTGCAAAACTATATGTTTTTCTTTACTCTTGTTTGTTTATAAAAACGTCTAATGATTCATTGTTGAACATATGCATTTGAACACAATTACTGTTTACAAATAAACAAAATGAAAAAAGTTAATTAATGATAGGTTGAAGGGATAGAGAAATACCTCTAGGCTATTCCATAAGTAATCTCCCGCAGTATGTCGTTTAATCCCCAGCGGAATAAAATCTTCCAATTATCAACCCTGATAGAAATCATCCAATTTTTTCCAAAGATTTTTAAGCAACACATGGCATTTCCCTTACAATAGAGTTTATTTCTCTCAGAAGAAATTCATCAACACTTCGACTTCATGACATGAAGACTTAAATACCCTCAACGGAAGTCAGGGATTTATTTTCCCCAATCCAACAACAGTGCAAAAAATTAGCTCACATACGCATACATCGCATCCATATATCATAAGCATTGATAGCACGAATGCATTATACCATGCATTTCATACAACATGAATTTGCATTATAGATAACATTTTACCCTTTTCAGAATAAGGTTAACAAATATGATTAACAATGTTCAAAGTTCGCAGATACAATACAGATACGCTCTAGACACGGACGTTATTCTGATACTCATTCAGATTCGAATTTCAGATATAGTACAGATACGCTTCAGACACAGACGTCATTCTGATACTCATTCAGATTCGACTTTCAGATACAATACAAATACACTCTAGACACAGATGCCTTTCTGATACTCATTCAGATTCGACTTTCAGATACAGTACAGATACGCTTCAAACACGGACGCCATTCTGATACTCATTCAGATTCGACTTTCAGATACAATACAGATATGCTCCAGACATGGATGTCATCCTGATACTCATTCAGATTCAACTTTCAGATACAGGTCAGATACACTCCAGGCACGGACGCCATTCTGATACTCATTCAGATTCAACTTTCAGATACAGTTCAGATACGCTTCAGACACGAATGCCATTCTGATACTCATTCTTTCTACTTACAAATTACAATACCAACAATCATTTTTGGATGGCATCTTTAAATCCCATCTCCTACAACTTTCTATCACCTCTCCAAATGGAATCTTTAATCCCATTCCCTCAACCATCACATTGCCGAGTGCAAATTTCTGGACACTCTAGTGTTCAATCATCTTCCACCTTCGAGTCACGAACGTCAAAGCTTGCCAATCTAACTCTTCAGGTTTAAGAAGATTGAACAGGGCAGCTATTGTACCCCAAATTTTCCCTCTCACTTATCAAGAATTTTCTCACAAGATCTCCTTAGGCTCAAGACTGCATTAGGGTTTGATTAGCTCAAGACACCTCCTTATGCACTGATGGCCAAAATTAGGGTTTGAGTTTGCACAAGGATTTTTGGACTATCAATTCCTCACATGGCTTTCATGGATCATTATGGACCCCCAATATCACTCATGATAAGTTTCAAGCCTTGAATCATACTTTTGATCAGTCAATTGAACAATTGACCTAAAAATAAGCTATATTGGGAAAAAAGTTAACCATAGACAATTTACAGTCAAAATTCATAACTTTTGATCCACATCAACATTTTTATACCCATATGTATCATTTGATCAAGTTTGGACCACAATTCCTCAAGAAATTTGATCAAAACTCCCAAAGGGAAAAATGGTCAAAATTAGGGTTTTGACTAAGAAAAGGAAATTTCTTATTTTTGACCTAGCAAATGATCAATTGGTTTAAGACATGATCTAAAGAGTCCAATTTTATCATTTTAACCTAATGACATGATTCAAAACATTGAAAATCCATTAGATTGACAAATGAATTTTGCAATCAACTGATCAAAACTCAATTGTATACTGAAAAGTCAAACTTTGACTTTTTGGTCAAATTCAAGTGACAAAGATCATCATCCATCAAAACATGTCAAAATATGTAACTTATTCATCAAGAAATCAAAAAGTCAAGATTTCATTTTGAAAAAGTCAAAATTTCTAAACTTAGAAATTTTTCCAAGTGTTGGAAATTTCATGTTTTTTCATAACTTTAATCCAAATTTTCACCATGATGCAAGATGATTCAAGAGAAACTCCAAACATGAAAGTTGTAGAGCTCCATGAAATATACAACTTTTCTTCACACAACTTCTCCTAAAAATTCTTGGATCTCAAGTTATAATTTTGTGAATACATGCTCATGAACTAAAAAAGATAGTGAAAATTTGCCCTAGCTAGGCAAATTTTTGACCTAACTTCATGGCAATTTTCCACATAGATCCAAGGGGAATATTCAAAATCAATTCAAAGATGAGTTGTAGAGAACATTTCAAGCTTTCCAAAATGTCCAAGAACTCCTTCAGATCATTCTTGAGTAGGGAGAATCGAAGAGATGAAGTTGGTGTTTTGTCACTTGGATTACAAGCCATTTTGTGAAGAAGTTTGGATCCAATCTCCAAGCATGTTGTACAAATCTTACTTTGCAGGCTTCTAACTTGACTTTCACTCCATAATTAAATGTTTTCACAGCTGTTGGAAGTTTTAATCCAAGCATTCAATGCATTGTACAAATATAATTCCATTTTGGGAAGAAAGACAACATTGCCATTTTAGAAAAGCAAGCTTTATGCAAAGTCAACTTGCATTGAGCCTTGCATTTGTTCTTTCTGCACAAACACACTATACACAATCAGAACAAGTGTGTTTAAAGGTTTCAGCCACCCTACAAGCCTTGTACCTTACATTGAAACCATGTTTATCAACTTTGCTTCAAAAATAAGTAATCAAGCCATAACATGTGATTTAGAATTCTGAGTTGTTACAGGCCTCAAAACTTCTTGCTTATAAGTATACACATTATTTGCATGTTAACACACGAATGCTAGTGCCCTGAAACTATCTCAAACACTCAAAAACCATAAACCTGTTCAAGAACACCATTAATACACACTTTTGAATCAAAACTCATGATCTTCATTTCCACTCGTGCGTTTTGAAAACTAATCACTCAAACACCTTCTATACATCATACCAAAGTAATCCAGGCCCCTGTTTCAAGACTGTAACATTCCCATCACCATCCACCATTTTCAAATATCAAGCTTGCAGGTTGACCTGAGTAGAGAGATTCAGGGACTTTCAGGGCAAAGTAGGAGTTGGAATACACTCAAGGAGATCCACGCAAGCTAAACAGATCCTCAGGACATCTTAAAAGTTGCTCAAACTCCATTCACGACTCCAGCTGCAAGAGGTAAATTTTCAAACTTCTATCTCTTCATACAAGCATCATTTGATCCTGATTTGTGAAAACAAAATGTAGATATCCTCGCTCTAAAGCTAACCATGTTCATAGTTTTCATTTATATTGACCGTATATAGAGAATTTTGGATTTGAAATTTTTGAGAAAATTAAGTTTCAATTTAGGGCCAGCAAAATTAAATTTTATCTTTGACATTTAACTTACATAAGTTATATGGTTGAATTCGTGGGAAGAAACACCACAACTTTCATGTTTGAACTTTCCATTTTTGTGGAGAGATGAGGAAGATACAGGTGGTCCGGCTAGGCGCAAGGTTGAAGACGAAGTTGCCTTCAGAAAGCAGTTTCTAATATATATATTTATGCTTTGATTATATGACCGGATGAAACAACCACCCCAATGGCAAGCGCGCGCGTGTTAAGTCATTGCTTACCTAAAGGGCGAGGGTTCGAACCAATGTGAACCCCCCTTTTGCTTTTTTTCATTTTTTCTAATTTCCTAACATTTTTTTTGCAGGCGCTGTGCCTTTTGGGCCTGCCATTTTTTTTTTATTTTTGCTAGCATACTCCCTGTTTACTTGTGACACATCCCTGACCCATTTTATTTTTATTTATTTATTTGTTTCTTTTTCTTTTAAGTATATTTTCTAAAATACTAAAAAAATCATAAAAAGTATAAAAATAATAGATTTATATTTTGACATAATTTAAATATTTTGCCACATAAAAAATTATTTTATTCATTGTACTTTATCTACTTTTACTAATTTCCTTGTAAATTATATTAAAACTAGATTATTATTTATTTAAATATATTTATTTCAATATAAAAAAGACCAAAAATATTTCATAACACCACATATTATTTTGAAGAAAAAATACAAAAAAAAAACTTTTTTTCTTTAAACTTATTTCCTTTTAATCAATTAAATAGAATTAGGGTTTTTATTCAAAAGATCTTTTCTTAATTAATTTCTTTTTCTTATTTAATTTAAATTAATTTTGATTTAATTATCTTTTTCTAATTAGGTTTAGGTTAAAACCTTTTTCATATAAAAAATTCAAACACAAAAAAATTATTTCTTTCAATTTACATTTGTACTTTATACATTTCTTCAATTATTTGTACATATTCAATTTGATTGTAATAGATTAATTAGGTTTATATTATTGCAATCCCCATTCATAAATTGTATACCCCCTCCCATAAATGTTGTAATAACGTAGTAACTTTAAATTTCACAATTTATCGCTTTTACATAACATGATAGTAATTAGGGTTTGTATGAGAAGATAAAATCAATCAAATAAAAAATCCTAATTCTAGACAAAAACAAGCATGAAAATGAGACACTTGCACACAAGCACCCCTAGGGTAAAATCAACTTGGTTGCCTTATACAAAATGGCCATATTACGCATGTAAGGTATCTTAGCAAAAAAAAACAAGCAAATACAAGATCATAGTCCCTCAATGACACTATCTATGTTGCCTTTTCAAAATGATCTTAGTTTCTAAAGAAAAATGCTAAGATACCTTGCAACATTGCTAATCATGGTTATACGATGACCCACGCCCGTCCCGTTTACATCCAAAGATAAGGTTTCTTACCAAATCAATGGTAAGACAACAATGTCAAAGGAAAAGAAAATGAACAAGAAAGACATTTGAGTAGGTAGATTGCTCCTAATTACCTGCTCCATTTCAAAGACAAACATCTTTGCTATTTTTAAAACAAACACACATACTTTCAAAACATCTTACAAAATTGAAAACATTTTCAAAAGACCAACATCTTTGTATACATTCTTACGAACGAGAATCATTACAAAGATTGCCTAAACAATGACCTCTTTTACAAAATACTTTCAAAAACCACACAAAGCACAATTTCAAACAAAAGCAAGTGATCTAGCAAGTGACTAAGAGCCCATGGAAAACCATGGATGAAAAGGGTGCTAATACCTTCCATTTTCATAATCTACCCCCCGAACTCAAGAAACAATCTCAAAGGTTTTTCCTGTGCTTTTTCACCTTTCCTTTTGGATAAAAGAAAAATCGGGGGAGACTCTTGCTAATTGCAACATTTGCGATAAAATGCAAAACCTTCAAGTCAGTTCTCCCACCGTATCACAGAACTGGCGACTCTGCTGGGGAATATTCTAAAAGTGGGGTTACCTTAGGGATTAGATAACATTTACTTGCTTACATTGTTTGACTTGTATGCTTTACATTATAGTTCTTTGTTTGGGTTTGAATCCTCTACCCGGATTTGGGATACATTATAGGTAAGTAGCAATACGTTGTGGAAACTGTGCGGGGTATACCGACATGGTCTAAGCAATAGCTACGTTAGTGTGACATATTTGTGGGTATCGGTAGCCTTTGAGTTAATCAAAGAGAATACGGGGCCGCTGGGTGATGTCATGAAGCACTATTAAACTTTTAGAACCTTTACTTGACTAACTTGGCCTTTAGGATGTAGTGAGATGACCGACTTTGCTGCAGTCCGAAGTTGGTAGATACTCGATACTACACTCGTTGAGGTTTGGTTTCTTGGGATATTTCCGTCGCCATTAAAGAGGCTTGAGCTGAAACAATGACCAAGGAAACAATCCAGTGATATTGAGCTCCTTAGAACCCGGTTACTATTACTAGGACAAGTTTAAGCCAACTAAACATCAAGAGGGTACTTACCTATAAAACTCCATGTAAGCCTAAAACTAAGGCTTTGTTTGTTTTGTTTGTATATGCATATTTTTACATAACATCATAAACATCATGAATATCATATACATCTACTAACCATTTCAAGGATTTTGGGATTCATCTTTGTTCTTGTTTTGTAGGATATGGATTCACTTCGCAGGAAAATTATTCAAGTCAACCTTGTGAGAATCCCTCCACAACTTAAGGAGCTAGCTTCAAGGATTCCTGAAAACTCTCCATTTACCGAGAGACATGGTCGCCTACTCAACTTGGTCACCTCCAAAACAAATGAGGATATGATGAAGGGGCTCTTTCAGTTCTTTGATCCTTTACACCATTGCTTCACATTTCCCGACTATCAACTTGTGCCTACTTTGGAAGAATTCTCCCAACTCTTGAGGATTCCCATTCTCAATCAACTACCTTTCAACGGTACAAAAAGAGACCCAAATCAAGAAGAGATTGCTCAAGCTCTACACTTGCACTCATCTGATGTCATAACTCATTGGGAAACAAGGAGTGGTGTCAAAGGTTTCCTAGCAAAGTTCCTGTTTGAGAAAGCCCAAAGCTGTTGGAATTCCTTGGATTTGCAAGCCTTTAAGGAAATTGTGGCTCTCCTCATCTATGGGATGGTTTTGTTTCCAAATCCTGACCAACTCATAGATGTGAACATCGTCAAAATCTTCATGTCACGCAACCCGGTGCCTACATTGCTAGGATATATCCTACACTCTTCTCACACTCGCACAATGAGGAAAAAAGGTGTCCTTATGTGTTGCACTCCTCTCTTGGAAAGATGGTTTATTTCTCATCTTCCCCAATCTGTATTAAAGAATGAGCAAGGTTCAAGGTGGTCACAAAGGTTGATGACGCTCAAACATTCAGACATTCATTGGTGCTCCCAAACCAAAGAGAATGTTATCATTGTCGACCGTTGTGGAGAATTCCCTAATGTCCCTTTGCTTGGCATTAGGGGAGGAATCACCTACAACCCCTGTTTATCCTTAACACAGTTTGGTTATGCCTGAAGGGATGGCCCGCATGAGATGCTGATTCAAGGTTTGGTATTTGACTACGACAACGATGATCAAGGTCTTCGCTAGAAATTTATCCGAGCTTAGAGAATGTTGAATAAGGTGGATAGCAAGACTTTGGGGCACAAGAATTCCATCCCTATTGAGCCTTACCTCAAATGGGTACGAACTCATGCTCAGAGTCTTATGATGCCTTACCCCTCCATTCTCCCGGTAATCATTGAGCCTGTCATGGAGGGAGATGTTCCATACACTATCCTACATCCTGACATGCCCACATCTCTTGAAGACCTACAAAGGGATTGGATACAACTCAAGGGGGAGAGAGATACATTCAGAGCCCAATTATATGCAAGCGAGAAGAAGGTTTTAGAACTCACTAGGCTACTTCATGAGGAGCAGACTCTGAATGCCTACATTGCACCAAAGGGGATGCGTACTACTTTTTTATGTTAGAGTTTTTGTAATATTTTTCCCAAGAGGCATTTATGTATTCAAGCTTTAACTTATTAATATAACGTGTGTTTCCTTTTTTGTCTAAAACAAATTTGAATCTTTGAAATCCTTGAAATCATTACATATGCATATATCATTCATCATAACATAAGCATGTCTTTTGCAATAAGTCTCCTCATATCTCTATTGTTTATTTCAGTAAGATGGATCTTGAGTAAACATTGAAGGATCTCCAGGCTCAGAATACACAGTTTCAACAGTTTCTCTTGACCCTAGCCAAGGGACAAGAAGAGTTGAAGACTTTGCTGGCTGAAGAGAGGAAAAAGAAGACAAAGAAGGTAAACGGAGTCCTGAACATGGGAAGAAGATTTCATGAGAAAACAAGAAGGACCTTAAACTTTGCAACAACATCCGGAGAAAAGGACAATCAGGAGGGGAAAAGCAAGGAAATAGTTGTCTCGTCAGAATCGGAAGAGGAAGGGGAAGAAGAGGACTACACTGAAGAACAACACCCTCCAGCTGATGACAAGTATAGACATCTCGAAGAGAGATTGAGCACGATGGAAATCCAAAAAGTGCCAGGCTTGGACTTTGAGGAATTGGGTTTAGTGTCGGGGATTGTGATTCCTCCAAAATTCAAAGCACCTTTGTTCGCCAAATATGACAGAGTTTCATGCCCTAAAATGCATCTCCGGTCATATGTGAGGAAAATCCAACCCCATACCGCTGATAAAGACTTATGGGTGCACTTCTTCCAAGACAGTCTGTCTGGAACTCAACTTGACTGGTTTTACCAACTAGAAAGAGCCAACATTCACAATTGGGAAGATCTTGCTGCAACTTTCTACAAGCAATACCAATACAATGCTGATCTTGCACCTACCCGTACTCAACTCCAGAGTATGACCATGGTTTCCAACGAAGGTTTCAAGGACTATGCGCAAAAATGGAGAGACTTGGCTGGAAGAGTTTAGCCTCCTCTATCTGAGAGAGAGTTGGTAGACATGTTCTTGGGCACCTTGTCTGGTCCCTTCTTCAATCATTTAATTGGAAGTTCATCTGCAGGCTTTACTGAACTAATATTGACCGGAGAGAGGGTAGAAGCCGGTATAAAGAGCGGGAAGATTCAGAAAGATACATCTTCTTCTACAGCTGTAAGGAAGCCTTTAATCAGAAAGAAAGAGGTGGTTGCTGTATATTCGCAAAGAAACCAAGATAGGGTCGAACGCCGACCAATGGTGGGGGCTGTTATGATTCCTAAGCACGCGTCTGATCAGCAAATAAATAATCAACCAAGGATGGAAAGGCCAGTCAGACAGTTCACCAGAATCAACATGACCCCGTCTCAAGTATTGTCGCATCTACTAAGATCCAATTTGGTGACTTTGAAAGAAGCTCCGAAAAACCCCAACAGAACATCTCCTCACTATCATCCCAATACCCGTTGCTCATATCACTCTGAAAGTCCCAGCCATTACACTAATAACTGTTGGGCCCTAAAGAACAAAATACAAGATCTCATTGAAGCAAAAGAGATTGAATTCGATGCACCCGAAAAGCCAAATGTCATTTCTGCCCCTATGCCCAGACATGGCCACAATACCAATGCCATTGAAGAATGACAGTTTGTTACTTCAGTTGATGAACTCATGACCCCACTTCTGACTATTAAAATGAACTTGTTGAATGCCGGTGTGTTCCCGGGCTGTGATGAAGTTTTCCATCTCTATTTGTCCTCACCAACCGTCTGTCCTTTGTTGAAAGTAGGCGTTCAGTGCCTAATAAATAATAAAGAAATTTTGTTTAAGAAGACTCCTGTTCAACCTATCCCTTTTGAAGATGTTTCTATCATTACCATTTCCGCCAATTCTTCCAGGGTCTCCACCAAAAGACCTGTTAGAATTACATCAGTTTCGAAAGCAACTCCTTTAATAATCATAATGCCTGGACCAGTCTCATATGTGTCAGACAAAACCGTACCATGGAATTATGGAGGGGATGTCTACTACCATGGTATCAAGCAAGACTGGCCAGCCACCGAAGAGTTAAGTTCTGAGAAATTGGATTCCAACGTCAGTAATATTGCAGGGACTAGTAAGATCACCCGAAGCGGTAGGATCTTCTCTCCAAAAATTTCTCCCCCAAAAGGCTCTTTCTGGACACGTAGTCATCCCTGTGGCTGTTCCAAAAGTTTCTCCTACACCCATAATCATCTCCACCAACAATCCTATTGACAAAGCCATTATAGCCCCTGTTATCATTCCTACTGACACTCCTGCGTCCGAGTTAACCGAGACTCGAGGAAAAAGTATTCTGATTGAGCCTGTCCGGACGAAGGCTCAGTCAATGACTATCCCTGAAACCTCCAAGAAATAAATGGAGGAGATCCTAAATATTATGAAGAGAAGCGACTACGATGTAGTTGAACAACTGGGGAAAACTCCCTCTATAATCTCCATGCTGGCATTACTACTATGTTCTGAGGCGTATGCGCAAGCCTTGGTAAAGTTCTTAAAAACCGCCCATGTACCTCAAGAGACATCTGCCGATCAATTCCAAGACTACGTAGTCAGCTTGACAACAGATAATGGCCTAGGTTTTTCGGATGCTGATCTAACGCCAAGGGGAAGGAAACATAATGAGGCATTGCATGTCTCAATGGAATGTAGGGGTATAACTCAGGCTCATGTTTTGGTGGAAACTGGCTCATCTCTAAATGTATTACCTAAAAAAGCTCTTGATAGACTTGACTGCAAGGGACTGCCATTAAAGCCAAGAAACATAGTAGTAAGGGCTTTTGACGGCTCAAAAAGGATGGTGCATGGGGAAGTGGATATCCCCATAAAGGTTGGAACCCAAACTTTCAATTCAACTTTTTATGTAATGGACATCCGCCCTTCATACTCCTGCTTGCTAGGCCTACCATGGGTCCATAATGCTGGCGCTGTTACTTCTATGTTGCACCAAATGCTAAAATATCCAGCTCAAGGGAAGATTATCACCGTTCATGGAGAGGAAGAATACATGATTAGCCATCTCAATTCTTTTAGATATATGGAATTAGATGGTGAATTTATTGAAACTCCATTTCAACACTTTGAAGAGGTCCCGCAAGAGGTGGCAGTGTCCAAGGCTGTATCTCAGGTTCCCAGGATTATAAGACTTCCACTCCGGATGTCATATCTGAAGGATGCCAAAGCATGGGTAGAAGAAGGTGGGTGCACTATCTGGGGGAAACTCCCAGATATCCCATATAAGTCTGAGAAGTTTGGCCTAGGTTTCACTTCAAGTGCTCAAAAGGCTGTACGATGTGCTCGTGCTGGAGGACCACCCTTGAAGATCAGCAACCGTGAAGTCAACATGGTAGAAGATGGTGAAGATGGATGCAACCTGGAGGATTGGATCTTCCCAACTGTAAATGGAGGGCTCAATAATTGGGAGGCTAGAGACTTTGTCCCGATCACTTTTATCCCACAGTAATTTGTCTTTACATTTGGTTGGATATATAATATTGAAATAATTCGCACTCTTAAAACCTTGTGTCTTACCCGAGGCACAATGGTCCATTTGTAAGGGTTATTATCTCATTTTCATATGACATCAATGAATCATGGACGTTTTTGCATATACACTTTTGTGTTCATTGTTTTTCTTTTACATTTTATTTTATTTCAAAGATAGCTATACCCTTACACACACCCACACTCACAATGCAGGTATACATCCATTCAGGATCCCATGGGTAACGATACTGCTATGGCCTTTTGTGACTCTCAGAATCTAATCTACCTAACTGAAGACGAAGGTGAGGAAGATTGTGAAGTACAGGGGGAACTTTCCAGATTGCTGCAACAAGATAAGAGAACCATTCAACCTTACGAGGAACCCGTGGATAGAATCAACCTAGGTACCGAAGAAGACAAAAAAGAGGTCAAGGTGGGTGCCAATCTTGAACCCAGTGTCAAGGAGCGTCTGATTCAGTTATTACACGATTATGTTGGAGTCTTTGCCTGGTCATATAAAGACATGCCAAGACTTGATACAGACATTGTGGTACATCGTTTGCCTACAAGAGAAGATTGTCTGCCAGTAAAGCAAAAGGTTCGCTGCATGAGACCTGATATGTCAGAAAAGATTAAAGCAGAAGTCATGAAGCAATTCAACGCTGGATTCTTGGCTGTCACCTCTTACCCTCAATGGGTTGCCAATATTGTTCCTGTACCTAAAAAATATGGAAAAGTGCGAACGTGTGTGGACTACAGAGACTTGATTAGGGCAAGCCCTAAGGATGAATTTACACTCCCCCACATTGATATCCTAGTTGATAATACGGCACAACACAAAGTGTTTTCTTTCATGGAAGGATTCTCAGGTTACAACCAAATCAAAATGGCGCCTGAGGACATGGAGAAAACAACGTTTGTCACATAATGGGGCACATTCTACTACAAGGTAATGCCATTCGGACTAAAGAACACAGAGGCAACCTATCAGCGTGCCATGGTAGCTTTATTTCATGACATGATACATCACAAAGTAGAGGTCTACGTGGATGATATGATATCCATATCTCAAATAGAAGAAGAGCATCTTGATAACTTACGAAAACTGTTTAAGAGACTGAAGAAGTACAAGCTAAGGTTGAATCTAAGAAAATGCACATTTGGAGTGCGGTCTGGTAAACTCCTAGGCTTTTTCGTTAGCAACAAAGGTATCGAGGTCGATCCTGCCAAAGTTAAAGCAATACAAGAGATGCCTACTCCTCGCACTGAAAAGGAAGTCATAGGATTCTTGGGACGTTTGAACTATATTTCCAGATTCATTTCTCACCTGACAGCTACTTGTGAGCCAATCTTCAAACTATTGAATAAAGATCAAGTAGTCAAATGGAATTATGAATGCCAAGTTGCTTTTGACAAAATCAAAGAATACTTACAAGAGCCTCCTGTCTTGATTCCACCAGTCGAGGGAAGACCATTGATCATGTGTCTAACTGTTTTAGAAAATTCAATGGGGTGTGTATTGGGGCAGCATGAAGAGTCTGGCCGAAAACAACACGCTATTTATTACCTGAGCAAAAAGTTTACTGCCTGTGAAACTAGATATTCACTGCTCGAGAAAACTTGATGCGCTCTGGCATGGGCTGCTCTCCGGCTAAGACAATATATGTTGAACCATACTACCTTGTTGATATCTAAAATGGATCTGATAAAATACATCTTCGAGAAGCCTGCTCTTTCTGGTAGAATAGCAAGATGGCAGATGATCCTGACAGAATATGACATATAATATACTACCCTGAAAGCAATAAAGGGCAGTGTATTTGCCGATAATCTTGCTCACCAAGCTGTAGAAGACTACCAGTCCATGAAATTCGAATTTCCGGATGAAGACATCATGATGTTAGACAACTGTGAAAAATTCAGGCCATATGACATACCTGAACAAAGATCCCGATGGACCCTATTCTTTGATGGGGCATCCAATGCACTTGGCAATGGTATCAGCGATGTACTCATATCTCCAGAAGGATGTCATACTCCCTGTTGTACCCTAAAATTTCCCTCCCATATTTCTCAATACATTTCAAGTGAGGTCCTCAAATTGCTCAAGGAAGTCCAAGAGTTGACCAGACAAATTCTCTCCTAAGGCAGTCTACCTCAAATTAGAGTTTCATTTTGTATCAAGATGTTTGAGTTTAAAGGATCCCAAATTATCACCATTGTCCTAATATGTTCTCAAGATCATCCATGTCAAGTTTCAAGCCTTGCAGAGAAAGTTTGCTCAATCAAATTGCTCAAAGGCCTGAAAATCAACTGTGCTAGGGCAAAAGTCAACTGTGTCCCACATACAGTCAAACTTCAAGATTTTTGGTCAACATCCTCATTTTGAAGTATTATTCATCATTTGATCAAGGGTTGATTATGATTCCTCAAGGATTCCTCACAATTCATCAAAACCCAAAAGTTGCTAAATTAGGGTTTTGTAGGAAAAGTCAACCCAACTTTGACCAAGCATATCTTTCTTATACTTTATAAAAACTGACCCATCCAAAGCTCATTATGAATAGGATGTAGTTACCTACATCTGAAGTAGTGAAAAACACAAGAAGGGGGGGTTGAATTGTAAAACTGAAAATCAATGCAATGAACAAGATATTTTTATCCTGGTTCGTTTGATCTCAAACTACTCCAGTCCACCCGTCAAGGTGATTTCGCCTCTCTCCAACGAGGTCTTAATCCACTATATTCAACTGAATATTACAAACTGCTTTAACAACTGCTAAAGCCTTCTTGATGCAAACCACAACCCGGTTTGTCAAGGAAACACTTTCTTACAAAGAAGATAAATCTAAGTGTGTGAATGTTTTCTACAAAACTGTATCACAACTGTGATGTATACACAACTTAAAGCTTAGAAACTAGATTGCTAAACAATGATTGAATATGAGAATGTGTAGTGTTTAGCAAAACTGAGAGAAGGAAGATTTTGATCAGCTTTTATGCGTGTAAAGATTTGGAGAGCATTAGCCAATTCAATCTTCAAAGTCTTATTTATATAGCACTGAGATGTTGAACGTTGGAGCAATATTCTTGATTCAATGCTATTAACAAACTTTCCTTATCGAGCAGATCTTGTCTGGAATGAGGCCGTTGGTATTAATTTGCTTTCAATGCACAGTACCGTTGCTTACTTAATGCAAGTTCTGGTATGGCTCATTCTGACTCTGCTTAGCTGCTGATGAACTGTTGTGTTTCTTTATCAGAGTGTTGAGCGCAGTTCTGTTCATCAGACTTCAGCATATACGTGAATTAATCTTCTGATTCTGACATTCTGATATGGCAACTTCTGATGCTGATGTCAGGAACCAAATTCTGATGCTGATTAGGTGTTATCTTGCTTATACAAATCAGAGTATCTGCAAATCAGAACGTAATAATTTAGGCAGCAGATAGTTCATACATGAATCACATAAATAATATATCTTTTCACTTTGTTATCATCAAAACTTAAATATAGGGTAGTAGATTCAAACTTTGTTCTAACAATCTCCCCCTTTTTGATGATGACAAAAACTGGATATTTTTAAATGAAAATAACGTGAAAAGGTATCAGAGATATGCATCAGAGTAAGAGGTTATCAAAGATATCAGAGTTGAGAGATACTCCCCCTGAGTTTATTACTTCCCTTTGATTACAAGTGTTCTTCAGGATCAGATCTTTTTGCCTTTCTTTGAACATCAGAGTATCAGAGTCTTTGACTATCAGAAGCTTTGGATCAGCATATCAGAGCAGAGCTTCAGATCAGCATATCAGAGCTTTTCTTGTCAGAGCTTTGCTTTGGATCAGAGTCTCAGAGCGGATCAGAGCTTCATAGCTTTTAGTCTTCAGAGTGTCCAGGAGCTTCCTTGTACCTGTAGACTTTAAGCAAAACAAAAAAACATTTTCAAGTAATAGAGTTAGAATGTTTGAGAATTTCTGTCTTAGTAATCCGTTATTGTTTAAAATATCATTCTTGTTCTCCCCCTTTTTGTCAGCAATCAAAAAGTGTAGGTGAGTGCTAAAACAATTAAGATCAGAAAAACTTGTCATATTAAAAGGGTTCAGCATCAAATAAAACATATTCAAACAATACATCAGAGAAAACATGAAAAAGACATGAATGAAAAAAAAAACTAAGGTTGAGGAGGTAAGTGTGTGAACAGGTTCTCCAGCATGGCTTTGATCTGATCAGCAGTCTCATTCTGCTTGTGCACCATGCTGACAACAGTGTCAATCTTGCTATCCTGCACATCCATTCTTTCTTTCATCTTCTGGTCGTTTTCATCCATCCTCTGCTGCAGACGCATGTCATTCAGCTTTAGTTCTTCCAGAGTCTGCCTGTCCAAGGCAGCTTGAGAAGCATCAGAAGCAGGAAGCTTCTGAGAGCTTTCTGCAACATCTTCTACTTGACTTGCTTCAGCTTGAATGGTCTTGTCTTCTTCTGGTTGCACCTTTGAAGCTAGCTGTTTCTCAGACCAAGGTTCACTATCCAGAGGGAGCACGTCTTCTTTCAGAAGCTGACTTCAAACTTCATTCAGAAGCTTGCTGAAATTCTGTTGTGCCTGCTCATAGTTGATATCCTGCAACTTGAGGGCTTCAGCACGCACCCAAAGTCTGAATTGTGACCAGAGCTGATCAGAAGCAGCTGGGTCAATCATTCCAGGACAGACTTGCTTCAAAGAAGCAATCCATTGCTGCACACCTGTTTCAAAATTCATAATACCAGAGCCAACATCTGGTTGTTTTGGTTTAGGGATGGCTATTTTATGTTTCAGATCAGCAAGACGGTCAAGACTGGTTAAGTCTATGAAGGTCCTGCTGGGGTTTTCGGTGGTTTGCTTGGCAGCTGTTTGTTTTGGAGATGGAGTGGGAGAATCAGAAATTATGATTGGACTGCTTGGTGTTTTGGGAGTATTTGGTGGTGTAGATTCTGGTGAGGATGGCAACTGTGCCAAGGTGATTGTTGTTCCACCTGGCAGCTGGATTGCCAGAGGTGATGGTTGAGGTGAATGAGGTTCAGATGGTTGAGGAGAAGGAGTTTCAGAGTGATGAAACTCAGGTTGAGGTGATGGTGGATGAATTTCTGGTTGAGGAGAGGGAGACGGAATTGCTGGTTGAGGAGAAGTTGTTGGAATTTCTGGTTGTTCAGGGATAAGGGGTTCTTCTGGAATTGATGAGAGAGGTTGTTGTTGTTGTTCAGGTTCTTCAGTAGATTGCTGTTGTTCTGGTTGTGGAGGAGGAACAATTTGTGGTTCAGAGTTTGGATTGGCAGAGTGATCAGAAGTGTGTTGATCAATGTCAGACAGCACTTGGTCAATTGCTGATGTTGTTGAGATTGTTGGTTTGGGATGTTTGGTTCTGGGTCTTCTGAGTTTTAATGCCTTAAAAGGGTCATCTTCTGGTTCAGTTTCATCTATTGTTGGGATGGGGATTGAGATTCTACGAGAGGTTTGAGGAGGAATAGATGCTGGAATAGTAGAAGAATTTAAAACAGAAGCAGCAGATAAATTACCTCTTTTCTTGGGTGTCTGCTGGGATGATCCTTCTGAAGGTGCCTTCTTCTTCTTCGTCTTCTTCAGAGTCACTTCTTGCTGCGGTTGATGCAGAGCTTTGATAATCAGATTTGGATTTGTACCATCTGCCTTGCATGCATCCAAGTATCTGAGAACCACCTCTGGTTTAGATTCTATCTCAGAAAACAAAGGAAAGTCACTCAGAGGAACTCTTCTACTGGTGATATCAGCAATAGGAGTAGCTCTGGGTTCCTTTTGGATATTCTCTATCAACTTCATTTTCTTCAAGTTCTTCGCGTTCAGAGGTTTCCCAACTGTTGGTCAAATGGTGCTTAACTCTTGAGCTTCTATCAGATGCTCAATCAGCCTATTCTCTGTCAGAATATCTGATATCAACCTTCCAAAGGGTATCCAATCCCTCTTTGTTCTTTCTTCTTCCCTGGTTTCCTTTACACTTGTTCTGAGGTGGTTGAACAGAAAATGAGCCAAGTTGATTTTTACCTTCTGATCAATAAAGTAGATCAGAAACTACTGATCCACATTTATGTAATCAGGTGAACTGGTTGGCTTCCTATGGTTGAAGCACCCCAGAATTATCTTAGCCCAAACTCTGTAATGATCCTTCAGATCTTTGATCTTGCTGCTGGGCACCCCATGGGTGAAGATCCTTGCTGCTATCACGCCCACGTCAGCACATCTCTCAGCCATATCAACACAGCGGACGCCACCGCCACTGTAACCGATTAACCTTACTATGTGATCCTTAGTGATCACAATCTTCTTCCCCATAACGAAGGATGTGACTAGATGCGTTGAAGCCTTGGCATGAATCCAGAATTCCTTGACTAACATAGGGAATGTTGGTCCAACCAACCTGTCAAAATACCTTTCCCATTTCTGTGCCCTAACTTCTTCTGTTAGGTCAAAACCGTTCTCCTTCAAGCTTCCAAAATCAATGATCAATTCAGATAACACTTCAAGATTCTTCACAGGAGTGAGGAGTGTTCTGAATGGTACTTGATACTGTTCAGATGATGCTTTCTTCTGAGGACCTGCAGAAGCACTGCTGGAGGTTGCCATGTTCACACTAAAAGGTTTTGAGAAGAAACTGAGAAAAAGAGGTTTTGCAAGAGATGAACACAGAAATATGCAGAGAGTGCTTGAGTATTAGTGAGAAACTGTAAAGAATTAGAATGAGCGGTTTATGTGTTTAAATAGAGTTTCAGAATATTTTGAAAAAATAAACGTTTTTAAGAAAGAGAAAAATCATGATTGCATTTTAAAAGCATGATTACTTTTTATTAAATGCTTGCTGATTTTGGGGGATTTGAGAAAGATACTTAAAAACGGTTACCAGACATGTGTCTCAATGCACCCAATCAGCGCTTTGCCTTCTCAGAAGCGTGCACACGTTCTGCTTCAGAGATTTGCTGATGATTGGATGACACTTGTTTGATGTAGTGATCAGCACGTCTGTCTTTGAGCATAGACTGTCAGATCTTTAGACTTGCATCTGATACAATCTGCATGTTCTATCTTTCTGAAAGAAGATTGATCAGAAGTTCACAGTAAAACAATTACATTCTGAAGGTAAATATATGGAATTAAAACATTTTCACTCTGGGCAGACTTTCATGCTGAGATGTTTCAGAATGAAATTAAACCTATCTTCTGAAGGGGGTTTAGTAAAGATATCAGCCCATTGATGGTCTGTATCTATAAATTTTAAGTTCAAAATTCCTTTCTGAATATAGTCTCTAATGAAGTGTTGTTTTATTTCTATATGCTTAGCTCTAGAATGTAAAATGGGATTCTTACTTAAGCAAATAGCAGAAGTATTATCACAGAGTATAGGAATGTTATTCTCAAAAATCTAGAAGTCTTCAAGCTGACTTTTCATCCAGAGCATTTGTGTGCTACATCCTGCTGCTGCTATGTACTCAGCTTCTGCTGTTGATAGTGCAATTGTTGATTGCCTTTTGCTGGACCAAGAGATCAGATTTTCTCCCAGAAACTGGCAGCTTCCAGAAGTACTTTTACGTTCCACTCTGTCTCCAGCAAAATCAGCATCGCAGTAGCCTACTAAGCTGTAATCACTAGATTTTCTATAAAACAAACCCAGATTAGTAGTACCTTTCAGATACTTGAAAATTCGCTTAACAGCTGTTAAGTGAGATTCTCTAGGATCTGATTGGAATCTAGCACAGATACAAACACTGAATAGTATGTCAGGTCTTGAAGCAGTCAGATATAGGAGAGAACCAATCATACCTCTGTAGACTTTCTGTTCTACATTTTTGCTTACCTCTTCTCTTTCCAGAATGCACGTGGGATGCATTGGAATCTTTGATGGCTTACATTCTGAGAGGTCAAATTTCTTCAGAAGATCTCTGATGTATTTGCTCTGATGAATGTAATTTCCCTCTGGAGTTTGATTGATCTGAATTCCTAGAAAGAATTTCAGTTCCCCCATGAGGCTCATCTCAAATTCTTCCTGCATACACTTAGCAAATTTTCTTCCAAGAGAAGGATTAGTAGAACCAAAAATAATATCATCAACATAAATTTGACAAACTAAGATGTCATTCTTAACTGATTTACAGAATAGAGTAGTGTCCACTTTCCCTCTGGTGAATTCATTTTCTAATAGAAAGTTACTTAGCCTTTCATACCAAGCTCTGGGAGCTTGTTTCTGACCATATAGTGACTTCTTTAGTTTGAAAACATGTTCTGGATGTTTTGTATTTTCAAAACCAGGGGGTTGGTGTACATAGACTTCTTCTTCTATATAACCATTTAAGAATGCACTTTTGACATCCATCTGATACAGAGTGATGCCTCTATTAACAGAAAATGAAATTAAAAGTCTGATAGATTCTAACCTGGCGACTGGGGCAAAGGTTTCTGTATAGTCTATCCCCTCTTGCTGACTATAACCTTGTGCAACCAGTCGTGCCTTGTTTCTGATGACTTCACCTTGTTCATTTAGCTTGTTTCTGAACACCCATCTTGTTCCAATGACGTTGAAACCTTTTGGTCTGGGAACGAGATCCCATACGTCGATTCTGGTGAATTGATTCAGCTCTTCTTGCATTGCCAGAATCCAGTCATTATCCAGAAGTGCTTCATCAATAGAAGAAGGTTCAATCAGAGACACAAGTCCCATGAGAGTTTCTTCAGAGTTTCTGAAGCTTGCTCTTGTTCTGATTGGATCTTCCTTTCTTCCTAAGATAGTCTCTTCTGGGTGATCCAAGCTGCTTCTGGGTAATCTCTTCTGAGGTTGATCAGCAGCTGTTGTAGGATTGCTAGCAGTGCTCCTTTCAGACGTTGAAGGAGTGTCTGTATTGAGAGCTTCTGATGACCTGTCTTCAGAACCTGTAAATTCAATTTCCATACCTGCAAAAACTTCATTCTGCTTTGACTTTTCAGAGTCAAGCTTATCATCAAAACGAACACTGATTGATTCTTCCACAATCTGTGTTTCTGTATTGTATACTCTGTACCCTCTTGAGCGTTCAGAGTATCCTAACATAATACACTTCTGTGCTTTAGAGTCAAACTTGTTCAAATAATTCTTTATATTTAATATAAAGCAAGTACATCCAAATGGATGAAAATATGAAATGTTGGGCTTTCTGTTCTTCCACAACTCATATGGAGTCTTTTCCAGAATAGGTCTTATTGAGATTCTATTCTGAATGTAGCACGCTGTGTTTATTGCCTCTGCCCAGAAGGTCTTAGCAACGTTTGTCTCATTGATCATGGTTCTGGCCATTTCTTGCAATGTTCTGTTCTTTCGTTCTACAACTCCATTTTGTTGGGGAGTTCTAGGACAAGAGAAATCATGCAGAATGCCTCTGTCATTAAAGAATGACTCAAAATCTTTGTTTTCAAATTCTCCACCATGATCACTTCTGACTTTAACGATTCTAAGATCCTTTTCATTCTGAACTTGGTTACAGAAGGTAACAAACACAGAGTGTGACTCGTCCTTGTGTCTTAAGAACTTTACCCATGTCCATCTGCTATAGTCATCTACGATTACTAACCCATACTTCTTGCCACTGACTGAAGCAGTTTTAACTGGTCCAAATAAGTCAATGTGCAGAAGTTCTAATGGCTTAGAGGTAGAAACAACATTTTTAGATTTAAAAGAAGGTTTTGCAAACTTGCCTTTCTGACATGCTTCACACAGAGCATCTGAATTGAACTTCAAATTAGGAAGTCCTCTGACCAGATTGAGTTTGTTAATCTGAGATATTCTTCTCATACTAACATGCCCCAATCTTCTGTGCCAGATCCACAACTCGTTGTTAACAGACAGAAGACATTTTACATTCTGACTCTTTAGTTCAGAAAGTTTGATTTTGTAAATGTTGTTTTTCCTCTTACCATTAAACAGGATAGTCCCATCTTTCAGACTAACAACTTTATATGATTTTTGATTAAAGATTATATCATAACCGTTATCACTTAATTAACTTATGGATAACAGATTATGCATCAATCCATCTACTAGCAGAACATTATTAATAGAGGGAAGATTTCCATTACCTACAGTTCCAGAGCCAATTATCTTTCCCCTCTGATTGCCTCCAAAGCCAACGTGGCCTCCAGGCTTAAGTTCCAGGCTTTGGAACATATGCCTTCTTCCCGTCATGTGTCGCGAGCAGCCAGAGTCCAGGTACCATGACTGGTGTTCCTGACTTGCTGCTAAAGATATCTGCAACATGTATTATTTTATCCTTAGGTACCCAGATTTTCTTGGGTCCTGATTTGTTAGTTTTACCAAAACTCTGGTTGAATTTTGGTTTCACAGAGTGCTTACTGCTAGTGTATTTAATATCATGTGTGTGACCATACACAAAATGTGAATTTAGAGGAGTGTGTTTAATGGTTAAGTCCATGACATTCTTTGGTGTAGGAACCTTACCTTGGTATCCTATTCCTTTCCTGCCGTTTCTGCTAACTCCATAGATCATTGAAGCCATTTTTCTTCTATCTATGCTTTTAGCGAGGAACTTCTGGAAACTGTGATCATACTCCTTGATGATCTCATCAGCGTTGCTAGGAGTTTCAGAAATTGGTTCCTTCTGAGAGTTTTGTAAAGTGTTTTCTAATTTTGAAATCTTATTTCTCAGCTCAGAATTCTCCAATTTGAGACTCTCAGTCTTATTAGAGTCAGATTCAAGATTCCTTTTCAGGTCTCTGAATTTAACTCTAATTTGCTGATACCGTTCCAGAATCTCATTAAGGCTTTCAGCAAGTTCAGCCTTTGTAAAGTTAACAACAAAGTTAGGAAATACGTCTTCAGTATCTGATTCTGAGTCTGATTCAGAAGCTTCACTATCTTCTGAGATGTTAGCCATGAGAGCTATGTTTGCCCTCTCATCATCTGATTCTGAGTCAGCTTCAAACGAGTCAGAGTCATCCCATGTAGCCATGAGACTTTTCTTCTTCTCTCTTCCAAACTTCTTTTTGGGCTTTTCCCTCTGAAGCTTTGGGAAGTCACTCTTATAGTGTCCTTGCTCATTGCACTCATAGCAGATGATGTCCTTGGTGTTTGGCTTTTTGCTACTGGAGGAGCCTTCAGATCTTCTGTATCCAGAGGAAGAATCTGTCCTTCTGTATTTGGAAGAAGACTCGTTCTGATCAGATCTTCTGGGATTCCTGAACTTCCTTTGTCTTTGCTTCCACAGTTGATTTACTCTTCTGGAAAGGAGGGAGAGTTCGTCTTCTTCTGATGAGGATCCATCAGATGTTTCTTCAACTGCCTGCAAAACTTTAGACTCAAATTTTTTGTTAGATTTTAATGCTAAAGGCTTACCTTGCTTCTGAGGCTCGTCAGCTTCTAGCTCTATCTCATGACTTCTAAGGGAGCTGATAAGTTCCTCCAAAGTGATTTTGTTGAGATCTTTAGCTAGCTTCAGAGCTGTAACCATTGGTCTCCACTGCTTGGGTAAACTTCTGATGATTTTCTTGACATGGTCAGCAGTAGAGTATCCTTTGTCCAGAACCTTGAGACCAGCTACCAAAATCTGGAATCTTGAGAACATTGTTTCAATGGATTCAGATTCTTCCATTTTGAACGCCTCATACTTCTGAATGAGCGCCAGAGCTTTAGTTTCTTTGACCTGAACGTTTCCCTCATGCGTCATTCTGAGTGAGTCAAAAATATTCTTTGTTGTGCCTCTGTTGGAGATCTTTTCATATTCAGTGTAGGAGATGGCGCTGAGGAGGATGGTTCTGGCCTTGTGGTGATTCTTGAAGTCACGCTTTTGTTGGTCAGACATTATTTTTCTATCAATCTTCTGACCGCTTGCATTCACAGGGTACGTGTATCCATCTGTCACCATATCCCACAGATCAGCATCATGTGCCAGAAAGAAGCTTTCAATTCTGTCTTTCCAGTAATCAAAGTTTTCTCCATCAAAGACTGGAGGTTTGCCGCTGAATCTGTCTCTGTCCTCATTGTTGTCATTGCTGGTGTGAGAAACGTTTCCTGCCATTGTGTTTTTCTGACGCTGGATCTTGTACTGACACGGTTAAGTGTTTTAGCTCAGAACCAGGCGCTCTGATGCCAATTGAAGTAGTGAAAAACACAAGAAGGGGGGGGGGGGGTTGAATTGTAAAACTGAAAATCAATGCAATGAACAAGATATTTTTATCCTAGTTCGTTTGATCTCAAACTACTCCAGTCCACCCGTCAAGGTGATTTCGCCTCTCTCCAACGAGGTCTTAATCCACTATATTCAACTGAATATTACAGACTGCTTTAACAACTGCTAAAGCCTTCTTGATGCAAACCACAACCCGGTTTGTCAAGGAAACACTTTCTTACAAAGATAAATCTAAGTGTGTGAATGTTTTCTACAAAACTATATCACAACTGTGATGTATACACAACTTAAAGCTTAGAAACTAGATTGCTAAACAATGATTGAATATGAGAATGTGTAGTGTTTAGCAAAACTGAGAGAAGGAAGATTTTGATCAGCTTTTATGCGTGTAAAGATTTGGAGAGCATTAGCCAATTCAATCTTCAAAGTCTTGTTTATATAGCACTGAGATGTTGAACGTTGGAGCAATATTCTTGATTCAATGCTATTAACAAACTTTCCTTATCGAGCAGATCTTGTCTGGAATGAGGCCGTTGGTATTAATTTGCTTTCAATGCACAGTACCGTTGCTTACTTAATGCAAGTTCTGGCTTGGCTCATTCTGACTCTGCTTAGCTGCTGATGAACTGTTGTGTTTCTTTATCAGAGTGTTGAGCGCAGTTCTGTTCATCAGACTTCAGCATATACGTGAATTAATCTTCTGATTCTGACATTCTGATATGGCAACTTCTGATGCTGATGTCAGGAACCAAATTCTGATGCTGATTAGGTGTTATCTTGCTTATACAAATCAGAGTATCTGCAAATCAGAATGTAATAATTTAGGCAGCAGATAGTTCAAACATGAATCACATAAATAATATATCTTTTCACTTTGTTATCATTAAAACTTAAATATAGGGTAGTAGATTCAAACTTTGTTCTAACAACATCTCATCTTCAACTCCCAAGTTCAAAATATGTCCTCACAAGAAGATATGAATTTGGACATTATAAGTCATTTTGAAAAGTCAACAAAAACACCTTTTGGGTCAAAGCTTCATACATGAACATGGAAGTCTCAATTGAGATGAGACCAAAAGTGTTGCTTAGAGGACGTACTAATATTTCTAAAAAGTCAAAAAACATATCTCTAGGGTCAAAATTGAGAAAGTTATGCATTGGTAAAGTTGACCCTTTTTGCAAAATTGCCAAAAGACAAATGTGGCCAAAATAGCATTTTTTGTTAAATGGGGGCAACTTTTTATGCTTGCCAAAATAGCATTTATTTTGATTTTATTTCATTTAAATCAAATAAAATCAAAATAAAATAATGAAAATATCAAAAACTAATTAAATCTTGAGATTTTGTGCATGTTTAGGTCCATTACACAACTGGCAACAAGATCAAATCGTGAAAGGTTCAAAATAGACAGAAAAAGAGAAGATTTGCTTGATTTGGAAAGATTTTGCACTAGGATCAAATCATGAATCAATATTCATAATTGGAGAAGATTTGAAACAAATTGCAACCCTAATGCATTCTACTATACATAAGGATAAAGTGCAGACCAAAAATAAGGGGTTGGAGGCGTGAAAAGAGAAAGAACCAGTTTCAAGAATTGAAGAAAAAGTTGCAAATCAATTTCTAGGTTTCAGGCCTTCTCAAGACATTCTAACCATCCCAATCGTTTGCTGGATATCCCTGGGTCGTATTGCAACCATTTACAAGCTTCCCCACGTTCAGAATCACACTGTAAGAGTCACACGGTTCATCTCTTTTCTTGAATTCGAATATCCTAATTCTGGCATATTTAGCATGATTAATAGACATATTTTTCATCCTTGAGATGTTTGCAAGCTAATGGTTATGATTAATTGCATTTTTGTTGACTGTATATCAAGTTTCCATGGTTAGGGTTCATGCTTTGTTTTTAGGGGTTTTTCATACAAGAACAATTGGCCATTAATAATGGTACCATGATGCTCGTGAGCTTGCAATGAGTTGGTTGGTACCATTGGTTGTGATTTATCATACATGTACCGGATTTTGGAAATATACAAGGTTATACCTACCCTCAGTGTCCGTAGATAAAAGCTTCCAGGGCTAACACGACGGTGGGAGGAAGAAGAAAGTAACGTGGCACTCCCTGACTTGCCAATTTAAATTTCGCGCGTTTCAGAATTTGGTTTTTATTTTTATCATATAATATTTATTTGTTATCATTTATACAACTAACATGGCCAGCTCAGATGACAAGCACACAATGGGATAATGCTTAAGGGCCTGGGTTCGATCCCCAGGTCCCAATATTACTTCAAATTTTTTCTCTCACATATTCAGTTGCACATGTATCCCCTGCATCCACCATACATCATCAGTGTCCAACCATCAGATCATCCAGGCTTCAGATACAACGCCTTTTCCCTGAGGGACTACCATGCACTTAAGTCAAACTAACATACAGGATCTGGCAAAGTCAATAGGGCCAAGAGCATTGTTGGGCTCAGAATTGCCAACCATACCCCCTTTCTGCTAGAACAACACCATGCCCATTCTTTCTTTTCTTTAATATTCTTTTATTTAAATTAATTTGTTTAATTATTTTTTTTAACAAAATTAAATTCTTCTTTTTTTACAAAAAAATCCTAAAATCAGGTTTCACAAACAAATGTAGAATTAGGTTTTATTTTATCAAATTAAATTTAATGTCAATTTAGTTTAATTTAGGTTAATTCTAACTTTTTTATATATTTAAAATCAATTAGAAAAATTTGGGTTAACTTGTGATTTAATTTTTATTTCTTTGTCAAATAAAATAAAAAATAAAAAATAGATTAATTTAATTATTTTTCTTAAATTTAAATTAATTAGTAATTAGGTTATTTTTATTCAATTGAACTTTATTTTCTTAAATAACACAAAAACCACAAAAATGATTTCTCCTTTAAATTACAATTAGGTAGTTGGGGTCAAAACCCTAAATCTCTCGTTTTCGATTCATCGCGCACGTTTATTATTATTTTTACAATATTAATGTAACTGCTCATGGTATGTAATAGCTTAATTAAGATTTTCTTTATTTATCCTCTGTTACAGGTGTTTGGCTATGTAATTAATCCCTACCCTGGAGCCTTTTAATAGCGTAGGTTTTATTTCTCGCATTTTAATTCTTGCAAATATTAACTGTTAGATGTATGTTAATAGGATTGTATGACAAGATTGCATGATAATTTAAAATGGCTAGAAAACCCTAATGTGCAAAGATAATAACTGAAATTAAATCACTCGCACATGTGCACTCCTAGGGTATACTCTCACTCCGGTTGCCTTCGGTAAACGATCATTAAGTATAGGTGTCTTAGTGGTTGCCCTATTGTCTAACAAAGATCAAAAGTCCCATTCGGAAATGTTGCCTCAGAAATGTTGCCTCGAATATGATCTTAAGACTCTAGGGTTATTACTAAGACATCCTAACATTGCTTTAGTGATTGTACGTCCCTTTCGAATTTACCCTTACAATTCCAACGACGGTGCTACCTGTTTCTCAATAGTAGGTTAGCGATGTCTAAAGGAAACAAGAACAAAAACGATTCTTTTTTCGAGTAGGTAGATGCTAGTAGGTACTTGTCAAATCAAACTTTTTTACACCAAACACTTTTTTCAAACAATGTTTTCAAAAACACTTTGTAACACTCTTGAGGATAGAAACAAGGGTTAAAACAAAGTAAAACAAAGCTTTTCAAAACAAACACGCACAAGCAATTTTAAAAGATGAGCAAGTACCTAAGAGCCTGTAGAAAACTACGGATAGAAAGGGTGCTAACACCTTCCCTTTCTATAATCTACCCCCTGTACTCAAAATCTCGAAAAAAGGAATTTTTCTGTGCTTTATTCCTTTCCGGTTGGATGAAATAAAAGTTGGTGGCGACTCTTGCTTACCGCGACATTTTGCGAATAAAAAACGCAAAAAGCAAACCAAAATTTTCAAAACAGTCGGTTCTGCCACCGTATCACAGAACTGGCGACTCTGATGGGGACTTATAAGTGGGGTATACCTTAGGATTTAGTTCATCATAAATTGCTTCTCTTGTTTGTTTTGGTTGCTTTACTTTTAAGGGTTTTGTTTGGGAGTTACTATAGATCCTAACCCGGATCTGGGGAAACCTTTTAGGTAATTTGAAATAAACTGTGAGGGAACTGTACGACGTAGACCGATACGGTAGAAGCAGTAGCTACGTTGATGTGGCATATTGCTTGGTACCGGTATCTCTTGTGGAGAAACAAGGAGAATACGGGGCTGCTATGTTTGTCGTTAAGCTTCAACTTACCTTAGAACCTTTAATCGACCAACTTGGCCATTAGAAAGTAGTGAGATAGTCGACCTCGGTATAAAGCTGAGAACTGGTTGATACTCGATGCTACACTCATTGATACCATACTCTCGAGATAGTTCTGGCTGCAAGAAAAGATTGCGTGAGCTGAAACCATGAACGATGAAGGATGGTCAGTGATATTGAGAACCTCCAGAACCCAATTACTTTTGCTAGGATAGGTTGGAACCAACTGAACTTCAAGAGGGTAATACCTTTGACTCCATGCAAGCCTTAAACTTAAGGGCTTTTGTGTGACTTGTTTGCCTCTGCCATGCCTGTTATCTGTTATACGTGTTGTTTTTGTCATGAAATCATACATCATAACATGGCATTAATATTTCATTGCACTAACCATTTCAAAGACCAAGGGGATTTATCTTTGTTCTGTTTTGCATATTATGGCTTCCGTGCACATAAATACCATCCGAGTTAACTTTGTGCAAATACCTGCTCAACTTAAAGAATTAGCCTCAAGAGTTTCTGAGACTTCTACGTTCATTAAGAGACACTGTCAGCTTCTTAGCCTGCTCACCTCAAAGTTTGATGAGCAGATGATGAGCGTGCTTTTCCAGTTCTTCGATCTTGTGCATCATTGCTTTACCTTTCCGGATTACCAGCTGGTTCCCACTTTGGAAGAGTTTTCTCACTTATTGGGCATATCCATCCTTGATCAGGTGCCCTTCACAGGTATGGAAGAGGTTCCTAGACCGGAAGACAGTGCCTCAGCTCTGCATCTGAAACGGGCTGATGTAGTATCCAATTGGGAAACACAAAGCGGGGTCGAAGGGTTCTTAGCCAAATTTCTGATAGACCAGGCTCAACTGTTCTGGGATAATTTGGATTTTCAGGCTTTTGAAGATGTCTTGGATCTCCTTATCTATGGTTTGGTTCTCTTCCCGAATTCAGATTCCTTTGTAGATGTGCACGTTGTCAAGATTTTCCTTTCTCGCAATCCTGTGCCTACTCTACTGGGTGATATCTTGCATTCCCTCTACACTCGTACTGTGAGGAGAAGAGGGACTCTTATGTGTTGCATGCCTCTGCTATCGAGGTGGTTTATTTCGCACCTCCCTAAGTCTGTGTTGAAGAACGAAGAAGGTTTGGGTTGGTCCTACAGAATAATGTCACTTGCCCATACAAACATTATTTGGTGTTCCCGAGCTATGGAAGACACTGCTGTCATTGATTGTTGTGGGGGATAACCTAATGTCCCTTTGCTTAGAATCAGTGGGGGTATAACCTACAATCGTTGTTTAGCTTTGCGACAATTTGGTCGTGCTCGGAGAGATGGTCCCCATGAGCTACTTCTTGAGGATATTGCCTTTGATTACAAGGAGGACATTAAGGAGAACCTCCAGAGGTTTATACGATCTTGGGGCATGGTGAAAAGATCTGACCCCCAAGAGTTGGGACCAAGGACTTCCCTGCCTATGCAGCCTTACCTCCAATGGGTCCGAGCTCGTGCCCAAAACCTTGGGATGCCTTATGAAGCCATATTACCTGTGATTGTGGAGCCCACTAATGAAGAAGACGTTCCTTACATGGTTCTTTATCCTTACATGCCCACTGATCCCGGGGCATTGCAAAGGTCTTGGATTCAGCTGAAAGAGGAAAGGGATACTTACCGGGACAAGTATCATAAGCAAGAAAGGAAGATTTTGAAACTCACCAGGCAGCTCGAGGAAGAAAGAGTAATCAATGACTACGTCAGCACAAAGAGGAAGCGTCCATGGGATTTTTTATTTTTGCTTTTCTAGTTTTAGATTTGTTTTTCATTTACTTCTTTGTAACGCCTCAAAGGCATTGTTGACCCTTTTACAAGTTAATCTAATAAAGTTTGTTTATTTTTGGTTTGAAAATTTAAATCTCCCAAAGTCTTTGAAATCATTACATACACATCCCATTATCATGCACATCATTACAGGTACCATTACAGGTTTCTCATCTCCTTCGCTGTTTATTTCAGCAGAAATGTCTTCTGATCAAGCCATCAAAGATCTTCAGGCACAGAACGCCCAATTCCAAGAGATGTTCTTGAGCTTGGCTAAAGGGCAAGAGGATTTGAAGACTCTCATTCTGAAAGAGAAGAAGAAGAAGAAGGTCGTTCTTCTGAGTATGGGAAAAATGTTTGGGGATAGGTTGAAACAACAAGCTGATCTCTTCATCCAGGGAAGGGGAGAACCAAGAAGAAGAAAAGGGCCCCAGTCCTGCAATCTCTGATAATGATACTAATTTTGATGATGAGCAATATCCTCCTGCCGAGGATAGGTACAAGCAACTAGAAGACCGACTGAGTGCTATGGAGATTCAAAAGATCCCTGGTTTGGATTTCGGAGAACTGGGACTGGTATCAGGAGTGGTGATCCCTCATAAGTTCAAATCTCTGGTTTTTGCCAAGTACGATGGAGTATCCTGTCGAAAACTCCATCTCCGCTCGTATGTCAGGAAAATCCAACCCCACACTGCTGATAGAAATTTGTCGGTGCATTTCTTTCAAGATAGTCTGTCAGGGACTCAGCTTGAATTTTATCAATTGGAAGGATCCAATGTCCGAAACTGGGAAGACCTTGCTGCTGCTTTTTACAGACAGTATCAGTATAACGCCTACCTTGCTCCCACTCGTACTCAGCTCCGGGGTATGTCTATGGGTGCAAGTGAAGGTTTTAAGGACTATGCTCAAAAGTGGAGAGACTTGGATGGAAGAGTCCAACCCCCTTTGTCTGATAGGGAGTTGGTTGACATGTTTCTAGGGACGCTGTCTGGTCCATTCTTCAATCATTTGATCGGCAACTCGTCATCTGGGTTTACTGAGTTGATCTTGACTAGAGAGAGAGTAGAAGCTGGAATCCGAAGTGGTAAGATACAGAAGGATACTTCATCAAGTGCAGTGAAGAAGCCTTTCACCGGTAAGAAAGAAGCTAGTGTAGTCTACGGCCCGAGGGGCCAAAGCCGACCTGAACACCGTCAAGCAGTAAATGCGGTAGTGATATCAAGACCCACAGTTGCTCCACAATGCAACTATCAACAAAGGGTGGAAAGACCACAGAGGCAGTTCACTCGGCTCAATATGACCTTGTCTCAAATTCTACCACAATTGTTGAAGACCAATTTGGTGTCTCTGAGAGAAGCCCCGAAGAACCCCAACACCACTTCTCCCTACTTTAACCCGAATGCCCGCTGAGCCTATCACTCCGAAAGTCCAGGTCATGATACAAACAACTGTTGGGCCTTGAAACACAGTGCAAGACTTGATCGAAGCTAAAGAGATTGAGTTTGACGCTCCGGAGAAGCCCAACGTCACAACTGCTCCCATGCCTAAACATGGTCATGGAGTAAATGCTGTAGGCGATGATTTATTTGTGACCTCCGTGGAAGAAATCTCTACTCCTTTGATGACAGTTAAGAAGAATTTGATGTTAGCCGGTTTATTTCTGGGCCGTGGTGAAGGTTGCCACATGTGCTCGATTCTACCTGCTGGTTGCCATTTATTGAAATCAGGTGTTTAGCGCCTGATGGATAACAAAGAGATCCTGTTCGAAAAGTCTTTGATTCTGTTAGTTCCAATTGAAGATGTTTCCATCATAACCATTTCCGCCAATCCTTCCAAGATTTCCTCGAGAAAACCTATTAGGATTACATATGTCCCAAGAATTGCTCTGCTAATAATCACCGTTCCCGATCCTATCGCATACACTTCAGACAAGGCTGTCCCATGGCACTATGGTGCTGATGTGTATTACCATGGAGTTAAACAAGACTTAAAAAGTGAGGAAACTGATGTTGATGTCAGCAATATTTCCGGGGCTAGCAAGGTCACCAGAAGCGGAAGACTCTTTTCTCCCGAGATTTCCCCTCCGGCTATCTGCAAACCTGTTGTCATTCCATCTTCTAGTACATCAGCTACTATCTCAGTTCCTATTCCAGTTATCACCCCTGTCACTGATCCATCTAGGACTCGGGGCAAAGAAATCATAGGTGAGCCTTCTTGGACGGAGGCACCTAAGAAGATCATCGTAGAAACCTCTAAGCAGGAGATAGAGGAAATTTTGAAGATTATCAAGAAGAGCGACTATAACATAGTCGAGCAGCTGGGGCAGACCCCGTCAAAAATCTCCATGTTTTCCTTGTTGTTGTGTTCTGGAGCCCATGCAAAGGCTCTAATTTCATTCCTCAAGACTGCGCATGTGCCACAAGAAACTTCAGCCGACCAATTCAAAGACTGCGTAGCTAGCCTGACTGCCGACAATGGGCTGGGTTTCTCAGATGCAAATTTGACTGCTAAAGGAAGGAATCATAATGATGCTCTGCACGTCTCGATCGAGTGCATGGGCACTACTATGGCCCATGTATTGGTGGATACCGGGTCCTCATTGAATGTTCTGCCAAAGAAAGCATTAGACCGTCTAGATTATGAAGATTTGATTCTGAAGCCGAGCAATATTGTGGTTAGGGCTTTCGACGGGTCAAAAAGGATGGTGCACGGGGAGGTGGAGATCCCTGTTAAAGTTGGTTCTCAGACCTTTGGATCCACCTTCTATGTAATGGACATCAGACCATCGTATTCCTGCTTGCTGGGTCGTCCTTGGATTCATAAGGCTGGGGCAGTGACTTTAACGCTCCATCAGGTGCTGAAATATCCGGTAAAGGGGAAAATTGTCACGGTACGGGAAGAAGAGGAGTATATGGTGAGTCATCTCAATTCCTTTCTCCGCGTGGAGATGGATGGGGAGTTCATCGAAACCCTTTGTCAGAACTTTGAAGAGGTCCCTCAGACTTTGGCGTTAACTGAAGTTACTACCGACAAACCTCCGATGAAGATGGCTTTCCTCAAGGATGCCAGGGCTATAATTGAAGAAGGTGGGTGTACAAATTTGGGTCATCTCCCCGATTTCAAGCACAAAATTGACAAATTTGGTTTGGGCTTTACTACAGGGGCTCAAAGGGATGTTAGGCGCACACGGATTGGAAGACCTCCTCTACGCATCAGCAATCAGGGAGTTAATGCAATTGAAGATGATGAAGAAGATTCAGACATCGACAGATGGATCTACCTAACAACCAATGATGGATTGAACAACTAGACGGCGAAGAATTTCATACCTATTTCTTTTATTCCACAGTAATTGACTTTTGTTTTAAGACTTGTAATAAACAGTCGGAAACTTTACGGCTTGGTGCCTTGCCCGAGGCACTTTGGCCTTGCTTGTGAGGGCTTATTATTTGTCATTTTCATATATCATTAATAAAGCATTGTACGTTTCTTGCATTACAAATTTTGCGCTCCTTGTTTTTCTTTTCTGTCTCTCACTCTATTAAAACAACTATTCTCTTACACACACTCACGTATCATAATGCAGATCCATATCCACTCTGGATCCCATTGATAACAACTCTACTACTTCCAGTTATTAATTTGAAAATCCAATCAACCAAGCTGAGGACGAAGGTGAGGATGATTGTGAGGTTCCTGGAGAGCTTGCTAGACTGTTACTGCAAGAAGAAATGGCCATACAACCTCATGAAGATCCAGTTGAATCAATGAACTTGGGTACAGAGGAAGACATGAAAGAGGTTGAGATAGGTACAAATCTGGTGCCTAGTGTCAAGCAACGATTGATAAAGATGCTACGCAACTATGTTGAGATCTTCGCTTGGTCTTATGAAGATATGGCTGGTTTGGACACTGATATTATGGTACACCGCATGCCATCTAAAGAAGACTGTCCTCTGGTAAAGTAGAAGGTTCTCCGTATTCTCCCTAAGATGTCTAAGAAGATCAAAGCTGAGGTCATGAAATAGTTCGACGTGGGATTTTTAGCTGTCACTTCTTATCCACAGTGGGTTGCCAACGTTGTTCCGGTGCCTAAGAAAGATGGTAAGGTACGGATGTGTGTGGACTATAGAGATCTGAACAGGGCAAGCCCCAAAGATGACTTCCCACTTCCTCACATCGATGTTCTGGTCGATAACACCGCGCAACATAAGATCTTCTACTTCATGGATGGTTTTTCTAGCTACAATCAGATCAAGATGGCTCCCGAGGACATGGAGAAGACAACCTTCGTCACACAGTGGGGCACCTTATGTTACAAGGTAATGCCTTTCGGGTTGAAGAATGCTGGGGAAACTTATCAGCGCACCATGGTCGCTTTGTTCCACGACATGATTCACCATGAGATTGAAGTTTATGTTGATGATATGATAGCAAGGTCCCAAACTGAAGAAGGGAACCTTGATCATCTCCAGAAACTATTTGATAGGTTGAAGACATATAAGTTGAGGTTGAATTCGAATAAGTGTACCTTCGGGGTAAGATCGGGTAAGCTTCTGGGTTTCATTGTCAATGATAAAGGTATTCAGGTGGACCCTGCAAAGGTAAAATCTATGCAAGAAATGCCAGCTCCCCGCACAAAAAAGGAAGTTAGAGGCTTTTTGGGACGTCTGAATTACATTGCCAGGTTCATTTCACACCTAACCGCTACTTGTGAGCCAATCTTCAAGCTGCTGAAGAAAGATCAAGTGGTAAAGTGGAATGACGAGTGCCAGACCGCTTTCGAAAGAATCAAAGAATATCTTCAAGAACCACTAATTTTGATGCCTCAAGTTGAAGGAAGACCTTTGATCCTATACTTGATAGTACTGGATAATTCAATGGGGTGTGTGTTGGGGCAGCATGACGAGTCTGGCCGAAAAGATCACGCTATTTACTACCTTAGCAAAAAGTTTACCGAATGTGAGACCCGATACTCATTGCTCGAGAAAACTTGTTGTGCTTTGGCATGGGCTGCTCGCCGGCTGAGACAGTATATGCTGACTCACACAACCTTATTGATATCAAAGATGGAGCCAATTAAGTATATCTTTGAAAAGCCTGCCTTGTCCAGAAGAATAGTAAGATGGAAGATGATCTTAACTGAGTATGACATCCAATACACAACCCAAAAAGCAATCAATGGGAGTGTATTGGCGGATCATTTGGCGCATCAGGTCGTGGATGACTACCAGTCCATGAATTTCGAGTTCCCGGATGAGAATATCATGTTGGTGACCGACTGTGAAGAACCTGGACCGGATGAAGGACTTGAGGAAGGATCCCGATGGTCTATGTATTTGGATGGAACATCAAACGCGTTGGGTAACTACATTGGTGTTGTGATCATATCTCCTGAGGGATGTCATACTTTGTTCACCGCTCGATTATGTTTTAACTGCACCAACAATATGGCGGAGTATGAATTATGTATCCTGGGTCTTCGAGCTGCTATTGACCTAAGAATTAAGTTCTTGAGTATATTCGGAGATTCTGCTCTAGTGATCAGTCAGATCAAAGGCGAGTGGGAAATGAAGCACCCAAATCTTATTCCTTACAAAGAGTATGCATTGACGTTGCTCTCACACTTTGAGGAGATAACCTTTGAACACTTCCCCAGAGAAGAGAACCAGTTAGTGGACGCGCTAACTACCATGTCTTCCATGTTTAAAGTAAGGTGGGACAATGAAGCTCCCTAGATTACCATTGAGAGATTGGACGAACCCACTGTTTCACCCCAAAATTTGCCCTCTCATGTTTTCCAAAGTCTTCCCCCTGCATGGTTGATCATAAACTCTTGCCTAAGGAAAAGGAAAATTTTTGAGTGATGCTTTGATTTGCATTCTGAAGAAGTATTTCGATTGGCACTCTGAAGAAGCATTTCGATTGGCATTCTGAAGGAGCATTTCGATTAACACTCTGAAGAAGCATTTCGATTGGCATTCTGAAGGAACACTTCGATTGGAATTCTGAAAAACCCTTCGATTGGAATTCTGAAGGAGCATTTCGATTGGCAGTCTGAAGAATCATTTCGATTGGCATTAAGGACAAGTACTTCGATTGGAATTCCAAAAAGGTCCATTCGAAGAAGCATTCAAAGGGTCCATTCGAAGAAGCTTTCGAAAGAGCATTCGAAGGAGGTTATCAGCCCATTCAAAAGGAGCATTCGAAAGAAGCCATCAGCCCATTCGAAAGGGAGTGTTCGAAGGCCAGCTGCTTGTCATTCAAAATTCAAAAAAGGGACAGGATCCCATGTGTTTAGCCAACGTTACAAGCTCTCATTAATGGTTTTCAAACACACAATTAACATTACGGATCCTCCTTCATGGCTGTCAAAACACATATTCAAGGTCATTTAAACCTTTGTCTTCCTGTCCCCTCCACCCCCTCTATATAAAGAGATCACAAATGCTGACAAAAAAAAGAGACGAAGAAGATACAGAAAAATAGAGAACTTGGAGAGACGCTGCCCAAAATTTTCCAAGCCAAAGCTGCCACCCAGCGAACGCCTCCCCCCTCAGAATTACAGGTAGAAGCACCTCTGTTTGGTAAAAGAAAAATCTAAATCTCAAGCTCACTCTCAAATTCATTTCGATTGCATATTCATATTTTTTCTGTTTGTGAATGACTTAATGTGCTTCATGTGAGCTACAGTACAGAGTTGAGATTGTGCCATTGCTTGGGCACAATCTGAGTTTATCCTTCGAACCCCAGGATAAAACAAACCCAGACCCAGGTTCAGCAGGTGCGAATAAGAGGAGATTCGAACCAGGGAGGTTAAGTCCCCCCCCCCTTGGACTTTTAATATGTGTTTCGTTTTGCAGGAACCTCATGCTCAGCTTCTTGTTCAGAGCTTCGAAGCTCAACCGTTTAGATTCGAACTGGACCCAGAACTTCCAGTTCGAAGGATGACATGTCTAGATCGAACCCCCTCAGAGTGCAGCCCCTCACCTTCGATCCAGCCTCTTCACTGGGTCGAAAGACAGCCTGCATCTTTTTCAACCCAGGCCTCCAGAATTGCATTTTTTTTCTTATTTTGCTGCCTGGCCCATTTGTACTCTGTTTATTTTGTTTCTGTTTATTCCTTTTAGTTTCAGTTTTAATTAACATAAAAAATCATAAAAAATAAACAACTTAGAATTAGGATTTAATTTAATTAATGATTTTAACTTATTTTCTCCAATTTTAAAATCGGTAGACTTAGGTTTTATTCAGATTCAATCTTTTTTTTCATAAACAAAAGTACAAAAAATATTAGGTTTGTTTTAGAATAAATTTTAATCAGTATTTTTTTTAATTAATTAAATTCGACTTAACTGAATATTTAACATTTTCTCAAAAAAATAAAATAAAACAACAAAAAGATAATATGCTAGGTTTTTTAAGTTTCATGCACGTTTGTTTTACCGTAACTGCTTATTATTCCCCCAATTTTGGACATGTAAATAATCCCCTCCCCGAAGCCTTGTAATAGTGTAGTATTTACAGTTTATGCACTTTAAATTCCTGTACATATATTAACTGCTTAGATGTATGCTAACTAGGATTGTATGACAAGATCTAAAAACAAATGGTAGAACACCTAAAAATACAAAGATAATATAAACTGAAAATTGACACATGCACATGCCACTCTTAGGGTACACCTCATTTGGTTGCCTCAAATGTGGTCATTAAGTATAGGATGTTTTAGAGGTCGTCCTTCTTGTTCCAAGATCATAAGTTGCCTCGAAATGGTTGCCTCGATAAAAATGATCTAAGACATTAGGATTACCACTAAAGTGTCCTAACGTTGCTTTAGTGACCACAAGTCCCTTAAATCGAATTGACCCGAAAAACTCCAACGACGGTGCTACCTACTCCTCAATAGTGAGATAGCACTGTCTAAAGGACAGTTGCACAGTTTAAATTCCTTTTCGAGTAGGTAGATGTTCTTAAGTACTTGCTCTCTTTTAAAACAAAACAAAAACTTTTCGCACTTACACTTTCATCAAAAATGAAACTCTTTTCAAAACCCACAATCACAAAGAAAAGCAAACCTTTTTGAAAACATAGTGAGCAAGTACCTAAGAGCCCGTGGATAACCACGGATAGAAAGGGTGCTAACACCTTCCCTTTCTATAATCTACCTCCCGAACCCGAGAAACATTCTAGAAAAGGAATTTTTTCTGTGCTTTTGTCCTTTCCCTTGTTGGATAAAATAAAAGACGGTGGCGACTCTTGCTTACCGCGACACTTTGCGAAAACAAACGCAAACACGAACCAACATATTCCAAAACAGTCAGTTCTCGTTCCCACCGATCACAGAACTGGCGACTCTGCTGGGGAGAGTATTAAGTGAGGTGTACCTTAGGACTAGATTACTTGTGTTTTCATTTGTATTGCTTTGTATGCTTTTAATTTTGTGGGCTTGTATCGGAGATCTATAAATCCTCCACCCGGATTTTGGGAAACATTCATAGATAGCAATACGTTGTGGAAATTGTGCGAGGTATACCGACACGGTTGAAGCAATAACTATATTAGTGCGATATATTTGTGAGTACCGGTAACCCTTGAGTCAAGTCAAGGAGAGTACGAGGCCGGTGAGTGATGTCACTAAGCACTAATGACCTAGAACCTTACTTGACCATCTTGGCCTTTATTAGGGGTAGTGAGATGACCGACTTTGGTGCAGTTCGAAGTTGGTAGATACTCGATACTACACTCATTGAGGATTGTTTTTTGGAATATTTTGGTCGCTAGTTCAGTGGCTAAACTGAAACGATGAACATAGAAAACAATCCAATGATATTGAGCTCCTTAGAACCCGGTTACTATTTATAGGACAGGTTTTGAGCCAACTACACTCAAGAGGGTACTTACCTATGAAACTCCATGCCAGCCTAAACTTAAGGTTGTTTGTGTGACTTGTGTGCCTTCAAACTTGAACTATTTGCACATACTTGTTATCTGACCACATGAATTCCCTGCAGGTTTTGTTTACGGTCCTTATCCAATATTTTGGACTTATTGCAGGGCTTACATACAGCACCTCACATTTTTGCTTAAACGCATAGCATATACATCATAACATCATACCTTAACATTTCCTTAACCATTTCAAGGATCTCAAGGGTCTGTGGTGCAGGTTATGGTAAATCAAAAGTCTAGCAAGGGGCAATGGGGATTTATTTTCCTCTAGCCAAGGTTGTCTAGAAATCCAAGCATGATAACTTGAGTCAGGGGCTATGACCCACTCGATATGGTGAGCCTGACTCTCGAAGAAGGACTCTCAGCAACATGAAGTTCCTTCAATCAAGCTACCAGATTCAGATCCTAACAGTTTCTTTTTACCCCGCGAGATCCTTGAAAACATTGCATACATATATCATACATATCATTGCATAACAGGTCTCCCATTACAGGTCTCTCATGTCCTCGCTGTTTATTTCAGCAATGGCTCTCCAACAAGACAACCAGGATCTTCATACTCAAAAGACTCAGTTCAGGGAAATCTTCCTAAATCTATCCAAGGGGCAGGAAGAGTTGAGAACACTCCTCATGGGGAATTTGGTCAAGAGAAGTCATGAAGACAATAAGGACGAACGACTGGAACAACTGCAAGCTTATCAGTGCCATGAAAACCCAAATGCTAGGGCAGATGGTTCTTATCCAAGGCTTAGCTTGGGGACAAGAAGAGTTGAGAACCATGATCAACCAGCTTCATCAAGACAGATACAACACCATGAAGCATACGGTCAAGGCTGGGGATCAAGTCATTAATCAACTTCCGAGAAGTCAAAGGTTTGGTTTGACGAAGAATAGACCTCTCCAAGTTGTTATTACCTCACAGGTCCAACAAAGACCTTGCCAAGAACAATGGTTTGATCAGAGTAAGCCAAATATGGCCAAGAGGAAATTTACCAAGCTCAACATGTCACTGACTCAAGCACTACAACACATGTTGAAGGCAGAGCTGATTACATTAAAAACTCCTCTCCGGAACCCAAATACTTCCGCTCCTACCTATCATCCCAATGAAAGGTGTGCATACCACTCTGACAGTCCGGGACATGACACAAACAACTGTTGGGCTCTGAAGAACAAGGTCCAAGACATGATTGATGAAGGAGCATTGGAATTCACACAAGATGGTCAGGATGAGTTCTTCTACCATCCCTCCAAGGCTCACCATTTGAAGTGACAAGTTCTGACAAGAGAGGGCCTTTTGTTCATTTGAATTTTCAAGTTGTAATCTCTTTGTTATTCAAACATTTATCTATTAATGTCAAACTCTGTTTCACTAATGCATTGCATATGTTTGTCTTGAATTCATCCTTTCATTACATTTAAACTATGCTTTTTACTCACTTTATGACATTTAACTCTTGCTAAAAGTTACAAGCCTTTAGAGGGAGGATGACAAAAACGATACCACGATCTTTACAGTATGCTTTTGAATAGACCCCGCTGATGAGGTACAGGCATTGTTTCAAATCCTAAACAGTGGAGTTATAAGGAAGATAATCCCTAGTCAACCCCTTTGAGCCAAAGAAGTTGGAGTTTTTCTTTTCACAAATTAAAACCCTTAATTATAACCTAGGGAAGGGTAGTTTTCTCAGTTGATCCAGGTGAACAATGAATGGCATCAAAGGAGTCCTTCCAAAACAAGAGACGGTGATGGTCCCGAATAATCGTAAGGACAGGCAGTCATTATCTCTCAGAAATAAAAGCCCAATAAGTCAAAACCTATGAAGGAGACTTATTGGGGCATCCCGCTGACTGTAATTACAAAAGAAACAGTTCAGGCAAAAGACAGGGATAACACAAATCAAAAGAACGAGGTCACTACAAATCCTCTACAACATGAAAAAATGTTGCAAAAATGACTGCATATTCAAAATAAATTGTCAGTATCCGAACCATCACTGGTATATCAGAGAAAAGACTCAAACAAGATCTAATGCACAATTAACTGAGTTTATGATTGAAGAACATCACGAAGAGCGGGTGGGTACAAATATACTTTGAGCCTTTATCCTTTGTTTCTTAAATCATGAACCAGGCCATGTTATAACCCTTCAAAAGTCCTAACTGAAGCATGGGTTAGTTCGAAAGAATATTGTTACAAAAGGTATCCTGACTCCTGTAGGGCTTGTTGTAAATCCTGAGTTGACATCACATTTTACAAAATTTTCCTATCTTACTGAAAAAATGCATTTTCAAAAACTTCAAGACAGACATAAGCTTTTCATTTTTAAAATAACGTTGTTTGCATATGACTATTTGTTCAAATAACAGAGAAATTCGCACGACGAATATCTAGTGAACAAAAGCCTTCTCAATAAAAAGGGTCATCTCAAGTGGAAGAAACACTTCCAATCAAGGGGCACGGCATGATCATTGTCCATAATCTGGGGCAATCAAGTCAAGATTCAAGGAATCTCTCAAAATGCCAAATAGCCAGGGGCAGATCTCCATCTGAATCACTTGGGGCATTGGACATGAATTCCAGCAACGAATCTTGCATGATCAAACGAATATCTTCTGGTAGTATGGCAATACAACACTACCGACAGTAACACATCTCTACATCCTGAGAGCGTAGACATAGTCAGAAAGTACTGCGCATAATCAAAGACCCGCTAGGTTGATTGGCCTAGGCAAAAATAAGGGCTTCCCGGCGAACCAAAAGGGTTCGGGCAAAAATAAGGGATGAAAATGAAAAAAATCTGTACACCCGGCAAGTCGAAAACCTGAAAAGGCGGCTTGGGCAAAAAAAGGGTATCCCGGTGGACTGAAAACCCGAAAGGGCGATCCAGGAAAAAATTAGGGATCAAAGCGTACGACTATGTCCCGTCATCTCGTCACTTGCCTACCAGAAGAAGATTTGTCACTTCAATCGGCAATGACCAAGCACCTCATAGGTTGGGATAATACTTGATCCACAGGGCCTCCGCAGGCACCTTCTCTCGCAGAAACAGGGGCAATAAAAATTGTTCGAACTGTACAGCTGCTCTGCTCACCAGGTACAAAGGTAGATTCAGCTGAAGAACAAGGCTAAGATACTTTCACTCCCCGCAGAATAAGGCAGTAATGATAGCTCTCCCAGCTGAGACTTGCAGCTATGTACAAATCAACAATACTCTCCCCAAGCAAAGTTGGTCTACCATCAGCCCTAAAAAGGTTGGGTATCCCCAGAAGATCTTAATATTCCCCAGCGGAGTATAAGGATATTCCCCAGTAAGTATAAGAGTATCCCCGGCAGTCTTACTATTCCTCAACAGAGTATAAGAATATTTCCTGGAGGAATACAAGATACCCCTAGTGGAGCTATTTCCCCAGCGCAGTCTAAAAAAGCTTCCCTAACAGAGTTGAATCGTCTTCCCCAGTAAATTCTGAAAGCTTGTCCCCTGCAGAATACAAATGTATCTCCCCAGCCAAATTCAGAAGGTTATACTCACAAGAGTCTAACTAGGTTATCCTCAGCAAGTTGCAACTGAAAGATCATGCCCATCGAAGTTCTTTCTTTCCCCAACCAGGACTTCTATCCTCAACAGATTCAATATCACCAGCAATGATAATCAATCCCCAGCGGAGTTTATCATCAATCCCCAGCGGAGTTTATCATTAATCCCCAACAGAGCTTATCAGCGGAACTCCCAGCGGAGCTTATCGTTAAAATCCTCAACAAAGTATCTCTTCCCCGCAGAGTAATATTTTCATCAAGTTTATTCCCCAACGGAGTCCTTCTCTCCTGCAGGTTTATTCTCACAATCATCTTCGTTCACCATCCCCAGCAGAAATGAAGAATTCAACTCTATTCTCCAGCAAGCTCTCCGGGATTTATTTTCCCCAGCTAAAACATTATATTTCCATACATCATGATACATGCATAAACGCATCATACCACACAATCTCATTTATATTGTGAACATCATTGCTTGATCCATATCATGCATTGCATATGACTGACCTTTACCTTTCAGGAAGGATGCAGTTAAATTCTCAGCCATATCAAAAGGCCTTCTCTGGTCCAGTTAAATCGATTCCTAAAGATTTTTCTGAGGCGAAGCCAGTTAATGGAGACAAAATCAGTTAAATCGATTCCTAAAGATTTTTCTGAGGAAAAGCCAGTTAATGGAGACAAAATCAGTTAAATCGATTCCTAAAGATTTTTCTGAGGCAAAGCCAGTTAATGGAGACAAAATCAGTTAAATCGATTCCTAAAGATTTTTCTGAGGCGAAGCCAGTTAATGGAGACAAAATCAGTTAAATCGATTCCTAAAGATTTTTCTGAGGCAAAGCCAGTTAATGGAGACAAAATCAGTTAAATCGATTCTTAAAGATTTTTCTGAGGCGAAGCCAGTTAATGGAGACAAAATCAGTTAAAACGATTCCTAAAGATTTTTCTGAGGCAAAGCCAGTTAATGGAGACAAAATCAGTTAAATCGATTCCTAAAGATTTTTCTGAGGCAAAGCCAGTTAATGGAGACAAAATCAGTTAAATCGATTCCTAAAGATTTTTCTGAGGCAAAGCCAATTAATGGAGACAAAATCAGTTAAATCGATTCCTAAAGATTTTTTCTGAGGCAAAGCCAGTTAATGGAGACAAAATCAATTAAATCGATTCCTACAGATTTTTCTGAGGCGAAGCCAATTAATGGAGACAAATTCAGTTAAATCGAGTCCTACTGATTTTTCTGAGGCAAAGCCAGTTAATGGAGACAAAATCAGTTAAATCGATTCCTAAAGATTTTTCTGAGGCGAAGCCAGTTAATGGAGACAAAATCAGTTAAATTGATTCCTAAAGATTTTTCTGAGGCAAAGCCAGTTAATGGAGACAAAATCAGTTAAATCGATTCCTAAAGATTTTTCTGAGGCGAAGCCAGTTAATGGAGACAAAATCAGTTAAATTGATTCCTAAAGATTTTTCCAGAGGCAAAGCCAGTTAATGGAGACAAAATCAGTTAAATCGATTCCTAAAGATTTTTCTGAGGCGAAACCTCTCTGCTAGAGACACCCTGTCAATAGAGACAACCTGTCAATAGAGACAACTCGTCAAAAGAGACAACCTATCAATAGAGACAACCTGTCAATAGAGACAACCTGTCAATAGAGACAACTCGTCAAAAGAGACAACTCGTCAAAAGAGACAACCTGTCAATAGAGAGAACCTGTCAATAGAGACAACCTGTCAATAGAGACAACTCGTCAAAAGAGACAACCTCTCAATAGAGACAACCTGTCAATAGAGACAACCTGTCAATGGAGACAACCTGTCAATAGAGACAACCTGTCAATATAGATAACCTGTCAATAGAGACAACTCGTCAAAGGAGACACCCCGTCAGAAGAGACAGTTCAGATGCGATCCAGATATGGCTGACATTCTGATTCCAGATTCATTCAAAATACAGTCCAGATACGATCCAGATTCGGATGTCATTCTCTCACTCATTCAAATACATTTCAGATACGCTCCAGATGCAGGCGCAATTCTGGAAATCATCCAGTTCCAGCTTATAAATACAGTCCAGCAATCACTTCTGGATGACATCTTTAAGCCCATCTCCTACCAACAAATCTCCAAATGGAATCTGTAAGCCCATTCCCGACATCACATTGCTGATACCACACCATGTGAGTGCAAATTTCTGGGCACTCTAGTGTTCAATTATCTTCCACCTTTGGATCACGAAAGGCTCGAAAGCCAATCTATATCCTCAGGTTTACGAAAATTGAACATGGGCAACTGTTGCACCCCAAAATTTGCCCTTTCATGTTTTCCAAAGTCTTCCCCCTGCATGGTTGATCACAAACTCTTGCCTAAGGAAAAGGAAATTTTTTGAGTGATGCTTCGATTTGCATTCTGAAGAAGTATTTCGATTGGCACTCTGAAGAAGCATTTCGATTGGCATTCTGAAGGAGCATTTCGATTAGCACTCTGAAGAAGCATTTTGATTGGAATTCTGAAGGAAGACTTCGATTGGCATTCTGAAAAACCCTTCGATTGGAATTCTGAAGGAGCATTTCGATTGGCACTCTGATTCAAAATTCAAAATTCAAAATTCAAAAAAGGGACAGGATCCCATGTGTTTAGCCAACGTTACAAACTCTCATTCATGGTTTTCAAACACACAATTAACGTTACAAATCCTCCTTCATGGCTGTCAAAACACATATTCAAGGTCAGTCAAACCTTTGTCTTCCTGTCCCCTCCACCCCCTCTATATAAAGAGATCACAAATGCTGACAAAAAAAAGACGAAGAAGATACAGAAAAATAGAGAACTTTGAGAGATGCTGCCCAAACTTTTCCAAACCAAAGCTGCCACCCAGCGAACGCCTCCCCCCTCAGAATTACAGGTCGAAGCACCTCTGTTTGGTAAAAGAAAAATCTAAATCTCAAGCTCACTCTCAAATTCATTTCGATTGCATATTCATATTTTTTTTCTGTTTGTGAATGCTTTAATGTGCTTCATGTGAGCTACAATGCAGACTTGAGATTGTGCCATTGCTTGGGCACAATCTGAGTTTATCCTTCGAACCCCAGGATAAAACAAACCCAGACCCAGGTTCAACAGTTGCAAATAAGAGGAGATTCGAACCAGGGGGGTTAAGTCCCCCCCCCCCCTGGACTTTTAATATGTGTTTCGTTTTGGAGGAACCTCATGCTCAGCTTCTTGTTCAGAGCTTCGAAGCTCAACAGTTTAGCTTCGAAATGGACCCAGGACTTCCAGTTCGAAGGATGACATGTCCAGATCGAACCCCCTCAGAGTGCAGCCCCTCCCCTTCTATCCAGCCTCTTCACTGGGTCGAAAGACAGCCTGCATCTTTTTTGACCCAGGCATCCAGAATTGCATTTTTTTCTTATTTTGCTGCCTGGCCCATTTGTACTCTGTTTATTTTGTTTCTGTTTATTCCTTTTAGTTTCAGTTTTAATTAACATAAAAAATCATAAAAAATAAACATCTTAGAATTAGGATTTAATTTAATTAATCATTTTAACTTATTTTCTCCAATTTTAAAATCGGTAGACTTAGGTTTTATTCAAATTCAATCTTTTTTTTTCATAAGCAAAAGTACAAAAAATATTAGGTTTGTTTTAGAATAAATTTTAATCAGTATTTTTTTTAATTAATTAAATTCGACTTAACTGAATATTTAACATTTTCTCAAAAAAATAAAATAAAACAACAAAAAGATTATATGCTAGGTTTTTTAAGTTTCATGCGCGTTTATTTTACCGTAACTGCTTATTATTCCCCCAATTTTGGACATGTAAATAATCCCCTCCCCGAAGTCTTGTAATAGTGTAGTATTTACAGTTTCTGCACTTTAAATTCCTGTACATATATTAACTGCTTAGATGTATGCTAACTAGGATTGTATGACAAGATCTAAAAACAAATGGTAGAACACCTAAAAATACAAAGATAATATAAACTGAAAATTGACACATGCACATGCCACTCTTAGGGTACACCTCATTTGGTTGCCTCAAATGTGGTCATTAAGTATAGGATGTTTTAGAGGTCGTCCTTTTTGTCCCAAGATCATAAGTTGCCTCGAAATGGTTGCCTCGATAAAAATGATCTAAGACATTAGGATTACCACTAAAGTGTCCTAACGTTGCTTTAGTGACCACAAGTCCCTTAAATCGAATTGACCAGAAAAACTCCAACGACGGTGCTACCTACTCCTCAATAGTGGGATAGCACTGTCTAAAGGACAGTTGCACAGTTTAAATTCCTTTTCGAGTAGGTAGATGTTCTTAAGTACTTGCTCTCTTTTAAAACAAAACAAAAACTTTCCGCACTTACACTTTCATCAAAAATGAAACTCTTTTCAAAACCCATAATCACAAAGAAAAGCAAACCTTTTTGAAAACATAGTGAGCAAGTACCTAAGAGCCCGTGGATAACCACAGATAGAAAGGGTGCTAACACCTTCCCTTTCTATAATCTACCTCCCGAACCCGAGAAACATTCTCGAAAAGGAATTTTTTCTGTGCTTTTGTCCTTTCCCTTGTTGGATAAAATAAAAGACGGTGGCGACTCTTGCTTACCGCGACACTTTGCAAAAACAAACGCAAACGCGAACCAGCATATTCCAAAACAGTCAGCTCTCGTTCCCACCGATCACACCCACACATTGTTGTAACATTGAGACTAAAGAGGTAGTGGATAAACCCTGGTTTCACGAGGTAAAGTGGTATCTTGAGGCTCAAGAATACCCCTAGGGTGCATCTGTTAATGATAAGAAGTTCTTGAGAAGGTTCGCCGCGAAGTTCTTCGTCAGCAATGGTATCCTTTACAAGCGTAACCATGATTCAACCTTACTGCGATGTGTGGAAAAAAGTGAGGCGGAAAGGATCTTGGCAAAGTTACATGAAGGTACCTTCGGAACTCATTCCAGTGGATATACCACGGCAAAGAAGATCCTACAGGATGAATATTATTGGTCCACTATGGAAGCCGATTGTTATCAGCATTCTCGAACCTGTCATAAGTTCCAAGTATATGCTGATAAGGTGCATGTACCCCCAGTTCCTCTGAATTTTCTGACAGCTCCTTGGCCCTTTGCAATATGGGGAATCAACATGATTGGCGAGATCAGACCTACTGCGTCTAACGGGAATCGCTTCATTCTGGTAGCGATTGATTATTTCACAAAGTGGGTTGAGGCAGCTTCCTTTGCTACAATAACCAAGAATGTCGTGGCGTGGTTTATTCGACACAATCTGATCTGTCGATACGGTGTACTAGAAAGGATCATCACGGACATTGGTAAAAATATCAACAATACGATGATCAGCGAGCTCTGCAAACAGTTCAAGATACAACATCATAACTCTTCTCCTTACCGGCCGAAGATGAATGGGGCTGTTGAAGCAGCTAACAAGAACATCAAGAAGATTGTGCAGAAGATGACGGTGACGTACAATGACTGGCACAAGATGTTACCATTCGCTCTTCATGGGTACCGTACCTTAGCATAGACGTAGACAGGGGAAACACCCTACTCTTTAGTGTATGGCATAGAGGAGGTCCTACCCATCGAAGTCCGGATACCCTCTCTCCGGATTATGAAGGATGCAAGTTTCAACAAGGGCGACTGGATCCAAACCCGGCTTGATCAGCTAAATTTAATTGATTAAAAGAGGCTTACTGCTATTTGTCATGGTCAGACGTATCAAAAGCGAATGATCAAGGATTTTAACAAGAAAGTCAGACGTCAAGAATATCAAGTCGGGGATCTGGTGATCAAACGCATCATATTACCGCAAGGTGATCCTAGGGGAAAATGGACCCCTACATACGAAGGGCCATTTGTGGTTAAGAATATTTTCTCGAGTGGAGCTATGATTCTAACCACCATGGATGGTAACGACCTTCCTCACCCCGTCAATGCAGACATAGTGAAAAGATACTACGCATAATCAAAGACCCGCTAGGTTGACTGGCATAGGAAAAAATAAGGGTTTCCCGACGAACCAAAAGGGTTCGGGCAAAAGTAAGGGATGAAAATGAAAAAAAACTATACATCCGGCAAGTCGAAAACCTGAAAAGGCGGCTTGGGCAAAAAAAGGTATCCCGGTGGACTGAAAACCCGAAAGGGCGGTCCAGAAAAATATTAGGGATTGAAGCGTAACACTATGTCTCATTGGATGGATCATGTTACAAACAGACTTCGGTATCGACTATCAAGCTCGGACGGTGCCAATCAATCTGATCTACCTTCGACCAAGTAGTAAAGTGATGAGACGCTTGAAGATATAAAGGCAATAGCAGTGTTGGAACCCGATGGGATTGTTTCACATAGTTGTTTTTATTTCTTTTACATAAATTGTATAATTTCTATTCTTCGGTGGCGTCCTCTTATTAGGACGTTAGCCTCTTTGTATAAAACGCCTATTACGGGCTAACTTCAAAAATCAATATAATTCGTTTTCACAAGAAATTCAAAATTGTTTTTATTTTTCTGTTTTATTTTGAAAGAACGTCCAATGATTCATTTTTTATATATGCATTTGAAAATAATTGCTGCTCATAAATATTTACATACGAAACAAAAGACAATTACTCGTAATTCCAGGAACAGGGGAAAACAAGAAATGTCCAAACCTTACAGTTGCTCTACCCACCAGGTACAGGGATAGAGCCAGCTTGAGAATATGACTAAAGGTACATACGCTCCCCGCAGAGTAGGAAGTATCCAAAGACAGTGGTGTTAGCTCTCCCTAGCCGAGGTTTATAATCCCGAATGAGTCGGCAAAATTCTTCCCAAGCAGAGTTTATCTATCACCAGCAAGAGGAGTTCACCACCAGCGGAGTTTATTTTTCCAAATCAGCATATCATCCAACAGAGTATCTCTCTTCCCTGCAGAGTCATTCTCCCACAGGGTTATTCTCAAACAGATTCTCTCCCAGCAGAATGTTCTCCAGCAAAATAGACGCAAGTCTCCAGTTAATCATCTTCAGTCACTATACCCAGTGAGAACGAAGAACTCACCTCCTTATACTCTCCAACAGCAGCCTGGGATTTATTCTCCCCAGCCGGAGAATATCACAAGAACATTTCATATCCATACATTGTGGCATGCGCATATGCATCATACAGCACAATCTCATTTATTTTGAGAACATCGTTAGTCAATACATTTCATACACCATGACATTACATACGAATAACTCTTTACCTTTCAGGGAAAGATGCAATCCAGTCTTCACAAGTTTTCTCTGGTTCAGTCAAGTCGATACTAAGATTTCTATTCCAGTTCAAGCTATGAAACCCGGAAATCGACCGGATAATATCTTGATTTCTCCAAAATACTAGGAAGCCTGGAACCGACCAGATAGTGGTATATTTTAAATACAAGCTACGAAGCCCGGAAAGAAACCTAAAAACAGCTTGACCATTAACAAGTTATTGTGAAGCTTGGAAATCGACCAGATAGTAATACAAGATACCATGAAGCCTGGAATCGACCAGATAATGGTATAAGACACTATGAAGACTGGATCACGACCAGATAGCAGCAAAGGACACTGAAGCCTAGGACACGACCAAATAACAGTATAAAGTACTGTGAAGCTTGGAATTCGACCAAATAGCAGTATACTCGGCCAATTACTATGAAGACCGGAAATCGACCGGATATTAGTATGCCTTAAATTCAAGATTGAAGCCCGGATGCGACCGGATAACCACTGGGTTCCTTCTGAATCCTGGAGCACGACCATATAAGAATTGAGAAATTACAAAGCCTGGAAGACGACCAGATAACAAGTTTAATCTCATCTCCCCAGTAAATCACTGTAAAGCCTGGAGCATGACCAGATAACAGTCAGTCTTATTTTCCTCAGCAAATCACTATAAAGCCTGGAGCACGACCAGATAGCAGTTCATTTTCACCCCCTCGACTAAGAGATGATTCCCCAGAAGAGTAACGGACAACTGAAGTTCCTAAAACTCTATTTTTCTCAAGACAGAGAACAATATTCCCCAGCAAAATCTTCCTCAACAACAGGTATACAGGTTCTCGTGAAGGAATCTCTTATGCGATCGACACTTCTTCGGATGACATCTTTAAGCCCATCTTCCGTCATTGACTTCCAAATGGCATATATAAGCCCATTCCCGATATTGCAAGACAAGTACTACTTCATGCGAGTGCAAATTTCTGGGCACTCTAGTGTTCAATAATCTTCCACCTTCAGATCACGAAAGGCAGACAAGCCAATCTACATCCTAAGGTTTAAGAAGATTGAACAAGGGCAGCCGTTGTACCCCAAAATTTGCCCTCCCATATTTCTCAATACATTTCAAGTGAGGTCCTCAAATTGCTCAAGGAAGTCCAAGGGTTAACCAGACAAATTCTCTACTAAGGCAGTTTGTCTCAAATTAGGGTTTCATTTTGCATCAAGATGTTTGAGTCCAAAGGATCCAAAATGATCACCATTGTCCTAATATGTTCTCAATATCATCCATGTCAAGTTTAAAGCCTTGCATAGGAAGTTTGCTCAGTCAAATTGCTCAAAGGCCTGAAAATCGACTATGTTAGGGCAAAAGTCAACTGTGTCCCACATATAGTCAAACTTCAAGATTTTTGGTCAACATCCTCATTTTGAAGTATTATTAATCATTTTATCAAGGGTTGATCATGATTCCTCAAGGATTGCTCACAATTCATCAAAACCCAAAAGTTGCTAAATTAGGGTTTTGTAGGAAAAGTCAACCCAACTTTGACCAAGCATAACTTTCTCATACTTTATCAAAAATGACCCATCCAAAGCTCATTTTGAAGAGGGTGTAATTACCTACAATTCATCTTCAGCTCCCAAGTTCAAAATATGGACTCACAAGAAGATATGGATTTGGACATTATAGGTAATTTTGAAAAGTCAACAAAAACACCTTTTAGGTTAAAGCTTCATACATGAACATGGAAGACTCAATTGATATGAGACCAAAAGTGTTGCTTAGAGGACATCTTAAGCTTTCTAAAAAGTCCAAAAACAAATCTCTAGGGTCAAAATTGAGAGAGGTATGCATTGGTAAAGTTGACCCTTTTTGCAAAATTGCCAAAAGACAAATGTGGCCAAAATTGCATTTTTTGTTAAACGGGACCAACTTTTTATGCTTGCACTGAGTTTGTAATGTGACCCAAGGCCCATGAGCCCTTCCACTTGTCATTCTTTTATTTTTGTCATTTATTTTGATTTTATTTCATTTAAATCAAATAAAATCAAAATAAAATAATGAAAATATCAAAAACTAATTAAATCTTGAGATTTTGTGCATGTTTAGGTCCATTACACAGCTGGAAACAAGATCAAATAATGCAAGGATCAAAATAGACAGAAAAAGATTGGATTTGCTTGATTTGGAAAGATTTTGCACAAGGATCAAATCATGAATCAATATTCATAATTGGAGAAGATTTGAAACAAATTGCAACCCTAATGCATTCTACTATACATAAGGATCAAGTGTAGACTAAAAATAAGGGGTTGGAGGCGTGAAAAGAGAAAGGACCAGTTTCAAAAATTGAAGAAAAAGTTGCAAATTAATTTCCAGGTTTCAGGCCTTCTCAAGCCATTTTAACCATCCCAATCGTTTGTTGGATATCCCTGGGTCGTATTGCAACCATTAACAAGGTTCCCCATGTTCAGAATCACACTGTAAGAGTCACACGGTTCATCTCTTTTCTTGAATTCGAATATCCTAATTCTGACATATTTAGCATGATTAATAGACATATTTTTCATCTTGAGATGTTTGCAAGCTAATGGTTATGATTAATTGCATTTTTGTTGACTGTATATCAAGTTTCCATGGCTAGGGTTCATGCTCCATTTTTAGGGGTTTTTCATACAGGAACAATTGGCCATTAATAATGGTACCATGATGCTCGTGAGCTTGCAACGAGTTGGTTGGTACCATTGGTTGTGATTTATTATACATGTACATGATTTTGGAAATATACACGGTTGTACCTACACTCAGTGTCCGTAGGTAAAAGCTTCCAGGGCTAACACGACGGTGGGAGGAAGAAGAAAGTAACGTGGCACTCCGTGACTTGCCAATTCAAACTTCGCGCATTTCATAATTTGGTTTTTGTTTTTATGATATAATATTTATTTGTTATCATTTATACAACTAACATGGCCAGCTCAGATGGCAAGCGTGCAGTGGGATAATGCTTAAGGGCCTGGGTTCGATCCCCAGGTCCCAACATTGCTTCATATTATTTTTTATCACATATTTAGGTGCACATGTATCCCCTGCGTCCACCATACATCATCAGCGTTCAACCATCAGATCATCCAGGCTTCAGATCCAATGCCTTCTCCCTGAGGGACTACCATGCACTTAAGTCAAGCTGACATACATGATCTGGCAAAGTCAATAGGGTCAAGAGCGTTGTTGGGCTCAGAATTGCCAACCATACCCCCTTTCTGCTAGAACAACACCAGGTCCATTCTTTCTTTTATTTAATATTCTTTTATTTAAATTAATTTGTTTAATTATTTTTTTAACAAAATTAATTTCTTCTTTTTTTACAAAAAATCCTAAAATCAAGTTTCACAAACAAATGTAGAATTAGGTTTTATTTTATCAAATTAAATTTAATGTCAATTTAGTTTAATTTAGGTTAATTCTAACTTTTTTATATATTTAAAATCAATTAGAAAAATTAGGGTTAACTTGTGATTTAATTTTTATTTCTTTCTCAAATAAAATAAAAAATACAAAATAGATTAATTTAATTATTTTTCTTAAATTTAAATTAATTAGTAAGTAGGTTATTTTTATTCAATTGAACTTTATTTTCTCAAATAACACAAAAACCACAAAAATGATTTCTCCTTTAAATTACAATTAGGTAGTTGGGGTCAAAACCCTAAATCTCTCGTTTTCGATTCATCGCGTGCATTTATTATTATTTTTGCAATATTAATGTAACTGCTCACGGTATGTAATAGCTTAATTAGGATTTTCTTTATTTATCGTCTGTTACGGGTTTTTGGCTATGTAATTAATCCCTACCCAGAAGCCTTTTAATAGCGTAGGTTTTATTTCTCTCATTTTAATTCTTGCAAATATTAACTGTTAGATGTATGTTAATAGGATTGTATGACAAGATTGCATGATAATCTAAAACGGCTAGAAAACCCTAATGTGCAAAGATAATAACTGAAATCAAATCACTCGCACATGTGCATTCGTAGGGTATACTCTGACTTCAGTTGCCTTCAGTAAACTATCATTAAGTATAAGGTGTCTTAGTGGTTGCCCTCCTGTCTAACAAAGATCAAAAGTCCCGTTGGGAAATGTTGCCTCGGAAATGTTGCCTCGAATATGATCTTAAGACTCTAGGGTTATTACTAAGACATCCTAACATTGCTTTAGTGATCGTACGTCCCTTTCGAATTGACCCTTACAATTCCAACGATGGTGCTACCTATTTCTCAATAGTAGGATAGCGCTGTCTAAAGGAAACAAGAACAGAAGCGATTCTTTTTTCGAGTAGGTAGATGCTAGTAGGTACTTGCTCAAATCAAACTTTTTCACACCAAACACTTTTTTCAAACAAAGTTTTCAAAAACACTTCGTAACACTCTTGAGGACAAAAACAAGGGTTAAAATGGAGTAAAACAAATCTTTTTAAAACAAACACGCACAAGCAATTTTAACAGATGAGCAAGTACCTAAGAGCCCGTAGAAAACTACAGATAGAAAGGGTGCTAACACCTTCCCTTTCTATAATCTACCCCCCGTACTCAAAATCTCGAAAAAAGGAATTTTTCTATGTTTTTTTTCCTTTTCGGTTGGATGAAATAAAAGTCGATGGCGACTCTTGCTTACCGCGACATTTTGCGAATAAAAAACGCAAAAAGCAAACCAGCATTTTCAAAACAGTCGGTTAGGCCACCATATCACACTCCCTTTACCACTAGACTCTGTTTCAATTGTACAAACAACATGGCATAATACAAAGTGTGCATCTTTGGTCTCAGAGCTGCCATAGACTTGGGGATCAAATCCTTGGATGTATTCGGAGATTCAGCTTTGGTCATCAGTCAGATCAAAGGGGAATGGGACACCAAACACCCTAACCTTATCCCTTATAAAGAACGTGTTTTGACATTGCTACCACATTTTGAGAAAATTACCTTCGATCATTTCCCGCAAGAAGAAAATCAGCTAGCAGACGCTCTAGCCATAATATCATCTATGTTTAAACTTAATTGGGATAATGAGGCTCCCCAGATCACCATTGAACGAATGGATAAACCAGCACACTGTCACGAGATTAATACTGAAGAAGTAGTGGACCAACCTTGGTTTCACGAAGTCAAGAGGTATCTCGAGGCTTAAGAATATCCATAAGGAGCTTCAGTCAATGATAAGAAGTTCTTAAGGAGATTCTCTGCTAAATTCTTCCTTAGTAACGGCATCCTGTACAAACGCAATCATGAATCTGTGTTACTTCGGTGCATAGATAAGGTTGAAGCTAAAAGGATCATGGCTTAATTGCATGAAGGCACCTTTGGCACCCATTCCAGTGGGCATACAATGACAAAGAAAATCCTACGGGCAGGCTATTACTGGTCTACCATGGAAGCAGATTGTTATCAACACTCTCGAACCTGCCATAAGTGTCAAATTTATGCTGACAAGGTGCACATACCTCCGGTTCCTCTGAATGTCTTGATGGCTCCTTGGCCCTTTGTTATGTGAGGGATTGATATGATTGAGGAAATCAACCCGACAGCCTCCAATGGACACCGCTTCATCTTAGTGGCCATTGATTACTTCATAAAGTGGGTGGAGGAAGCTTCCTTTGCTTCCGTTACCAAGAATGTTGTTGCCCGTTTCATCAAGCAAAATCTTATTTTCTGGTACGGTATCCCTGAAAGTATCATCACTGACAATGGTATAAATCTCAACAATACTATGATCACCGCCTTGTGCGAGCAATTCAAGATCCAGCATCACAATTCTTCCCCTTAACGGCCAAAGATGAATGGTGTTGTCGAAGCTGCAAATAAAAACATTAAAAAGATCATACAGAAAATGGCAGTCACATACAAAGACTGACATGAGATGCTACCATTCGCTCTCCACGGGTATCGTACCACGGCTCGCACATCAACCGAGGCAACACCCTATTCTCTAGTTTACGGTATGGAGGCTGTCTTGCCTATCGAGGTCCAGATCCCTTCTCTGAGGATTATGAAGGATGCAGGGTTGAACGAAGACGATTAAATCCAGACTCGACTTGATCAACTGAACTTGATTGATGAAAAGAGACTTACTGCTGTTTTCCATGGTCAAATGTATCAAAAAATGATAATCAAGGCTTTCAACAAGAAAGTCAGACGTCAAGTGTATCAAGTTGGGGATCTAGTGATCAAACGCATCATATTGCCACAAGGTGATCCTAGGGAAAATGGACTCCTACCTATGAAGTACCATTTGTAATCAAAAACATATTCTCTGGTGGGGCAATGATCTTAACCACCATGGATGGTGACGACCTGCCGCATCCTGCAAACGCGGATATAGTCAAAAGATACTACGCATAAGAGACCCACTAGGTTGACATACCAAGGAAAAACAAGGGCATCCCGGCGAACCAAAAAGGTTCGGCAAAAATTAGGGATAAAACAAAAAAATATGTACACCCGGCAAGTTGAAAACCTGAAATGGCGACTTGGGCAAAAAAGGGTTTCCCGGTAGACTGAAAACCCGAAAGGGTGGTTCAGAAAAAATTTAGGGAATTAAAGCATATGACTATGTCCCGTTGGATCACTTTGCGGACAACCTTTGGCTTCAACTGACAAATTCAGCGATTCTGATTAATTCAATCAGCTTCGGACAAGGAAACAAATAGACAAGATGCTCAGAGATACGAAGGCTATAGCAAAATGGGAACCCATGGGATTTTTCTTTTACACATAACTATCCTTTCTTTGTTTCAAAATTTTCATTTTTTACGACGGTGTTCTCCTACTAGAATTTTTGTCTCACTGTACAAAAATACTTTCTCAAAATCAATACAAAAATATTCCTTTGACAGTGAAAAACTATCTGTTTTTCTTTACTCTTGTTTGTTTATAAAAACGTCCAATGATTCATTGTTGAACATATGCATTTGAACATAATCACTGTTTACAAATAAACAAAATGAAAAAAGGAAATTACTGATAGGTTGAAGGGATAGAGAAATACCTCTAGGCTATTCCATAAGTAATATCCTGCAGTATGTTGTTTAATCCCCAGCGGAATAAAAGGTTCCAATTATCAACCCCGGTAGAAATCATCCAATTTTTTCCAAACATTTTTAAGCAACACATGGCATTTCCCTTACAATAGAGTTTATTTCTCTCAACAGAAATTCATCAACACTTTGAATTTAAGACATGAAGACTTACATATCCTCAGCGGCAGTCAGGGATTTATTTTCCCCAATCCAACAGCATTGCAGCAAATTAGCTCACATACGCATACATTGCATCCATATATCATAAGCATTGATAACACGAATGCATTATACCATGCATTTCATACAACATGACTTTGCATTATAGCTAACATTTTACCCTTTTCAGGATAATGTTAACAACTACCATTAACAATGTTAAAAGTTCGCAGATACAGTACATATACGCTCTAGGCACAGACGTCATTCTGATACTAATTCAGATTCGAATTTCAGATACAGTACAGATACGCTCCAAACACGGACATTATTCTGATACTCATTCAGATTCGACTTTCAGATACAGTACAAATACGCTCCAGACACGAACGTCATTCTGATACTCATTCAGATTCGACTTTCAGATACAGTACAAATACGCTTCAGACATGGGCGCCATTCTGATACTCATTCAGATTCGACTTTTAGATACAATACAGATACGCTCCAAACACGAATGTCATCCTGATACTCATTCAGATTCAACTTTCAGATACAATTCAGATACGCTCTAGACACGGACACTATTATGATACTTATTCAGATTCAACTTTTAGATAAATTTCAAATACGCGCCAGACACGGATGCCATTCAGATACTCATTCTTTCTACTTACAAATTACAATACCAACAATCACTTTTGGATGGCATCTTTAAAGCCCATATCCTACAACTTTCTATCACCTCTCCAAATGGAATCTTTAAGCCCATTCCCTCAACCATCACATCTCCGAGTGCAAATTTCTGGGCACTCTAGTGTTCAATCATCTTCCACCTTCGAGTCACGAACGTTAAAGCTTACCAAACTAACTCTTCAGGTTTAAGAAGATTGAACAGTGGAAGCTGTTGTACCCCAAATTTTCCTTCTCACTTGTCAAGAATTTTCTCACAATATCTCCTTAGGCTCAAGACTGCATTAGGGTTTAATCAGCTCAAGACACCTCCTTATGCACTGATGAACAAAATTAGGGTTTGAGTTTGCACAAGGATTTTTGGACTATCAATGCTTCACATGGATTTCATGGATCATTATGGACCCCCAAGATCACTCATGACAAGTTTCAAGCCTTGAATCATACTTTTGATCAGTCAATTGAACAGTTGACCTAAAAATCAGTTGTATTGGGAAAAAAGTCAACCATAGCCAATTTACAGTAAAACTTCATAATTTTTTATCCACATCAACATTTTTATACCCATATGTATCATTTGATCAAGTTTGGACCATAATTCCTCAAGAAATTTGATCAAAACTCCCAAAGGGCAAAATGGTCAAAATTAGGGTTTTAATTGAGAAAGGGCAATTTCTGATTTTTGACCTAGAAAATGATCAATTGGTTTAAGGTATGATCTCAAGAGTGCAATTGCATCATTTTCACCTAATGACATGATTCAAAACATTGCAAATCCATTGGATTGACAAATGAATTTTACAGTCAACTGATCAAAAGTCAACTGTATACTGAAAAGTCAAACTTTGACTTTTTGGTCAAATTCAAGTGCCAAAGATCATAATCCATCAAAACATGTCAAAATATGAAACTTATTCATCAAGAAATCAAAAAGTCAAGATTTCATTTTGAAAAAGTCAATTTCTAAACTTAGAAATTTTTCTAAGTGTTGGAAATTTCATGTTTTTTCATAACTTTGATCCAAATTTTCACCATGATGCAAGATGATTCAAGAGAAACTCCCAACATGAAAGTCGCAGAGCTCCATGAAATCTACAACTTTTCTTCACACAACTTCTCCTAGAAATTCTTGGATCTCAAGTTATAATTTTGTGAATACATGCTCATGAACTAAAAAAGACAGTGAAATTTTGCCCTAGTTAGGAAGATTTTTTACCTAACTTCATGGCAATTTTACACATAGTTCCAAGGGTAATCTTCAAAATAAATTCAAAGATGAGTTATAGAGCACATTGCAAGATTTCCATAATGTCCAAGAACTCCTTGAGATCATTCTTGAGTTGGGAGAATTGAAGAGATGAAGTTGGTGTTTTGTCACTTAGATTACAAGCCATTTTGTGAAGAACTTTGGATCCAATCTCCGAGCATGTTGTACAAATCTCACTTTGAAGGCTTCTAACTTGACTTTCACTCCATAATTAAATGTTTTCACAGCTGTTGGAAGTTTTAATCCAAGCATTCAATACATTGTACAAATATAATTCCATTTTGGGAAGAAAGGCAACATTGCCATTTTAGAAAAGCAAGCTTTATGCAAAGTCAACTTGCATTGAGCCTTGCATTTGTTCTTTCTGCACAAACACACTCTACGCAATAAGAAAAAGTGTGTTTAAAGGTTTCAGCCACCCTACAAGCCTTGTACCTTACATTGAAACCATGTTTATCAACTTTGCTTCAAAAACAAGTAATCAAACCATAACATGTGATTTAGAATTCTGAGTTGTTACAGGCCTCAAAACCTCTTGCTTATAAGTATACACATTATTTTCAAGTTGACACACGAATGCTAGTACCCTGAAACTATCTCAAACACTCAAAAACCATAAACCTGTTTAAGAACACCATTAATACACAATTTTGAACCAAAACTCATGATCTTCATTTCCACTCGTGCGTTTTGAAAACTAATCACTCAAATAACTTTTATACATCATACCAAAGTAATCCAGGCCCCTGTTTCAAGACTGTAACATCCCCATCACCATCCACCATTTTGAAATATCAAGCTTGCAAGTTGACTTGAGTAGAGAGATTCAGGGACTTTCAGGACAAAAACAAGCATGAAAATGACACACTTGCACACAAGCACCCCTAGGGTAAAATCAACTTGGTTGCCTTATACATAATGGCCATATTACGCATGTAAGGTATCTTACAAAAAAAACAAGCAAATACAAGATCATAGTCCCTCAATGACGCTATCTATGTTGCCTTTTCAAAATGATCTTAGTCCCTAAAGAAAAATGCTTAGATACCTTGCAACATTGCTAATAATGGTTATATGATGACCCACGCTCGTCCCGTTTACATCCAAAGATAGGGTTGCACACCAAATCAATGGTAAGACAACAATGTCAAAGGAAAAGAAAATGAACAAGAAAGACATTTTAGTAGGTAAATTGCTCCTAATTACTTGCTCTATTTCAAAGACAAACATCCTTGCTATTTTTAAAACAAACACACATAATTTCAAAACATCTTACAAAATTGAAAACATTTTCAAAAGATCAACATCTTTGTATACATTCTTACGAACGAGAATCATTACAAAGATTTCCTAAACAATGGCCTCTTTTACAAAATACTTTCAAACAAAATCAAGTGATCTAGCAAGTAAGTAAGAGCCCATGGAAAACCTTGGATGAAAAGGGTGTTAATACCTTCCCTTTTCATAATCTACCCCCCGAACTCAAGAAACAATCACAAAGGTCTTTCATGTGCTTTTTCACCTTTCTTTTTGGATAAAAGAAAAGTCAGTGGCGACTCTTGCTAACCGCAACGTTTGTGATAAAACGCAAAACCTTCAAGTCCGTTCTCCCACCGTATCATAGCCAGTATGGGGAAACTGATCAAACGGCCAGGGTGAATACCGGGCGAAGGCCGGAACTCAGGTCTCGTTTTAAGGGACCCGGGTTCGGCGGTGTGAACTTCATGTTGCGATCCGGGAGTTCTACTGTCGTGGCTCAAAGACTATAGAGCTTGGTATAGTTATCCACATCGGGCTGAGGGTGCGCTCGTCAACATAGCGGAGCCTCGCCCCTTCTGAATACTTTGGGTGATATGCTCGTGCCTAGGCATGCACGCGTGGTTGGGCCAGGGTGAGTTTGTCTTGTCGACCAAACTTGCCGACTGTTCAATGTTTTTAACTGTAATATTGTTTTAGCCATTCAGTGTTCCAAGATCGAACGAGTTGTTCCCCTTGTAAGTTTACCAAGTAAGACGTTCCAGTCCTCGTTTTCGCGTAGACGCGATAAGGACCTTTCCAGTTTACCACAAGCTTTCCCTCACGAGATTCTTTACGATTTATCTTTAAGACAAGGCTGCCGACTTCGAACACTCGTCGTATGACCTTGGCGTCGTAGCGCATGGTGTAACGCCCGTAATTTAATTAATCATTTAATTAAATTATTTTTGGAATATTTATGAAGATGTGTTATAATTAAATTGGATTTATTTTATTAAGTGGAGAAATAATATTAGAGATATAATATTATGTGATGAAATAATATTAGAAGTGTAATATCATTTAATGTAGGCTTTTTTTGAGAGAATAGAAGTAATAAGGGGGTGTAGGTTTTAAGCCCAATAAGGAATAATAGAATAATAGGGTTATTTTATTATTTTTGAGAAGGAATAGAAGAAAGAAGTAGTAGAAAGAAATAACGATTTGAGAAGAACGTGAAGCTGCTGGAAAAAGTGGAAAACTGCAAGAACAAAGATTCAACCCGGAAATTATAGAGCGACCTTAAATCCAAGGTAAGGGTGGGGTTCTGACTTTACAATTGGGTTCATGATGTTTGATATGTGGGGTTAGAGGTGATTTCTGTTTTGTTCTTGAATTGGATGTATGATGAAGATTTGATGAATTTTAGATGAATAATGATATCATGATGTTGTTTAATCGATGTAGTATTATAGGATAATGTTAGGTGATGTTTTATCATGATTATAATAAGGTTTGTAGGGCTGTAATATGATTCCTGTAGTGAAAATACAGAGGAAATCACATAATTATGCAGGAAGGGTCAGTATGTGTCTACCTCAAGCCTGATGCATCGATACATGGGCGATGTTAGACTCAGGATGAGTCGATACAAAAAGGGCTTGCGTCGATACATGATAGTTGCAAGACTCAGGATGAGTCGATCAGTGAGATGCATGTGTTGATACATGTTGTGTATGAGACCAGGATGAGTCGATCCATAAGGAGGATGTGTCGACTTATGTTGTACAGGTGAAGCAGTACGTGTCGATCCAAAGGGTTATGCATCGACCCATGATGACTGATTTTTGACAGATTCCGTTTTAAATTGCTGTAACTTGAGTTTTAGGATTCCGTTTGAGATGCCGTTTGAAGCGTTAATTAACTAACGCGATGAATTTTATTCTAGGTGATTAAAATGATGAATAAGGAGTGTAATCCTAGTAGATAATTTAGGATTTAGAATTAATTCCCGTGATTGATTATTGTGCTGGTTTTTGGACAGAATGATGAATATGAGATGTCTAGAGGCCGGTGTTTGAATTATGACAGTAGGATTAGTGACAGTAACGATGTAAAATTGCAGAATAACAGTATGGATTACTGTAGTATTAATATACAGTTGAGTTGTTAGTGAGAAGTTACTCATGATGTTCTGTTTGATGATTTATAGTAGATGAATGATGTGTAATGAATTATTTTGATGATTTGAGATTTTGTTATTTTGAGATGTTAATTGAGATGTTGTTATTTTGAGATGATTGAGATGTTGTTATTTTGAGATGATTTTAGATGTTGTTAACTTGGGTGTTGTTATTACATTCATTGTTGATTCGCATACATTGCATTTTTGAGATGGAGCTTATGCTCGTTGAGATGGCCTGTATTGGCGAATTTTGAGATGAAGGCTATGCCTTGTTGATGCCTCTATTAATTGGCAAATTTTTGAGATGGGAGTTCTGATCCAATGGTACCACATGCATTTTCATAGTCTTGAGTCGCATTATATGATTTCATAAAGAAGTGTATTTAGATGTTGATGAATGTATAATATTGTGAGATTGTTGTTGATTATGAGATGAGAAGTGGTGATGTTATTGATCTAATTTAATATATTAATTATCATGCGCTTTATTATATTGTTAGATATATCACCCCTTCTGTTTGAATGTTGCCCTTATGTTGGTAACGTACAAGTAATCGAGAGTAAAGGCTATGTACCTTCAGTAGTTCGAGTCGGTGTCATTGCTCTGATATGTAACACTCGGGGGGATGAATGCTTGCTGATTTTTTATTGTTGATTTTCAGTTGTTGAATTTTAAATTGATTATTATTAAATATGAGATATTTCAAAGTTTTTGTTTTGTTAGAGATGTTATTAAGAATTCCGCTGTGTAGATGTTGAATTATTTTATTTAAAGATGTTATGATGGTTCATCCGATGTTTTGAAAAAGTGTTATATATCCACGATGAATGCAATGAATCTTTTAGAAGAATTTGTGACGTCCCTATTCATTTGTATGATTGAAATTTTATAACTCTGATTTATCTATATAAATTTCCGGGGTAGAATTGGGGTGTTACAAAGTTGGTATTAGAGAAAAAGGTTGGTCCGACCTTGTCGTCGATTCGTAGTTGTCTAACAATCGAGTATTGTTATTTTGAGTTCTAACAGTTGTTTATGTTGTAGTGAGAAGTTGAGATGGATGGAAGGAATGATGCTGCACTTGCTGCTGCTTTAGAAGCAATGGCTCATGCAATGGAAAATCAGCCGAATGCTGACGGGAATGCTGGATCTCGTAGCTTGGCGACTTTCTAAAGAGAGAATCCACTTACGTTCAAGGGAAAGTATGATCCTGACGAAGCATTGGAGTTGTTGAAAGAGATAGAGGGAATCTTTCACGTGATGGACTACACTCCAGCGCAGAAGGTTCGTTATGGGACTCATATGCTAGCAGTCGAAGCTGATGACTGGTGGCTAGAGACTTGCCAGAAGTTAGAAGCTGGAGGTGAGAATGTCACTTGGGCTGTGTTCCGTAGGGAGTTTTTGAGAAAGTATTTTCCTGAAGATGTTCGTGGTAAGAAGGAAATTGAGTTCCTTGAGCTGAAGCAAGGAAGTATGTCCGTTGTTTAGTATGCTGCCAAGTTTGATAGGTTGGCTATGTTTTATCCGCATTACGCTGAGGAAAATGATGAGTTTTCAAAGTGTATTAAGTTTGAGAATAGGTTGCGGCCGAAGATTAAGAAGGCAGTTGGATACCAGAATATCCGTGTCTTTGCTGATTTGGTGGATAGTTGCAGGATTTATGAGGAAGATAATAATGCACATTACAAGATTATCAGTGAGAAGAGGGGTAAGCACCAACAGAATCGTGGAAAGCCTTATGATTCCCCAGCTGGTAAAGGTAAACAGAAAGTTGCTCATGGACAGAGGACTAGTGGGGGAGATGCTCCTACTGGTGTGATTTGCTTTAAGTGTGGAAAACCTGGGCACAAGAGTAATGTGTGCACTGCTGAAGTAAAGAGATGTTACTGTTGTGGTAAGAACAGACATGTTATATCTGAGTGTGAACACAAGAATGTGATTTGTTTCAATTGTAGAGAAGAAGGGCATATTGGTAGTCAGTGTCCGAAGCCTAAGAGGGCTCAGTCAAGTGGTAAAGTGTTTGCTTTGGTTGAGGATCAGACAGCTGCTGAGGACGGACTTATTAGAGGTACATGTTTCATTAATAGTACTCCTTTAATTACTATTATTGATACTGGTGCCATGCATTATTTTATTGCTGCTGATTGTGTTGAAAGATTGGGTCTTATGTTATCTTCTTTGAATGGAGAAATGGTCGTCGATACTCCAGCCAAGGGGTTGATGATTACTGCTTTTGTGTGTTCTAAGTGTCCCTTATCGATCTTCAACAAAGACTTTGTTGTTGATTTGGTTTGTTTACCGTTAAGAGGTTTGGATGTAATTTTGGGAATGAACTGGTTAAAGCATAATTGTGTTCATATTAACTGTTATGACAAGTCGGTGAAGTTTTCTACTCGTGAAGAAGAGGAAGATGGTCTGTTGTCTATGTTGTACCCCAAAATTTTCCCTCTCTTTTTATCAAGATTTCCCCTCACCAGACTCTTTGAACTCCAGACAGGATTAGGTTTTTGCTCTACTCAAGACATCTCCTTGCACTGATGACCTAAATTAGGGTTTGCGTTTTCACAAAGATTTTTGGACTTTCAATACTCAAATTGATTTTCATACTTCATGTTGGACTCATAAGATTGTCCATACCAAGTTTCAAGCCTTGAATCAAATTTTTGCCCAGTCAATTGGACAGTTGACCTAGAAATCAACTATATTGGGGAAAAAGTCATCTATGGCCAATTTACAGTCAAACCTCATGATTTTTGATCCACATCAACATTATAGACTCACATGAACCATTTGATCAAGTTTGGACCACAACTTCTCAAGAAATTTGATCAGATCACCAAAAGGGCAAAATGGTCATTTTTAGGGTTTTGACTGCACAAGGGCAATTTCTGACTTTTGACCTAGCCAGTGGAAAATTGGGTTCAATCATGGACTCAAGGACTCAATGGCATCATCTTGACCTATTCACAAGGTTCAAAAGATCTCAAATGCATTGGATTGACAGATGAATTTTTCAGTCAACTGATCAAAATTTGATTGTACACTGAAAAGTCAAACTTTGACTTTTTGGTCAAAATCAAGTGCCAAGGGTCATTTTTCATCAAGATGTGTCAAAACATGAAACTTGTTCATCAAGAAACCCAATTTTCAAATTAGGGTTTAAGATTGAAAATTTTCATAACTTAGAATTTTTCTAAGTTATGAAATTTTCTTAATTTTTCTTAACTTTGCCTAACATTTTCACCATGATGCAATTTGATTCAAACAAAACTTCCAACATGAAAGTTGTATTCCTCCACAAAGTCTACAACTTTGACTCACAAAGTTTTCCCAAAAGAAGCTTGGATCTCAAGTTATGATTTTTGGAACAAGGGTCCATGAAACTTTTAACTTAGTGAAATTTTGCCCTAGTTTAGGCAGGATTTTGACCTATCTTCATGGCCATTTTCCACATAGTTCCACTTGGAATATAAAATTGAATTTCAAATATGGCATGTAGAGAATGTTGCAAGCTTTCCAAAATGTCAAGAAACTCTCCAAACTCATTTGTTGTTAGGGAGAATCGAAGGCTTTAAGTTGGTAAAAACTCACTTTTTATCCATGGCATGTTCATATTGATACAAGTTGCAAACTCTAATCAGCTTGCTTTGCACTATATTACAGGCCTCAAAACCATTCCATACTCAATAATTAAATGCAAGTCCATTGGTTTAAGGCATTGTTTTGGTCATTAGAGGTTTGCACATTAGATTAATCCAAAAATGGTAAAAGGTACATTACCATTTTTTCTTAAATATTGCTTTATGTCAAAACTGAATCCTTGAGCATTGAGCCATATCTTATGCAGAAAATTAAATCTATAAATTTGAGGGGCCAAGGGCATAATGTGCAAGCTGATAGATAGCCTGTACAGGCTTGTCTTCCATCACTTCTCAAGTTTTACTTCATAACCAAGAAATTGGTCCAATATCACATAACTTGAACATCAGATAGAACCAACTTGTGCAAGCTTTTGAGACAAGTTTCTCACATCCCCTTGAGCCAGAAACACGAGCCTTTGAGCCCTCAAACCTACCATAGCAAAAAATCATCTTCATTTGGAAAAATAGGGCACTCCCTGCAGTTTGATCTCCATAGCACAAATCCCTCGTGCGTTTTGCCTCAAACTAGTTCAAACACATTCCACATAACCCATCCAAGGTATCCCAACCCTTAAATACTGACTGTAAATCCATTTACAAGGTTTGCCATTTTTTATTTCAGCTTGTGCAGGTTGAGTTCTGTAGGCTTGTTCAAGCACATTCAAGGCAAGCTAGGCATTGAGGAAGGTCAGAGGAAGTTCAAGCAAGCTCCCAAACACCTCAGGCCCCATTGAAAAGCTCCACATTGTCAACTTCCTATCTCTCTATTTAGGAACAATTAGGCTTAGGTTTATGAATAAGAAATATAGTATTCATAGCCATGAAGCTGTACATATGCTCAGTTTTCATTTTAGTTAAGCATGCTATGAGAATTTGGTCCATGAACATCCTAAAAAAAATAGGTTAAGATTTAGAGCCAGAGAAATTATCTCTGGTCTTTGAGAGTTAGGACAAGTTGCTTATATGGTTGAATTCGTCTTGAAAAATGCTACAACTTTGATGTTATATGTTTTTGCATTAGAGCACGTATGCAGGATCTGGATTTATGTACAGGGCGCGTGTGTTTTTGAGAACGAAGGTTGAAGATGAAGTGTGGTGGGCTGGGCTTGGTCCTAGCTCACTATTGACACCCCCCTTTTGCTGAATACACCCCCTGGCCCAATTTCTTTAAACTTTTATATTTTTTTATTTATTTTCATTTTCTGATTTTTATTTTATATTTTTTAAACATAAAAAATACCCAAAATATTTTTATAAATTTTCACATTTATTTTGTATTTTATTTTTTTTATTTTTTCTAACATAAAAACAATTTAATTAGTATATACTTTTATTTATTGAAAACTTAAAAATAATATATAATAACATTATACTTTTATTTTTATTCTTTATTTTATTTACACTCAAAAAGTATTGTTCTAAATATATTTTGTCTTGTATATATTTTATTTTTATTGTATATAACAAATATAATTAATATATATATACACATACTCTTATTTAATAAATACTTGAGAATAAAAACATAAAAATATTATACTTTTATTGTTATTATTATTTATATTTAAATAATACTTTTTCTAAATATATTTTATTTTTTGTATATACATTATTTTATTTTATTGTATATAAATAGTATATTTAATATATTTATATTCTTAAAAGAAAATTAGGGTTTTACCCTTAATAAAAAAATGATTTTTTTTATTTATTTCTTTCTTTTTACATTAAATATTTTTACATACATAAAAATAAACAAAACATTTTTGCATATTCATAATATTTTGTATACTTATTTAATTTGTTTATTTAAGTATTATTCATTTATTTATTTTGTATCAATTATTCAATTTGGATGTAATAGTAAAATTAGGGTTTTAATTTCTTGCCAAATAATCCCCATTCAAAAATTGTATCCCCCTTCCCATATCAAATGTTGTAATAGTGGTAGATTTATTTTACGCATTTACGCTTTTAATTATGCCATGATTAGAGATTAGGGTTTGTATGCCAACAATCCAAAAATCAAACAAATAGCTTGACTAATACAAAGACAAAAATGCATGAAAATGATAACACAATGCACACTTGCACCCCTAGGGTTACATCCACTTGTTATGCATGTTGAGTATTTTGGCAAAACAAAAAAACAAAACAAAAGATCATAGTCCCTCGATGACGCTATCTTGATTGCCTAAACAAAATGATAAAGTCCCTCAAAAAATTGCTAAAAATACTTAACACAAATGCTATCATGGTCTATATGATGACCCGCGCCTGTCCCGTTTAACATCCAAACACAAGGTTGTTTACCAAATGTAATGGTAAAACAACACTGTCAAAAGGGTTAAAACGTATAGATAAGATCTTTGAGTAAAATAGGGTAGACAACTCTTAGTTACTTGATCAAAACTTGCAAAACATCCTTGCTATTTTCAAACACTCTTCACAACACAATTTCAAAACATTTCCCAAAACAAACTTTCAAACATTGAAATATCTTTTCAAAAGACAAACACCTTTGTATATATTCAAACAAGAATCATTACAAAGGTTGCCACAATGATGGACTCTTTTCAAAACCTTTTTCAAAACCACACACAACGCACCATTTCAAACAATTGAAAAGCAAAAACAAGTGATCTACACAAGTAACTAAGAGCCCATGGATAACCATGGATGAAAAGGGTGCTTTCACCTTCCCTTTTCATAATCTACTCCCCGAACCTAAGAAAACATCTCAAAGGTCTTTCCTGTGCTTTTTGACCTTTCCTTTGGATAAAATAAAAAGTCGGCGGCGACTCTTGCTAAACTGAAACATTTGCGAACATAAACGCAAAACCTCAAGTCAGTTCTCCCACCGTATCACAGAACTGGCGACTCTGTTGGGGACATACTTCAAAAGTGGAGTAACCTTAGGGTTTAGATCACCTTTACATGTTTATTTTGTTTGCTTTGATTGCTTTACATTTGATTCTATTGTTTGGGTTTGAAATCCTCCACCCGTATTTTTGGGAAACATTCATAGGTAAATAGCAATACGTTGTGGAAACTGTGCGGGGTATACCGACATGGTTGAAGAAATAGCTATATTAGTGCGACATATTTGTGGGTACCGGTAGCCTTTGAGTCAATCAAAGAGAATACGGGGCCGCTGAGTGATGTCATGAAGCACTAATGAACTCTTAGAACCTTTACTTGACCATCTTGGCCTTTTTAGGGGTAGTGAGATGACCGGCTTTGGTGCAGTCCGAAGTTGGTAGATACTCGATACTACACTCATTGAGGGTTGTTTTCTTGGAATATTTCGGTTGCCAGTAAAGTTGCTAAACTGAAACAATGAACACATAAAATAATCCAGTGATATTGAGCTCCTTAGAACCCGGTTACTATTTATAGGATAGGTTGAGCCAACTAACTTCAAGAGGGTACTTACCTATGAAACCCCATGCAAGCCTGAAACTAGGATCTTGTGTGATTTTCTTGTACATATACTTGTGCATACATCATGAACATCATAAAGCATCATATGCATCCACTAACCATTTCAAGGGTTTGGATCTTCATCTTTGTTCTTGTTTTGTAGGTCATGGAATCTCTTCGCAGGAAAACAATTCAAGTCAACCTTGTGAGAATCCCTCATCAACTCAAGGAGCTTGCTTCCAAGATTCCAGAGAATTCTCTCTTCAGTGAAAGACATGGTAGACTTCTCAAATTGGTCAACTCCAACATTGAAGAGGATATGGTGAAAGTTCTCTTCCAGTTCTTTGACCCCCTACACCATTGCTTTACATTTCCTGATTACCAACTAGTACCTACTTTGGATGAATTTTCTCAACTCCTGAGGATTCCTATTCTCCATCAACTACCCTACAATGGTACAGAGAGAGAGCCAAAGCCTGAAGATGTTGCTCAAGCCCTATATTTGCAACCATCTGATATCAAAGGTCATTAGGAAACCATACGTGGTGTCTGGGGTTTCTTGGTAAAGTTTCTGTTTGAGAAGGCACAAGATTGCTGGAATTCTCTAGATATTCAAGCTTTTAAGGAGATTATAGCACTTCTACTCTACGGATTGGTCTTGGTCCCAAACCCTGATCATCTTATAGATGTGAATGCTGTCAAGATTTTCATATCTCGGAATCCTGTGCCTACATTGCTTAGGGACATCCTACACTCATTTCACACATGAACAATGAGGAAAAGAGGTGTTCTCATGAGCTGTACTCCTCTTCTATCAAGGTGGTTTATTTCTCACCTTCCCCATTCAGTCTTGAAGAATGAACAAGGCTTGAGGTGGTCACAACGGTTGATGACCCTTACACATTCTGATGTTCATTAGTGTTCTCGGTCCAGAGAAAATGTCATCATCATTGATTGTTGTGGAGAATTCCCTAATGTCCCATTACTTAGCATTAGGGGAGGAATCACCTACAACCCCTGTTTAGCTCTGAGACAATTTGGGTGCGCCCGAAGGGATGGCCCTCAGGACATGCTGATTCCTGACTTGGTTTTTGACTTCGACAACAACGCTCAAGGACTTCGACAAAGGTTTATCCGAGCATGGAGGATGCCCAACAAAGTGGACAGTAAGACACTGGGACACAAGAATTCCATCCCCCTTGAGCCTTATCTCAAGTGGGTACGAACCCGCGTCCAGAGTCTTATGATGGCTTACCCCCACATTCTCCCCGTGATCAAAGAGCCTATTATGGAAGGAGAGGTTCCATACACCCTCCTATATCCAGACATGCCAACATTATTGGAAGATTTGCAAAAGAGTTGGATACAACTCAAGGAAGAACATAACACTTTTGAAGCCAGCTGCTATGGCAGTGAGAAGAAGGTTTTGGAACTTACTCGTTGACTCCATGAAGAGCAGAATCTCAACACTTACATCGCACCAAAGAGGATGCACAATGTCTTTTTACATTAAGAATTTTGTAATATTTTGCCCATGGGGCATTTATGTACTGACAAATTTCTTCTTATTAATATGACGTGTGTTCTTTTTTGTCTGCAATAACTTTGAATTTCTGAATCATTGAATGCATTACATGAATACACATCATTCATCATATGCATAAATAGGTCTTCACACCAGGTTTCCTTATCTTTCTACTGTTTATTTCAGCAAGATGGATATAGAGCAGACAGTCAAAGATCTGCAAGCAAAGAATTCGCAATTCTAACAACTCCTCATGACCTTGGAAAAGGGTCAAGAGGACCTTAAAGCACTGTTGAGAAAGAGAAGGAAAAGGAAAAGAAGAAAAAGAAAAGAGCGGGAGTAGCTACTTTGGGGATAAGGTTTGAGAACCGGGCTAGAATGGTCCTCGATTTCCCCTCGACGTATGACGAAGGGGTTGGTAAAGGTAAGGGAGTTGCAATGCCCTCCGAGTTTGAAGCTGAAGAGGATGAAGATTATTCCGAGCAGCAGTACCCTCCAGCGGACGATAAGTATAAAAATCTGGAAGATCGGCTGGCAGCCATGGAGGTAAAAGAGTACCTGGGTTGGATTTCGAAGAACTAGGGTTGGTTGCTGGGATCGTCATTCCCCCAAAGTTCAAGGTGCCTACATTTTCTAAATACGACGGTTTGTCCTGTCCAAAGATACATCTGCGGTCCTACGTCAGAAAGATCCAACCCCACTCTTCTGATAAGGATCTGTGGGTCCACTTTTTTCAAGATAGTTTGTCGGGTACGCAATTGGATTGGTTCTATCAACTTGAGAGATATGATGTACATAACTGGGAGGATTTAGCTGCTGCTTTCTACCGATAATACCAATATAACACAGATTTATTGCCTACTCGTACTCAACTACATAGTATGGGTATGGTCTCTAATGAAGGCTTTAAGGAGTATGCCCAGAAGTGGCGGGATTTGGCTTGAAGGGTGCAGCCACCATTGTCGGATAGAGAGTTGGTTGATATGTTTTTGGGGACCCTGTCAGGTCCATTCTTTAATCACTTGATCGGGAGCTCATCTGCAGGGTTCACCGAATTAATTCTAACAGGTGAAAGGGTCGATGCTGGCATTAAGAGCGGTAAAATTCAGAAGGATGCATCTGCTTCCACAACTATCAAGAAGACCTTCCCAGCCAAGAAAGAAGCTTCTGCTGTTTACTCCCAGAGAAATCAAGGAAGAACGGAGCACCGACCAGCAGTGGGGGCTGTGATGATTCAGAACTCCTCAGCCGATCAACCTCGAAGCAGTCAATCCAGAGCTAACCAAACCAGGGTGGAAAGGCCACAACAACAATTCACTCGGATCAATATGACACCTTCTCAGGTCCTCCCTCATATGTTAAAGTTAAACCTAACCAACTTGAAGGAAGCGCCGAAAAACCCAAATACCTCTTCTCCCTATTATCATTCAAATGCAAAATGTGCATATCATTCGGACAATGTGGGGCATGACACCAACAACTGTTGGGCCATTAAAAACAAGATCCAAGATTTAATAGATGCCAAGGAGGTAGAGTTTGATGCTCCCGAAAAACCTAATGTGATATCCGCTCCTATGCCAAAACATGGTCATAATGTCCATGCTATTGTAGAAGATCTTCATGTTACCGCTGTTGATGACTTAATGACTCTGTTTCCAATGATCAATATGAATCTGTTAAAAGCCGGGATTTTCCCGGGCTGTGAAAAAGATTGTTACTTTTGTTCGACCTTGCAATCCGACTGTCCGCTGTTGAAGTCAGGCATTCAACGCCTGATGGATACTCAAGAAATCCTCTTTCAGAAAACTCCTGTTACTCCTGTTACTCTTGTTACTCCTGTTACTCCAATCAATGATGTTTCTATAATCACCATTTCCGACAATCTTTCCAAGACCTGCAAAAGGCCTGTTAAGATTACACCCCATCCAAAGTTTGTACCGCTGAAGATTACCATGCCGGGGCCTATCCCATATAAGTCCAACAAGACAATACCGTGGAATTATGGAGGAGAGATCTTTTACCACAGTGTTAAGCAGATCGAATCAGTCGAAGAAAGTTCCGATGAAGAAACTCCTGACATAGGAAATATTGCAGGGACAATTAAGATAACTCGTAGCGAAAGAATCATCTCTCCGGAGATTGCTCCTCCAAGGGCAATCTTCGGACCCTCAAGTGCTCCTGTGCCTGTCAAGATATTTGTGCAAAGTCCAGTGATTGAAGAAATTGTTACTCCCGAAGTTGTACCCTCTGCTGTTACTGTTGATAAAGGTAAGGGGATCCAAGAAGTGCCCGTCAGGACGAGGGCTCAGACTTTGGTTATCCTTGAGACCACCCAAAAGGAAATGGAGGAGATTTTGAAGATAACTAAGAAGAGCGACTATGATGTCGTAGAGTAGCTGGGGAAAACCCCTTCAAAAATCTCTATGCTGGCTCTATTGCTTTGCTCCGAGGCTCATGCCAAAGCCTTGATCAAATTCCTGAAGACGACGCACGTGCCTCAAGAAACTTCTACGGATCAGTTTCAAGAGTGTGTAGCTAGCCTTACAGCCGATAATGGTCTTGGCTTATCTGATGCCGATCTAACCTCTAAGGGAAGAAAGCATAATGATGCGCTGCATGTTTCGGTAGAGTGCAGAGGGAATACACTTGCTCATGTTCTGGTTGATACCGGTTCATCTTTAAATGTACTACCAAAGAAAGCATTGGACATGCTAGACTGTGAAGGTTTGACCTTAAAGCCCAGTAATATCATTGTTAGAGCCTTCGACGGTTCTAAGAGGATGGTTCACGGAGAAGTGGACATCCCAGTTAAGGTCGGAACATAAATTTTCAATTCTACATTTTATGTGATGGACATCCGTCCTTCATATTCATGTTTATTGGGAAGGCCATGGATCCACAACGCTGGGGCAGTCACTTCTTCTCTACACCAGATGCTCAAGTACCCAGTCCAGGGTAAGATCATAACAGTTCATGATGAGGAGGAGTATATGATAAGCCACCTTAACTATTTCCGCTACGTGGAGTTAGATGGTGAATTCATAGAAACACCTTTCCAACACTTTGAAGAGTTTTCTCCTGAAGTTGCGGTAGCCAAGAAACTGACTGATGAGCCCATCATTACCAAACCTGTGTCCCGGATGTCATCCCTTAAAGATGCAGAGGCTGTAGTCAAGGAAGGAGGAAGCACAGTATGGGGTCAACTGCCAAATTTTCCTTACAAGACATATAAGTTCGGTTTGGGTTTCACTGCTGCTAGTCAGAAAGCTGTGTGTCGCTTCCGGGCTGGAGGACCGCCACTAAAAATAACTCATCATGGAGTTCATGCTTTAGAAGATGATGAAGAAGGAAGCAATTTTGAAGACTGGATCTTTCCAACTATTGAAGGGGGACTGAACAATTGGGAGGCGAAGGACTTCGTTCCCATTACTTTCATCAATCAATAATTTATCTTTTGAACATTTCCTGTTTGGTCTGTAATAATTATTAAACAATTCGTACACTCTTTTCTCCTTATGCCTTACCCGGGGCATATAGGTCCATTTGTAAGGGTTTTGATTCTTCATTTTCACATGCCATTTTTAATGAATCATGGACGTTTTCATATATAAACTTTTGTGTTCATTTTCTTTCTTTTTACATTTTATTTTGTTTAAAGGTGGCTATCCCTTACACACGCCCACACTCAGAAAATGCAGGTACCCATCCACTCAGGATTCCATGGGTAACAATTCTGCTATGGCCTTCAGTGACTCTGAAGATCTGGTCAATCATGCCGAGTACGAAGGTGATGAAGACTGTGAAGTGCCTGGAGAGTTGGCTAGACTTTTGCAACAAGAAGAAAGGGCTATTCTGCCCCACGAAGAGTTGTTAGAGACTATCAATTTGGGAACAGAGGAAGACAGAAAAGAGTTTAAAGTGGGTGCCAACCTGGAGCCAAGTGTCAGAGAGCGCTTAGTTCAGATGTTAAATGAATACGTTGAGATCTTCGATTGGTCCTATGAAGACATGCCGGGACTAGATACAAATATTGTGGTTCACCGTCTCCCTACAAGAGAAGACTATCCACCAATCAAACAGAAAGTCCGCCTAATGAGGCCCGACATGTCCGAAAAGATCAAAGATGAAGTGATGAAGCAGTTCAATGCTGGCTTTCTGGATGTTACTTCCTATCCACAATGGGTTGCTAACATTGTGCCCGTGCCTAAGAAGGACAACAAAGTCAGAATGTGTATGGACTACATAGACTTAAATAGGGCTATCCCTAAAGATGATTTTCCACTACCACACATTGAAATCTTGGTTGACAACACAACTCAACATAAGGTATTCTCTTTCATGGACGGATTTTCAGGGTACAACTAGATCAAAATGGCCCCCGAAGACATGGAGAAGACTACTTTTGTTACGCAGTGGGGTACCTTCTGCTATAAAGTTATGCCATTCGGACTGAAGAATGCCGAGGCAACCTATCAGCGAGCCATGGTAGCTTTGTTTCATGACATGATACATCATGAGATTGAAGTCTACGTAGACGACATGATAGCCCGCTCACAGACAGAATAAGAACACCTTGGCCATCTGCAAAAGCTGTTTGTCAGGTTAAAATAATACAAGCTCAGACTGAACCCTAGCAAGTTCACTTTCGGAGTCAGGTCCGGTAAAATTTTTGGATTTATCGTCAGTAACAAAGGCATTGAGGTTGATCCTGCAAAAGTCAAAGCTATACAAGAAATGCCTGCCCCTCGCACTGAGAAGGAGGTCAGAGGTTTCTTGGGATGCCTAAACTACATCGCAAGGTTCATCTCTCACCTAACATCTACCTGTGAACCAATATTCAAGCTGTTGAAGAAAGATCAAGTGGTTGAATGGAACAATGACTGTCAAGTTGCTTTCGATAAGATCAAGGAGAATTTGCTGGAACCTCCTATCTTGATGCCACCCGTCGAAGGAAGGTCGTTAATCATGTATCTGACTATTTTGGATAATTCAATGGGGTGCGTATTAGGCCAACATGACGAGTCTGGCTGAAAAGAGCATGCTATTTATTACCTTAGCAAAAAGTTTACCAACTGTGAGACTCACTACTCACTGCTCGAGAAAACTTGCTGCGCTTTGGTAAGGACTGCTCGCCGGCTAAGGCAGTATATGTTGACAAATACCACTTTGCTGATTTCTAAAATGGACCCGATCAAGTACATCTTCGAGATGCCTGCTTTATCCGGAAGAATCGCTAGATGGAAGATGATCCTGACAGAGTATAATATCCAGTACACAACCCAAAAAGCTATAAAGGGGAGTGTAGTAGCTGACCATCTAGCTCATCAAGCCATCAAAGATTACCGATCTATGAGGTTCGACTTCCCTAACGAGGATATTATGACATTGGAAAACATTAAAGGTAACAGACCGTATGACGGACCTGAACAAGGATCCCGATGGACTCTGTACTTTGATGGTGCCTCCAATGCACTGGGGAACGGTATCAGTGCAGTACTTATCTCTCCAGAAGGTTTCCATACACCTTTCACTGCTAGACTCTGCTTTAGCTGCACCAACAACATGGCCGAGTATGAAGCTTGTATCTTTGGTCTCAAGGCTGCTATTGACTTGGGAATCAAATATTTGGTTGTATTTGGGGACTCAGCTTTGGTTATCAGTCAAATCAAAGGAGAGTGGGATATTAAACATCCAAACCTCATCCCTTACAAAGAACATGTCCTTACATTGTTACCACATTTCGAGCAGATCACCTTCAAGCACTTCCCGCGAGAAGAGAATCAGTTGGCGGATGCGCTAGCTACAATGTCATCCATGTTTAAACTTAACTGGGATAATGAGGCACCTCAAATCACCATTGAACAAATGGACGAACTTGCACGTTGTCACGAGATTAATACTGAAGAAGTGGTGGACCGACCTTGGTTTTATGACGTCAAAAGGTATCTCGAAGCACAAGAATACCCTGAAGGAGCTTCAGTCAACGACAAAATGTTCTTAAGGAGGTTCACTGCCAAATTCTTTCTGAGCAATGGTATCCTATACAAGCGCAATCTTGATTGTGTCCTACTCCATTGTGTGGACAAGATTGAAGCTGAGCAGATCATGGATGAACTATATAATGGCACCTTTAGCACCCACTCGAGCGGTCATACGATGGCTAAGAAGATTCTACGAGCAGGCTACTACTGGTCTACCATGGAAGCTGATTGTCATCAATATTCCCGTACTTGTCACAAATGCCAAATCTATGCTGACAAGGTACATATTCCCCCAGTTCCTCTCAATGTCTTAACAGCTCCTTGGCCATTCGCGATGTGGGGAATCAACATTATTGGAGAGATCAAGCCTACAACATCCAATAGGCACCGTTTCATCCTGGTGGCCATTGATTACTTTACCAAGTTGGTCGAAGCAGCTTCCTTCGCCTCCGTTACAAAGAATGTGGTTGCCCGTTTCATTAAGTAGAACCTCATATGCCGGTATGGCATCCCCGACAGGATCATCACTGGCAACAATACGAATTTGAACAATACTATGATCACCGCTCTATGCGAGCAGTTCAAGATTCAACATCACAATTCATGTCCCTATCAGCCTAAGATGAACGGTGTTGTCGAAGTTGCGAACAAAAATATTAAGAAGATCATTCAAAAGATGACAGTCACCTACAAGGACTGGCATGAGATGTTACCGTTTTCTCTGCACGGGTACCGTACCACGGCACGCACTTCAACTGGGGCAACCCCTTTTTCTTTGGTATATGGCATGGAAGCTGTTTTACTTGTGGAAGTTTAGATTCCTTCCTTGAGAATCTTGAAGGATGCTGGTTTGAATGAAGACGATTGGATTCAGACCCGGCTTGATCAACTTAACTTGATTGACGAAAAGCGACTTACTGCTATTTTCCATGGTCAGGCGTATCAAAAACGTATGATCAAAGTTTTCAACAAGAAAGTCAAGAGACAAGTATATCAAGTAGGGGACCTTGTAATCAAGCGGATCATCTTACCGCAATGTGATCCCAGGGGAAAATGGACTCCTACTTACGAAGGACCATTTGTGATCAAAAACATCTTTTCTGGTGGGGCAATGATCCTGACCACCATGGACGGCGATGACCTGCCGCACCCTGCGAACACCGACATAGCCAAAAGATACTACGCATAAACGAACCGACAAGTTGAAAACCCGAAAGGGCTACTTGGGCAAAAATGGGCATCCCGGTGAATCGAAAACCCGAAAGGGCGGTTCAGGCAAAAATTAGGGATAAATAAAAAATTTGTACACCCGGCAAGTTGAAAACCCGAAAGTACAACTTGGGCAAAAAAGGGTTTCCCGGTGGATCGAAAACCCGAAAGGGCGGTCCAGGCAAAAGTTAGGGAATTAAAGCATATGACTATGTCTCGTCGGATCACTTTAAGGACAATCTCTTCATAGACAAGCTCCGGGCTTCTGATCAACCTAATCATCATCGAACAAGGAAACAAATGGACAAGATACTCTGAGTTACGAAGGCAATAGCAGAATGGGAACCCCATGGAATTGTTACACATAGCCATCTTTCTTTGTATAAAATTTTTCTCATTTTTTTTACGAAAACGTTCTCTTACTAGGATGTCTATCTCCTTTGTACAAAATACTTACACAAAGTTAATACAAAGAGACTTCAAAGTGCATAAATTTGTTTGCATTTTTCTTTCTTTTTTACACTTGTGTTTTATTTAAAAACGTCCAATGATTTATTAAAATGAGCATATGCATTTGAATATAATCATTGCTTGCAAATAAAACAAAATGAGAAAGGATAATTACTAATAAGTGGAAAGTATAGGAGAATGTATTTAGGTTATTCCAGAGGAAATCCCCTGCAGTACACCATCCAGATCCTCCACAGAGTTGAAGTTTTGAAACACATATCCACAACGAAGTTAAGTTTTAAAATCCTCATCAAAATTAAGTTTCCAAAACTCCCATATTCCCAGCGGAACCAGAAAACTTTGAACTGCAAACCCTTGACGAAGATGAAGCTTTCTTCCCCAGCAGAGTCCAAAACTTCAACCCCAGTGGAAGACCATCCAACTTCCTCCAATTCCCCAGAGATTTGTCTTAAAACCAGAAGATTCCCCTGCAAGTTATCTTAGAAACCAGACAACGCCTTCGGATAATTCCTCAAAAGATTGGAATACAACCCAAGCCTTTGAGAACTCTTCCACAGAATAAACATTCTCCGCATAGAGTTTGTTTCCGAGCAGATTGAAGATTCTCGGTCTCATTTCTCCGGTGAAGCCTCCAAGGTTTCAATTCCCCAGTAGAGATCGTCAAAGTTTCCTTTATTTCCTAGGAAAGTCATGAAGGATTCTCACACCCCCACAAGTTGCCAAGGATTTTCTATCCCCAACAGTGGTCCAAGGATTTCTCATTCTCAGCAATCAAAGATTTCGAATCTTCAACAGCGGTCAAGGGTTTATTTTCCCCGGCAGCAGTCAAAGATTTCATTATCTCCAGCTATCAAGGATTTATTTTCCTCAGCAAGACAACTAATCGACTTACATGCGCATCCATTACATCCATATATCATAAAAATTGATAGAACACATTTTATTGCATCATACATGTCATGCAACATAACTTTGTGTTTTAGCTAACATTTTACCTTTTTAGGATAATATTAAAAGCTACCTCTAACAAATATTCAAAGGTCTCAAATACAGTACGGATACACTCCAAGACATGGAAGTCATTCTGCTACTCATTCAGGTCTCTTATTTTAGATACAGTATGGATACACCCCAGATACGGAGGCCATTCTATTACTCATCCAGAATTTCAAGTCAAAATACAGTACGGATACACCCCAGACACGGCGGTCATTCTACTACTCATTCAGACTTTAGCAATCAGATACAAACTAGATACGCTCCAAACACGGAAGCCGTTATATTTCTCATTCAGATTCAACTATCAACTTCAAGTTCAGATACACTCCAGACACGAAAGTCATTTTGTCACTTGTCCAGATCCCAGTTATAGTACGGATACACTCCGGACGCGGAAGTCATTCTGCTACTCATACAGATCTCAACTTCAGATACAATACAAATACACTCCAGACACGATAGTCATTTTGATATTCATTCAAGAATCAAATACAGTTACAAGCTCGGATACGCTCCAGACACGGATGCCATTCCTTTGCTCATACGAATCCCATCTCCAGATACAACTCAGATATGTTCCAAATACGGATACCAATCTGGTGTTCATTCTCCTGATTTTCAACAAACAAGTCTTGGATGGCATCTTTAAGCCCATCTCCAGCAAGATTCTACCATCTCCAATTGGCATCTTTAAACCCATTCCCTCAGCTACATTTTGACGAGTGCAAATTTACGGGCACTCTAGTGTCCAATCCTCTTTTACCTTCGAGTCACGAAAGGCAAACTTGCCAATCTAACTCTTCAGTTTCAAGAAGATTGAACAAGGGCAGCTGTTGTACCCCAAAATTTGCCCTCTCTTTTTATCAATATTTCCCCTCACCAGACTCTTTGAACTCCAGACAGGATTAGGTTTTTGCTCTGCTTAAGACATCTCCTTGCACTGATGACCTAAATTAGGGTTTGAGTTTGCACAAAGATTTTTGGACTTTCAATACTCAAATTTATTTTAATACTTCATGTTGGACTCATAAGATTGTGCATACCAAGTTTCAAGCCTTGAATCAAATTTTTGCCCAAGCAATTGGACAGTTGACCTAGAAATCAATTGTATTGGAGAAAAAGTCAACTATGGCCAATTTACAGTCAAACCTCATGATTTTTAATCCACATCAACATTATAGACTCACATGAACCATTTGATCAAGTTTGGACCACAACTCCTCAAGAAATTTGATCAGATCACCAAAAGGGCAAAATGGTCATTTTTAGGGTTTTGACTGCACAAGGGCAATTTCTGACTTTTGACCTAGCCAATGGAAAATTTGGTTCAAGCATGGACTCAAGGACGCAATGGCATCATCTTGACCTATTCACAAGGTTCAAAAGATCTCAAATGCATTGGATTGACCGATGAATTTTTCAGTCAACTGATCAAAATTTGACTGTACACTGAAAAGTCAAACTTTGACTTTTTGGTCAAAATCAAGTGCCAAGGGCCATTTTCATCAAGATGTGTCAAAACATGAAACTTGTTCATCAAGAAACCCAAATTTGTAAATTAGGGTTTAAGATTGAAAAATTTCATAACTTAGAATTTTTCTAAGTTATGAAATTTTCTTAATTTTTCCTAACTTTGCCCAACATTTTCACCATGATGCAATTGGATTCAAACAAAACTTCCAACATGAAAGTTGTAGTCCTCCACAAAGTCTACAACTTTGACTCACAAAGTTTTCCCAAAAGAAGATTGGATCTCAAGTTATGATTTTTGGAACAAGGGTCCATGAAATTTTTAACTTAGTGAAATTTTGCCCTAGTTTAGGCAGGATTTTGACCTATCTTCATGGCCATTTTTCACATATTTCCACTTGGAATATCAAATTTCATTTCAAATATGGAATGTAGAGCATTTTTCAAGCTTTCCAAAATGTCCAAGAACTCTCCAAACTCATTTGTGGTTAGGGAGAATCGAAGGCTTGAAATTGGCAAAAACTCACTTTTTATCCATGGCATGTTCATATTGATACAAGTTGCAAACTCTAATCAGCTTGCTTTGCACTAGATTACAGGCCTCAAAACCATTCCATACTGAATAATTAAATGCAAGTCCATTGGTGTAAGGCATTTTTTTGGTCATTAGAGGTTTGCACATTAGATTAATCTAAAAATGGTAAAAGGTACATTACCATTTTTGCTTAAATCTTGCTTTATGTCAAAACTGAATCCTTGAGCATTGAGCCATATCTTATGCAGAAAATCAAATCCATAAATTTGAGGGGCCAAGGGCATAGTGTGCAAACTGATAGATAGCCTGTACAGGCTTGTCTTCCATCACTTCTCATGTTTTGCTTCATAACCAAGAAATTTGTCCAATATCACATAACTTGAACATCAGATAGAACCAACTTGTGCAAGCTTTTGAGACAAGTTTCTCACATCCCCTTGAGCCAGAAACACGAGCCTTTGAGCCCTAAAACCTCCCATAGCAAAAAATCATTTTCATTTGGCAAAACAGGGCACTCCCTGCAGTTTGATCTCCATAGCACAAATCCCTCGTGCGTTTTGCCTCAAACTGGTTCAAACACATTCCACATAACCCATCCAAGTTATCCTAACCCTTAAACACTGACTGTAACTCCATTTACAAGGTTTGCCATTTTTGATTTTAGCTTGTGCAGGTTGAGTTCTGTAGGCTTGTTCAAGCACATTCAAGGCAAGCTAGGCATTGAAGAAGGTCATAGGAAGTTCAAGCAAGCTCCCAAACACCTCAGACCTCATTGAAAATCTCCACATTGTCAAACACGAAGTCAACTGAAATAGGTTTTTGTCAACTTCCTATCTCTCTATTTAGGAACAATTAGGCTTAGGTTTATGAATAAGAAATGTAGTATTCATAGCCATGAAGTTGTACATATGCTCAGTTTTCATTTTAGTTAAGCATGCTAAGAGAATTTGGTCCATAAACATCCTGAAAAAAATAGGTTAAGATTTAGGGCCAGAGAAATTCTCTCTGGTTTTTGAGAGTTAGGACAAGTTTCTCATATGGTTGAATTCGTCTTGAAAAATGCTACAACTTTGATGTTATATGTTTTTGCATTAGAGCACGTATGCAGGATCTGGCGTTGTGTACAGGGCGCGCGCGTTTTTGAGAACGAAGGTTGAAGATGAAGTGTGGTGGGCTGGGCTTGGTCCTGGCTCACTATTGACACCCCCCTTTTGCTGAATACACCCCCCTGACCCAATTTCTTTATACTTTTATATTTTTTTATTTATTTTCATTTTCTGATTTTTATTTTATATTTTTAAAACATAAAAAATACCCAAAATATTTTTATAAATTTTCACATTTATTTTGTACTTTATTTTTTTTATTTTTTCTAACATAAAAACAATTTAATTAGTATATACTTTTATTTATTGAAAACTTAAAAATAATATATAATAACATTATACTTTTATTTTTATTCTTTATTTTATTTACACTAAAAAAATATTGTTCTAAATATATTTTGTCTTGCATATATTTTATTTTTATTCTACATAACTAATATAATTAATATATATATATATATATATATATATATATATATATATATATATATATATATATATATATATATATATATATATATATATATATATATATATATATATATATATATATATATATATATATATATATATATATAATAAATACTTGAGAATAAAAACATAAAAATATTATACTTTTATTGTTATTATTATTTATATTTAAATTATACGTTTTCTAAATATATTTTATTTTTTGTATATACATTATTTTATTTTATTGTATATAAATAGTATATTTAATATATTTATATTCTTAAAAGATAATTAGGGTTTTACCCTTAATAAAAAAATGATTTTTTTTTTTGTTTATTTCTTTCTTTTTACATTAAATATTTTTACATACATAAAAATAAACAAAACATTTTTGCATATTCATAATATTTTGTATACTTATTTAATTTGTTTATTTAAGTATTATTTATTTATTTATTTTGTATCAATTATTCAATTTGGATGTAATAGTAAAATTAGGGTTTTAATTTCTTGCCAAATAATCCCCATTCAAAAATTATATCCCCCTTCCCATATCAAATGTTGTAATAGTGGTAGATTTACTTTACGCATTTACACTTTTAATTATGCCATGATTAGAGATTAGGGTTTGTATGCCAACAATCCAAAAATCAAACAAATAGTTTGACTAATACAAAGACAAAAATGCATGAAAATGATAACACAATGCACACTTGCACCCCTAGGGTTACATCCACTTGTTATGCATGTTGAGTATTTTGGCAAAACAAAAAAACAAAACAAAAGATCATAGTCCCTCGATGACGCTATCTTGATTGCCTAAACAAAATGATAAAGTCCCTCAAAAAATTGCTAAAAATACTTAACACAATTGCTATCATGGTCTATATGATGACCCGCGCTTGTCCCGTTTAACATCCAAACACAAGGTTGTTTACCAAATGTAATGGTAAAACAACACTGTCAAAAGGGTTAAAACATATAGGAAAGATCTTTGAGTAAAATAGGGTAGACAACTCTTAGTTACTTGATCAAAACTTGCAAAACATCCTTGCTATTTTCAAACACTCTTCACAACACAATTTCAAAATATTTCCCAAAACAAACTTTCAAACATTGAAATATCTTTTCAAAAGACAAACACCTTTGTATATATTCAAACAAGAATCATTACAAAGGTTTCCACAACGATGGCCTCTTTTCAAAACCTTTTTCAAAACCACACACAAAGCACCATTTCAAACAATTGAAAAGCAAAAGCAAGTGATATAAACAAGTAACTAAGAGCCCATGGATAACCATGGATGAAAATGGTGCTTGCACCTTCCCTTTTCATAATCTACTCCCCAAACCTAAGAAAACATCTCAAAGGTCTTTCCTGTGCTTTTTGACCTTTCCTTTGGATAAAATAAAAAGTCGGTGGCGACTCTTGCTAAATCGAAACATTTGCAAACACAAACGCAAAACCTCAAGTCAGTTCTCGCACCGTATCACAATCTGCTAGAGAGTTGGGGAAGTTGATGCAAGAAGAAGCACAGGTGTTCTCGTTGATGGCTTCTCTATCTATAGAGACTCAAGCTATAATTGAGGAATTACAGGTGGTGTGTGAATTTCCTGAAGTTTTCCCTGATGAAATTCCTGATGTACCATCAGAGAAGGAAGTTGAATTTGCAATTGATCTTGTACCTGGTACCAGACCTGTGTCTATGGCACCATACAAGATGTCTGCATCTGAGTTGTTAGAGTTGAAGAAGTAATTGGAAGAGTTACTTGAGAAGAATTTTTTAAGACCAAGTGTATCGTCGTGGGGAGCCCCAGTGCTGTTAGTAAAGAAGAAAGATGGAAGTATGAGGCTTTATGTTGATTATAGATAATTGAATAAAGTGACTATTAAGAACAAGTATCCGCTTCCAAGAATAGATGACTTGATGGACCAATTGGTGGATGCTCATGTGTTTAGTAAGATTGATTTGAGGTCGGGTTACCACCAGATTAAAGTGAAGGATGGAGATATTCCAAAGACGGCTTTCAGAATGCGTTATGGACATTACGAGTATTCAGTGATGCCTTTCGGTGTTACTAATGTCCCGGGAGTATTCATTGAATATACAAATCGTATCTTTCATACTTATTTGGATCGGTTTGTTGTGGTGTTCATTGATGATATTTTGATTTACTCTAAGTCAGAAGCAGAGCATGCTGAACATTTAAGAGTAGTATTGCAAGTTTTGAAAGAGAAGAAGTTGTATGCAAAGCTGTCCAAGTGTAAATTCTGGTTGAAAGAGGTTAGTTTTCTTGGTCATGTGATTTCAGGTAGTGGCATTATTGTAGATCCATCAAAGGTTGATGCTGTGTTGCAAAGGAAAACTCCAAAGTCAACTACTGAGATTAGAAGCTTCTTGAGATTAGCTGGTTATTATAGAAGGTTTATCGAAGGGTTTTATAAGTTGTCACTTTCGTTGACTAAGTTGACTTGTAAAGGTAGAGTGTTTTATAAGTTGTTACTACATAAATTAATAATTATAACTGTTGTATTCATCACAATTTATTTATTTATTTGTGTTTTTCACTAATTACTATATTTATTATTATTTATTTGTAACATTAATTTACTTATTACTAAATTTTTATTATATACCCCTAAGAATATAATCAACTTAAATTTTAAATGGTTATAAAGATATAAAATATAAAGTAATAACCATATAATCTTTTTTATTTTTAAATTTAAAATAAACTAAATAATAAAAATGATTAATATTATTATTCCTAACAAATTATATATTTTTTATTCTATTTTTATAAATTAAATAAAATCAGATTCAACCAAATTCAATTAAAATTACAATATTATAATTTAACCCAAATTCAACCTAAAATTTAACTAAATTCCGAAAATATACTAAATTCAAAAAAAAATTTCAAGAAATACCTTTTATCTTCTAACTCCTTCAATCTTATTGTCCCTTTTCGCAATCTACTTCTATCAATCTTCTTCTATTCAAAGAAAAATTAAAAAAAAATTACATCCAATAATACAATAAATAAAAAGTTATTAACAAAATAGAGACAAAATTGAATTGAATTTACCTTAAAATAAGAATTAATGGAGATTGAATGGATTTAATATTGGAGAAGAACAAATTTTATGAAGAAGAAAATGGTTATGGAGGGATGGAAGGAGGAGGGTTGAAGAAGAAGAGTTCTTGAAATAACACTAATGTCTGTTTCTGGAGAGTGCTTGAAAGAAATATATAAAGCACTTAGCGACGTGAAAATCACGTTGCAACGTTGCCACCTGATTTTCACGTCGCAATAATCCCAACAACTATATTCTCTTTCTTCACATCCTTCAAAGCTTTAACACGCCAATCTGGAATGATTTGATTTTTCCCTCTTAAATGTTGCGACCTGAATAACACGTCGCAATTTACTTTTTTAAATTTTCAAAATGACAAATATATGAACGTTAGAGAAATTTAATTATTTTTTATTGTATTTTTAGTAGCGACGTGAATCCCACGTCGCAATATTTTTTTATAAAAAAAAAACTAACAAACTCCAGGCTTCTTTATTTTATTAGTAAAACATGTTGCCACGTGATTTCCACGTCGCAACTGGCTTTATTTAACCACATGAAAATCACATGGCAAAATCAGGTGGCTGGAGAGCCTTTTTCTTGTAATGATTATTACAAAGCAAATATAACTATAAACCTAATGAAATCAATCATTTCAATCAATATATCAATGTGAAAGGAAATTTTTTATCATGCCTGAGTTTCTTTCCAAAAGGGCTCTTGGAGATGAAATCAATCATTTCAATTAATATATCAATGTGAAAGGAAAAACTTTATCATGCCTGAGTTTCTTTCTAAAAGGGCTCTTGGAGGTGATGTTTTTATAACTCTAAGTCCCTTACAGTTGTACTCCCAAAATATAATTATATATATTCAATAACATAAAAAATAAATTAACATTACAATTAATCCTTCAAGTTATTGTAGTGTCATAAAATAGAGTCCTACCTAAATAAAGTAATTGAATATCATAATATTCTAAAAAGAAAAATGAACTAAAATATGATCCATGAATAGGACTAAGTTGGCATAGTCCAAACAAAAAATCTATCTTTCAACAAAATACCAATTCCCTTATGTATAAATTGAAAATTGACATTCTTTTTGTCTTCATTAAGAGATTTCCTATTAGAACTATCTGTAATGTGTGCGGGAGTGTGTGAGAAAAATTATTATTTAAAAGTCAAAAATAAAAACAATTGGATGTGCGTGCGTGCGTCTGCGTTTGGTGCACATCTCCGTGAAGATATTGTTATTTAATGACCAAAAATTAAGAATTTAAAAAGTAGTTTAAAATATGTAGTTAATTTAAAATTAATATTAGAAAGGATATTTTATTATATAAGAAAACTCAAGTGAAGTATATTAAATTAACTTTTAAAAACTTAATAATAATTTTTAAAAAAACCTTATATGTCTCTTTTTTTTTTATATAATATAATATTTGTAGTTGTGAAATTATTACAATGATAGGATATTTTGTAAGAATTATTTTTCCACAATTATGCTATTAGCCTTCCATGTTTGAAATACTTTTTTGGTTGTTTTGGTTTGGGTGTGTTTGAATCATTTTTTAGTTGGACCAATTAATTTGTTTTCTTGAATTTTTGAGATGTGTTTTGGGTGAAACAATTTTGGTGTTGTTAGTGTCATGTCAGTATGCTTATTCTGACGTAAATGATTGCAGTTCTGATGTGTTGCTTTCATGAATTTTGGTATTATATTTTGGATGGTTTAGTGTGTAACTGATCATACTCCTGGTGCTTTTTCTTAGTAGTATATTTTAGTCTTTTCAAAAAAAATATAATAATATTTTCAAATAAGACAAAATATTCATTCATCCATATCAAATAACACACTAATGCAATTTCATAATCTATTTAATAAAATAAATTATTCATTCATACTTGCTCAATAAAACACACTCAAGCAATAATCATGATAGTATAATTCAAATCTTATAAATATATAAATATATGATCATCAAAATAATTATTAATAATAAAAAATGACTTTAAACTTGATGATATCATCCGGTTTAACTAATATACGAAATAGTGATGTAAAGAGAAACTTTATCATCACTAAGTTTCTTTTCAGAAAGACCGTTGATGGTGATGTTTTTATAGCTCCAGGTCCCTTAAAGTTGTACTCCCCAAACAGTAGTCATATATTTTCAATAACATTCAAAATAAATTAAAATTGTAATTAATCTTTCAAACTATTTTAGTGTCATCAAGTCGAGTCCTACCTAAATAAAGTAGTTGAATATCATAACATTTTGAAAAGAAAAAAAATATCTAAAATAAGATCTATGAATAGGACTAAGTTGGCGTAGTCCAACAAGAACAAAAAATCTACCCGTGAACAAAATACCAATTCTCTTATGTATAAATTGAAAGTTGACATTCTTTTTAATTCTTCCTTTGCCTTCATTAAGAGATTCTCGATTATGACTATCTATCAGGTGTGTGTGTGAGAAAAATTATTATTTAAAAGTCAAAAATAAAAATAATTTGATATGCGTGCGTGCGCGTGTGCGTAATTCTGCCCATCTCCATCAAGATATTGCTATTTAATGGCATAAAATTAAGGATTTGAAAAGTAGTTTGAAGTGTTTAGATAATTTAAAATTAATATTAAAAATGACTTTTTTTATATAAGAAAACTCTAGTTAAATATATTTAATTAACTTTTAAAAAAATAATAATTTTAAAAATAATCTTATATGTCTCTCCTTTTTTCATATGATTTAATGTTGTAGATGTGGAATTATTACAATGATAGGAGATTTTGTAAGAATTAATTGGCCATAATTTGGCTACTAGTCGTCCTGTTTGATTCATTTCTTTTGGTTATTTTGGTTGGGTTGTGTTTGAATTATTCTTTTGTTGGATCAATTAATATGTTTTCTTGAATTTTTGAAATGTATTTTGGGTGGAACAATTTTGGTGTTGTTAGTGTCCTGTCTATGTTTGTTCAGATGTAAATGATAACAGTTCTGGTGTGTTGTTTTCATGAATTTTTGTATTGTATTTTGGATGATTTAGTGTGTAACTGATAGCACTTCTGGTGCTTTTTCTTAGTAGTATATTTTAGGCTTTTAAAAAAAATATATATTAATATCCATTCATCCACATCAAATAACACAGTAATATAATTTCATAATCTATTTAATAAAATAAATTATTTATTCATACTTGCTCAATAAAACACACTCAAGCAATAATCATGATGATTTAATTCAAATCTTATAAATATACCAACATCAAAATTATTATTAGAAATCAAACATGACTCTAAACCGAATGAAACCATTCTTTTTAGTCAATATAAGAAAGAGTGATGTAAATAGAAACTTTATCATCCCTAAGTTTCTTTCTAAAAGGGATCGGTGTTTTTATAGATACAAGTCCCTTAAAGTTGTACTCCCTCAAACAGTAGTCATATATATTCAATAACATACAAAATAAATTAATATTGTAATCAATCCTCCAAAATATTGTAAAGATAGTGTGATTTAATGATAAAAAATTAGTAATTTGAAAAGTAGTTTTAAGTGTTTAGTTAATTTAAAATTAATATTAGAAAAAACATTTTTTTATATAAAAAAAACTCTAGTAAAGTGTATTGAATTAAATTTTAAAAAATTAATAATAATAAGAATTATTTTGCCACAAATATGCTATTAGCCTTCCATGCTTGAAACACTTCTTTGGATTGTTTTGGTTTGGGTATGTTTGAATCATTTTTTTGTTGGACCAGTTAATTTGTTTTCTTGAATGTTTGAGATGTTTTTGGGTGGAACAATTTTGGTATTATTAGTGTCCTATCAGTATGTTTATTCTGACGTAAATGATTGAAGTTCTGATGTGTTGCTTTCATGAATTTTTGTATTGTATTTTGGATGGTTTGGTGTGTAACTGATAGTACTCCTGGTGTTTTTTTCTTACTAGTATATTTTAGTCTTTTCAAAAAAAATATAATAATATTTTCAAATAAGATAAAATATTCATTCATCCATATCAAATAACACACTAATGTAATTTCATAATCTATTTATTAGTAAAACATGTTGCCACGTGATTTTCACGTCGCAACAGGCTTTATTTAGCCACATGAAAATCACATGGCAAAATCAGGTGGTTGGAGAGCTTTTTTTTGTAGTGATTATTACAAAACAAATATAACTATAAACCTAATGAAATCAATCATTTCAATCAATATATCAATGTGAAAGGAAAAACTTTATCATGCCTGAGTTTCTTTCCAAAAGGGCTCTTGGAGATGAAATCAATCATTTCAATTAATATATCAATGTGAAAGGAAAAACTTTATCATGCCTGAGTTTCTTTCTAAAAGGGTTCTTGTATGTGATGTTTTTATAACTCTAAGTCCCTTACAGTTGTACTCCCAAAATATAATTATATATATTCAATAACATAAAAAATAAATTAACATTACAATTAATCCTTCAAGTTATTATTGTAGTGTCATAAAATAGAGTCCTACCTAAATAAAGTAATTGAATATCATAATATTCTGAAAAGAAAAATAAACTAAGATATGATCCATGAATAGGACTAAGTTGGCATAGTCCAAACAAAAAATCTACCTTTCAACAAAATACCAATTCCCTTATGTATAAATTGAAAATTGACATTATTTTTGTCTTCATGAAGAGATTTCCTATTAGAACTATCTGTCATGTGTGCGGGAGTGTGTGAGAAAAATTATTATTTAAAAGTCAAAAATAAAAACAATTGAATGTGTGTGCGTGCGTCTGCGTTTGGTACACATCTTCGTGAAGATATTGTTATTTAATAACCAAAAATTAAGAATTTAAAAAGTAGTTTAAAATATGTAGTTAATTTAAAATTAATATTAGAAAGGATATTTTATTATATAAGAAACCTCAAGTGAAGTATATTTAATTAACTTTTAAAAACTTAATAATAATTTTTAAAAATAACCTTATATGTCTATTTTTTTTTTAATATAATATAATATTTGTAGTTGTGAAATTATTACAATGATAGGATATTTTGTAAGAATTATTTTGCCACAATTATGCTATTAGCCTTCCATGCTTGAAATACTTTTTTGGTTGTTTTGGTTTGGGTGTGTTTGAATAATTTTTTTGTTGGACCAATTAATTTGTTTTCTTGAATTTTTGAGATGTGTTTTGGGTGAAACAATTTTGGTGTTGTTAGTGTCCTGTCAGTATGCTTATTCTGACGTAAATGATTGCAGTTCTGATGTGTTGCTTTCATGAATTTTGGTATTATATTTTGGATGGTTTAGTGTGTAACTGATCATACTGCTGGTGCTTTTTCTTAGTAGTATATTTTAGTCTTTTCAAAAAAAAAAAAAATTTCAAATAAGACAAAATATTCATTCATCCATATCAGATAACACACTAATGCAATTTCATAAATTATTTAATAAAATAAGTTATTCATTCATACTTGCTCAATAAAACACTCTCAAGCAATAATCATGATAGTATAATTCAAATCTTATAAATATATGATCATCAAAATAATTATTAATAATAAAAAATGACATTAAACTTGATGAAACCATCCGGTTTAACTAATATACGAAATAGTGATGTAAAGAGAAACTTTATCATCCCTAAGTTTATTTTCAGAAAGACTCTTGATGGTGATGTTTTTATAGCTCCAGGTCCCTTAAAGTTGTACTCCCCAAACAGTAGTCATATATTTTCAATAACATTCAAAATAAATTAAAATTGTAATTAATCTTCAAAACTATTTTAGTGTCATCAAGTCGAGTCCTACCTAAATAAAGTAGTTGAATATCATAACATTTTGAAAAGAAAAGAAAAACTAAAATAAGATCTATGAATAGGACTAAGTTGGCGTAGTCCAACAAGAACAAAAAATCTACCCGTGAACAAAACACCAATTCTCTTATGTATAAATTGAAAGTTGACATTCTTTTTAATTCTTCCTTTGTCTTCATTAAGAGATTCTCGATTAGGACTATCTATCAGGTGTGTGTGAGAAAAATTATTATTTAAAAGTCAAAAATAAAAATAATTTGATGTGCGTGCACGCGCGTGTGCGTAATTCTGCCCATCTCCATCAAGATATTGCTATTTAATGGCATAAAATTAAGGATTTGAAAAGTAGTTTGAAGTGTTTAGATAATTTAAAATTAATATTAAAAATGACTTTTTTTTATATAAAAAAACTCTAGTTAAATATATTTAATTAACTTTTAAAAAAAAAAAAATTTTAAAAATAATCTTATATGTCTCTCCTTTTTTTCATATGATGTAATGTTGTAGATGTGAAATTATTACCATGATAGGAGATTTTGTAAGAATTAATTTGCCACAATTTGGCTACTAGTGGTCCTGTTTGATTCATTTCTTTTGGTTATTTTGGTTGGGTTGTGTTTGAATTATTCTTTTGTTGGACCAATTAATATGTTTTATTGAATTTTTGAAATGTATTTTGGGTGGAACAATTTTGGTGTTGTTAGTGTCCTGTCAGTATGCTTATTCTGACGTAAATGATTGCAGTTCTGATGTGTTGCTTTCATGAATTTTTGTATTGTATTTTGGATGTTTTAGTGTGTAACTGATAGAACTTATGGTGCTTTTTCTTAGTAGTATATTTTAGGCTTTTAAAAAAAAATATTAATATCTATTCATCCATATCAAATAACACTGTAATATAATTTCATAATCTATTTAATAAAATAAATTATTTATTCATACTTGCTCAATAAAACACACTCAAGCAATAATCATGATGATTTAATTCAAATCTTATAAATATACCAACATCAAAATTATTATTAGAAATCAAACATGACTCTAAACAGAATGAAACCATTCTTTTCAGTCAATATAAGAAAGAGTGATGTAAATAGAAACTTTATCATCCCTAAGTTTCTTTCTAAAAGGGATCGGTGTTTTTATAGCTACAAGTCCCTTAAAGTTGTACTCCCTCAAAGAGTAGTCATATGTATTCAATAACATACAAAATAAATTAGGCTTAAATGCAGTTTTGATCCCCGTAGTTTAAGGTTTTTGGAGTTTCGATCCCCCTAGTTTAAAAGTCAGGTTTCTAGTCCCCATAGTTTTCAAATTTGGGATTTTTGAAGCCCCTCCATCTGGCTGCCCAAAAAGTTTTCAAATTTGGGATTTTTGAAATCTCGTACGGGCGGATGGAAGAGGAAATTAGGTTAAGCAATTTGGGATTTTCAGAAAATATGAATTATGAAATTAAAAATTCATTTGGAAATTAATATCACTTATTTTAAATGTTTAAAAAATATTATTCTAAATAAGAAATAAGAAAATATTACGTGGCATTACTCTCCCTGTGCCATGTCACATGGAGGGGGCTTCCAAAATCCCAAATTTGAAAACTTTTTGGGCAGCCAGATAGAGGGGGCTTCAAAAATCCCAAATTTGAAAACAATGGGGACTAGAAACCTGGCTTTTAAACTAGGGGGATCGAAACTCCAAAAACCTTAAACTAGGGGGGTCAAAACTGCATTTAAGCCAATAAATTAATATTGTAATCAATCCTCCAAACTATGGTAAAGATAGTGTGATTTAATGATAAAAAATTAGTAATTTGAAAAGTAGTTTTAAATGTTTAGTTAATTTAAAATTAATATTATAAAGAACATTTTTTTATATAAAAAAATCTCTAGTAAAGTGTATTGAATTAAATTTTAAAAACTTAATAATAATAAGAATTATTTTGCCACAAATATGCTATTAGCCTTCCATGCTTGAAACACTTCTTTGGATTGTTTTGGTTTGGGTATGTTTGAATCATTTTTTTGTTGGACCAGTTAATTTGTTTTCTTGAATGTTTGAGATGTCTTTTGGGTGGAACAATTTTGGTATTATTAGTGTCCTATCAGTATGCTTATTCTGACGTAAATGATTGAAGTTCTGATGTGTTGCTTTCATGAATTTTTGTATTGTATTTTGGATGGTTTGGTGTGTAACTGATAGTACTCCTGGTGTTTTTTTCTTACTAGTATATTTTAGTCTTTTCAAAAAAAATATAATAATATTTTCAAATAAGTTAAAATATTCATTCATCCATATCAAATAACACACTAATGTAATTTCATAATCTATTTATTAGTAAAACATGTTGCCACGTGATTTTCACGTCGCAACTGGCTTTATTTAGCCACATGAAAATCACATGGCAAAATCAGGTGGTTGGAGAGCCTTTTTCGTGTAGTGATTATTACAAAGCAAATATAACTATAAACCTAATGAAATCAATCATTTCAATGAATATATCAATGTGAAAGGAAAAACTTTATCATGCCTGAGTTTCTTTCCAAAAGGGCTCTTGGAGATGAAATCAATCATTTCAATTAATATATCAATGTGAAAGGAAAAACTTTATCATGCCTGAGTTTCTTTCTAAAAGGGTTCTTGGAGGTGATGTTTTTATAACTCTAAGTCCCTTACAGTTGTACTCCCAAAATATAATTATATATATTCAATAACATAAAAAATAAATTAACATTACAATTAATCCTTCAAGTTATTGTAGTGTCATAAAATAGAGTCCTACCTAAATAAAGTAATTGAATATCATAATATTCTGAAAATAAAAATAAACTAAAATATGATCCATGAATAGGACTAAGTTGACATAGTCCAAACAAAAAATCTACCTTTCAACAAAATACCAATTTCCTTATGTATAAATTGAAAATTGACATTCTTTTTGTCTTCATTAAGAGATTTCCTATTAGAACTATTTGTCATGTGTGCGGGAGTGTGTGAGAAAAATTATTATTTAAAAGTCAAAAATAAAAACAATTGGATGTGCGTGCGTGCGTCTATGTTTGGTGCACATCTCCGTGAAGATATTGTTATTTAATGATCAAAAATTAAGAATTTAAAAAGTAGTTTAAAATATGTAGTTAATTTAAAATTAATATTAGAAAGGATATTTTATTATATAAGAAAACTCAAGTGAAGTATATTTAATTAACTTTTAAAAACTTAATAATAATTTTTAAAAATAACCTTATGTGTATCTTTTTTTTTAATATAATATAATATTTGTAGTTGTAAAATTATTACAATGATAGGATATTTTGTAAGAATTATTTTGCCACAATTATGCTATTAGCCTTCCATGTTTGAAATACTTTTTGGTTGTTTTGGTTTGGGTGTGTTTGAATCATTTTTTTGTTGGACCAATTAATTTGTTTTCTTGAATTTTTGAGATGTGTTTTGCGTGAAACAATTTTGGTGTTGTTAGTGTCCTGTCAGTATGCTTATTCTGACGTAAATGATTGCAGTTCTGATGTGTTGCTTTCATGAATTTTGGTATTATATTTTGGATGGTTTAGTGTGTAACTGATCATACTCCTGGTGCTTTTTCTTAGTAGTATATTTTAGTCTTTTCAAAAAAAATATAATAATATTTTCAAATAAGACAAAATATTCATTCATCCATATCAAATAACACACTAATGCAATTTCATAATCTATTTAATTAAATAAATTATTCATTCATACTTGCTCAATAAAACACACTCAAGCAATAATCATGATAGTATAATTCAAATCTTATAAATATATGATCATCAAAATAATTATTAATAATAAAAAATGACTTTAAACTTGATGAAACCATCCGATTTAACTAATATACGAAAGAGTGATGTAAAGAGAAACTTTATCATTCCTAAGTTTCTTTTCAGAAAGACTCTTGATGGTGATGTTTTTATTGCTCCAGGTCCCTTAAAGTTGTACTCCCCAATCAGTAGTCATATATTTTCAATAACATTCAAAATAAATTAAAATTGTAATTAATCTTCCAAACTGTTTTAGTGTCATCAAGTCGAGTCCTACCTAAATAAAGTAGTTGAATATCATAACATTTTGAAAAGAAAAAAATAACTAAAATAAGATCTATGAATAGGACTAAGTTGGCGTAGTCCAACAAGAACAAAAAATCTACCCGTGAACAAAACACCAATTCTCTTATGTATAAATTGAAAGTTGACATTCTTTTTAATTCTTCCTTTGTCTTCATTAAGAGATTCTCGATTAGGACTATCTATCAGGTGTGTGTGAGAAAAATTATTATTTAAAAGTCAAAAATAAAAATAATTTGATGTGCGTGCGCGCGGGTGTGCGTAATTCTGCCCATCTCCATCAAGATATTGCTATTTAATGGCATAAAATTAAGGATTTGAAAAGTAGTTTGAAGTGTTTAGATAATTTAAAATTAATATTAAAAATGACTTTTTTTTATATAAGAAAACTCTAGTTAAATATATTTAATTAACTTTTAAAAAAAAAAAAATTTAAAAATAATCTTATATGTCTCTCCTTTTTTTTTCATATGATGTAATTTTGTAGATGTGAAATTATTACCATGATAGGAGATTTTGTAAGAATTAATTTGCCACAATTTGGCTACTAGTGGTCCTGTTTGATTCATTTCTTTTGGTTATTTTGGTTGGGTTGTGTTTGAATTATTCTTTTGTTGGACCAATTAATATGTTTTATTGAATTTTTGAAATGTATTTTGGGTGGAACAATTTTGGTGTTGTTAGTGTCCTGTCTATGATTGTTCAGATGTAAATGATAACAGTTCTGGTGTGTCATTTTCATGAATTTTTGTATTGTATTTTGGATGATTTAGTGTGTAACTGATAGAACTTATGGTGCTTTTTCTTAGTAGTATATTTTAGGCTTTTAAAAAAAAAATATATTAATATCCATTCATCCATATCAAATAACACTGTAATATAATTTCATAATCTATTTAATAAAATAAATTATTTATTCATACTTGCTCAATAAAACACACTCAAGCAATAATCATGATGATTTAATTCAAATCTTATAAATATACCAACATCAAAATTATTATTAGAAATCAAACATGACTCTAAACAGAATGAAACCATTCTTTTCAGTCAATATAAGAAAGAGTGATGTAAATAGAAACTTTATCATCCCTAAGTTTCTTTCTAAAAGGGATCGGTGTTTTTATAGCTAGAAGTCCCTTAAAGTTGTACTCCCTCAAAGAGTAGTCATATGTATTCAATAACATATAAAATAAATTAATATTGTAATCAATCCTCCAAACTATGGTAAAGATAGTGTGATTTAATGATAAAAAATTAGTAATTTGAAAAGTAGTTTTAAATGTTTAGTTAATTTAAAATTAATATTATAAAAAACATTTTTTTATATAAAAAAAACTCTAGTAAAGTGTATTGAATTAAATTTTAAAAACTTAATAATAATAAGAATTATTTTGCCACAAATATGCTATTAGCCTTCCATGCTTGAAACACTTCTTTGGATTGTTTTGGTTTGGGTATGTTTGAATCATTTTTTTGTTGGACCAGTTAATTTGTTTTCTTGAATGTTTGAGATGTCTTTTGGGTGGAACAATTTTGGTATTATTAGTGTCCTATCAGTATGCTTATTCTGACGTAAATGATTGAAGTTCTGCTGTGTTGCTTTCATGAATTTTTGTATTGTATTTTGGATGGTTTGGTGTGTAACTGATAGTACTCCTGGTGTTTTTTTCTTACTAGTATATTTTAGTCTTTTCAAAAAAAATATAATAATATTTTCAAATAAGATAAAATATTCATTCATCCATATCAAATAACACACTAATGTAATTTCATAATCTATTTATTATTAAAACATGTTGCCACGTGATTTTCACGTCGCAACTGGCTTTATTTAGCCACATGAAAATCACATGGCAAAATCAGGTGGTTGGAGAGCCTTTTTCTTGTAGTGATTATTACAAAGCAAATATAACTATAAACCTAATGAAATCAATCATTTCAATGAATATATCAATGTGAAAGGAAAAACTTTATCATGCCTGAGTTTCTTTCCAAAAGGGCTCTTGGAGATGAAATCAATCATTTCAATTAATATATCAATGTGAAAGGAAAAACTTTATCATGCCTGAGTTTCTTTCTAAAAGGGTTCTTGGAGGTGATGTTTTTATAACTCTAAGTCCCTTACAGTTGTACTCCCAAAATATAATTATATATATTCAATAACATAAAAAATAAATTAACATTACAATTAATCCTTCAAGTTATTGTAGTGTCATAAAATAGAGTCCTACCTAAATAAAGTAATTGAATATCATAATATTCTGAAAAGAAAAATAAACTAAAATATGATCCATGAATAGGACTAAGTTGACATAGTCCAAACAAAAAATCTACCTTTCAACAAAATACCAATTTCCTTATGTATAAATTGAAAATTGACATTCTTTTTGTCTTGATTTCCTATTAGAACTATTTGTCATGTGTGCGGGAGTGTGTGAGAAAAATTATTATTTAAAAGTCAAAAATAAAAACAATTGGATGTGCGTGCGTGCGTCTGCGTTTGGTGCACATCTCCGTGAAGATATTGTTATTTAATGACCAAAAATTAAGAATTTAAAAAGTAGTTTAAAATATGTAGTTAATTTAAAATTAATATTAGAAAGGATATTTTATTATATAAGAAAACTCAAGTGAAGTATATTTAATTAACTTTTAAAAACTTAATATGTCTCTTTTTTTTTAATATAATATAATATTTGTAGTTGTAAAATTATTACAATGATAGGACATTTTGTAAGAATTATTTTGCCACAATTATGCTATTAGCCTTCCATGTTTGAAATACTTTTTTGGTTGTTTTGGTTAGGGTGTGTTTGAATCATTTTTTTGTTAGACCAATTAATTTGTTTTCTTGAATTTTTGAGATGTGTTTTGGGTGAAACAATTTTGGTGTTGTTAGTGTCCTGTCAGTATGCTTATTCTGACGTAAATGATTGCAGTTCTGATGTGTTGCTTTCATGAATTTTGGTATTATATTTTGGATGGTTTAGTGTGTAACTGATCATACTCCTGGTGCTTTTTCTTAGTAGTATATTTTAGTCTTTTCAAAAAAAATATAATAATATTTTCAAATAAGACAAAATATTCATTCATCCATATCAAATAACACACTAATGCAATTTCATAATCTATTTAATTAAATAAATTATTCATTCATACTTGCTCAATAAAACATACTCAAGCAATAATCATGATAGTATAATTCAAATCTTATAAATATATGATCATCAAAATAATTATTAATAATAAAAAATGACTTTAAACTTGATGAAACCATCCGATTTAACTAATATACGAAAGAGTGATGTAAAGAGAAACTTTATCATTCCTAAGTTTCTTTTCAGAAAGACTCTTGATGGTGATGTTTTTATAGCTCCAGGTCCCTTAAAGTTGTACTCCCCAAACAGTAGTCATATATTTTCAATAACATTCAAAATAAATTAAAATTGTAATTAATCTTCCAAACTATTTTAGTGTCATCAAGTCGAGTCCTACCTAAATAAAGTAGTTGAATATCATAACATTTTGAAAAGAAAAAAATAACTAAAATAAGATCTATGAATAGGACTAAGTTGGCGTAGTCCAACAAGAACAAAAAATCTACCCGTGAACAAAACACCAATTCTCTTATGTATAAATTGAAAGTTGACATTCTTTTTAATTCTTCCTTTGTCTTCATTAAGAGATTCTCGATTAGGACTATCTATCAGGTGTGTGTGAGAAAAATTATTATTTAAAAGTCAAAAATAAAAATAATTTGATGTGCGTGCGCGCGCGTGTGCGTAATTCTGCCCATCTCCATCAAGATATTGCTATTTAATGGCATAAAATTAAGGATTTGAAAAGTAGTTTGAAGTGTTTAGATAATTTAAAATTAATATTAAAAATGACTTTTTTTTATATAAGAAAACTCTAGTTAAATATATTTAATTAACTTTTAAAAAAAAAATAATTTTAAAAATAATCTTATATGTCTCTCCTTTTTTTCATATGATGTAATGTTGTAGATGTGAAATTATTACCATGATAGGAGATTTTGTAAGAATTAATTTGCCACAATTTGGCTACTAGTGGTCCTGTTTGATTCATTTCTTTTGGTTATTTTGGTTGGGTTGTGTTTGAATTATTCTTTTGTTGGACCAATTAATATGTTTTATTGAATTTTTGAAATGTATTTTGGGTGGAACAATTTTGGTGTTGTTAGTGTCCTGTCTATGTTTGTTCAGATGTAAATGATAACAGTTCTGGTGTGTCATTTTCATGAACTTTTGTATTGTATTTTGGATGATTTAGTGTGTAACTGATAGAACTTATGGTGCTTTTTCTTAGTAGTATATTTTAGGCTTTTAAAAAAAAATATTAATATCCATTCATCCATATCAAATAACACTGTAATATAATTTCATAATCTATTTAATAAAATAAATTATTTATTCATACTTGCTCAATAAAACACACTCAAGCAATAATCATGATGATTTAATTCAAATCTTATAAATATACCAACATCAAAATTATTATTAGAAATCAAACATGACTCTAAACAGAATGAAACCATTCTTTTCAGTCAATATAAGAAAGAGTGATGTAAATAGAAACTTTATCATCCCTAAGTTTCTTTCTAAAAGGGATCGGTGTTTTTATAGCTACAAATCCCTTAAAGTTGTACTCCATCAAAGAGTAGTCATATGTATTCAATAACATACAAAATAAATTAATATTGTAATCAATCCTCCAAACTATGGTAAAGATAGTGTGATTTAATGATAAAAAATTAGTAATTTGAAAAGTAGTTTTAAATGTTTAGTTAATTTAAAATTAATATTATAAAGAACATTTTTTTATATAAAAAAAACTCTAGTAAAGTGTATTGAATTAAATTTTAAAAACTTAATAATAATAAGAATTATTTTGCCACAAATATGCTATTAGCCTTCCATGCTTGAAACACTTCTTTGGATTGTTTTGGTTTGGGTATGTTTGAATCATTTTTTTGTTGGACCAGTTAATTTGTTTTCTTGAATGTTTGAGATGTCTTTTGGGTGGAACAATTTTGGTATTATTAGTGTCCTATCAGTATGCTTATTCTGACGTAAATGATTGAAGTTCTGCTGTGTTGCTTTCATGAATTTTTGTATTGTATTTTGGATGGTTTGGTGTGTAACTGATAGTACTCCTGGTGTTTTTTTCTTACTAGTATATTTTAGTCTTTTCAAAAAAAAATATAATAATATTTTCAAATAAGATAAAATATTCATTCATCCATATCAAATAACACACTAATGTAATTTCATAATCTATTTATTAGTAAAACATGTTGCCACGTGATTTTCACGTCGCAACTGGCTTTATTTAGCCACATGAAAATCACATGGCAAAATCAGATGGTTGGAGAGCCTTTTTCTTGTAGTGATTATTACAAAGCAAATATAACTATAAACCTAATGAAATCAATCATTTCAATGAATATATCAATGTGAAAGGAAAAACTTTATCATGCCTGAGTTTCTTTCCAAAAGGGCTCTTGGAGATGAAATCAATCATTTCAATTAATATATCAATGTGAAAGGAAAAACTTTATCATGCCTGAGTTTCTTTCTAAAAGGGTTCTTGGAGGTGATGTTTTTATAACTCTAAGTCCCTTATAGTTGTACTCCCAAAATATAATTATATATATTCAATAACATAAAAAATAAATTAACATTACAATTAATCCTTCAAGTTATTGTAGTGTCATAAAATAGAGTCCTACCTAAATAAAGTAATTGAATATCATAATATTCTGAAAAGAAAAATAAACTAAAATATGATCCATGAATAGGACTAAGTTGACATAGTCCAAACAAAAAATCTACCTTTCAACAAAATACCAATTTCCTTATGTATAAATTGAAAATTGACATTCTTTTTGTCTTCATTAAGAGATTTCCTATTAGAACTATTTGTCATGTGTGCGGGAGTGTGTGAGAAAAATTATTATTTAAAAGTCAAAAATAAAAACAATTGGATGTGCGTGTGTGCGTCTGCGTTTGGTGCACATCTCCGTGAAGATATTGTTATTTAATGACCAAAAATTAAGAATTTAAAAAGTAGTTTAAAATATGTAGTTAATTTAAAATTAATATTAGAAAGGATATTTTATTATATAAGAAAACTCAAGTGAAGTATATTTAATTAACTTTTAAAAACTTAATAATAATTTTTAAAAATAACCTTATGTGTCTCTTTTTTTTTTAATATAATATAATATTTGTAGTTGTAAAATTATTACAATGATAGGACATTTTGTAAGAATTATTTTGCCACAATTATGCTATTAGCCTTCCATGTTTGAAATACTTTTTTGGTTGTTTTGGTTAGGGTGTGTTTGAATCATTTTTTTGTTAGACCAATTAATTTGTTTTCTTGAATTTTTGAGATGTGTTTTGGGTGAAACAATTTTGGTGTTGTTAGTGTCCTGTCAGTATGTTTATTCTGACGTAAATGATTGCAGTTCTGATGTGTTGCTTTCATGAATTTTGGTATTATATTTTGGATGATTTAGTGTGTAACTGATCATACTCCTGGTGCTTTTTCTTAGTAGTATATTTTAGTCTTTTCAAAAAAAATATAATAATATTTTCAAATAAGACAAAATATTCATTCATCCATATCAAATAACACACTAATGCAATTTCATAATCTATTTAATTAAATAAATTATTCATTCATACTTGCTCAATAAAACATACTCAAGCAATAATCATGATAGTATAATTCAAATCTTATAAATATATGATCATCAAAATAATTATTAATAATAAAAAATGACTTTAAACTTGATGAAACCATCCGATTTAACTAATATACGAAAGAGTGATGTAAAGAGAAACTTTATCATTCCTAAGTTTCTTTTCAGAAAGACTCTTGATGGTGATGTTTTTATAGCTCCAGGTCCCTTAAAGTTGTACTCCCCAAACAGTAGTCATATATTTTCAATAACATTCAAAATAAATTAAAATTGTAATTAATCTTCCAAACTATTTTAGTGTCATCAAGTCGAGTCCTACCTAAATAAAGTAGTTGAATATCATAACATTTTGAAAAGAAAAAAATAACTAAAATAAGATCTATGAATAGGACTAAGTTGGCGTAGTCCAACAAGAACAAAAAATCTACCCGTGAACAAAACACCAATTCTCTTATGTATAAATTGAAAGTTGACATTCTTTTTAATTCTTCCTTTGTCTTCATTAAGAGATTCTCGATTAGGACTATCTATCAGGTGTGTGTGAGAAAAATTATTATTTAAAAGTCAAAAATAAAAATAATTTGATGTGCGTGCGCGCGCGTGTGCGTAATTCTGCCCATCTCCATCAAGATATTGCTATTTAATGGCATAAAATTAAGGATTTGAAAAGTAGTTTGAAGTGTTTAGATAATTTAAAATTAATATTAAAAATGACTTTTTTTTATATAAGAAAACTCTAGTTAAATATATTTAATTAACTTTTAAAAAAAAATAATTTTAAAAATAATCTTATATGTCTCTCCTTTTTTTCATATGATGTAATGTTGTAGATGTGAAATTATTACCATGATAGGAGATTTTGTAAGAATTAATTTGCCACAATTTGGCTACTAGTGGTCCTGTTTGATTCATTTCTTTTGGTTATTTTGGTTGGGTTGTGTTTGAATTATTCTTTTGTTGGACCAATTAATATGTTTTATTGAATTTTTGAAATGTATTTTGGGTGGAACAATTTTGGTGTTGTTAGTGTCCTGTCTATGTTTGTTCAGATGTAAATGATAACAGTTCTGGTGTGTCATTTTCATGAATTTTTGTATTGTATTTTGGATGATTTAGTGTGTAACTGATAGAACTTATGGTGCTTTTTCTTAGTAGTATATTTTAGGCTTTTAAAAAAAAAAATATTAATATCCATTCATCCATATCAAATAACACTGTAATATAATTTCATAATCTATTTAATAAAATAAATTATTTATTCATACTTGCTCAATAAAACACACTCAAGCAATAATCATGATGATTTAATTCAAATCTTATAAATATACCAACATCAAGATTATTATTAGAAATCAAACATGACTCTAAACAGAATGAAACCATTCTTTTCAGTCAATATAAGAAAGAGTGATGTAAATAGAAACTTTATCATCCCTAAGTTTCTTTCTAAAAGGGATCGGTGTTTTTATAGCTACAAGTCCCTTAAAGTTGTACTCCCTCAAAGAGTAGTCATATGTATTCAATAACATACAAAATAAATTAATATTGTAATCAATCCTCCAAACTATGGTAAAGATAGTGTGATTTAATGATAAAAAATTAGTAATTTGAAAAGTAGTTTTAAATGTTTAGTTAATTTAAAATTAATATTATAAAGAACATTTTTTTATATAAAAAAAACTCTAGTAAAGTGTATTGAATTAAATTTTAAAAACTTAATAATAATAAGAATTATTTTGCCACAAATATGCTATTAGCCTTCCATGCTTGAAACACTTCTTTGGATTGTTTTGGTTTGGGTATGTTTGAATCATTTTTTTGTTGGACCAGTTAATTTGTTTTCTTGAATGTTTGAGATGTCTTTTGGGTGGAACAATTTTGGTATTATTAGTGTCCTATCAGTATGCTTATTCTGACGTAAATGATTGAAGTTCTGATGTGTTGCTTTCATGAATTTTTGTATTGTATTTTGGATGGTTTGGTGTGTAACTGATAGTACTCCTGGTGTTTTTTTCTTACTAGTATATTTTAGTCTTTTCAAAAAAAATATAATAATATTTTCAAATAAGATAAAATATTCATTCATCCATATCAAATAACACACTAATGTAATTTCATAATCTATTTATTAGTAAAACATGTTGCCACGTGATTTTCACGTCGCAACTGGCTTTATTTAGCCACATGAAAATCACATGGCAAAATCAGGTGGTTGGAGAGCCTTTTTCTTGTAGTGATTATTACAAAGCAAATATAACTATAAACCTAATGAAATCAATCATTTCAATGAATATATCAATGTGAAAGGAAAAACTTTATCATGCCTGAGTTTCTTTCCAAAAGGGCTCTTGGAGATGAAATCAATCATTTCAATTAATATATCAATGTGAAAGGAAAAATTTATCATGCCTGAGTTTCTTTCTAAAAGGGTTCTTGGAGGTGATGTTTTTATAACTCTAAGTCCCTTACAGTTGTACTCCCAAAATATAATTATATATATTCAATAACATAAAAAATAAATTAACATTACAATTAATCCTTCAAGTTATTGTAGTGTCATAAAATAGAGTCCTACCTAAATAAAGTAATTGAATATCATAATATTCTGAAAAGAAAAATAAACTAAAATATGATCCATGAATAGGACTAATTTCACATAGTCCAAACAAAAAATCTACCTTTCAACAAAATACCAATTTCCTTATGTATAAATTGAAAATTGACATTCTTTTTGTCTTCATTAAGAGATTTCCTATTAGAACTATTTGTCATGTGTGCGGGAGTGTATGAGAAAAATTATTATTTAAAAGTCAAAAATAAAAACAATTGGATGTGCGTGCGTGCGTTTGCGTTTGGTGCACATCTCCGTGAAGATATTGTTATTTAATGACCAAAAATTAAGAATTTAAAAAGTAGTTTAAAATATGTAGTTAATTTAAAATTAATATTAGAAAGGATATTTTATTATATAAGAAAACTCAAGTGAAGTATATTTAATTAACTTTTAAAAACTTAATAATAATTTTTAAAAATAACCTTATGTGTCTCTTTTTTTTAATATAATATAATATTTGTAGTTGTAAAATTATTACAATGATAGGACATTTTGTAAGAATTATTTTGCCACAATTATGCTATTAGCCTTCCATGTTTGAAATACTTTTTTGGTTGTTTTGGTTTGGATGTGTTTGAATCATTTTTTTGTTGGACCAATTAATTTGTTTTCTTGAATTTTTGAGATGTGTTTTGGGTGAAACAATTTTGGTGTTGTTAGTGTCCTGTCAGTATGCTTATTCTGACGTAAATGATTGCAGTTCTGATGTGTTGCTTTGATGAATTTTGGTATTATATTTTGGATGGTTTAGTGTGTAACTGATCATACTCCTGGTGCTTTTTCTTAGTAGTATATTTTAGTCTTTTCAAAAAAAATATAATAATATTTTCAAATAAGACAAAATATTCATTCATCCATATCAAATAACACAATAATGCAATTTCATAATCTATTTAATTAAATAAATTATTCATTCATACTTGCTCAATAAAACATACTCAAGCAATAATCATGATAGTATAATTCAAATCAAATAAATATATGATCATCAAAATAATTATTAATAATAAAAAATGACTTTAAACTTGATGAAACCATCCGATTTAACTAATATACGAAAGAGTGATGTAAAGAGAAACTTTATCATTCCTAAGTTTCTTTTCAGAAAGACTCTTGATGGTGATGTTTTTATAGCTCCAGGTCCCTTAAAGTTGTACTCCCCAAACAGTAGTCATATATTTTCAATAACATTCAAAATAAATTAAAATTGTAATTAATCTTCCAAACTATTTTAGTGTCATCAAGTCGAGTCCTACCTAAATAAAGTAGTTGAATATCATAACATTTTGAAAAGAAAAAAATAACTAAAATAAGATCTATGAATAGGACTAAGTTGGCGTAGTCCAACAAGAACAAAAAATCTACCCGTGAACAAAACACCAATTCTCTTATGTATAAATTGAAAGTTGACATTCTTTTTAATTCTTCCTTTGTCTTCATTAAGAGATTCTCGATTAGGACTATCTATCAGGTGTGTGTGAGAAAAATTATTATTTAAAAGTCAAAAATAAAAATAATTTGATGTGCGTGCGCGCGCGTGTGCGTAATTCTGCCCATCTCCATCAAGATATTGCTATTTAATGGCATAAAATTAAGGATTTGAAAAGTAGTTTGAAGTGTTTAGATAATTTAAAATTAATATTAAAAATGACTTTTTTTTATATAAGAAAACTCTAGTTAAATATATTTAATTAACTTTTAAAAAAAAATAATTTTAAAAATAATCTTATATGTCTCTCCTTTTTTTCATATGATGTAATGTTGTAGATGTGAAATTATTACCATGATAGGAGATTTTGTAAGAATTAATTTGCCACAATTTGGCTACTAGTGGTCCTGTTTGATTCATTTCTTTTGGTTATTTTGGTTGGGTTGTGTTTGAATTATTCTTTTGTTGGACCAATTAATATGTTTTATTGAATTTTTGAAATGTATTTTGGGTGGAACAATTTTGGTGTTGTTAGTGTCCTGTCTATGTTTGTTCAGATGTAAATGATAACAGTTCTGGTGTGTCATTTTCATGAATTTTTGTATTGTATTTTGGATGATTTAGTGTGTAACTGATAGAACTTATGGTGCTTTTTCTTAGTAGTATATTTTAGGCTTTTAAAAAAAAAATATTAATATCCATTCATCCATATCAAATAACACTATAATATAATTTCATAATCTATTTAATAAAATAAATTATTTATTCATACTTGCTCGATAAAACACACTCAAGCAATAATCATGATGATTTAATTCAAATCTTATAAATATACCAACATCAAAATTATTATTAGAAATCAAACATGACTCTAAACAGAATGAAACCATTCTTTTCAGTCAATATAAGAAAGAGTGATGTAAATAGAAACTTTATCATCCCTAAGTTTCTTTCTAAAAGGGATCGGTGTTTTTATAGCTAGAAGTCCCTTAAAGTTGTACTCCCTCAAAGAGTAGTCATATGTATTCAATAACATACAAAATAAATTAATATTGTAATCAATCCTCCAAACTATGGTAAAGATAGTGTCATTTAATGATAAAAAATTAGTAATTTGAAAAGTAGTTTTAAATGTTTAGTTAATTTAAAATTAATATTATAAAGAACATTTTTTTATATAAAAAAAACTCTAGTAAAGTGTATTGAATTAAATTTTAAAAACTTAATAATAATAAGAATTATTTTGCCACAAATATGCTATTAGCCTTCCATGCTTGAAACACTTCTTTGGATTGTTTTGGTTTGGGTATGTTTGAATCATTTTTTTGTTGGACCAGTTAATTTGTTTTCTTGAATGTTTGAGATGTCTTTTGGGTGGAACAATTTTGGTATTATTAGTGTCCTATCAGTATGCTTATTCTGACGTAAATGATTGAAGTTCTGATGTGTTGCTTTCATGAATTTTTGTATTGTATTTTGGATGGTTTGGTGTGTAACTGATAGTACTCCTGGTGTTTTTTTCTTACTAGTATATTTTAGTCTTTTCAAAAAAAATATAATAATATTTTCAAATAAGATAAAATATTCATTCATCCATATCAAATAACACACTAATGTAATTTCATAATCTATTTATTAGTAAAACATGTTGCCACGTGATTTTCACGTCGCAACTGGCTTTATTTAGCCACATGAAAATCACATGGCAAAATCAGGTGGTTGGAGAGCCTTTTTCTTGTAGTGATTATTACAAAGCAAATATAACTATAAACCTAATGAAATCAATCATTTCAATGAATATATCAATGTGAAAGGAAAAACTTTATCATGCCTGAGTTTCTTTCCAAAATGGCTCTTGGAGATGAAATCAATCATTTCAATTAATATATCAATGTGAAAGGAAAAACTTTATCATGCCTGAGTTTCTTTCTAAAAGGGTTCTTGGAGGTGATGTTTTTATAACTCTAAGTCCCTTACAGTTGTACTCCCAAAATATAATTATATATATTCAATAACATAAAAAATAAATTAACATTACAATTAATCCTTCAAGTTATTGTAGTGTCATAAAATAGAGTCCTACCTAAATAAAGTAATTGAATATCATAATATTCTGAAAATAAAAATAAACTAAAATATGATCCATGAATAGGACTAAGTTGACATAGTCCAAAAAAAAAAATCTACCTTTCAACAAAATACCAATTTCCTTACGTATAAATTGAAAATTGACATTCTTTTTGTCTTCATTAAGAGATTTCCTATTAGAACTATTTGTCATGTGTGCGGGAGTGTGTGAGAAAAATTATTATTTAAAAGTCAAAAATAAAAACAATTGGATGTGCGTGCGTGCGTCTGCGTTTGGTGCACATCTCCGTGAAGATATTGTTATTTAATGACCAAAAATTAAGAATTTAAAAAGTAGTTTAAAATATGTAGTTAATTTAAAATTAATATTAGAAAGGATATTTTATTATATAAGAAAACTCAAGTGAAGTATATTTAATTAACTTTTAAAAACTTAATAATAATTTTTAAAAATAACCTTATGTGTCTCTTTTTTTTAATATAATATAATATTTGTAGTTGTAAAATTATTACAATGATAGGACATTTTGTAAGAATTATTTTGCCACAATTATGCTATTAGCCTTCCATGTTTGAAATACTTTTTTGGTTGTTTTGGTTTGGGTGTGTTTGAATCATTTTTTTGTTGGACCAATTAATTTGTTTTCTTGAATTTTTGAGATGTGTTTTGGGTGAAACAATTTTGGTGTTGTTAGTGTCCTGTCAGTATGCTTATTCTGACGTAAATGATTGCAGTTCTGATGTGTTGCTTTCATGAATTTTGGTATTATATTTTGGATGATTTAGTGTGTAACTGATCATACTCCTGGTGCTTTTTCTTAGTAGTATATTTTAGTCTTTTCAAAAAAAATATAATAATATTTTCAAATAAGACAAAATATTCATTCATCCATATCAAATAACACACTAATGCAATTTCATAATCTATTTAATTAAATAAATTATTTATTCATACTTGCTCAATAAAACATACTCAAGCAATAATCATGATAGTATAATTCAAATCTTATAAATATATGATCATCAAAATAATTATTAATAATAAAAAATGACTTTAAACTTGATGAAACCATACTTTATCATTCCTAAGTTTCTTTTCAGAAAGACTCTTGGTGATGTTTTTATAGCTCCAGGTCCCTTAAAGTTGTACTCCCCAAACAGTAGTCATATATTTTCAATAACATTCAAAATAAATTAAAATTGTAATTAATCTTCCAAACTATTTTAGTGTCATCAAGTCGAGTCCTACCTAAATAAAGTAGTTGAATATCATAACATTTTGAAAAGAAAAAAATAACTAAAATAAGATCTATGAATAGGACTAAGTTGGCGTAGTCCAACAAGAACAAAATATCTACCCGTGAACAAAACACCAATTCTCTTATGTATAAATTGAAAGTTGACATTCTTTTTAATTCTTCCTTTGTCTTCATTAAGAGATTCTCGATTAGGACTATCTATCAGGTGTGTGTGAGAAAAATTATTATTTAAAAGTCAAAAATAAAAATAATTTGATGTGCGCGCGCGTGTGCGTAATTCTGCCCATCTCCATCGAGATATTGCTATTTAATGGCATAAAATTAAGGATTTGAAAAGTAGTTTGAAGTGTTTAGATAATTTAAAATTAATATTAAAAATGACTTTTTTTTTATATAAGAAAACTCTAGTTAAATATATTTAATTAAATTTAAAAAAAAAATAATTTTAAAAATAATCTTATATGTCTCTCCTTTTTTCATATGATGTAATGTTGTAGATGTGAAATTATTACAATGATAGGAGATTTTGTAAGAATTAATTTGCCACAATTTGGCTACTAGTCGTCATGTTTGATTCATTTCTTTTGGTTGGGTTGTGTTTGAATTATTCTTTTGTTGGACCAATTAATATGTTTTCTTGAATTTTTGAAATGTATTTTGGGTGGAACAATTTTGCTGTTGTTAGTGTCCATTCTATGTTTGTTCAGATGTAAATGATAACACTTCTGGTGTGTTGTTTTCATGAATTTTTGTATTGTATTTTGGATGATTTAGTGTGTAACTGATAACACTTCTGGTGCTTTTTCTTAGTAGTATATTTTAGGCTTTTAAAAAAATATATTAATATCCATTCATCCACATCAAATAACACACTAATATAATTTTATAATCTATTTAATAAAATAAATTATTTATTCATACTTACTCAATAAAACAAACTCAAGCAATAATCATGATGATTTAATTCAAATCTTATAAATATACCAACATCAAAATTATTATTAGAAATCAAACATGACTCTAAATCGAATGAAACCATTCTTTTCAGTCAATATAAGAAAGAGTGATGTAAATAAAAACTTTATCATCCCTAAGTTTCTTTCTAAAAGGGATCGGTGTTTTTATAGCTACAAGTCCGTTAAAGTTGTACTCCCTCAAACAGTAGTCATATGTTTTCAATAACATAGAAAATAAATTAATATTGTAATCAATCCTCCAAACTATTGTAAAGATAGTGTGATTTAATGATAAAAAATTAGTAATTTGAAAATGAGTTTTAAGTGTTTAGTTAATTTAAAATTAATATTAGAAAGAACATTTTTTTTTATATAAAAAAAACTCTAGTAAAGTGTATTGAATTAATTTTAAAAACTTAATAATAATAAGAATTATTTTGCCACAAATATGCTATTAGCCTTCCATGCTTGAAACACTTCTTTGGATTGTTTTGGTTTGGGTATGTTTGAATCATTTTTTTGTTGGACCAATTAAATTGTTTTCTTGAATGTTTGAGATGTCTTTTGGGTGGAACAATTTTGGTATTATTAGTATCCTTTCAGTATGCTTATTCTGACGTAAATGATTGAAGTTCTGATGTGTTGCTTTCATGAATTTTTGTATTGTATTTTGAATGGTTTGGTGTGTAACTGATAGTACTCCTGGTGTTTTTTTCTTACTAGTATATTTTAGTCTTTTCAAAAAAAAAAAAAAATTCAAATAAGACAAAATATTCATTCATCCATATCAAATAACACACTAATGCAATTTCATAATCTATTTAATAAAATAAATTATTCATTCATACATGCTCAATAAAACAAACTCAAGCAATAATCATGATAGTATAATTCAAATCTTATAAATATATCATCATCAAAATAATTATTAGAAATAAAAAATGACTCTAAACTTGATGAAACCATTCGATTCAATTAATATACGAAATAGTGATGTAAAGAGAAACTTTATCATTCCTAAGTTTCTTTTCAAAAAGACTCTTGAAGGTGATTTTTTATAGATCCAGATCCCTTAAAGTTGTACTCCCCAAACAGTAGTCATATATTTTCAATACATTCAAAATAAATTAAAATTGTAATTAATCTTCCAAACTACTTTAGTGTCATCAAGTCGAGTCCTACCTAAATAAAGTAGTTGAATATCATCACATTTTGAAAAGAAAAAAATAACTAAAATAAGATCTAGGAATAGAACTAAGTTGGCGTAGTCGAACAGAAACAAAAAATCTATCCTTGAACAAAAAACCAATTCTCTTTTGTATAAATTGAAAATTGACATTCTTTTTAATTCTTCCTTTGCCTTCATTAAGAGATTCCCGATTAGGACTATCTATCAGGTGTGTGTGAGAAAAATTATTATTTAAAATCCAAAAATAAAAACAATTGGACGTGCGTGCGCGCGCATGCGTAATTCTTCCCATCTCCATCATGATATTGTTATTTAATGGCATAAAATTAAGGATTTGAAAAGTAGTTTGAAGTGTTTAGATAATTTAAAATTAATATTAAAAAGAACTTTTTTTATATAAGAAAACTCTAGTTAAATATATTTAATTAACTTTAAGGAAGCGCCGAACCAGGGTGGAAAGGCCACAACAACAATTCACTCGGATCAATATGACACCTTCTCAGGTCCTCCCTCATCTGTTAAAGTTAAACCTAACCAACTTGAAGGAAGCGCCGAAAAACCCAAATACCTCTTCTCCCTATTATCATTCAAATGCAAAATGTACATATCATTCAGACAATGTGGGGCATGACACCAACAACTGTTGGGCCATTAAAAACAAGATCCAAGATTTAATAGATGCGAAGGAGGTAGAGTTTGATGCTCCCGAAAAACCTAATGTGATATCCGCTCCTATGCCAAAACATGGTCATAATGTCCATGCTATTGTAGAAGATCTTCATGTTACCGCTGTTGATGACTTAATGACTCTGTTTCCAATGATCAATATGAATCTGTTAAAAGCCGGGATTTTCCCGGGCTGTGAAAAAGATTGTTACTTTTGTTCGACCTTGCAATCCGACTGTCCGCTGTTGAAGTCAGGCATTCAACGCCTGATGGATACTCAAGAAATCCTCTTTCAGAAAACTCCTGTTACTCCTGTTACTCTTGTTACTCCTGTTACTCCAATCAATGATGTTTCTATAATCACCATTTCCGACAATCTTTCCAAGACCTGCAAAAGGCCTGTTAAGATTACACCCGATCCAAAGTTTGTACCGCTGAAGATTACCATGCCGGGGCCTATCCCATATAAGTCCAACAAGACAATACTGTGGAATTATGGAGGAGCGATCTTCTACCACAGTGTTAAGCAGATCGAATCAGTCGAAGAAAGTTCCGATGAAGAAACTCCTGACATAGGAAATATTGCAGGGACAATTAAGATAACTCGTAGCGAAAGAATCATCTCTCCGGAGATTGCTCCTCCAAGGGCAATCTTCGGACCCTCAAGTGCTCTTGTGCCTGTCAAGATATTTGTGCAAAGTCCAGTGATTGAAGAAATTGTTACTCCCGAAGTTGTACCCTCTGCTGTTACTGTTGATAAAGGTAAGGGGATCCAAGAAGTGCCCGTCAGGACGAGGGCTCAGACTTTGGTTATCCTTGAGACCACCCAAAAGGAAATGGAGAAGATTTTGAAGATAACTAAGAAGAGCGACTATGATGTCGTAGAGTAGCTGGGGAAAACCCCTTCAAAAATATCTATGCTGGCTCTATTGCTTTGCTCCGAGGCTCATGCCAAAGCCTTGATCAAATTCCTGAAGACGACGCACGTGCCTCAAGAAACTTCTACGGATCAGTTTCAAGAGTGTGTAGCTAGCCTTACAGCCGATAATGGTCTTGGCTTCTCTGATGCCGATCTAACCTCTAAGGGAAGAAAGCATAATGATGCGCTGCATGTTTCGGTAGAGTGCAGAGGGACTACACTTGCTCATGTTCTGGTTGATACCGGTTCATCTTTAAATGTACTACCAAAGAAAGCATTGGACATGCTAGACTGTGAAGGTTTGACCTTAAAGCCCAGTAATATCATTGTTAGAGCCTTCGACGGTTCTAAGAGGATGGTTCACGGAGAAGTGGACATCCCAATTAAGGTCGGAACATAAATTTTCAATTCTACATTTTATGTGATGGACATCCGTCCTTCATATTCATGTTTATTGGGAAGGCCATGGATCCACAACGCTGGGGCAGTCACTTCTTCTCTACACCAGATGCTCAAGTACCCAGTCCAGGGTAAGATCATAACAGTTCATGATGAGGAGGAGTATATGATAAGCCACCTTAACTATTTCCGCTACGTGGAGTTAGATGGTGAATTCATAGAAACACCTTTCCAACACTTTGAAGAGTTTTCTCTTGAAGTTGCGGTAGCCAAGAAACTGACTGATGTGCCCATCATTACCAAACCTGTGTCCCGGATGTCATCCCTTAAAGATGCAGAGGCTGTAGTCAAGGAAGGAGGAAGCACAGTATGGGGTCAACTGCCAAATTTTCCTTACAAGACATATAAGTTCGGTTTGGGTTTCACTGCTGCTAGTCAGAAAGCTGTGTGTCGCTTCCGGGCTGGAGGACTGCCACTAAAAATAACTCATCATGGAGTTCATGCTTTAGAAGATAATGAAGAAGGAAGCAATTTTGAAGACTGGATCTTTCCAACTATTGAAGGGGGACTGAACAATTGGGAGGCGAAGGACTTCGTTCCCATTACTTTCATCAATCAATAATTTATCTTTTGAACATTTCCTGTTTGGTCTGTAATAATTATTAAACAATTCGTACACTCTTTTCTCCTTATGCCTTACCCGGGGCATATAGGTCCATTTGTAAGGGTTTTGATTCTTCATTTTCACATGCCATTTTTAATGAATCATGGACGTTTTCATATATAAACTTTTGTGTTCATTTTCTTTCTTTTTACATTTTATTTTGTTTAAAGGTGGCTATCCCTTACACACGCCCACACTCACAAAATGCAGGTACCCATCCACTCCGGATTCCATGGGTAACAATTCTGCTATGGCCTTCAGTGACTCTGAAGATCTGGTCAATCATGCCGAGTACGAAGGTGATGAAGACTGTGAAGTGCCTGGAGAGTTGGCTAGACTTTTGCAACAAGAAGAAAGGGCTATTCTGCCCCACGAAGAGTTGTTAGAGACTATCAATTTGGGAACAGAGGAAGACAGAAAAGAGTTTAAAGTGGGTGCCAACCTGGAGCCAAGTGTCAGAGAGCGCTTAGTTCAGATTTTAAATGAATACGTTGAGATCTTCGCTTGGTCCTATGAAGACATGCCGAGACTAGATACAAATATTGTGGTTCACCGTCTCCCTACAAGAGAAGACTATCCACCAATCAAACAGAAAGTCCGCCTAATGAGGCCCGACATGTCCGAAAAGATCAAAGATGAAGTGATGAAGCAGTTCAATGCTGGCTTTCTGGATGTTACTTCCTATCCATAATGGGTTGCTAACATTGTGCCCGTGCCTAAGAAGGACGGCAAAGTCAGAATGTGTATGGACTACATAGACTTAAATACGGCTAGCCCTAAAGATGATTTTCCACTACCACACATTGAAATCTTGGTTGACAACACAACTCAACATAAGGTATTCTCTTTCATGGACGGATTTTCAGGGTACAACCAGATCAAAATGGCCCCCGAAGACATGGAGAAGACTACTTTTGTTACGCAGTGGGGTACCTTCTGCTATAAAGTGATGCCATTCGGACTGAAGAATGCCGAGGCAACCTATCAGCGAGCCATGGTAGCTTTGTTTCATGACATGATACATCATGAGATTGAAGTCTACGTAGACGACATGATAGCCCGCTCACAGACAGAATAAGAACACCTTGGCCATCTGCAAAAGCTGTTTGTCAGGTTAAAATAATACAAGCTCAGACTGAACCCTAGCAAGTTCACTTTCGGAGTCAGGTCCGGTAAAATTTTTGGATTTATCGTCAGTAACAAAGGCATTGAGGTTGATCCTGCAAAAGTCAAAGCTATACAAGAAATGCATGCCCCTCGCACTGAGAAGGAGGTCAGAGGTTTCTTGGGATGCCTAAACTACATCGCAAGGTTCATCTCTCACCTAACATCTACCTGTGAACCAATATTCAAGCTGCTGAAGAAAGATCAAGTGGTTGAATGGAATAATGACTGTCAAGTTGCTTTCGATAAGATCAAGGAGAATTTGCTGGAACCTCCTATCTTGATGCCACCCGTCGAATGAAGGTCGTTAATCATGTATCTGACTATTTTGGATAATTCAATGGGGTGCGTATTAGGCCAACATGACGAGTCTGGCTGAAAAGAGCATGCTATTTATTACCTTAGCAAAAAGTTTACCAACTGTGAGACTCACTACTCACTGCTCGAGAAAACTTGCTGCGCTTTGGTAAGGACTGCTCGCCGGCTAAGGCAGTATATGTTGACAAATACCACTTTGCTGATTTCTAAAATGGACCCGATCAAGTACATCTTCGAGATGCCTGCTTTATCCGGAAGAATCGCTAGATGGAAGATGATCCTGACAGAGTATAATATCCAGTACACAACCCAAAAAGCTATAAAGGGGAGTGTAGTAGCTGACCATCTAGCTCATCAAGCCATCAAAGATTACCGATCTATGAGGTTCGACTTCCCTAACGAGGATATTATGACATTGGAAAACATTAAAGGTAACAGACCGTATGACGGACCTGAACAAGGATCCCGATGGACTCTGTACTTTGATGGTGCCTCCAATGCACTGGGGAACGGTATCAGTGCAGTACTTATCTACCTTTCACTGCTAGACTCTGCTTTAGCTGCACCAACAACATGGCCGAGTATGAAGCTTGTATCTTTGGTCTCAAGGCTGCTATTGACTTGGGAATCAAATATTTGGTTGTATTTGGGGACTCAGCTTTGGTTATCAGTCAAATCAAAGGAGAGTGGGATACTAAACATCCAAACCTCATCCCTTACAAAGAACATGTCCTGACATTGTTACCACATTTCGAGCAGATCACCTTCAAGCACTTCCCGCGAGAAGAGAATCAGTTGGCGGATGCGCTAGCTACAATGTCATCCATGTTTAAACTTAACTGGGATAATGAGGCACCTCAAATCACCATTGAACAAATGGACGAACTTGCACGTTGTCACGAGATTAATACTGAAGAAGTGGTGGACCGACCTTGGTTTTATGACGTCAAAAGGTATCTCGAAGCACAAGAATACCCTGAAGGAGCTTCAGTCAACGACAAAATGTTCTTAAGGAGGTTCACTGCCAAATTCTTTCTGAGCAATGGTATCCTATACAAGCGCAATCTTGATTGTGTCCTACTCCATTGTGTGGACAAGATTGAAGCTGAGCAGATCATGGCTGAACTATATAATGGCACCTTTAGCACCCACTCGAGCGGTCATACGATGGCTAAGAAGATTCTACGAGCAGGCTACTACTGGTCTACCATGGAAGCTGATTGTCATCAATATTCCCGTACTTGTCACAAATGCCAAATCTATGCTGACAAGGTACATATTCCCCCAGTTCCTCTCAATGTCTTAACAGCTCCTTGGCCATTCGCGATGTGGGGAATCAACATTATTGGAGAGATCAAGCCTACAACATCCAATAGGCACCGTTTCATCCTGGTGGCCATTGATTACTTTACCAAGTTGGTCGAAGTAGCTTCCTTCGCCTCCATTACAAAGAATGTGGTTGCCCGTTTCATTAAGTAGAACCTCATATGCCGGTATGGCATCCCCGACAGGATCATCACTGGCAACAATACGAATTTGAACAATACTATGATCACCGCTCTATGCGAGCAGTTCAAGATTCAACATCACAATTCATGTCCCTATCAGCCTAAGATGAACGGTGTTGTCGAAGTTGCGAACAAAAATATCAAGAAGATCATTCAAAAGATGACAGTCACCTACAAGGACTGGAATGAGATGTTACCGTTTTCTCTGCACGGGTACCGTACCACGGCACGCACTTCAACTGGGGCAACCCCTTTTTCTTTGGTATATGGCATGGAAGCTGTTTTACTTGTGGAAGTTTAGATTCCTTCCTTGAGAATCTTGAAGGATGCTGGTTTGAATGAAGACGATTGGATTCAGACCCGGCTTGATCAACTTAACTTGATTGACGAAAAGCGACTTACTTCTATTTTCCATGGTCAGGCGTATCAAAAAAGTATGATCAAAGTTTTCAACAAGAAAGTCAAGAGACAAGTATATCAAGTAGGGGACCTTGTAATCAAGCGGATCATCTTACCGCAAAGTGATCCCAGGGGAAAATGGACTCCTACTTACGAAGGACCATTTGTGATCAAAAACATCTTTTCTGGTGGGGCAATGCTCCTGACCACCATGGACGGCGATGACCTGCCGCACCCTGCGAACACCGACATAGCCAAAAGATACTACGCATAAACGAACCGACAAGTTGAAAACCCGAAAGGGCTACTTGGGCAAAAATGGGCATCCCGGTGAATCGAAAACCCGAAAGGGCGGTTCAGGCAAAAATTAGGGATAAATAAAAAATTTGTACACCCAGCAAGTTGAAAACCCGAAAGTACAACTTGGGCAAAAAAGGGTTTCCCGGTGGATCGAAAACCCGAAAGGGCGGTCCAGGCAAAAGTTAGGGAATTAAAGCATATGACTATGTCTCGTCGGATCACTTTAAGGACAATCTCTTCATAGACAAGCTCCGGGCTTCTGATCAACCTAATCATCGTCGAACAAGGAAACAAATGGACAAGACACTCTGAGTTACGAAGGCAATAGCAGAATGGGAACCCCATGGAATTGTTACACATAGCCATCTTTCTTTGTATAAAATTTTTCTCATTTTCTTACGAAAACGTTCTCTTACTAGGATGTCTATCTCCTTTGTACAAAATACTTACACAAAGTTAATACAAAGAGACTTCAAAGTGCATAAATTTGTTTGCATTTTTCTTTCTTTTTTACACTTGTGTTTTATTTAAAAACGTCCAATGATTTATTAAAATGAGCATATGCATTTGAATATAATCATTGCTTGCAAATAAAACAAAATGAGAAAGGATAATTACTAATAGGTGGAAAGTATAGGAGAATGTATTTAGGTTATTCCAGAGGAAATCCCCTGCAGTACACCATCCAGATCCTCCACAGAGTTGAAGTTTTGAAACACATATCCACAACGAAGTTAAGTTTTAAAATCCTCATCAAAATTAAGTTTCCAAAACTCCCATATTCCCAGCGGAACCAGAAAACTTTGAACTGCAAACCCTTGACGAAGATGAAGCTTTCTTCCCCAGCGGAGTCCAAAACTTCAACCCCAGTGGAAGACCATCCAACTTCCTCCAATTCCCCAGAGATTTGTTTTAAAACCAGAAGATTCCCCTGCAAGTTATCTTAGAAACCAGACAACGCCTTCGGATAATTCCTCAAAAGATTGGAATACAACCCAAGCCTTTGAGAACTCTTCCACAGAATAAACATTCTCCGCATAGAGTTTGTTTCCGAGCAGATTGAAGATTCTCGGTCTCATTTCTCCGGTGAAGCCTCCAAGGTTTCAATTCCCCAGTAGAGATCGTCAAAGTTTCCTTTATTTCCTAGGAAAGTCATGAAGGATTCTCACACCCCCACAAGTTGCCAAGGATTTTCTATCCCCAACAGTGGTCCAAGGATTTCTCATTCTCAGCAATCAAAGATTTCGAATCTTCAACAGCGGTCAAGGGTTTATTTTCCCCGGCAGCAGTCAAAGATTTCATTATCTCCAGCTATCAAGGATTTATTTTCCTCAGCAAGACAACTAATCGACTTACATGCGCATCCATTACATCCATATATCATAAAAATTGATAGAACACATTTTATTGCATCATACATGTCATGCAACATAACTTTGTGTTTTAGCTAACATTTTACCTTTTTAGGATAATATTAAAAGCTACCTCTAACAAATATTCAAAGGTCTCAAATACAGTACGGATACACTCCAAGACATGGAAGTCATTCTGCTACTCATTCAGGTCTCTTATTTTAGATACAGTATGGATACACCCCAGATACGGAGGCCATTCTATTACTCATCCAGAATTTCAAGTCAAAATACAGTACGGATACACCCCAGACACGACGGTCATTCTACTACTCATTCAGATTTTAGCAATCAGATACAAACTAGATACGCTCCAAACACGGAAGCCGTTATATTTCTCATTCAGATTCAACTATCAACTTCAAGTTCAGATACACTCCAGACACGAAAGTCATTCTGTCACTTGTCCAGATCCCAGTTATAGTACGGATACACTCCGGACGCGGAAGTCATTCTGCTACTCATACAGATCTCAACTTCAGATACAATACAAATACACTCCAGACACGATAGTCATTTTGATATTCATTCAAGAATCAAATACAGTTACAAGCTTGGATACGCTCCAGACACGGATGCCATTCCTTTGCTCATACGAATCCCATCTCCAGATACAACTCAGATATGTTCCAAATACGGATACCAATCTGGTGTTCATTCTCCTGATTTTCAACAAACAAGTCTTGGATGGCATCTTTAAGCCCATCTCCAGCAAGATTCTACCATCTCCAATTGGCATCTTTAAACCCATTCCCTCAGCTACATTTTGACGAGTGCAAATTTACGGGCACTCTAGTGTCCAATCCTCTTTTACCTTCGAGTCACGAAAGGCAAACTTGCCAATCTAACTCTTCAGTTTCAAGAAGATTGAACAAGGGCAGCTGTTGTACCCCAAAATTTGCCCTCTCTTTTTATCAATATTTCCCCTCACCAGACTCTTTGAACTCCAGACAGGATTAGGTTTTTGCTCTGCTCAAGACATCTCCTTGCACTGATGTGCACTGATGACCTAAATTAGGGTTTGAGTTTGCACAAAGATTTTTGGACTTTCAATACTCAAATTTATTTTAATACTTCATGTTGGACTCATAAGATTGTGCATACCAAGTTTCAAGCCTTGAATCAAATTTTTGCCCAAGCAATTGGATAGTTGACCTAGAAATCAATTGTATTGGGGAAAAAGTCAACTATGGCCAATTTACAGTCAAACCTCATGATTTTTAATCCACATCAAAATTATAGACTCACATGAACCATTTGATCAAGTTTGGACCACAACTCCTCAAGAAATTTGATCAGATCACCAAAAGGGCAAAATGGTCATTTTTAGGGTTTTGACTGCACAAGGGCAATTTCTGACTTTTGACCTAGCCAATGGAAAATTTGGTTCAAGCATGGACTCAAGGACGCAATGGCATCATCTTGACCTATTCACAAGGTTCAAAAGATCTCAAATGCATTGGATTGACCGATGAATTTTTCAGTCAACTGATCAAAATTTGACTGTACACTGAAAAGTCAAACTTTGACTTTTTGGTCAAAATCAAGTGCCAAGGGCCATTTTTCATCAAGATGTGTCAAAACATGAAACTTGTTCATCAAGAAACCCAAATTTGCAAATTAGGGTTTAAGATTGAAAAATTTCATAACTTAGAATTTTTCTAAGTTATGAAATTTTCTTAATTTTTCCTAACTTTGCCCAACATTTTCACCATGATGCAATTGGATTCAAACAAAACTTCCAACATGAAAGTTGTAGTCCTCCAAAAAGTCTACAACTTTGACTCACAAAGTTTTCCCAAAAGAAGCTTGGATCTCAAGTTATGATTTTTGGAACAAGGGTCCATGAAATTTTTAACTTAGTGAAATTTTGCCCTAGTTTAGGCAGGATTTTGACCTATCTTCATGGCCATTTTTCACATATTTCCACTTGGAATATAAAATTTCATTTCAAATATGGAATGTAGAGCATTTTTCAAGCTTTCCAAAATGTCCAAGAACTCTCCAAACTCATTTGTGGTTAGGGAGAATCGAAGGCTTGAAATTGGCAAAAACTCACTTTTTATCCATGGCATGTTCATATTGATACAAGTTGCAAACTCTAATCAGCTTGCTTTGCACTAGATTACAGGCCTCAAAACCATTCCATACTGAATAATTAAATGCAAGTCCATTGGTCTAAGGCATTTTTTTGGTCATTAGAGGTTTGCACATTAGATTAATCTAAAAATGGTAAAAGGTACATTACCATTTTTGCTTAAATCTTGCTTTATGTCAAAACTGAATCCTTGAGCATTGAGCCATATCTTATGCAGAAAATCAAATCCATAAATTTGAGGGGCCAAGGGCATAGTGTGCAAGCTGATAGATAGCCTGTACAGGCTTGTCTTCCATCACTTCTCATGTTTTGCTTCATAACCAAGAAATTTGTCCAATATCACATAACTTGAACATCAGATAGAACCAACTTGTGCAAGCTTTTGAGACAAGTTTCTCACATCCCCTTGAGCCAGAAACATAAGCCTTTGAGCCCTAAAACCTCCCATAGCAAAAAAATCATTTTCATTTGGCAAAACAGGGCACTCCCTGCAGTTTGATCTCCATAGCACAAATCCCTCGTGCGTTTTGCCTCAAACTGGTTCAAACACATTCCACATAACCCATCCAAGTTATCCTAACCCTTAAACACTGACTGTAACTCCATTTACAAGGTTTTCCATTTTTGATTTTAGCTTGTGCAGGTTGAGTTCTGTAGGCTTGTTCAAGCACATTCAAGGCAAGCTAGGCATTGAAGAAGGTCATAGGAAGTTCAAGCAAGCTCCCAAACACCTCAGGCCTCATTGAAAATCTCCACATTGTCAAACACGAAGTCAACTGAAATAGGTTTTTGTCAACTTCCTATCTCTCTATTTAGGAACAATTAGGCTTAGGTTTATGAATAAGAAATGTAGTATTCATAGCCATGAAGTTGTACATATGCTCAGTTTTCATTTTAGTTAAGCATGCTAAGAGAATTTGGTCCATAAACATCCTGAAAAAAATAGGTTAAGATTTAGGGCCAGAGAAATTCTCTCTGGTTTTTGAGAGTTAGGACAAGTTTCTCATATGGTTGAATTCGTCTTGAAAAATGCTACAACTTTGATGTTATATGTTTTTGCATTAGAGCACGTATGCAGGATCTGGCGTTGTGTACAGGGCGCGCGCGTTTTTGAGAACGAAGGTTGAAGATGAAGTGTGGTGGGCTGGGCTTGGTCCTGGCTTACTATTGACACCCCCCTTTTGCTGAATACACCCCCCTGACCCAATTTCTTTATACTTTTATATTTTTTTATTTATTTTCATTTTCTGATTTTTATTTTATATTTTTAAAACATAAAAAATACCCAAAATATTTTTATAAATTTTCACATTTATTTTGTACTTTATTTTTTTTATTTTTTCTAACATAAAAACAATTTAATTAGTATATACTTTTATTTATTGAAAACTTAAAAATAATATATAATAACATTATACTTTTATTTTTATTCTTTATTTTATTTACACTCAAAAAATATTGTTCTAAATATATTTTGTCTTGCATATATTTTATTTTTATTCTACATAACTAATATAATTAATATATATATATATATATATATATATATATATATATATATATATATATATATATATATATATATATATATATATATATATATATATATATATATATATATATATATATATATATATATATATATATATATATATATATATATATATATATATATATATATATATATATATATATATATATATATATATATATATATATATATATATATATATATATATATATATATATATATATATATATATATATATATATATATATATATATATATATATATATATATATATATATATATATATATATATATATATATATATAATAAATACTTGAGAATAAAAACATAAAAATATTATACTTTTATTGTTATTATTATTTATATTTAAATTATACGTTTTCTAAATATATTTTATTTTTTGTATATACATTATTTTATTTTATTGTATATAAATAGTATATTTAATATATTTATATTCTTAAAAGATAATTAGGGTTTTACCCTTAATAAAAAAATGATTTTTTTTTTGTTTATTTCTTTCTTTTTACATTAAATATTTTTACATACATAAAAATAAACAAAACATTTTTGCATATTCATAATATTTTGTATACTTATTTAATTTGTTTATTTAAGTATTATTTATTTATTTATTTTGTATCAATTATTCAATTTGGATGTAATAGTAAAATTAGGGTTTTAATTTCTTGCCAAATAATCCCCATTCAAAAATTATATCCCCCTTCCCATATCAAATGTTGTAATAGTGGTAGATTTACTTTACGCATTTACACTTTTAATTATGCCATGATTAGAGATTAGGGTTTGTATGCCAACAATCCAAAAATCAAACAAATAGTTTAACTAATACAAAGACAAAAATGCATGAAAATGATAACACAATGCACACTTGCACCCCTAGGGTTACATCCACTTGTTATGCATGTTGAGTATTTTGGCAAAAAAAATAAACAAAACAAAAGATCATAGTCCCTCGATGACGCTATCTTGATTGCCTAAACAAAATGATAAAGTCTCTCAAAAAATTGCTAAAAATACTTAACACAATTGCTATCATGGTCTATATGATGACCCGCGCTTGTCCCGTTTAACATCCAAACACAAGGTTGTTTACCAAATGTAATGGTAAAACAACACTGTCAAAAGGGTTAAAACATATAGGAAAGATCTTTGAGTAAAATAGGGTAGACAACTCTTAGTTACTTGATCAAAACTTGCAAAACATCCTTGCTATTTTCAAACACCCTTCACAACACAATTTCAAAATATTTCCCAAAACAAACTTTCAAACATTGAAATATCTTTTCAAAAGACAAACACCTTTGTATATATTCAAACAAGAATCATTACAAAGGTTTCCACAACGATGGCCTCTTTTCAAAACCTTTTTCAAAACCACACACAAAGCACCATTTCAAACAATTGAAAAGCAAAAGCAAGTGATATAAACAAGTAACTAAGAGCCCATGGATAACCATGGATGAAAATGGTGCTTGCACCTTTCCTTTTCATAATCTACTCCCCAAACCTAAGAAAACATCTCAAAGGTCTTTCCTGTGCTTTTTGACCTTTCCTTTGGATAAAATAAAAAGTCGGTGGCGACTCTTGCTAAATCGAAACATTTGCAAACACAAACGCAAAACCTCAAGTCAGTTCTCGCACCGTATCACAATCTGCTAGAGAGTTGGGGAAGTTGATGCAAGAAGAAGCACAGGTGTTCTCGTTGATGGCTTCTCTATCTATAGAGACTCAAGCTATAATTGAGGAATTACAGGTGGTGTGTGAATTTCCTGAAGTTTTCCCTGATGAAATTCCTGATGTACCATCAGAGAGGGAAGTTGAATTTGCAATTGATCTTGTACCTGGTACCAGACCTGTGTCTATGGCACCATACAAGATGTCTGCATCTGAGTTGTTAGAGTTGAAGAAGTAATTGGAAGAGTTACTTGAGAAGAATTTTTTAAGACCAAGTGTATCGTCGTGGGGAGCCCCAGTGCTGTTAGTAAAGAAGAAAGATGGAAGTATGAGGCTTTATGTTGATTATAGATAATTGAATAAAGTGACTATTAAGAACAAGTATCCGCTTCCAAGAATAGATGACTTGATGGACCAATTGGTGGATGCTCATGTGTTTAGTAAGATTGATTTGAGGTCGGGTTACCACCAGATTAAAGTGAAGGATGGAGATATTCCAAAGACGGCTTTCAGAATGCGTTATGGACATTACGAGTATTCGGTGATGCCTTTCGGTGTTACTAATGTCCCGGGAGTATTCATTGAATATACAAATCGTATCTTTCATACTTATTTGGATCGGTTTGTTGTGGTGTTCATTGATGATATTTTGATTTACTCTAAGTCAGAAGAAGAGCATGCTGAACATTTAAGAGTAGTATTGCAAGTTTTGAAAGAGAAGAAGTTGTATGCAAAGCTGTCCAAGTGTAAATTCTGGTTGAAAGAGGTTAGTTTTCTTGGTCATGTGATTTCAGGTAGTGGCATTGTTGTAGATCCATCAAAGGTTGATGTTGTGTTGCAAAGGAAAACTCCAAAGTCAACTACTGAGATTAGAAGCTTCTTGAGATTAGCTGGTTATTATAGAAGGTTTATCGAAGGGTTTTATAAGTTGTCACTTTCGTTGACTAAGTTGACTTGTAAAGGTAGAGTGTTTTATAAGTTGTTACTACATAAATTAATAATTATAACTGTTGTATTCATCACAATTTATTTATTTATTTGTGTTTTTCACTAATTACTATATTTATTATTATTTATTTGTAACATTAATTTACTTATTACTAAATTTTTATTATATACCCCTAAGAATATAATCAACTTAAATTTTAAATGGTTATAAAGATATAAAATATAAAGTAATAACCATATAATCTTTTTTATTTTTAAATTTAAAATAAACTAAATAATAAAAATGATTAATATTATTATTCCTAACAAATTATATATTTTTTATTCTGTTTTTATAAATTAAATAAAATCAGATTCAACCAAATTCAATTAAAATTACAATATTATAATTTAACCCAAATTCAACCTAAAATTTAACTAAATTCCGAAAATATACTAAATTCAAAAAAAAATTTCAAGAAATACCTTTTATCTTCTAACTCCTTCAATCTTATTGTCCCTTTTCGCAATCTACTTCTATCAATCTTCTTCTATTCAAAGAAAAATTAAAAAAAATTACATCCAATAATACAATAAATAAAAAGTTATTAACAAAATAGAGACAAAATTGAATTGAATTTACCTTAAAATAAGAATTAATGGAGATTGAATGGATTTAATATTGGAGAAGAACAAATTTTATGAAGAAGAAAATGGTTATAGAGGGATGGAAGGAGGAGGGTTGAAGAAGAAGAGTTCTTGAAATAACACTAATGTCTGTTTCTGGAGCGTGCTTGAAAGAAATATATAAAGCACTTAGCGACGTGAAAAACACGTTGCAACGTTGCCACCTGATTTTCACGTCGCAATAATCCCAACAACTATATTCTCTTTCTTCACATCCTTCAAAGCTTTAACACGCCAATCTGGAATGATTTGATTTTTCCCTCTTAAATGTTGCGACCTGAATAACACGTCGCAATTTACTTTTTTAAATTTTCAAAATGACAAATATATGAACGTTAGAGAAATTTAATTATTTTTTATTGTATTTTTAGTAGCGACGTGAATCCCACGTCGCAATATTTTTTTATAAAAAAAAAACTAACAAACTCCAGGCTTCTTTATTTTATTAGTAAAACATGTTGCCACGTGATTTCCACGTCGCAACTGGCTTTATTTAACCACATGAAAATCACATGGCAAAATCAGGTGGCTGGAGAGCCTTTTTCTTGTAATGATTATTACAAAGCAAATATAACTATAAACCTAATGAAATCAATCATTTAAATCAATATATCAATGTGAAAGGAAAATTTTTATCATGCCTGAGTTTCTTTCCAAAAGGGCTCTTGGAGATGAAATCAATCATTTCAATTAATATATCAATGTGAAAGGAAAAACTTTATCATGCCTGAGTTTCTTTCTAGGGCTCTTGGAGGTGATGTTTTTATAACTCTAAGTCCCTTACAGTTGTACTCCCAAAATATAATTATATATATATTCAATAACATAAAAAATAAATTAACATTACAATTAATCCTTCAAGTTATTGTAGTGTCATAAAATAGAGTCCTACCTAAATAAAGTAATTGAATATCATAATATTCTGAAAAGAAAAATGAACTAAAATATGATCCATGAATAGGACTAAGTTGGCATAGTCCAAACAAAAAATCTACCTTTCAACAAAATACCAATTCCCTTATGTATAAATTGAAAATTGACATTCTTTTTGTCTTCATTAAGAGATTTCCTATTAGAACTATCTGTAATGTGTGCGGGAGTGTGTGAGAAAAATTATTATTTAAAAGTCAAAAATAAAAACAAATGGATGTGCGTGCGTGTGTCTGTGTTTGGTGCACATCTCCGTGAAGATAATGTTATTTAATGACCAAAAATTAAGAATTTAAAAAGTAGTTTAAAATATGTAGTTAATTTAAAATTAATATTAGAAAGGATATTTTATTATATAAGAAAACTCAAGTGAAGTATATTAAATTAACTTTTAAAAACTTAATAATAATTTTTAAAAAAACCTTATATGTCTCTTTTTTTTTAATATAATATAATATTTGTAATTGTGAAATTATTACAATGATAGGATATTTTGTAAGAATTATTTTGCCACAATTATGCTATTAGCCTTCCATGCTTGAAATACTTTTTTGGTTGTTTTGGTTTGGGTGTGTTTGAATAATTTTTTTGTTGGACCAATTAATTTGTTTTCTTGAATTTTTGAGATGTGTTTTGGGTGAAACAATTTTGGTGTTGTTAGTGTCCTGTCAGTATGCTTATTCTGACGTAAATGATTGCAGTTCTGATGTGTTGCTTTCATGAATTTTGGTATTATATTTTGGATGGTTTAGTGTGTAAGTGATCATACTGCTGGTGCTTTTTATTAGTAGTATATTTTAGTCTTTTCAAAAAAAAAAAAACAAAATTTCAAATAAGACAAAATATTCATTCATCCATATCAGATAACACACTAATGCAATTTCATAAACTATTTAATAAAATAAATTATTCATTCATACTTGCTCAATAAAACACACTCAAGCAATAATCATGATAGTATAATTCAAATCTTATAAATATATGATCATCAAAATAATTATTAATAATAAAAAATGACTTTAAACTTGATGAAACCATCCGATTTAACTAATATACGAAAGAGTGATGTAAAGAGAAACTTTATCATTCCTAAGTTTCTTTTCAGAAAGACTCTTGATGGTGATGTTTTTATAGCTCCAGGTCCCTTAAAGTTGTACTCCCCAAACAGTAGTCATATATTTTCAATAACATTCAAAATAAATTAAAATTGTAATTAATCTTCCAAACTATTTTAGTGTCATCAAGTCGAGTCCTACCTAAATAAAGTAGTTGAATATCATAACATTTTGAAAAGAAAAAAAAAACTAAAATAAGATCTATGAATAGGACTAAGTTGGCGTAGTCCAACAAGAACAAAAAATCTACCCGTGAACAAAACACCAATTCTCTTATGTATAAATTGAAAGTTGACATTCTTTTTAATTCTTCCTTTGTCTTCATTAAGAGATTCTCGATTAGGACTATCTATCAGGTGTGTGTGAGAAAAATTATTATTTAAAAGTCAAAAATAAAAATAATTTGATGTGCGTGCGCGCGCGTGTGCGTAATTCTGCCCATCTCCATCAAGATATTGCTATTTAATGGCATAAAATTAAGGATTTGAAAAGTAGTTTGAAGTGTTTAGATAATTTAAAATTAATATTAAAAATGACTTTTTTTTATATAAGAAAACTCTAGTTAAATATATTTAATTAAATTTAAAAAAAAAATAATTTTAAAAATAATCTTATATGTCTCTCCTTTTTTTCATATGATGTAATGTTGTAGATGTGAAATTATTACCATGATAGGAGATTTTGTAAGAATTAATTTGCCACAATTTGGCTACTAGTCGTCCTGTTTGATTCATTTCTTTTGGTTATTTTGGTTGGGTTGTGTTTGAATTATTCTTTTGTTGGACCAATTAATATGTTTTATTGAATTTTTGAAATGTATTTTGGGTGGAACAGTTTTGGTGTTGTTAGTGTCCTGTCTATGTTTGTTCAGATGTAAATGATAACAGTTCTGGTGTGTCATTTTCATGAATTTTTGTATTGTATTTTGGATGATTTAGTGTGTAACTGATAGAACTTATGGTGCTTTTTCTTAGTAGTATATTTTAGGCTTTTAAAAAAAAATATTAATATCCATTCATCCATATCAAATAACACTGTAATATAATTTCATAATCTATTTAATAAAATAAATTATTTATTCATACTTGCTCAATAAAACACACTCAAGCAATAATCATGATGATTTAATTCAAATCTTATAAATATACCAACATCAAAATTATTATTAGAAATCAAACATGACTCTAAACAGAATGAAACCATTCTTTTCAGTCAATATAAGAAAGAGTGATGTAAATAGAAACTTTATCATCCCTAAGTTTCTTTCTAAAAGGGATGGGTGTTTTTATAGCTACAAGTCCCTTAAAGTTGTACTCCATCAAAGAGTAGTCATATGTATTCAATAACATACAAAATAAATTAATATTGTAATCAATCCTCCAAACTATGGTAAAGATAGTGTGATTTAATGATAAAAAATTAGTAATTTGAAAAGTAGTTTTAAATGTTTAGTTAATTTAAAATTAATATTATAAAGAACATTTTTTTATATAAAAAAAACTCTAGTAAAGTGTATTGAATTAAATTTTAAAAACTTAATAATAATAAGAATTATTTTGCCACAAATATGCTATTAGCCTTCCATGCTTGAAACACTTCTTTGGATTGTTTTGGTTTGGGTATGTTTGAATCATTTTTTTGTTGGACCAGTTAATTTGTTTTCTTGAATGTTTGAGATGTCTTTTGGGTGGAACAATTTTGGTATTATTAGTGTCCTATCAGTATGCTTATTCTGACGTAAATGATTGAAGTTCTGATGTGTTGCTTTCATGAATTTTTGTATTGTATTTTGGATGGTTTGGTGTGTAACTGATAGTACTCCTGGTGTTTTTTTCTTACTAGTATATTTTAGTCTTTTCAAAAAAAATATAATAATATTTTCAAATAAGATAAAATATTCATTCATCCATATCAAATAACACACTAATGTAATTTCATAATCTATTTATTAGTAAAACATGTTGCCACGTGATTTTCACGTAGCAACTGGCTTTATTTAGCCACATGAAAATCACATGGCAAAATCAGGTGGTTGGAGAGCCTTTTTCTTGTAGTGATTATTACAAAGAAAATATAACTATAAACCTAATGAAATCAATCATTTCAATGAATATATCAATGTGAAAGGAAAAACTTTATCATGCCTGAGTTTCTTTCCAAAAGGGCTCTTGGAGATGAAATCAATCATTTCAATTAATATATCAATGTGAAAGGAAAAACTTTATCATGCCTGAGTTTCTTTCTAAAAGGGTTCTTGGATGTGATGTTTTTATAACTCTAAGTCCCTTACAGTTGTACTCCCAAAATATAATTATATATTTTCAATTACATACAAAATAAATTAACATTACAATTAATCCTTCAAGTTATTATTGTAGTGTCATAAAATAGAGTCCTACCTAAATAAAGTAATTGAATATCATAATATTCTGAAAAGAAAAATAAACTAAAATATGATCCATGAATAGGACTAAGTTGGCATAGTCCAAACAAAAAATCTACCTTTCAACAAAATACCAATTCCCTTATGTATAAATTGAAAATTGACATTCTTTTTGTCTTCATGAAGAGATTTCCTATTAGAACTATCTGTCATGTGTGCGGGAGTGTGTGAGAAAAATTATTATTTAAAAGTCAAAAATAAAAACAATTGAATGTGTGTGCGTGCGTCTGCGTTTGGTACACATCTCCGTGAAGATATTGTTATTTAATAACCAAAAATTAAGAATTTAAAAAGTAGTTTAAAATATGTAGTTAATTTAAAATTAATATTAGAAAGGATATTTTATTATATAAGAAAACTCAAGTGAAGTATATTTAATTAACTTTTAAAAACTTAATAATAATTTTTAAAAATAACCTTATATGTCTCTTTTTTTTTAATATAATATAATATTTGTAGTTGTGAAATTATTACAATGATAGGATATTTTGTAAGAATTATTTTGCCACAATTATGCTATTAGCCTTCCATGCTTGAAATACTTTTTTGGTTGTTTTGGTTTGGGTGTGTTTGAATAATTTTTTTGTTGGACCAATTAATTTGTTTTCTTGAATTTTTGAGATGTGTTTTGGGTGAAACAATTTTGGTGTTGTTAGTGTCCTGTCAGTATGCTTATTCTGACGTAAATGATTGCAGTTCTGATTTGTTGCTTTCATGAATTTTGGTATTATATTTTGGATGGTTTAGTGTGTAAGTGATCATACTGCTGGTGCTTTTTATTAGTAGTATATTTTAGTCTTTTCAAAAAAAAAAAAACAAAATTTCAAATAAGACAAAATATTCATTCATCCATATCAGATAACACACTAATGCAATTTCATAAACTATTTAATAAAATAAATTATTCATTCATACTTGCTCAATAAAACACACTCAAGCAATAATCATGATAGTATAATTCAAATCTTATAAATATATGATCATCAAAATAATTATTAATAATAAAAAATGACTTTAAACTTGATGAAACCATCCGATTTAACTAATATACGAAAGAGTGATGTAAAGAGAAACTTTATCATTCCTAAGTTTCTTTTCAGAAAGACTCTTGATGGTGATGTTTTTATAGCTCCAGGTCCCTTAAAGTTGTACTCCCCAAACAGTAGTCATATATTTTCAATAACATTCAAAATAAATTAAAATTGTAATTAATCTTCCAAACTATTTTAGTGTCATCAAGTCGAGTCCTACCTAAATAAAGTAGTTGAATATCATAACATTTTGAAAAGAAAAAAATAACTAAAATAAGATCTATGAATAGGACTAAGTTGGCGTAGTCCAACAAGAACAAAAAATCTACCCGTGAACAAAACACCAATTCTCTTATGTATAAATTGAAAGTTGACATTCTTTTTAATTCTTCCTTTGTCTTCATTAAGAGATTCTCGATTAGGACTATCTATCAGGTGTGTGTGAGAAAAATTATTATTTAAAAGTCAAAAATAAAAATAATTTGATGTGCGTGCGCGCGCGTGTGCGTAATTCTGCCCATCTCCATCAAGATATTGCTATTTAATGGCATAAAATTAAGGATTTGAAAAGTAGTTTGAAGTGTTTAGATAATTTAAAATTAATATTAAAAATGACTTTTTTTTATATAAGAAAACTCTAGTTAAATATATTTAATTAAATTTAAAAAAAAAATAATTTTAAAAATAATCTTATATGTCTCTCCTTTTTTTCATATGATGTAATGTTGTAGATGTGAAATTATTACCATGATAGGAGATTTTGTAAGAATTAATTTGCCACAATTTGGCTACTAGTCGTCCTGTTTGATTCATTTCTTTTGGTTATTTTGGTTGGGTTGTGTTTGAATTATTCTTTTGTTGGACCAATTAATATGTTTTATTGAATTTTTGAAATGTATTTTGGGTGGAACAGTTTTGGTGTTGTTAGTGTCCTGTCTATGTTTGTTCAGATGTAAATGATAACAGTTCTGGTGTGTCATTTTCATGAATTTTTGTATTGTATTTTGGATGATTTAGTGTGTAACTGATAGAACTTATGGTGCTTTTTCTTAGTAGTATATTTTAGGCTTTTAAAAAAATATATTAATATCCATTCATCCATATCAAATAACACTGTAATATAATTTCATAATCTATTTAATAAAATAAATTATTTATTCATACTTGCTCAATAAAACACACTCAAGCAATAATCATGATGATTTAATTCAAATCTTATAAATATACCAACATCAAAATTATTATTAGAAATCAAACATGACTCTAAACAGAATGAAACCATTCTTTTCAGTCAATATAAGAAAGAGTGATGTAAATAGAAACTTTATCATCCCTAAGTTTCTTTCTAAAAGGGATGGGTGTTTTTATAGCTACAAGTCCCTTAAAGTTGTACTCCATCAAAGAGTAGTCATATGTATTCAATAACATACAAAATAAATTAATATTGTAATCAATCCTCCAAACTATGGTAAAGATAGTGTGATTTAATGATAAAAAATTAGTAATTTGAAAAGTAGTTTTAAATGTTTAGTTAATTTAAAATTAATATTATAAAGAACATTTTTTTATATAAAAAAAACTCTAGTAAAGTGTATTGAATTAAATTTTAAAAACTTAATAATAATAAGAATTATTTCTCCACAAATATGCTATTAGCCTTCCATGCTTGAAACACTTCTTTGGATTGTTTTGGTTTGGGTATGTTTGAATCATTTTTTTGTTGGACCAGTTAATTTGTTTTCTTGAATGTTTGAGATGTCTTTTGGGTGGAACAATTTTGGTATTATTAGTGTCCTATCAGTATGCTTATTCTGACGTAAATGATTGAAGTTCTGCTGTGTTGCTTTCATGAATTTTTGTATTGTATTTTGGATGGTTTGGTGTGTAACTGATAGTACTCCTGGTGTTTTTTTCTTACTAGTATATTTTAGTCTTTTCAAAAAAAATATAATAATATTTTCAAATAAGATAAAATATTCATTCATCCATATCAAATAACACACTAATGTAATTTCATAATCTATTTATTAGTAAAACATGTTGCCACGTGATTTTCACGTCGCAACTGACTTTATTTAGCCACATGAAAATCACATGGCAAAATCAGGTGGTTGGAGAGCCTTTTTCTTGTAGTGATTATTACAAAGCAAATATAACTATAAACCTAATGAAATCAATCATTTCAATGAATATATCAATGTGAAAGGAAAAACTTTATCATGCCTGAGTTTCTTTCCAAAAGGGCTCTTGGAGATGAAATCAATCATTTCAATTAATATATCAATGTGAAAGGAAAAACTTTATCATGCCTGAGTTTCTTTCTAAAAGGGTTCTTGGAGGTGATGTTTTTATAACTCTAAGTCCCTTACAGTTGTACTCCCAAAATATAATTATATATATTCAATAACATAAAAAATAAATTAACATTACAATTAATCCTTCAAGTTATTGTAGTGTCATAAAATAGAGTCCTACCTAAATAAAGTAATTGAATATCATAATATTCTGAAAATAAAAATAAACTAAAATATGATCCATGAATAGGACTAAGTTGACATAGTCCAAACAAAAAATCTACCTTTCAACAAAATACCAATTTCCTTATGTATAAATTGAAAATTGACATTGTTTTTGTCTTCATTAAGAGATTTCCTATTAGAACTATTTGTCATGTGTGCGGGAGTTTGTGAGAAAAATTATTATTTAAAAGTCAAAAATAAAAACAATTGGATGTGCGTGCGTGCGTCTGCGTTTGGTGCACATCTCCGTGAAGATATTGTTATTTAATGACCAAAAATTAAGAATTTAAAAAGTAGTTTAAAATATGTAGTTAATTTAAAATTAATATTAGAAAGGATATTTTATTATATAAGAAAACTCAAGTGAAGTATATTTAATTAACTTTTAAAAACTTAATAATAATTTTTAAAAATAACCTTATGTGTCTCTTTTTTTTTAATATAATATAATATTTGTAGTTGTAAAATTATTACAATGATAGGACATTTTGTAAGAATTATTTTGCCACAATTATGCTATTAGCCTTCCATGTTTGAAATACTTTTTTGGTTGTTTTGGTTTGGGTGTGTTTGAATCATTTTTTTGTTAGACCAATTAATTTGTTTTCTTGAATTTTTGAGATGTGTTTTGGGTGAAACAATTTTGGTGTTGTTAGTGTCCTGTCAGTATGCTTATTCTGACGTAAATGATTGCAGTTCTGATGTGTTGCTTTCATGAATTTTGGTATTATATTTTGGATGGTTTAGTGTGTAACTGATCATACTCCTGGTGCTTTTTCTTAGTAGTATATTTTAGTCTTTTCAAAAAAAATATAATAATATTTTCAAATAAGACAAAATATTCATTCATCCATATCAAATAACACACTAATGCAATTTCATAATCTATTTAATTAAATAAATTATCCATTCATACTTGCTCAATAAAACATACTAAGGCAATAATCATGATAGTATAATTCAAATCTTATAAATATATGATCATCAAAATAATAATTAATAATAAAAAATGACTTTAAACTTGATGAAACCATCCGATTTAACTAATATACGAAAGAGTGATGTAAAGAGAAACTTTATCATTCCTAAGTTTCTTTTCAGAAAGACTCTTGATGGTGATGTTTTTATAGCTCCAGGTCCCTTAAAGTTGTACTCCCCAAACAGTAGTCATATATTTTCAATAACATTCAAAATAAATTAAAATTGTAATTAATCTTCCAAACTATTTTAGTGTCATCAAGTCGAGTCCTACCTAAATAAAGTAGTTGAATATCATAACATTTTGAAAAGAAAAAAATAACTAAAATAAGATCTATGAATAGGACTAAGTTGGCGTAGTCCAACAAGAACAAAAAATCTACCCGTGAACAAAACACCAATTCTCTTATGTATAAATTGAAAGTTGACATTCTTTTTAATTCTTCCTTTGTCTTCATTAAGAGATTCTCGATTAGGACTATCTATCAGGTGTGTGTGAGAAAAATTATTATTTAAAAGTCAAAAATAAAAATAATTTGATGTGCGTGCGCGCGGGTGTGCGTAATTCTGCCCATCTCCATCAAGATATTGCTATTTAATGGCATAAAATTAAGGATTTGAAAAGTAGTTTGAAGTGTTTAGATAATTTAAAATTAATATTAAAAATGACTTTTTTTATATAAGAAAACTCTAGTTAAATATATTTAATTAACTTTTAAAAAAAAAAATTTTAAAAATAATCTTATATGTCTCTCCTTTTTTTCATATGATGTAATGTTGTAGATGTGAAATTATTACCATGATAGAAGATTTTGTAAGAATTAATTTGCCACAATTTGGCTACCAGTGGTCCTGTTTGATTCATTTCTTTTGGTTATTTTGGTTGGGTTGTGTTTGAATTATTCTTTTGTTGGACCAATTAATATGTTTTATTGAATTTTTGAAATGTATTTTGGGTGGAACAATTTTGGTGTTGTTAGTGTCCTGTCTATGTTTGTTCAGATGTAAATGATAACAGTTCTGGTGTGTAATTTTCATGAATTTTTGTATTGTATTTTGGATGATTTAGTGTGTAACTGATAGAACTTATGGTGCTTTTTCTTAGTAGTATATTTTAGGCTTTTTAAAAAAAAAAAATTAATATCCATTCATCCATATCAAATAACACTGTAATATAATTTCATAATCTATTTAATAAAATAAATTATTTATTCATACTTGCTCAATAAAACACACTCAAGCAATAATCATGATGATTTAATTCAAATCTTATAAATATACCAACATCAAAATTATTATTAGAAATCAAACATGACTCTAAACAGAATGAAACCATTCTTTTCAGTCAATATAAGAAAGAGTGATGTAAATAAAAACTTTATCATCCCTAAGTTTCTTTCTAAAAGGGATCGGTGTTTTTATAGCTACAAGTCCCTTAAAGTTGCACTCCCTCAAAGAGTAGTCATATGTATTCAATAACATACAAAATAAATTAATATTGTAATCAATCCTCCAAACTATGGTAAAGATAGTGTCATTTAATGATAAAAAATTAGTAATTTGAAAAGTAGTTTTAAATGTTTAGTTAATTTAAAAGTAATATTATAAAGAACATTTTTTTATATAAAAAAAACTCTAGTAAAGTGTATTGAATTAAATTTTAAAAACTTAATAATAATAAGAATTATTTTGCCACAAATATGCTATTAGCCTTGCATGCTTGAAACACTTCTTTGGATTGTTTTGGTTTGGGTATGTTTGAATCATTTTTTTGTTGGACCAGTTAATTTGTTTTCTTGAATGTTTGAGATGTCTTTTGGGTGGAACAATTTTGGTATTATTAGTGTCCTATCATTATGCTTATTCTGACGTAAATGATTGAAGTTCTGCTGTGTTGCTTTCATGAATTTTTGTATTGTATTTTGGATGGTTTGGTGTGTAACTGATAGTACTCCTGGTGTTTTTTTCTTACTAGTATATTTTAGTCTTTTCAAAAAAAATATAATAATATTTTCAAATAAGATAAAATATTCATTCATCCATATCAAATAACACACTAATGTAATTTCATAATCTATTTATTAGTAAAACATGTTGCCACGTGATTTTCACGTCGCAACTGGCTTTATTTAGCCACATGAAAATCACATGGCAAAATCAGGTGGTTGGAGAGCCTTTTTCTTGTAGTGATTATTACAAAGCAAATATAACTATAAACCTAATGAAATCAATCACTTCAATGAATATATCAATGTGAAAGGAAAAACTTTATCATGCCTGAGTTTCTTTCCAAAAGGGCTCTTGGAGATGAAATCAATCATTTCAATTAATATATCAATGTGAAAGGAAAAACTTTATCATGCCTGAGTTTCTTTCTAAAAGGGTTCTTGGAGGTGATATTTTTATAACTCTAAGTCCCTTACAGTTGTACTCCCAAAATATAATTATATATATTCAATAACATAAAAAATAAATTAACATTACAATTAATCCTTCAAGTTATTGTAGTGTCATAAAATAGAGTCCTACCTAAATAAAGTAATTGAATATCATAATATTCTGAAAAGAAAAATAAACTAAAATATGATCCATGAATAGGACTAAGTTGACATAGTCCAAACAAAAAATCTACCTTTCAACAAAATACCAATTTCCTTATGTATAAATTGAAAATTGACATTCTTTTTGTCTTCATTAAGAGATTTCCTATTAGAACTATTTGTCATGTGTGCGGGAGTGTGTGAGAAAAATTATTATTTAAAAGTCCAAAATAAAAACAATTGGATGTGCGTGCGTGCGTCTGCGTTTGGTGCACATCTCCGTGAAGATATTGTTATTTAATGACCAAAAATTAAGAATTTAAAAAGTAGTTTAAAATATGTAGTTAATTTAAAATTAATATTAGAAAGGATATTTTATTATATAAGAAAACTCAAGTGAAGTATATTTAATTAACTTTTAAAAACTTAATAATAATTTTTAAAAATAACCTTATGTGTCTCTTTTTTTTTAATATAATATAATATTTGTAGTTGTAAAATTATTACAATGATAGGACATTTTGTAAGAATTATTTTGCCACAATTATGCTATTAGCCTTCCATGTTTGAAATACTTTTTTGGTTGTTTTGATTTGGGTGTGTTTGAATCATTTTTTTGTTGGACCAATTAATTTGTTTTCTTGAATTTTTGAGATGTGTTTTGGGTGAAACAATTTTGGTGTTGTTATTGTCCTGTCAGGATGCTTATTCTGACGTAAATGATTGCAGTTCTGATGTGTTGCTTTCATGAATTTTGGTATTATATTTTGGATGGTTTAGTGTGTAACTGATCATACTCCTGGTGCTTTTTCTTAGTAGTATATTTTAGTCTTTTCAAAAAAAATATAATAATATTTTCAAATAAGACAAAATATTCATTCATCCATATCAAATAACACACTAATGCAATTTCATAATCTATTTAATTAAATAAATTATTCATTCATACTTGCTCAATAAAACATGCTCAAGCAATAATCATGATAGTATAATTCAAATCTTATAAATATATGATCATCAAAATAATTATTAATAATAAAAAATGACTTTAAACTTGATGAAACCATACTTTATCATTCCTAAGTTTCTTTTCAGAAAGACTCTTGGTGATGTTTTTATAGCTCCAGGTCCCTTAAAGTTGTACTCCCCAAACAGTAGTCATATATTTTCAATAACATTCAAAATAAATTAAAATTGTAATTAATCTTCCAAACTATTTTAGTGTCATCAAGTCGAGTCCTACCTAAATAAAGTAGTTGAATATCATAACATTTTGAAAAGAAAAAAATAACTAAAATAAGATCTATGAATAGGACTAAGTTGGCGTAGTCCAACAAGAACAAAAAATCTACCCGTGAACAAAACACCAATTCTCTTATGTATAAATTGAAAGTTGACATTCTTTTTAATTCTTCCTTTGTCTTCATTAAGAGATTCTCGATTAGGACTATCTATCAGGTGTGTGTGAGAAAAATTATTATTTAAAAGTCAAAAATAAAAATAATTTGATGTGCGTGCGCGCGCGTGTGCGTAATTCTGCCCATCTCCATCAAGATATTGCTATTTAATGGCATAAAATTAAGGATTTGAAAAGTAGTTTGAAGTGTTTAGATAATTTAAAATTAATATTAAAAATGACTTTTTTTTATATAAGAAAACTCTAGTTAAATATATTTAATTAAATTTAAAAAAAAAAAATTTTAAAAATAATCTTATATGTCTCTCCTTTTTTCATATGATGTAATGTTGTAGATGTGAAATTATTACAATGATAGGAGATTTTGTAAGAATTAATTTGTCACAATTTGGCTACTAGTCGTCATGTTTGATTCATTTCTTTTGGTTGGGTTGTGTTTGAATTATTCTTTTGTTGGACCAATTAATATGTTTTCTTGAATTTTTGAAATGTATTTTGGGTGGAACAATTTTGCTGTTGTTAGTGTCCATTCTATGTTTGTTCAGATGTAAATGATAACACTTCTGGTGTGTTGTTTTCATGAATTTTTGTATTGTATTTTGGATGATTTAGTGTGTAACTGATAACACTTCTGGTGCTTTTTCTTAGTAGTATATTTTAGGCTTTTAAAAAAATATATTAATATCCATTCATCCACATCAAATAACACACTAATATAATTTTATAATCTATTTAATAAAATAAATTATTTATTCATACTTACTCAATAAAACAAACTCAAGCAATAATCATGATGATTTAATTCAAATCTTATAAATATACCAACATCAAAATTATTATTAAAAATCAAACATGACTCTAAATCGAATGAAACCATTCTTTTCAGTCAATATAAGAAAGAGTGATGTAAATAAAAACTTTATCATCCCTAAGTTTCTTTCTAAAAGGGATCGGTGTTTTTATAGCTACAAGTCCGTTAAAGTTGTACTCCCTCAAACAGTAGTCATATGTTTTCAATAACATACAAAATAAATTAATATTGTAATCAATCCTTCAAACTATTGTAAAGATAGTGTGATTTAATGATAAAAAATTAGTAATTTGAAAATGAGTTTTAAGTGTTTAGTTAATTTAAAATTAATATTAGAAAGAACATTTTTTTTATATAAAAAAAACTCTAGTAAAGTGTATTGAATTAATTTTAAAAACTTAATAATAATAAGAATTATTTTGCCACAAATATGCTATTAGCCTTCCATGCTTGAAACACTTCTTTGGATTGTTTTGGTTTGGGTATGTTTGAATCATTTTTTTGTTGGACCAATTAATTTGTTTTCTTGAATGTTTGAGATGTCTTTTGGGTGGAACAATTTTGGTATTATTAGTGTCCTATCAGTATGCTTATTCTGACGTAAATGATTGAAGTTCTGATGTGTTGCTTTCATGAATTTTTGTATTGTATTTTGAATGGTTTGGTGTGTAACTGATAGTACTCCTGGTGTTTTTTTCTTTGTAGTATATTTTAGTCTTTTCAAAAAAAAAAAAAAATTTCAAATAAGACAAAATATTCATTCATCCATATCAAATAACACACTAATGCAATTTCATAATCTATTTAATAAAATAAATTATTCATTCATACATGCTCAATAAAACAAACTCAAGCAATAATCATGATAGTATAATTCAAATCTTATAAATATATCATCATCAAAATAATTATTAGAAATAAAAAATGACTCTAAACTTGATGAAACCATTCGATTCAATTAATATACGAAATAGTGATGTAAAGAGAAACTTTATCATTCCTAAGTTTCTTTTCAAAAAGACTCTTGAAGGTGATTTTTTATAGATCCAGATCCCTTAAAGTTGTACTCCCCAAACAGTAGTCATATATTTTCAATACATTCAAAATAAATTAAAATTGTAATTAATCTTCCAAACTACTTTAGTGTCATCAAGTCGAGTCCTACCTAAATAAAGTAGTTGAATATCATCACATTTTGAAAAGAAAAAAATAACTAAAATAAGATCTAGGAATAGAACTAAGTTGGCGTAGTCGAACAGAAACAAAAAATCTATCCTTGAACAAAAAACCAATTCTCTTTTGTATAAATTGAAAATTGACATTCTTTTTAATTCTTCCTTTGCCTTCATTAAGAGATTCCCGATTAGGACTATCTATCAGGTGTGTGTGAGAAAAATTATTATTTAAAATCCAAAAATAAAAACAATTGGACGTGCGTGCGCGCGCATGCGTAATTCTTCCCATCTCCATCATGATATTGTTATTTAATGGCATAAAATTAAGGATTTGAAAAGTAGTTTGAAGTGTTTAGATAATTTAAAATTAATATTAAAAAGAACTTTTTTTATATAAGAAAACTCTAGTTAAATATATTTAATTAACTTTAAAAAAAATTTTAAAAACAATCTTATATGTCTCTCTTTTTTTCATATGATTTAATGTTGTAGATGTGAAATTATTACGATGATAGGAGATTTTGTAAGAAGTAATTTGTTACAATTTGGCTAATAGTCGTCATGTTTGATTCATTTCTTTTGGTTATTTTGGTTTGGGTGTGTTTGAATTATTTTTTTGTTTGAACAATTAATTTGTTTTCTTGAATTTTTGAAATGTATTTTGGGTGGAACAATTTTGATCTTGTTAGTGTCCTGTCCATGTTTGTTCTGATGTAAATGATAACAGTTCTGGTGTGCGGTTTTCATGAATTTTTATATTGTATTTTGGATGGTTTAGTGTGTAACTGATAGCACTTCTGGTGCTTTTTCTTAGTAGTATATTTTAGCCTTTTAAAAAATAAATATTAATATCCATTCATCCATATCAAATAACACACTAATGTAATTTCATAATCTATTTAATAAAATAAATTATTTATTCATACTGGCTTAATAAAACACACTCAAAATTATTTATTAGAAATCAAACATGACTCTAAATCTGATGAAACCATTCTTTTCAGTCAATATAAGAAATAGTGATGTAAAGAGAAACTTTATCATTCCTAAGTTTCTTTCCAAAAGAACTCAATGTTTTTATAGCTACAATTTTATAAGAATTATTTTGCCACAATTATACTATTAGTCTACCATTCTAGAAACACTTCTTTTGGTTGTTTTGGTTTGGGTGTGTTTGATTAAGTTTTTTGTTGGACCAATTAATTTATTTTTTTGAATTTTTGAGATGTCTTTTGCGTGGAACAATTTTGATGTTGTTAGTGTTCTGTCAGTATACTTATTTTGACGTAAATGATAGCAGGTTTTGATGTGTTGCTTTTATGAATTTTTGTATTGTATTTTGGATGGTTTGGACTGTAACTGATAGTACTCCTGGTGCTTTTTCTTAGTAGTATATTTTAGTCTTTTCAAGGAAAATATAATAATATTTTTAAATAAGATAAAATATTCATTCATCCATATCAAATAACACACTAATGTAATTTCATAATCTATTTAATAAAATAAATTATTCATTTATACTTTCTCAATAAAACAGTCGAGCAATAATCATGATAGTGTAATTCAAATCTTATAAACATATCATCATCAAAATAATTATTAGAAATAAAAAATGACTATAAATCTGATGAAACCATTCGGTTCAATTTATATACGGAATAGTGATGTAAAGAGAAACTTTATCATCCCTATGTTTCTTTTCAAAAACACTCTTGAAGGTGATGTTTTTATAGTTCTATGTCCCTTAAAGTTGTACTCCCCAAACAGTAGTCATATATTTTCAATAACATTCAAAATAAATTAAAATTATAATTAATCTTCTAAACTATTTTAGTGTCATCAAGTCGAGTCCTACCTAAATAAAGTGGTTTAATATCATAACATTTTGAAAAGAAAAAATAATTAAAATATTATCTATGAATAGGATTAAGTTGGCGTAGTCCAACAAGAACAAAAAATCTACCCTTGATCAAAACACCAATTCTCTTATGTATAAATTGAAAGTTGACATTCTTTTTAATTCTTCCTTTGCCTTCATTAGGAGATTTCCGATTAGGACTATCTATGAGGTGTGTGTGAGAAAAATTATTATTTAAAAGCCAAAAATAAAAACAATTGGATGTGCGTGTGCGCTCGCGTGTGCGTAATTCTGCCCATCCCCATCAAGATATTGTTATTTAATGGCATAAAATTTAGGATTTAAAAAGTAGTTTGAAGTGTTTAGATAAATTAAAATTAATATTAAAAAGGACTTTTTTTTTATATAAGAAAACTCTAGTTAAATATATTTAATTAACTTTTAAAAAAAATAATTTTAAAAATAATCTTATATGTCCCTCTTTTTGTTGTAGATGTGAAATTATTACGATAATAGGAGATTTTGTATGAATTAATTTGCCACAATTTGGCTACTAGTCGTCATGTTTGATTCATTTCTTTTGGTTATTTTGGTTGGGGTGTGTTTGAATTATTTTTTTGTTGGACCAATTAATATGTTTTGTTGAATTTTTGAAATGTATTTTGGGTGGAACAATTTTGGTGTTGTTAGTGTCCTGTCTATGTTTGTTCAGATGTAAATGATAACAGTTCTGGTGTGCTGTTTTCATGAATTTTATATTGTATTTTGGATGATTTAGTGTGTAACTGATAGCACTTCTGGTGCTTTTTCTTAGTAGTATATTTTAGGCTTTTAAAAAAAATAATATTAATATCCATTCATCCACATCAAATGACACACTAATATAATTTCATAATCTATTCAATAAAATAAATTATTTATTCATACTTGCTCAATAAAACACACTCAAGCAATAATCATGATGATTTAATTCAAATCTTACAAATATATCAACATCAAAATTATTATTAGAAATCAAACATAACACTAAACCTGATGAAAACATTCTTTTCAGTCAACATAAGAAATAGTGATGTAAAGAGAAACTTTATCATCCCTAAGTTTCTTTCTAAAAGGGCTCGATGTTTTTATAGCTATAGGTCCTTAAAGTTGTTTTCCTTTAAACAATAGTCATATATTTTCAATAACATACAAAATAAATTAATATTGTAATTAATCCTCCAAACTATTCTAATTGTGCACATCCGCGTGACGATATTGTCATTTAATGACCAAAAATAGTTTTAAGTGTTTAGTTAATTTAAAATTAATATTACAAAAGTCATTTTTTTTATAAGAAAACTCTAGTGAAGTATATTTAATTAAATTTTAAAAACTTAATAATAATTTTTAAAAATAACTTTATATGTCTTTTGTTTTTTCATACAATGTAATATTTGTAGTTGTGAAATTATTACAACGATAGGGCATTTTGTAAGATTTATTTTGCCACAATTATGCTATTAGCCTTCCATTCTTGAAACACTTCTTTTGGTTGTTTTGGTTTGGGTGTGTTTGAATTTTTTTTGTTGGACCAATTAATTTGTTTTCTTGAATTTTTGAGATGTCTTTTGCGTGGAACAATTTTGATGTTGTTAGTGTCCTGTCAGTATGTTTATTCTGACTTAAATGATAGTAGGTTCTGATGTGTTGCATTCATGAATTTTGGTATTGTATTTTGGATGGTTTGGTGTGTAACTGATAGTACTCCTGGTACTTTTTCTTAATAATATATTTTAGTCTTTTCAAGAAAAATATAATAATATTTTTAAATAAGATAAAATATTCATTTATCCATATCAAATAACACACTAATGTAATTTCATAATCTATTTAATAAAATAAATTATTCATTCATATTTGCTCAATAAAACACGAGCAATAATCATGATAGTGTAATTCAAATCTTATAAATATATCATCATCTAAATAATTATTAGAAATAAAAAATGACTCTAAACCTGATGAAACCATTCGGTTCAATTAATATACGAAATAGTGATGTAAAGAGAAATTTTATCATCCCTAAGTTTCTTTTCAAAAAGACTCTTGAAAGTGATGTTTTTATAGCTTCAAGTCCCTTAAAGTTCTACTCCCCAAACAATAGTCATATATTTTTAATAACATTCAAAGTAAATTAAAATTATAATTAATCTTCCAAACTATTGAGTGTCATCAAGTCGAGTCTTATCTAAATAAAGAAGTTGAATATCATAACATTTTGAAAAGAAAAAAATAACTAAAATAAGATCCATGAATAGGACTAAGTTGGCATAGTCCAACAGGAACAAAAAATACTCCCTTGAACAAAACACCAATTCTCTTATGTATAAATTGAAAGTTGATAGTCTTTTAAATTCTTTCTTTGCTTTCATTAAGAGATTCCCGATTAAGACTATCTATCAGTGTGTGAGAAAAATTATTATTTAAAAGCCAAAAATAAAAACAATTGAATGTGTGTGTACGCACGTGTGCGTAATTCTGCACATCCCCTTCTAGATATTGTTATTTAATGGCTTAAAATTAAGGATTTGAAAAGTAATTTGAAGTGATTAGATAATTTAAAATTAATATTAAAAAGGACTTTTTTTTTATATAAGAAAATCTAGTTAAATATATTTAATTAACTTAAAAAGTTTTTTTTTTTTAAAAAATCTTATATTTCTCTCATTTTTTCATATGATGTAACCTTGTAGATGTGAAATTATTACCATGATAGGATATTTTGTAAGAATTAATTTGAAACAATTTGCCTACTAGTCGTCATGTTTGATTCATTTCTTTTGGTTATTTTAGTTTGGCTGTGTTTGAATCATTTTTTGTAGGGCCAATTAATTTGTTTTCTTGAATTTTTGAGATGTATTTTGGGTGGAACAGTTTTTGTGTTGTTAGTGTCCTGTCATTATGTTTGTTCTGATGTTAATGATAAAAGTTCTGGTGTGCTGCTTTCATGAATTTTTATATAATATTTTGGATATCTTATTGTGTAACTGATAGCACTTTTGGTGCTTTTTCTTAGTATTATATTGTAGCCTTTTAAAATAAATAAATATTAATATCCATTCATCCATATCAAATAACACACTAATGTAATTTCATAATCTATTTAATAAAATAAATTATTTATTCATACTTGCTCAATAAAACACACTCAAGCAATAATCATCATAATTTAATTGAAATGTTACAAATATAGCAACATCAAAATTATTATTAAAAATCAAACATGACTCTAAACCTGATGAAATCATTCTTTTCAGTCAATAATAAGAAATAGTGATGTAAAGAGAATTTTTATCATCCCTAAATTTCTTTCACAAAGTGTTCCATGTTTTTATAGCTACAAGTCCCTTAAAGTTGTACTCCCTCAAACAGTAGTCATATGTTTTCAAGAACATACAAAATAAATTAATATTGTAATCAATCCTCCAAACTATTGTAATTGTGCACATCCGCCTAAAGATATTGTTATTTAATGACCAAAAATCAAGAATTTGAAAAGTAATTTTAAGTGTTTAGTTAATTTAAAATTAATATTAGAAAGGACATTTTTTTTTATATAAGAAAAAACTCCAGTAAAGTATATTGAATTAAATTTTAAAAACTTAATAATAATTTTTAAAAATAACCTTATATGTCTCTCCTTTTTTAATACATTGTAATATTTGTAGTTGTGAAATTATTATAATGACAATGCATTTTGTAAGAACTATTTTTCCACAATTATGCTATTAGGCTTCCATGCTTGAAACACTTCTTTTGGTTGTTTTGGTTTGGGTGTGTTTGAATCATTTTTTTTGTTGCACCAATTAATTTGTTTTTTTGAATTTTTGAGATGTCTTTTGGGTGGAACAATTTTGGTGATGTTAGTGTCTTGTCAGTATGCTTATTCTGACGTAAATGATAGCAGTTCTGATGTGTTTCTTTCATGAATTTTTATATTGTATTTTGGATGGTTTGGTGTGTAACTGATGGTACTCATGGTGCTTTTTCTTAGTAGTGTATTTTAGTCTTTTCAAGAAAAATATAATAATATTTTCAAAAAAGATAAAATATTCATTCATCCATATCAAATAACACAGTAATGTAATTTCATAATATATTTAATAAAATAAATTATTCATTCATACTTGCTCAATAAAACACACTCAAGCAATAATCATTACAGTATAATTCAAATCTTATAAATATATCATCATCAAAATAATTTTTAGAAATAAAAAATGACTTTAAACCTGATGAAACCATTCAGTTCAATTAATATACGAAATAGTGATGTAAAGAGAAACTTTATCATCCCTAAGTTTCTTTTCAAAAAGACTCTTGAAGGTGATGTTTTTATAGCTCTAGGTCCCTTAAAGTTGTACTCCCTAGACAGTAGTCATATATTTTCAATAACATTCAAAATAAATTAAAATTGTAATTGTTGTGAATTCAATGCCAATAACAAAGTATAGAATAAGGGAAGAATAAAGAACAAGGAAGAAGAAGAACACAAGAATTGGTTATAACTGCTATTCTTTACTTTCTCTTTGAAAACAAGATTACAAGTTTACAAGAATAACAAATAACCCTCTCACCCTAAATTAGGATTTGCTGTGTGTTGGCAATGATGAGAGACTAGTATGCTATTTATAATAAAACCTAACATACTAACTAATGGGCTTTTTCCACAAGGCCCATTATACAAGCTAACTTAACAAACAAGCTAACTTAACAAATTAGGGTTTAAACACTAAAACCTAATTCGACAAGCATCCTTCGACAAATACATGCTAGAACCTTCTTCGACTACAGCAAGTACTTCGACCAACTAGAGTTCGATCCAAAATCCCACAAATCTCCACCTTGGACCTAACTCTACAGCATCAAGAGACACTAACTAGCTTTCTTCATGCAGCTTTATCAACTGCATACAGTGGAAAAACTTGCAACTTGACAATGTTTTGGTGATCATATCAGCAGCATTGTGATCTGTCGAGACCTTCAGCACTTGGACTTCTCCACGCTCGATTACCCCTCTGACGAAATGCAGCCTCACATCTATGTGCTTGGTTCGCTCATGATAGGCTGAGTTCTTCGACAGGTGTATTGCACTTTGACTATCACATTTAACAGTGATACCTTGACCTTGAAGTTTTAGCTCCTTCGCAAAACCTTCAAGCCACAATGCTTCTTTCACAGCTTCAGTTAAGGCAATATATTCTGCTTCAGTAGTTGATAAGGCAACAACCTTCTGAAGATTTGCTTTCCAACTAATTGCTGTACCAAACATAGTGAAAACATATCCAGAAATAGATTTCCTGGAATCCATACATCCTGCATAATCAGAGTCAACATAGCCTTCGACTGCTGCTTTACTATCTTCACCCAAGGTTCCACCATAAATTAAGACTCTGTTCAGAGACCCATTTATGTACCTTAGAATCCACTTTAACGCTTGCCAGTGAGCCTTTCCAGGATTCGCCATGTACCTGCTTACAAGACTTACTGCATATGCTATGTCGGGTCTAGTACAGACCATAGCATACATCAAAGAACCAACTATATTAGCATATGGGATGCTGTTCATATAGGTTCTTTCGACATCAGTACTGGGACATTGATCAATGCTCAGCTTGAATTGAGGGTTTGTTGGAGTCACAACAGGCTTTGAATTCGACATACCAAACTTGTCAAGAATCTTTCGTAGGTATGCCTCTTGAGATAAGCATAATTTCGACTGCTTTCTATCTCTTCGAATGTCAATTCCAAGAATCCTAGATGCAGCTCCCAGATCCTTCATGTCGAACTCCTTATTGAGTTCAGCCTTCACCCTCATAACATCTTCGACATTGTTGCTTGCTATCAGAATATCATCAACATAGAGCAACAAAATAACAAATGAATTTTCAGGTCGAAATCTGGAGTAAACACAATGGTCGAACTGACTTCTAATGAAACTTATGTGTTCCATGAACTTGTCGAATCTCTTATTCCACTGTCGAGGAGATTGTTTAAGTCCATATAAAGATTTCTTCAGTTTGCACACATAATCTTCTTTCCCCTTTTCGACATACCCTTCAGGTTGCCTCATCAGGATTGTTTCGTCTAAGTCACCATACAAGAACGCAGTCTTCACATCCATTTGTTCCAGTTCAAGGTCGAACTGAGCCACCATGGCAAGCAACATTCGAATGGATCTGTGCTTCACAACAGGGGAAAATACATCATTGAAGTCGACACCTTCTTTCTGAGTGAAACCCCTTGCGACTAATCTTGCCTTGTACCTCTTCGACATTACTCCTTCAATTCCTTCCTTAACTTTGAAAATCCACTTACAGCTGACTAACCTTGCCCCAACAGGTTTCTTGATCAGTTCCCAAGTGTGATTATCATGAAGAGATTTTATCTCATCATGCATGGCCTTTAGCCATTCAGTCTTCATTCGACTCCTTATAGCTTCCTTATAATCTCTAGGTTCTTCGTCTAGAACTTCACTTGCAGAGATTAAGGCATAAGCTACAAGATCTGCATATCCAAGTCTCTGAGGTGGTTTTATGATTCTTCTTTGCCTATCTCTCGACAATAGGTAGTCATCAACAGTTTCCTCAACATCATCAGAATATTCTGTTTCATCTTCGACTTCATCTGGGATACGCATTTCAGCATCAACATGCTCCACCTCAACAGGAATCTCTACCTGTTCCAGCTCTTCGTCAACATCATCAGTTTTCTTGAAAGCCATTTCAGTTTCATTGAAAACTACATCTCGACTGGTGATACACCTCCTGTGACCTGGCTCTAGGCACCATAGCCTATAAGCTTTTACTCCTTCAGGGTATCCCATAAACATGCATTTCAGAGCTCTAGGTTCGACCTTGTCTTGCCTAATGTGAGCATAGGCTACACAGCCAAATACTCTTAGTTTGTCGAGATCTGGTGGATGTCCCGACCAAACTTCTTCAGGTGTCTTCATATCTAACGCTGTCGAAGGACATCTGTTTATCAGATATGCTGCTGTCGAAACAGCCTCAGCCCAAAACACCTTCTTTAATCCCGCACTAGTCAACATGCATCTAACTCTCTCCAAAATAGTTCGATTAAACCTTTCAGCCAAACCATTTTGTTGTGGAGTACCTGCGGTAGTTCTGTGCCTTGCAATACCAGAGGCAACACAAAAACTGTCGAACGCCTCATTGCAAAACTCAAGGCCATTGTCGGTTCTCAACCTTTTTACCTTTCTGCCAGTTTGATTTTCGACAAGAGTCTTCCAACTTTTGAAATTCTCAAAAGTTTCATCCTTAGTCTTCTGGATGAATACCCATAACTTTCTGGAATAGTCATCTACTATGGATAGAAAATACTTTGCTCCTGAATGTGATGGACACCTTGCAGGCCCCCAAAGATCAGCATGGATGTAATCAAGGGATCCATGTGTTCTTTGTTTGCCTTTGTTGAACTTCATTCTACAGGATTTTCCAAGTACACAGGGTTCACAAAACTTCAGCTTTTCGACTTTATCTCCACCAAGCAGATTTTGTTTCCCTAATTCGACCAGACCCCTTTCACTGACATGGCCCAATCTCATGTGCCAAATTTCTGTCTTCGACAAAGGTTTCGTGGATGCAACATTTGTCGAACCACTTACAACTTCAGCCTCAAGGGTATACAAGCCTTGTTTCTTCACGCCTCTCAAGACTTCCTTCGACCCTTTCATGACTCTCAGGATACTTTTCTCTCCTTGAAAAACATATCCTTTCTTGTCGAATTCACCAAGAGAAATCAAATTTCTCTTCAAATCAGGTACATACCTGACTTCAGTCAACAATCTTATTGACTCATCATGGAGTTTGAATCTCACAGATCCAACGCCTGCAATCTTGCAAGCTTTGTTGTTTCCCAGCAATACCGATCCACCATCTTGATCACATAATTCCTCGAACAAGTCTCTGTTTGGAGTCATGTGCCAAGTGCATCCAGAATCCATAATCCATTCCTTCGATGAGTTTTTGCTTGAAACCACAAGAACATCAGATGATTCGAAATCATCTTGGACAATAGCTGCATTGCCATTATCCTTACCTCCATGATCTTTCAGGCGTTCAGGGCACACCTTTCTTGTGTGACCTACTTTCTTACAGTGATAACATCTAATACCAGATGCATCACCACTATAAGACTTCGACTGATTTTTACCTTTCCTCTTGTCGAATTTTCCTTTAACAGCCAAACCTTCACCAACCGTCGAAGGTTTATGCTCCTTACGTTCGTTCAAGTCCTTAGAGTACAAAGCTGATTGAACTTCTTCAAAGGTCAGGGACTCTCTTCCATACAAGAGGGTTTCTTTGAAGTGAGCATGTGATCTGGGCAAAGCGCACAATAATAACAGCGCTTGATCTTCATCATCAATCTTTACATCAATATTTTCAAGATCAAGAATCAGCTTGTTGAACATATCCAACTGCTCAGCCAACACTTTGTCTTCTATCATCTTGAATGAATACAAAGCTTGCTTCAGGTAGAGTCGATTTACCAGAGATTTGGTCATATACAAACTTTCAAGTTTCACCCATAACCCTGATGCCGTCGTCTCCTTTGATACCTGTCGAAGAACCTTATCACCAAGGCTTAACAAAATTGCGTTGTGTGCTTTCTCGATCATGGCCGTCTTCTCTCTTTCTGTTAACGCAGCGTCCATCGACGTCGCTCCCTTCAACGCTTCCAAACAACCATGCTGAACCAGTAGGGCTTTCATCTTCAAGCACCATAGACCGAAATCATTCACTCCGGTGAACTTTTCAATCTCATATTTTGTTGAAGGCATCTTCTCCACGCTCACCGCACCAATTTGTTGTGAATTCAATGCCAATAACAAAGTATAGAATAAGGGAAGAATAAAGAACAAGGAAGAAGAAGAACACAAGAATTGGTTATAACTGCTATTCTTTACTTTCTCTTTGAAAACAAGATTACAAGTTTACAAGAATAACAAATAACCCTCTCACCCTAAATTAGGATTTGCTGTGTGTTGGCAATGATGAGAGACTAGTATGCTATTTATAATAAAACCTAACATACTAACTAATGGGCTTTTTCCACAAGGCCCATTATACAAGCTAACTTAACAAACAAGCTAACTTAACAAATTAGGGTTTAAACACTAAAACCTAATTCGACAAGCATCCTTCGACAAATACATGCTAGAACCTTCTTCGACTACAGCAAGTACTTCGACCAACTAGAGTTCGATCCAAAATCCCACAGTAATTAATCTTCCAAACTATTGAGTGTCATCAAGTGGAGTCCTGTCTAAATAAAGTAGTTGAATATCATAACATTTTGAAAAGAAAAAAATAATTAAAATAAGATCCATGAATAGAACTAAGTTGGCGTAGTCCAACAGGAACAAAAAATCTACCCTTGAACAAAACACCAATTCTCTTATGTATAAATTGAAAGTTGACATTCTTTTTAATTCTTCATTTGCCTTCATTAAGAGATTCCCGATTAGGGCTATCTATCAGTCTGACCAAAATTATTATTTAAAGGCCAAAAATAAAAATAATTGGATGCGCGTGTGCGTAATTCTGCATATCCCCATCAAGATATTGTTATTTAATGGCATAAAAATAAGGATTTGAAAAGTAGTTTGAAGTGTTTAGATAATTTAAAATTAATATTAAAAAGGACTTTTTTTATATAAGAAAACTCTAGTTAAATATATTTAATTAACTTTAAAAAAAAATAGTTTTTAAAAACAATCTTATATGTCTCCTTTATTCATATGATGTAATGTTGTAGATGTGAAATTAATACGATGATAGGACATTTTGTAAATTAATTTGCCACAATTTGGCTACTAGTCATCATGTTTGATTCATTTGTTTTGGTTATTTTGGTCTGGGTGTGTTTGAATCATTTTTTTTGTTGGGCCAATTAATTTGTTTTCTTGAATATTTGAGATGTATTTTGGGTGGAACAATTTTGGTGTTGTTAGTGTCCTGTCAGTATTTTATTCTGATGTAAATGATAATAGTTCTGGTGTGCTGCTTTCATGAATTTTTATATTTTATTTTGGATGGTTTAGTATGTAACTGATAGCACTTCTAGTGTTTTTTCTTATTAGTATATTTTAGCCTTTAAAAAAAAAAATTAATATCCATTCATCCATATCAAATAACACACTAATATAGTTTCATAATCTATTTAATAAAATAAATTATTTATTCATACTTGCTCAATAAAATACACTCAAGCAATAATCATGATAATTTAATTTACATCTTACAAATATACCAACATCAAAATTATTATTAGAAATCAAACATGACTCTAAATCTGATGAAACCATTCTTTTCAGTCAATATCTAAACCTGATGAAACCATTCTTTTCGGTCAATATAAGAAATAGTGATGTAAAGAGAAATTTTTCATCCCTAAGTTTCTTACTTAAAGGATTTGATGTTTTTATAGTTACAGGTCCTTAAAGTTATACTCCCTCAAACAGGTGTTTAGTTAATTTAAAATTAATATTAGTAAGGACATTTTTTTATATAAGAAAACTCTAATGAAATGCATTTAATTAACTTTTAAAAACTTAATAATAATTTTTAAAAATAACCTTATATGTGTCTCCTTTTTTTCATACAATGTAATATTTGTAGTTTTGAAAAATTATTATAATGATAGGACATTTTGTAAGAATGATTTTGGCACAATTATGCTTGAAACATTTTTTTTGGTTGTTTTGGTTTGGGTGTGTTTGAATCATTTTTTTGTTGGACCAATTAATTTGTTTTTTTTGAATTTTTGATGTCTTTTAAATGATAGCAGTTCTGATGTGTTGCTTTCATGAATTTTTATATTGTATTTTGGATGATTTGGTGTGTAACTGATAGTACTCCTGGTGCTTTTTCTTAGTATTATATTTTAGTCTTTTCAAGAAAAATATAATAATATTTTCAAATAAGATAAAATATTCATTCATCCATATCAAATAACACACTAATGTAAATTTCATAATCTATTTAATAAAATAAATTATTCATTCATACTTGCTCAATAAAACACACTCAAGCAATAATCGTGATAGTTTAATTCGAATCTTAAAAATATATCATCATCAAATTAATTATTAGAAATAAAAAATGACTCTAAACCTGATGAAACCATTCGATTCAATTAATATACGAAATAGTGATGTAAAGAGAAACTTTATCATCCCTAAGTTTCTTTTCAAAAAGACTCTTGAAGGTGATGTTTTTATAGCTCCAGGTCCCTTAAAGTTGTACTTCCCAAACAGTAGTCATATATTTTCAATAACATTCAAAATAAATTAAAATTGTAATTAATCTTCCAAACTATTGTAGTGTCATCAAGTCGAGTCCTACCTAAATAAAGTAGTTGAATATCATAACATTTTGAAAAGAAAAAATTAACTAAAATAAGATCCATGAATAGGACTAAGTTGGCGTAGTCCAACATGAACAAAAAATCTACCCTCGAACAAAACACCAATTTTCTTATGTATAAATTGAAAGTTGACATTCTTTTTAATTCTTCCTTTTCCTTTATTAAGAGATTCCCGCGCGTGTGCGTAATTCTGCACATCTTCATCAAGATATTGTTATTTAATGGCATAAAATTAAGAATTTGAAAAGTAGTTTGAAGTGTTTAGATAATTTAAAATTAATATTAAAAAGGATTTTTTTTTATATAAGAAAACTCTAGTTAAATATTTTTAATTAAATTTTAAAAAATAATAATTTTTAAAAATAATCTTATATGTCTCTCCTTTTTTCATATGATGTAATGTTGTAGATGTAATATTGGTGCACATTCGCGTGAAGATAGGACTATCATAACATTCTACAAAAAAAAAGTAAAATATGATCAATCAATAGGACTAAGCTGGCATAGTTCTGCCATGAACAAAAAATCAACCCATGAGAATAAGGCGAGAAAAACTTGAAAATTTGTTTAACCAGTTCGATCAAACAATCTACTCCGATGGAGAGAGAAACTCTTCAATTTACTTTAGTTAGAAAGTTATTACAAAAGATTACATATGCATTATAAGAAAATAGCCTCTGCCTTAAGGTTCTCAAGAACAACCATGAAAGCTCCTAAAAATTAACCCTATTTTCTACATTGTGTTTCTCGACCTCTTCAAAATTCAATATATGAATAACTCAAATCCAAGGTGTAAACAAGTGTTTCCTAATTCCAAATAACCTTAGATAACTCCAAAGGTTTCCAAAACCATTGCCTTTCGAAGGTTTTCCTTGATAATAGCCAAAACCCTATGTCACGCCTTTAAACCCTTGATCTCAATTTTTGTTGTAAGCTCTAAGATTATCACACTATAATAACAAAAAAGATACATAGTTATAATAGCCTAAATCCAACAAATGCATAACAAATCTCAAAATATTTCTCCTTAATTGCTAGAATAAAAGATATTATTATAATCTTATAATATCTCTCAAGTATTATAAATATTTTATAATATCTCTTAGACTATTATAAATTTATATCTTATAATATCTTTTTATATTAATTTATATGACCTCCAAATTAATATAAAATATTCTTAACATTAATGAATTGGTCAATGAACCGAACCGACCGAACCTGATACCTATAAATTGCTCAGACCAAATTATTTTTCGGCTTTTTGATATTTGAATATCTCGAAACATATTTTATTTATCTTCATCAACAAAGGTTTTAAGGCACATTATAACAATCTCCACCTTGACTTTAAATCGTGTTGATACCAATATAACAATCAACCATAATGTTGCTCTATACTAGGTTGAAACTCTTAATCAATAACCTTGACCAAATTCAAGCAACCCTTGAATCTTGATATCGCCACTTACATCCACTTGATTCCAATTACCCTTTTCTTCTTAGATAATTTAGCATGCCTACGAGTATGATTTTCCAACCATGCTCGACTCCACCTGATTTCAAATGTCTCCCTGAAGGTTTTTCTTCTTTGATTTTGCAGTCCTTCAGCCACATTAAAAACATAATATCCAAGGCTATCATAACCGTCCATTTGAGATGATACAATAATCCTTCTTACCTTATGTTGTACCCCAAAATTTTCCCTCTCATTTTATCAAGATTTCCCCTCACAAGACTTTTTGGACCCCAGACAGGATTAGGGTTTGCTCTGCTCAAGACATCTCCTTGCACTGATGACCTGAAATTAGGGTTTGAGTTTGCACAAGGACTTTTGGAATTTAAATGCTAAATGTGAATTTCATACTTCATGTTGGACTTATAATATTCCTCATACCAAGTTTCAAGCCTTGAATCAAATTTTTGCCAAGTCAATTGGACAGTTGACCTAGAAATTAACTATATTGGGGAAAAAGTCAAATGTGGCCAATTTATAGTCAAACCTCATAATTTTTGATCCACATCAACATTATAAGTTCATATGAACTATTTGATCAAGTTTGGACCACAACTCCTCAAGAAATTTGATCAGATCATCAAAAGGGCAAAATGGTCATTTTTAGGGTTTTGACTGCAAAAGGGCAATTTCTGATTTTTTACCTAGCCAATGGCAAATTGGGTTCAAACATGAATTCAAGGACTCAATGGAATCATTTTGACCTAATCACAAGGTTCAAAAGATCTCAAATGCATTGGATTGACAGATGAATTTTCCAGTCAACTGATCAAAAATCAACTGTACACTGAAAAGACAAACTTTGACTTTTTGGTCAAAATCAAGTTCCAAGGGTCATTTTTCATCAAGATGTGTCAAAACATGAAACTTGTTCACCAAGAAACCTAATTTTGGAAATTAGGGTTTAAGATTGAAAATTTTTCGTAACTTAGAAATTTTCTAAGTTATGAAAATTTCTTATTTTTTCCCAACTTTGCCCAACATTTTCACCATGATGTAATTGGATTCAAACAAAACTTCCAACATGAAAGTTGTAGTGCTACACAAAATATACAACTTTTATTCACAAAGTTTTCCCAAAAGATGCTTGGATATCAAGTTATGATTTTGTGAACAAGGGTCCATGAAACTTTTAACTTGGTGAAATTTTGCCCTAGTTTAGGCATGATTTTGACCTATCTTCATGGCAATTTTTCACATAGTTCCAATTGGAATCTCAAAATGAATTTCAAAGATGGATTGTAGAGCATGTTACAATATTTACAAAATTTCCAAGAACTCTCCAAAATCATATATCGTTAGGGAGAATCGAAGGTTTGAATTTGGCAAAATATCACTTTGGTCCATGGCATTTTTCACTATGCTACAAGTTGCAAATTCTGCCCAACCTTGTTTGTACTTGTTTACAGGTCCTTAAACCCTTCCATACTCAAAAATTGAATGCAAACATAATGGATTAAGGCATTGTTCTGAGCTTTAGAAGTTTACACATTGAATTAATCTAAAAATAGCAAAAAGGCAACATTGCCACTTTGATAAAGTTGGCTTTATGTCAAGTTGTTCCTCTTGAGTTGTGAACCCAATCTTTTGCAGAAAACCAACTCCGCAAACTTAGGGCAAGGTACACCAACTTTGTGCAGCTAGGAAAGAGGCCTGTACAGGCTCTTGAGAATTGTCACTTCACTTTTCTTCAAAACCAAGTCAACATGCAAAAAGGACATATCTTTGCAATCTGATAAAACCAAAGTTTGTAAACATTTCAAACAAGTTTTACATAACACACTAAGCCAGAAACACGAGCTAGCAAGTCCTCAAACACCCTTAAGCACCAAAACACAAGTTTTTGTCAACACAAGGCAGATTCTGCATTTTGATTTCCAAATCACAAACCACTCGTGCGTTTTGCTTGCAACCAGTTTCAACACACTCCATACAACCTACCTAAACTATCCCAACCATTCCCAAGTCACTGTAACTCCATTTACACACTTCACCATTTCTGAATTTTGAGTTTGCAGGTTGAGTTCTATAGAGAGATTCAAGCAAGTTCAAAGCTAGCTAGGCATTGGGAAAGCTCAAAGGAACTTCAAGCAAGCTCACAAGCATCTCAGGCCTCACTCACAACCCCTACATTTCCATACTCGAGCTTGACTGAAACAGGTAAAGTTCAAACTTCTATCTCTCTATTTATGAATCATTAGGCTTAGGTTTGTGAATAAAAAATGTAGTCCTCATTGCCATTGAGCTGTACATATGCATAAAATTCATTTAGGTTAACTGAGCTAGGAGAATTTGAATGATGAACTTTCTGAAAAAACTAGGTTAGAAATTAGGGCCATAGAAATTCTCTTTGGTCTTTGAGAGTTAGGTTAGGATTTTTATATGGTTAGAATCGTATGATCATGCTCTATGACTTTCATGTTGCAAGTGTTTGCTTTTGAGCACGTATGCAAGATTTCCAAGTTTGAACAGGGCGCACATTTTTGTTTGATCAGAGGTTGAAGATGAAGGCCATCTGGGCTGGGCCTGGCTATTCCATGCTATTTGCACCCCTTAGCTTGCTTTTTACACCCCCTTGGCCCATTTAAATTATTTTTCTATATTTTTCATTTCTTTTTAGTTTCTGACTTTTATTTATTTTTCTAAACATTAAAAATTACAAAAAATATTTTCTTAAAATTTTCACATTTTATTTTATTATTATTTTTTTTGGACATAGAAATAATTATTAAATAATATACTTTTATTTTCTTAAAATAAAAACTTATAAATATTATAAAAATATTATATATTTTTATTTTTATTATTTTTACACTTAAATAATATTTTCTCACATATTTTATTTTTTAACATTTGTATATATTATTTTTATATATTTTTTGTGCATAAATGAATAGATAATATAATATATATATATTTTCTTAAAACAAAATTAGGGTTTCTACCCTTTCAAAAATAATCATGTTTTTATTTTGAGACATTAATTAATTAATTTTTACATACATAAAAATAATACAAAAAAACCTTTTTGCATATTTATGATTAATTGCATATTTAAATAATTGCCCATTTATTTATTTGTACAAAATAGTTCAATTTCGTTGTAATATTTGACTTAGGGTTTTAATTTCTTGCAAATATCCCCCTATTCAAACTTGTATCCCCCTCCCTATATCAATGTTGTAATAGTCATAGATTTACTTTTGCGCACTTTATAGCTTTCAAATATGCCATGATAGAAAGATTAGGGTTTGTATGATAACCAAAATCAAAACAAATAGCTTGACTAATACAAGACAAAAATGCATGAAAAATGACAATACAATGCACACAAGCACCCCTAGGGTTTCATCCACTTGTTGCCTTAAAAACATGGCCATGGTATGCATGTTAGGTATCTTGGCAAAACAAAACAAAACAAAACAAAAGATCATAGTCCCTCGATGACCCTATCTTGGTTGCCTAAACAAAAATGATCTAGTCCCTCAAAAACTTGCTAAGATACTTGGCAACATTGTTATCATGGCCATACGATGACCCGCGCCTGTCCTGTTTAACATCCAAATACAAGGTTGTTTACCAAATACAATGATAAAACAACACTGTCAAATGGTTAAAAATGTGTAGGAAAGATCTTTGAGTAGGGTAGACAACTCCTAGTTACTTGATCAACTTGCAAACATCCTTGCTATTTTCAAAAACACTCAACACAATTTCCAAACAATTTCCCAAAACAAACTTTCAAACATTGAAACATTTTTCAAAAGACAAACACCTTTGTAAAACATTCGAACAAGAATTGTTACAAAGGTTGCCTAAACAAGGCCTCTTTTCAAAATATTCACAAAACCACACACAAAGCACCATTTCAAACAATTGAAAAGCAAAAGCAAGTGATCTAAACAAGTAACTAAGAGCCCATGGAAAACCATGGATGAAAAGGGTGCTAGCACCTTCCCTTTTCATAATCTACCCCCCCGAACCCAAGAAAACATCTCAAAGGTTTTTTCATGTGCTTTTTGACCTTTTCTTTGGATAAAATAAAAAGTCGGTGGCGACTCTTGCTAAACCGAAACATTTGGGAACACAAACGCAAAACCTCAAGTCAGTTCTCCCACCATATCACAGAACTGGCGACTCTGCTGGGGAATTATCTAAAAGTGGGGTTACCTTAGGGTTTAGATCACCTTTACATGCTTACCTTGTTTGCCTTGATTGCTTTACATTTGGTTCTATTGTTTGGGTTTTAAATCCTCTAACCGGATTTGGGAAACATTCATAGGTAAATAGCAATACATTATGGAAATTGTGCGGGTATACCGACATGGTTGAAGCAATAGTTATATTAGTGCAACATATTTGTGGGTACCGGTAGCCTTTGAGTCAATCAAAGAGAATACGGGGCCTCTGAGTCATGTCATGAAGCACTAATGGACTTTTAGAACCTTTACTTGACCATCTTGGCCTTTTTTAAGGGTAGTGAGATGACCGACTTTGGTGCAGTCCGAAGTTGGTAGATACTCGATACTACACTCAGTGAGGGTTATTTTCTTGGAATATTTCGGTCGCCAGTAAAGTGGCTAAACTGAAACAATGAACACAGAAAATAATCCAGTGATATTGAGCTCCTTAGAACCCGGTTACTATTTATAGGACAGATTGAGCCAACTAACTTCAAGAGGGTACTTACCTATTAAACCCCACGCAAGCCTGAAACTAGAAACTTGTGTGATTTGCTTGTACATATTCTTGTACATGCATCATGAACATCATGAAGCATCATATGCATCCACTAACTATTTCAAGGGTTTGGATCTTCATCTTTGTTTCCTGTTTTGTAGGTTATGGAATCACTCCGCAGGAAAACAATCCAAGTCAACCTTGTGAGAATTCCTCCTCAACTCAAGGAGCTTACTTCCAAGATTCCAGAGTATTCTCCATTCACTGAAAGACATGGTCGACTTCTCAACTTGGTCAACTCCAACATTGAAGAAGACATGGTGAAAGTTCTTTTCCAGTTCTTTGACCCCCTACACCACTGTTTCACATTTCCTGATTACTAACTAGTGCCTACTTTGGAGGAATTTTCTCAACTCCTGAGGATTCCTATTCTCCATCAACTACCCTACAACGGTACGGAAAGAGATCCAAAGCCTGAATATGTTTCTCAATCCTTACACTTGCAACCATCTGATATCATAGGTCATTGGGAAACCAGAAGTGGTGTCAAGGGTTTCTTGGCAAAGTTTCTGTTTGAGAAGGCACAAGACTGCTGAAATTCTCTAGATCTGCAAGATTTTGAGGAGATTGTAGCACTTCTCATCTATGGGTTGGTCTTGTTACCAAACCCTGATCAGCTTATAGATGTGAATGCTGTCAAGATTTTCATATCTCGGAATCCTGTGCCTACATTGCTTGGGGACATCCTCCACTCATTTCACACACGAACAATGAGGAAAAGAGATGTCCTCGTGTGATGTACTCCTCTTCTAGCAAGGTGGTTTATTTCTCACCTTCCCCAACCAGTCTTGAAGAATGAGCAAGGCTTAAGGTGGTCACAACGGTTGATGAGTCTTACACATTCAGATGTTCATTGGTGTTCTCGGTCCAGAGAAAATGTCATCATAATTGATCGTTATGGGGAATTCCCTAATGTCCCACTACTTGGCATTAGGGGAGGCATTACCTACAACCCCTGTTTGGCTCTGAGACAATTTGGGTATGCCCGAAGGGATGGCCCACATGACATGTTGGTTCCAGACTTGGTTTTTGACTTCGACAACGAAGCTCAAGGACTTCGATAAAGGTTCATCCGAGCTTGGAGGATGCCCAACAAAGTAGACAGTAAGACATTGGGGCATAAGAATTCCATCCCCCTTGAGCCTTACCTCAAGTGGGTACGAACACGTGCCCAGAGTCTTATGATGCCTTACCCCTACATTCTCCCTGTGATCAAAGAGCCTGTTATGGAAGGAGAGGTTCCATACACCCTCCTGCATCCTGACATGCCAACATCATTGGAAGATTTGCAAAGGAGTTGGATACAGCTCAAGGGAGAACGCAACACTTTCGAAGCCCAATTCTACGCCAGTGAGAAGAAGGTTTTGGAACTTACTCGTCAACTCTACGAAGAGCAGACTCTCAACACCTACATTGCGCCAAAGAGGATGCGCCACGTCTTTTTACCTTAGAATTTTGTATTATTTTTTTTTGCCCATGGGGCATTGATGTACTAACATATTCTATCTTATTAATATGACGTGTGTTCTTTTTTGTCTAAAAAAAATTTGAATTTCTGAATCCTTGAATGCATTACATGAAAACATATCATTCATCATATGCATAAACAGGTCTTCACACCAGGTTTCCTTATCTCTCTGCTGTTTATTTCAGCAAGATAGATATAGAGCAGACGGTCAAAGACTTACAAGCGCAAAATTCATAATTCCAACAACTACTCATGACCTTGGCAAAGGGTCAGGTGGATCTTAAAGCTCTGTTAGAGAAGGAAAAGGAGAAAAAGAAAAAGAAAATAGTTGGTTTGGCTACTTTGGGTAGAAGATTTGAAGGTCAATCTAGAAGGGTCCTAGTTTTCCCCTTAACATCTGATGAAGGGGTAGGAAAAGGAAAGGGAGCTGCAGAACCATCTGAGTCTGAGGAAGAAGAAGAAGAAGAGGAGGAGGATGAAGACTATTATGAATAGCAATACCCTCCTGCAGATGACAAGTACAAGAATCTGGAAGAACGTCTGGCAGCTATGGAGGTACAGAGGGTGCCTGGGCTGGATTTCGAAGAGTTGGGTTTGCCTTCTGGAATTGTCATTCCCCCCAAGTTTAAGGTTCCACTGTTTTCTAAATACAATGGATTGTCTTGTCGAAAGATGCACCTACAGTCCTACGTCAGAAAAATTCAACCTCATTCTTCTGACAAGGACCTGTGGGTCCACTTTTTTCAAGATAGTTTGTCGGGTACGCAATTGGATTGGTTCTACCAGCTTGAGAGGTCTGATGTGCACAATTGAGAGGATTTGGCTGTTGCCTTCTACAGACAATATGAATATAATACGAACTTAGCACCTACCCGTACTCAATTACAGAGTATGGGTATGGTCTCCAATGAAGGCTTTAAGGAGTATGCCTAGAAATGGAGAGACTTGGAGGGACGAGTTCAACCACCTCTATCTGAGAGAGAGCTTGTAGATATGTTTTTGGGGACACTGTCAGGTCCATTCTTTAATCACTTGATAGGAAGTTCGTCTGCAGGGTTCACCGAGCTAATTCTAACTGGTGAAAGAGTTAAAGCCGGAATCAAGAGCGGTAAAATTCAGAAAGATACATCTGCTTCCGCTGCCGTTAAAAAGACTTTTCCAGTAAAGAAATAAGTCTCAGCTGTTTACTCTCAAAGAGGCCAAGGAAGGGTTGAGCGCCGACCAACGGTGGGTTCCGTAATGATTCAGAAGTCTGTAGCTGATCAACCCAGAAACAATCAACCTAGAACCAACCAGCAAATGGTGGAAAGACCACAACAACAATATACCCGGATAAACATGACACCTGCTCAGGTTCTACCCCATCTCTTGAAGTTAAACCTTGCCAGTTTGAGGGAGGCACCTAAAAACCCTAACACTTCATCACCACATTATCATCCCAACGCCAAATGTGCTTATCATTAAGACAACATGGGCATGACACCAACAATTGTTGGGACCTCAGGAATAAGATTCAGGATTTAATAGACGCTAAGGAAGTGGAATTCGACGCCCCTGAAAAGCCGAATGTGATCTCTGTTCCAATGCCAAAGCATGGCCACAATGCCCATGCTATTGAAGAAGATCTTTTTGTTGCTACTGTTGATAATTTGATGACTCTGTTACCGAAAATCAAGAAAAATTTGTTGAAGGCTGGGATTTTCCCAGGATGTGAAAAAGATTGCTACCTTTGTTCATCCCTACCAACCGACTGTCCGTTGTTGAAGTTAGGCATCCAGCGCCTAATGGATAATCAAGAAATCCTTTTTGAGAAAAATCCTGTTATATCGACTCCTGTCAATGATGTTGCTATAATTACCATTTCCGCCAATCTTTCCAAGGTCTCCAAAAGACCTGTTAAGATTACATCCGATCCAAAGATTGTACCTCTGAAGATAACTATGTTGGGGCCTATCCCATACAAGTCCAACAAATCAATACCGCGGAACTATGAAGGAGAGATCTTCTACCACGATATTAATCAGATTGTATCAGCTGAAGAAAGTTCCGATGAAGAGACTCCTGACATTGGGAATATTGCTGTGACGAGTAAAATCACCCGCAGCAGAAGAATTTTCTCTCCGGAGATTGCTCCTCCAAGGGAAATCTTTGGACCCTCAAATGATTCTAAGGTTACTCCTGTGCCGGTCAACATATCTGTGCGAACTCCAGTTATTGAAGAAATCATAACTCCTGCAGTGGTACCCTCTGCTGTTGCTGCTGATAAAGGGAAGGGAATCAAAGAAGCGCCTGTTAGGACGAGGGCTCAGCCTTTGGTCCTCCCTGAGACCACCCAAAAAGAAATGGAGGAGATTTTAAAAATAATTAAGAAAAGAGACTATGATGTCGTAGAACAACTGGGGCAAACCCCCTCAAAAATCTCTATGCTGGCCCTATTGCTCTGTTCCGAAGCTCATGCTAAAGCTTTGATCTGATTCTTAAAGACGGCCCACGTGCCACAGGAAACCTCTGTAGATCAGTTCCAGGAGTGTGTAGCTATCCTAACAGCCGACAATGGTCTTGGCTTCTCCGATGCCGATTTAACATCTAAGGGGAGAAATCATAATGACGCGCTTCATGTCTCGGTGGAATGCAGAGGGACTACTTTAGCTCACTTTAAATGTCTTGCCGAAGAAAGCATTGGACATATTGGACTGTGAAGGTTTGACACTGAAGCCCAGCAATATCATTGTTAAAGACTTTGACGGTTCTAAAAGGATGGTCCACGGGGAGGTGGACATCCCGATTAAAGTGGGAACGAAAACTTTCAACTCTACATTTTATGTGATGGACATACGTCCCTCCTATTCTTGCTTGTTGGGAAGACCCTGGATCCATAATGCTAGGGCCGCCACTTCTTCTTTGCACCAAATGCTTAAATACCTAGTCCAGGGGAAAATTATAACCGTTCATGGCGAGGAGGAGTACATGATAAGCTATCTAAATTCATTCCGCTATGTTGAATTGGATGGTGAATTCATCGAGACCCCCTTTCAGCACTTTAAAGAGGTTTCTCCTGAAGTTGCGGCAGCCAAGACAATGACTTACATACCCATCATTACCAAAACTGTGTCCCGGATGTCATCCTTTAAAGATGCGAAGGCTGTGATTGAAGAAGGAGGAAGCACAATATGGGGTCAGCTGCCAGATTTTCCTTACAAGACAGATAGATTCGGCTTGGGTTTTACTGCTTCTGCTCAAAAGGTTGTACGCCGCTCCCGGGCTAGAGGGCCACCGTTGAAGATCACCTATCATGGAGTTCATGCTTTGGAGGATGAGGAGGAGGAGAGCAACTTTAAAGACTGGATTTTCCCGAATGTTGAAGGAGGACTAAACAACTGGGAGGAAAAGGACTTTGTTCCCTTTACTTTCATAAATCAGTAATTTATCTTTCAAACATTTCTGTTGGTCTCTAATAATTCTTAAACAATTCATACACTTTTTGCCTTGTGCCTTACCCGAGGTACATAGGTCCATTTGTAAGGGCTTGATTTTTCATCTTCATATGCCATTTTTAATGAATCATGGATGTTTTCATATATAAACTTTTGTGTTCATTTTCTTTCTTTTTACATTTTATTTGTTTAAAGGTGGCTATCCCTTACACACACCCATACTCACAAAATGCAGGTACCCTTTCATTCCGGATTCCATGGGTAACAATTCTGCTTTGGCCTTCAGTGACTCTGAAGATCTGGTCAATCATGCTGAATACGAAGGTGATGAAGACTGTGAAGTGCCTGGAGAGTTGGCTAGACTGCTACAACAGGAAGAAACGGCTATTCTGCCCCATGAAGAGCTGTTAGAGACAATCAACTTGGGTTCTGATGAAGACAGAAAAGAGGCCAGAGTAGGTGCCAACCTAGAGCCAAGTATCAAAGAGCGCCTAGTTCAGTTGTTGAATGAATATGTCGAGATCTTCGCCTGGTCTAACGAAGATAGTCCGGGACTCGATACAGATATTGTGGTTCACCGTCTCCCTACAAGAGAAGACTATCCACCAATTAAACAGAAAGTCCGCTTAATGAGGCCCCACATGTCTGAAAAGATCAAAGCTGAAGTGATGAAGCAGTTCAACGCTGGGTTTCTCACTATTAGTTCCTATCCACAATGGATTGCTAACATTATTCCCGTGCCTAAGAAGGACGGAAAAGTGAGAATGTTCGTGGATTACAGAGACTTAAACAGGGCTAGCCCTAAAGATGATTTTCCACTACCGCACATTGACATCTTAGTTGACAATACAACTCAGCACAAGGTATTTTCTTTCATGGATGGATTTTTAGGGTACAACCAGATCAAAATGGCCCCTGAAGACATGGAGAAAACTACTTTTGTTACACAGTGGGGTACCTTCTGCTATAAAGTAATGCCATTCGGACTGAAGAATGTCGGGGCAACCTATCAGTGCGCCATGGTAGCTTTGTTTCATGACATGATACATCATGAGATTGAAGTCTACGTAGATGACATGATAGCCCGTTCACAGACAGAAGAAGAACACCTCGAGCATCTGCAAAAGCTGTTTTTCAGGTTGAAGGAGTACAAGCTCATACTGAACCCTAACAAGTGCACTTTCGGAGTCAGGTCTGGTAAACTCTTGGGTTTCATTGTCAGCAACAAAGGAATCGAGGTTGATCCTGCCAAAGTCAAAGCTATACAAGAAATGCCTGCCCCTCGCACTGAGAAGGAGGTCAGAGGTTTCTTGGGACGCATAAACTACATTGCAAGGTTCATTTCTCACCTAACATCTACGCGTGATCCAATCTTCAAGCTGTTGAAGAAAGATCAGGTAGTTAAATGGAATGATGACTGTCAAGTTGCTTTCGATAAAATCAAGGAGTATTTGCTAGAACCTCCTATCCTGATGCCTCCCGTTGAAGGAAGACTGCTAATCATGTATCTGACTGTTTTGGATAATTCAATGGGGTGCATACTGGGCCAACATGACGAGTCTGGCCGAAAAGAGCATGTCATTTATTACCTTAGCAAAAAGTTTACCGACTGTGACACCCGCTAGTCACTGCTCGAGAAAACTTGATGCGCTTTGGTATGGGCTGCTCGCCGGCTAAGGCAGTATATGTTGACTCATACCACTCTATTGATTTCTATGATGGATCGGATCAAGTACATCGTCGAAAAGCCTGCTTTATCTGGAAGAATAGCTAGATGGAAAATGATCCTGACTGAGTATGATATCCAATACACGACCCAAAAATATATAAAGGGGAGTGTACTAGCTGACCATCTAGCTCATCAAGCTGTCGAAGATTATCAGTCCATGAAGTTTGACTTCCCCGACGAAGACATTATGACTTTGGACAACATTGAAGATAACAGACCGTATGACGGACCTGAACAAGGATCCCGATGGACCCTGTACTTTGATGGTGCCTCCAACGCACTTGGCAACTGTATCAGTGCGGTACTCATTTATCCACAAGGTTGCCATACACCTTTCACTGCCAGACTCTGCTTCAGCTGCACGAACAACACGGCCGAGTATAAAGCTTGCATCTTTGGGCTCAAGGCTGCAATAGACCTGAGAATCAAGTCTTTGGTTGTGTTTGGAGACTCTGCTTTGGTCATCAGTCAGATTAAAGGAGAGTGGGACACTAAACATCCTAATCTTATCCCATACAAAGAACATGTCCTGACATTGCTACCTCATTTCGAGCATATTACCTTCGAGCACTTTCCGCGAGAAGAAAATCAGCTAGCGGATGCTCTAGCTACAATGTCTTCCATGTTTAAACTTAACTGGGATGGACGTGCACATTGTCACGAGATTAATACCGAAGAAATAGTGGACCGACCTTGGTTTCACGAAGTCAAAAGGTATCTTGAGGCGCAAGAATACCCTGAAGGAGCTTCGACCAACGACAAAAAGTTCTTGAGGAGATTCTCTGCCAAGTTCTTCCTGAGCAATGGTATCCTATACAAGTGCAATCATGATTGCATTCTACTCCGTTGTATGGATAAAGTTGAAGCTGAGCAGATCATGGCTGAACTACATAATGGTACCTTTGGCACCCACTCAAGCGGGCATACGATGGCTAAGAAGATTCTACGGGCAGGCTACTACTAGTCTACCATGGAAGCTGACTGCCATCAATATTCCCGTACTTGTCACAAATTTCAAATCTATGCGGACAAGGTACATATCCCTCCAGTTCCTCTCAATGTCCTAACAGCTCCTTGGCCATTCGCAATGTGGGGAATCAACATGATTGGAGAGATCAAGCCTACAACATTCAATGGACACTGTTTTATTCTGGTGGCCATTGATTACTTCACCAAGTGGGTCAAAGCAGCTTCCTTCGCCTCCGTCACAAAGAATGTGGTTGCCCGCTTCATCAAACAGAACCTCATTTGCCGGTACGGTATCCCCGACAGGATCATCATGGAAAATGGTACAAACCTGAACAATACTATGATCACCGCTTTGTGCGAGCAGTTCGAGATTCAACATCACAATTCATCTCCCTATCGGCCAAAGATGAACGGTGCTGTCGAAGCTGCGAACAAAAATATCAAGAAGATCATTCAAAAGATGACAGTCACCTACAAGGACTGGCATGAGATGTTACCGTTTGCTCTTCACGGGTACCGTACCACGGCGCGAACATCAACTGGGGCAACACCCTATTCTTTGGTATACAGAATGGAAGTTGTTTTACCTATTGAGGTTCAGATTCCCTCCTTGAGAATCATGAAGGATGCTGGTTTGAGTGAAGACGATTGGATTCAAACCCGGCTTGATCAACTTAACTTGATTGACGAAAAGTGACTTACTGCTGTTTGTCATGGTCAGACGTATCAAAAACGGATGATCAAGGCTTTCAACAAGAAAGTCAGGAGCCAGGTATATCAAGTCGGGGATCTTGTAATCAAGCGGATCATCTTGCCGCAAAGTGATCCCAGGGGAAAATGGACTCCTACCTACGAAGGACCATTATTGATCAAAAACATCTTTTCTGGTGGGGCAATGATCCTGACCACCATGGACGGAGACGACCTGCCGCACCCTGCGAATGCAGACATAATCAAAAGATACTACGATAAATGACCCGGCCAGTTGAAAACCTGAAAGGGCAACTTGGGCAAAAAAGGGCATCCCGTTGAATCGAAAACCCGAAAGGGCGGTTCAGGCAAAAATTAGGGATAAATAAAAAAAATTTGTACACCCGGCAAGTTGAAAACCCGAAAGGGCGACTTGGGCAAAAAAGGGTTTCCCGGTGGATCGAAAACCCGAAAGGGCGGTTCAGGCAAAAGTTAGGGAATTAAAGCGTATGACTATGTCTCGTCGGATCACTTTAAGGACAATCTCTTCACAGACAAGATCCATGCTTTCGATCAATCCAATCATCTGCGGACGAAGCAACGAATGGAAAAGATATTCAGAGTTATGAAGGCTATAGCAGAATGGGAACCCCATGGAATTTTTACACATAGCCATCTTTCTTTTATAAATATTTCTCATTTTTTATGACAACATTCTCTTACTAGGATGTCTGTCTCCTTTGTACAAAATACTTACACAAAGTTAATACAAAGATACTTCAAAGTGCATAAAACTATTTGCTTTTCTTTCTTTTTACACTTATGTTTTATTTGAAAACGTCCAATGATTTATTTAATGAGCATATGCATTTGTATAATCACTGTTTACAAATAAATGAAATAGGAAAGAATAATTACTGACAGGTTGAAAGTATAGGAATACGTCTTTAGGCTATTCCAGGAGAAATCCCCTGCAGTACATCATCTAAATCCCTAGCGGAGCTAAAACCTTGAAATACATATCCCCAACGGAGTTAAATTTCAAAATCCCCATCAGAGTTAAGTCTTCAAACTCCCAATCCCAGTGGAGCCAAAACTTTGAACTACAGATCCTCAGTGAAGATGAAACTTTCTTCCCCAACGGAGTCAAATATTCAACCTTTAAACCCCAGTGGAAACCATCCAATTTCTTCCAATTTCCCCGGAGAGTCGCTTTAAAACCAGATAATTCCCCAGAGAGTTATCTTAAAACCTTCTTCCCCAGTGGAGTCAAACTATCAATCCACAACAGAAACCATTCAGTTTCTCCAGATTCCCCCAGCAAGTTATCTTAACAATTAACTTTTGTATTATCCCCAACCTAAGATAATTCCCCAGTAGATTGGCATATAACCCAAACTCCTGATTTTCTTCCAAACAGGAAAAAGCTTTTCCCCCAGAGTCTTGAACTTACTTTCCAACAATATAGCTATTCCCCACAGAGTTTTTCACTCCCCAATAGATTGAAGATTCTTGTTCTTGATTCCCCGGTGAAGTTGCCAGAGCCTTTTTTACTCTCAGCATGAATTTATCAGAATTTTTAATCCCCTAGAAGATCGAAGATTCTCATTCTCAGTTCCCCGCAGAAGCCATCAGAGTCTTCCTTATTCTCCAGCAGATCAAGGTTTTCCTTTATTTGATCCGCGGTAGAGATCTCCAGAGTTTTTCCCTATTCCCCATCGAGTAAGGATTCCCTTTGTGTAATCTTTAGCCATAGTCATCAAAGTTCTCAGATTCCCCAAGCAGGTTTCTCGAACAACACTTGGCATTTTTCTTACAACAGATTTTGTCAAAGACTTGAAGGATCCCTATATCCCCAGGAAAGTCGTGAAGGATTCTCCCATCCCCACAAAGGTTGTCAAATTTTTTGATAATCCCCGCGAGTTGCCAAGGATTTCTCTATCCCCAGCAGTGGTCAGCAAGGACTCCTCATCCTCAACAATCAAAGATTTTGAATCTCCAGCAGTGGTCATGGATTTATTTTCCCCGACAGCTACCAATGATTTATTTTCCTCAGCAAGACAGCTAATCAGCTTACATGTGCATACATTACATTCACATGTCATAAACATTGATAGAACACATATATTATATCATACATTTCATGCAACATAACTTTGTGTTTCAGCTAACATTTTACCCTTTTCAGGATAAGATTAACAAGCTACTAATATGCAATCATGAAAACAGCTTAGAGTTTCTCCAAACACGGATGCTTTTCTATTGCTTATTCAAATTCAGAATTCAGAAAACAGTTTAGAGTCGCTTCAGACACGGATGCTATTCTATCGCTTATTCAGATTCAAAGCTCAGAAAACAGCTTAGAGTTGCTCCAGACACAGATGCTTTTCTATCGCTTATTCAAATCCAAAGTTCAGAAAACAACTTAGAGACGCTCCACATACAGATGCAATTCTATTGCTTATTCAGATGTAAAATTCAGAAAACAACTTAGAGACGCTCCAGACACGGATGCAGATCTATTGCTTATTCAGATTCAAAATTCAGAAAACAGCTTAGAGACGCTCCAGACAGGGATGCAATTTTATTGCTTATTCAGATTCAAAGCTATGAAAACATCTTAGAGATGCTCCAGACACGGATTCTATTCTACTGCTTATTCAGATTCACAGCTTAGAGATGCTCCAGACACGAATGTTATTCTACTGCTTATTCAGATTCCCAGCTCAGAGATGCTCCCGACACGGATACCATTCTGGTGCTCGTTCTCCTAATTTTCAACAAACATTCTTGGATGTCACCTTTAAGCCCATCTCCAACAAAATTCACACTTCCAAATGGCATCTTTAAGCCCTTTCTCTCAACCATATTTTGACGAGTGCAAATTTACGGGCACTCTAGTGTCCAATCCTCTTTTACCTTCTAATCACGAAAGGAAAACTCGCCAATCTAACTCTTCAGGTTCAAGAAGATTGAACAGGGGAAGTTGTTGTACCCCAAAATTTGCCCTCTTATTTTATCAAGATTTCCCCTCACAAGACTTTTTGGACCCCAGACAGGATTAGGGTTTGCTCTGCTCAAGACATCTCCTTGCACTAATGACCTGAAATTAGGGTTTGAGTTTGCACAAGGATTTTTGGACTTTCAATGCTCAATGTGACTTTCATACTTCATTTTGGACTTATAAGATTTCTCATACCAAGTTTCAAGCCTTGAATCAAATTTTTGCCTAGTCAATTGGACAGTTGACCTAGAAATCAGATGTATTGGGGAAAAAGTCAACCGTGGCCAATTTACAGTCAAACCTCATAATTTTTTATCCAAATCAACATTATAGGCTCATATGAACCATTTGATCAAGTTTGGACCACAACTCCTCAAGAAATTTGATCAGATCATCAAAAGGGCAAAATGGTCATTTTTAGGGTTTTGACTGCAAAAGGGCAATTTCTGATTTTTTACCTAGACAATGGCAAATTGGGTTCAAACATGGATTCAAGGACTCAATGGCATCATATTTACCTAATCACAAGGTTCAAAAGATCTCAAATGCATTGGATTGACAAATGAATTTTCCAGTCAACTGATCAAAAATCAACTGTACACTGAAAAGACAAACTTTGACTTTTTGGTCAAAATCAAGTTCCAAGGGTCATTTTTCATCAAGATGTGTAAAAAAATGAAACTTGTTCACCAAGAAACCTAATTTTGGAAATTAGGGTTTAAATTGAAAAATTTCATAACTTAGAAATTTTCTAAGTTATGAAAATTTCTTATTTTTTCCTAACTTTGCTCAACATTTTCACCATGATGCAATTGGATTCAAACAAAACTTCCAACATGAAATTTGTATTCCTCCACAAAATCTACAACTTTGATTTACAAAGTTTTCCCAAAAGATGCTTGAATGTCAAGTTATGATTTTGTGAACAAGGGTCCATGAAACTTTTAACTTGGTGAAATTTTGCCCTAGTTTAGGCAGGATTTTGACCTATCTTCATGGCAATTTTTCACATAGTTCCAATTGGAATCTAAAAATTCATTTCAAAGATGGATTGTAGAGAATGTTACAAGCTTTCCAAAATGTCAAAGAACTCTCCAAAATCATATATCGTTAGGGAGAATCGAAGGTTTGAATTTGGCAAAATATCACTTTGGTCCATGGCATTTTTCACTATGCTACAAGTTGCAAATTCTGCCCAACCTTGCTTGTACTTGTTTACAGGTCCTTAAACCCTTCCATACTCAAAAATTGAATGCAAGCACAATGGATTAAGGCATTGTTATGAGCTTTAGAAGTTTACACATTGAATTAATCTAAAAATAGCAAAAAGGCAACATTGCCACTTTGATAAAGTTGGCTTTATGTCAAGTTGTTCCTCTTGAGCTGTGAACCCAATCTTTTGTAGCAAACCAACTCCGCAAACTTAGGGCAAGGTACACCAACTTTGTGCAGCTAGGAAAGAGGCCTGTACAGGCTCTTGAGAATTGTCACTTCACTTTTCTTCAAAACCAAGTCAACTTGCAAAAAGGACATATCTTTGCAATCTGATAAAACCAAAGTTTGTAAACGTTTCAAACAAGTTTTACATAACACACCAAGCCAGAAACACGAGCTAGCAAGTCCTCAAACACCCTTAAGCACCAAAACACAAGTTTTTGTCAAAACAGGGCAGGTTCTGCATTTTGATTTCCAAATCACAAACCACTCATGCGTTTTGCTTGCAACCAGTTTCAACACACTCCATACAACCTACCTAAACTATCCCAACCATTCCCAAGTCATTGTAACTCCATTTACACACTTTACCATTTCTGAATTTTGAGTTTGCAGGTTGAGTTCTATAGAGAGATTCAAGCAAGTTCAAAGCTAGCTAGGCATTGGGAAAGCTGAAAGGAACTTCAAGCAAGCTCACAAACATCTCAGGCCTCACTCACAACCCCTACATTACAATACTCGAGCTTGACTGAAACAGGTAAAGTTCAAACTTCTATCTCTCTATTTAGGAATCATTAGGCTTAGGTTTTTGAATAAAAAATGTAGTCCTCATTTCCCTTGAGCTGTACATATGCATAGAATTCATTTAAGTTAACTGAGCTGGGAGAATTTGAATGATGAACTTTTTGAAAAAACTAGTTTAGAAATTAGGGCCAGAGAAATTCTCTCTGGTCTTTGAGAGTTAAGTTAAGATTTTTATATGGTTAGAATCGTATGGTCACGCTCTATAACTTTCATGTTGCAAGTTTTTGCTTTTGAGCACGTATGCAGGATTTCCAGGTTTAAACAGGGCGCGCGTTTTTGTTTAATCAGAGGTTGAAGATGAAGGCCATCTGGGCTGGGCCTGGCTATTCCATGCTATTTGCACCCCTTAGCTTGTTGTTTACACCCCCTTGGCCCATTTAAATTATTTTTCTATATTTTTCATTTCTTTTTAGTTTCTGACTTTTATTTATTTTTCTAAACATTAAAAATTACAAAAAATATTTTCTTAAAATTTTCACATTTTATTTTATTTTATTTATTATTTTTTTTGGACATAGAAATAATTATTAAATAATATACTTTTATTTTATTAAAATAAAAACTTATAAATATTATAAAAATATTATATATTTTTATTTTTATTATTTTTACACTTAAATAATATTTTCTCACATATTTTATTTTTTAACATTTGTATATATTATTTTTATTTATTTTTTGTGCATAAATGAATAGATAATATAATATATATATATTTTCTTAAAACAAAATTAGGGCTTCTACCCTTTCAAAAATAATCATGTTTTTATTTTGAGACATTAATTAATTTATTTTTACATACATAAAAATAATACAAAAAAACCTTTTTGCATATTTATGATTAATTGCATATTTAAATAATTGCCTATTTATTTATTTGTACAAAATAGTTCAATTTGGTTGTAATATTTGACTTAGGGTTTTAATTTCTTGCAAATACCCCCTATTCAAACTTGTATCCCCCTCCCTATATCAATATTGTAATAGTCGTAGATTTACTTTTGCGCACTTTATAGCTTTCAAATATGCCATGATAGAAAGATTAGGGTTTGTATGATAACCAAAATCAAAACAAATACCTTGACTAATACAAGATAAAAATGCATGAAAAATGACAATACAATGCACACAATCACCCCTAGGGTTTCATCCACTTGTTTCCTTAAAAACATGGCCATGGTATGCATGTTAGGTATCTTGGTAAAACAAAACAAAACAAAACAAAAGATCATAGTCCCTCGATGACCCTATCTTGGTTGCCTAAACAAAAATGATCTAGTCCCTCAAAAACTTGCTAAGATACTTGGCAACATTGTTATCATGGCCATATGATGACCCGCGCCTGTCCCGTTTAACATCCAAATACAAGGTTGTTTACCAAATACAATGGTAAAACAACACTGTCAAAGGGTTAAAAATGTGTAGGAAAGATCTTTGAGTAGGGTAGACAACTCCTAGTTACTTGATCAACTTGCAAACATCCTTGCTACTTTAAAAAACACTCAACACAATTTCCAAAAAATTTCCCAAAACAAGCTTTCAAACATTGAAACATTTTTCAAAAGACAAACACCTTTGTAAAACATTCAAACAAGAATTATTACAAAGGTTGCCTAAACAAGGCCTCTTTTCAAAATATTTTCAAAACCACACACAAAGCACCATTTCAAACAATTGAAAAGAAAAAGCAAATGATCTAAACAAGTAACTAAGAGCCCATGGAAAACCATGGATGAAAAGGGTGCTAGCACCTTCCCTTTTCATAATCTATCCTCTGAACCCAAGAAAACATCGCAAAGGTCTTTCTTGTGCTTTTTGACCTTTCCTTTGGATAAAATAAAAAGTCGGTGGCGACTCTTGCTAAACCGAAACATTTGCGAACACAAACGCAAAAACTCAAGTCAGTTCTCCCACCGTATCACACCTTATCATTAGTCAAATGATAACCAGAGGTCTTTGTAACTGTTTCCTCACTACTACTAGTATCCATAGTAGGAAACTCCAACTCAAACTGAGTTTTCTATGTTATAGTTGCTCCCTTGGTTTTCACTATTTTTCCTCTAAAGAAATTCTCTACCAACCAAGTAAGTTGTTTTAACCTCAGCTCTTCCCCAAAAATTCTGAAATTCTGGTATAATAAAACTCAGATGTCCTATAACATGTTAATACATCTGATCTAAACAAAACAACACATGCAAGGTATAAACAATACACACAATACTGAAAAGCATAAACAACACACATAAATTGTTAACCCATTTTGGAGAAACTCTCCCACTCTGGAGGCATACCAAGACAGGATCAAGTCCACTATGATAGTATCAATTTGAAGCTAAACTTCTCTCTTTAAAACTTCTCACTTAATCACTACCTGTGCTATACTTCTACCTAAGACTCACCTAGGTATGAGGCCCTCCTCAAATCCCCTTCAATCTCAGACAATAATTGGACATAAACAAAAAAAGATACACTTCTATGACAACAAAACTAGAAGAAACACTTCCATGACAATGCCTATCAAAGACTCTTGACTAAGAACAATACTTAGAGTTTCCTAAAAGCTTCCTTCAAGAACAATACTCACTCTTGCTTCACAACTTTGAGGAGAACAATAATAAACTCTATGCTTAAAAGCTTAAGAGTGATTACCGAATCTAGAAACTCAAGGAACATAATCCAACTCACATGTCAGGTGGATCACACAAACTAACTCTCCTAGAGAGTGGTACAGACTCAGCCCTAATGATTACATCTTTCTAATTCTCAGCTGGTACCTTTTCTAGGTTACAATGCTTCTATTTATAACCTATCTCCCAACTATATTTGGGCTTCAAATCATAACATATCAGCTGCTACAAATTCGCATAAGATTCTGCAATAAATTTGGTCTTCAATCAAATCTTTCCTAAAAAGTATCCTTATTTAGAAAGTCAATATTCTTCAATATTCTTCTTGATTCTTCCAGACCTTTAAATCAACACCACATAGGACTGCATAATATTTTCGAAATATTATGTATCTATTAAGTCATAGCAGAATCCAACAAACCAGCTCAGCACAGGCGCGATGTCAAATGACCCTGCATATGACATCTTATCTAACATGTTGCTCCATATGATGAGAACTTCTCATCTCAACATGTGTCAGCATAAAATAGAACTTCAACCTGTTTTCTCAACAAGTTAGAACATCCTATTTAACATACTGCTGCTACATTAGTTTTGCCAAACATAATACCAACCAATAACAGAGAATTAACAATCTCACCCTTTAGCTTATTTTGGATATAACTATTTTACATAACCTTTGCATACAAATAAGAATATAAACCAGAGGCAAAGGCCAAACAATACAATCAGTTAGCAGCAATCATAAACTAAAAACATCAGAAGCACTCAGTCTTTAGTCTTCACACATTTGACAGTCTTCAGTCTTCACTGTCTTCAGTCATGATTTCACAACATCAATAATAGGACTTCTTCATGATAGTCTAACACAAATGTTCTTTCTCTTTTAAGGGAATCAACGATTAACACATATTTTCTCCCCATTAAAAGTTGCCCATATTACATATTCTAGCACATATATTTTCCCCCTTTTTAGACAGAATATGACAAAGTCAGCATCCTCTGATAGATTAATGTCAAGCCATCAAATGCAACATCTCTTCATATCAGCCTGAACAAACTTAACACCACAGAATAACAACCTCAGGATAAAAACTAGAAAGTCCTGAAGTCATGGTGTACACGAGGAAGAAAATAAACAACTCTCCCCCTCAACCCAGGAACATAAAACATCAATGGTGGCATAAGAGGAAACTTAAGAACAAATCTACCACCAGTCAGGGACGCTTCACAAAATTATACATATGTTCTGAAGCATAATCACAATGCCTCTCACTGGACTCTAAATACACTCTTTTCAGCCAATAAGATTGACACATACCAAGATACCAAAACAACAACTGTGTGATACTTCCCATTCATCAACCTAAAACATCCTTTGAGTCCTTCCTCAATTTAAAGAGAAAAATAAATTCTCCCAGATGAAAACATTATACTAGGAATAGGACAACACTAATCAGCTACTTATAGCTACAACCACACAAACACTTTTATGGGCATATATAACTACATCCAGTAACCTTATGTCACGACATGTTGTCTGACATCACAACCTCATAAAAACTTCACAAGCTTGTACAACATGCAAGCTTTAAAAAATCTGAATCATTGCATTAACCATCGATACACAAGACCTAACTCCCCCTGTCATGGATAACCAGATCCTCTGTGGAAGATAACACTTGAACACATGATAAGAACACATGAAAGTCTTCATACTTTCACAATGGAGGGAAACCACTTCAAACACCTAGATGAACACACCTTCTGAACATCTTCATATACTCTAAAAGCAATCCCGACTCTTATAGGTCCTCTCACCTCTTGAGAGTACATATTAGCACATTGATCAGCAAAGTTACATTTGCTGAAAGCTCACACAAATCCACACATGTTGTCACGAATCTTTGGATGATCAAGATGTCATGAAATTTTGGTAAGTATTCAATTACAAGCTCCAAATATTCTCAGTGTGCTTAAAGCTTTACTAAGATCCAGACTGACACACTCTCTTCTAGAGTTACTTAAACCGGAAGAAAACGCCTCCTCAAAATATCCTGATCAAATCATGCTATCTGACAACATTATTCCACCCTTACATAAACTAGTAATTGGTGATACAAGTGAAGTCTTCAAAAAAGTAGTCATGCAATCACATGTCATACTACTGTAGATATTATTAGAATCTGCACATTCTAATCCATATAGTTAGAACCGTCACTTATGAAAATCATGCTTGAGCATCCAATTCCATATGCCCCAACCCAAGCATCTTCCAAACATAACCCAACATGACGTTACAACATCATTTAGGACATCAACTTCATAACATAGAATCCAAACATTTGGTTCTTGATTCATCATCCAGAGAGAATGTCCTTTCACACAAGAAGATATTAAAAGATCACACCTTCTATAGCTCATTCAGTTTAACACAAACACTTGAATGTCATAGAGAGAAATAAACTCTCAATCATTTTATTAATCAAAGAGTTCAGAATATAGATTTGCATCAACATCAGATAATTACCCAGCTCTCAACAAGGTTTTAACCAACATTCAAATGCAAATCTTCACCAAATCAGACTAATACCCAACTCCCGACAAGGTACTCGTCATCAGAGGGAAATTTCCATAAACAAAAATAGCAAATGATTCTCCCCTTCCACAAATGTTAGAAATTTTGATCTGACATCCTTCTTCACACTCCGAGCACAATATGATTCTTCTTCATGACAGACAGTCATGCAAGACATTCACATCACTCCAAAATTGGTCAGAGACTAGACTCAACACTACATCATGGTCAGACATTCCAATTTAGGAATCCAATAGTGATCAGTAATTCTCACCTTATGATCTTTAAAACATCTTACTTATATGAAGCTACAAACACCTGAGATGATGTTCCAACATCTTATTCATACATCACTCTCAGTCATATGGATTTCACCCTTAACTATGGTTCTGGAGAAAACACCATAGTAATCCATACATCACTCTTGAAGGGACCACAAGAGAATCAACCATTAGTAGCTGATCAACCTTCAAGACCAAATCAAAAATACATGCAGTAAATTGCATATAACAAACCTCAAGGAACTTATCCTTATAAGCACAATGTCCAGATTGCCTGTCTGACTTTTAGGTGATAGATGCCATCTTTCTGCATCTAAAGAGGAGATTCCCTCTAACAGGTATCTGGAGCATACTTCAATAAACAAGACGTCAACATACCACAACCAGTCTTCTTCTTTCAATCCTTCAGATCTCAAAAATTGGAAGAGCTCATCCCAAACAGTTTGAATGGCACACTAGACATGCCGACACCAATCAACCATTGATTAATACACTCCACATATGTAAGTTAATCTTCCAGAATATTAACGTAACTAAGGTTGATTCATCTCTATCCCGCACAACCCCTTGAATGTTCCTTCTACAATAGAAGAATGAGACTTCCATGTTCTCATAGAATTGATAAGAATAATCAAGTTTGAGTAAACAACCTCCATATTGTTTGAGAGAAACATCAGTCAAACATATTGAGAAAAGTAAATTCTCAACACAATGATGTCAGGGCATTATATCTGACATATCTTCAAGAATCTACAACTCCAGATCAGGGACTCTTCTTCATCATGTGCTAGGAATACCTTGAGAATCACACATTATCTTCCTTTAATAATATCATAACATGTGATTAGTGCACACCTACACAAAAATCTCTCAATTCAAACATAATTTGTTCCATGTCCAAAACATGATTATATAAATCTAGCTCATTTGATCAAAAGGATCTTCTAGATGTTAGAGAAAATGTCCTTGACATATGAACTTAACCTTCATATTCAAGAGACCTGGCTGAGATGACAAATATCTATTGGACACTAGAGCTCAACCTCGGCACTCCTACTTGCTTGGATCAGAAATAAACTGAACTAAGAAGAAATCAATAGGTGGATCATCATTCAAGCAGCCTACTTATCTAAGATATGTTTCCTAGATAAAACACCTTAGATACATAATCCAGATGCTCCCTCTTCCAAATCGTGAGTAGGTTCCAAACACATGTGATCATTACAAATTTTTTTTGCACCCAAAGCATCTGTTATGCAGCAGGAAGCTGCGCACCTGCTGACATGATGTCCCAACATCTAGTAGGACATCAATTACCTTCACCCAAAACTTAAAACTGAGCTTGGTTCTGAAGCCATTACTCCTCCCAAAAAATCAGAACCCTCCTTGATAAACTTCAAGGTCTTCAAAAAATGACTATATTTTAGTCAGTCCTGGGATAACAATAGACTCAGAGTCACTTTCCTAATTATGCCAAGAATTAGGAAGACTCCATTAGAAACCAAAATAAATGGCTTTAGTCTTTCTTCAACAATATTTCTAAATCTTCTCAGACCTCTTCATTACAGCAACCATATACTAAAGCGCCTTTATGAGTGGACTTGGGATGAAAATCAAGTATCTTTGGAAACTTTAACAACTCGGTTGAAATAGTCTTGCACATATCCCATCACCATAGGATAAACCTGCTGAGAAGAACAGATGGCTACAACCTCGACATCAGGAATTCACACAACCACCAGAAGTTTTCCATCAAATACATATGCAGCGGAACACAAACCAGAAAACTCCTCAACAACCTTCAAGCAAGGCTTAATAATCCTTGCGCACAATCACCATAATCCAGGTGCCAACAACATAGACTAGGTTTTAAAATAAATCAAACCTAAAAACAACAGCTCTCTACCGAAGCTCCAATCCTAAAAACAACAGACAAGTCCAATACATAACCTGTCATGAATAGTCCACCCTTCACTTCTATGGACCATTCAAGACACAATATGAACTTATCCAAGTTCAAACAACTTTTTCAGTAATCACCTTCTTCCTTTCCCATGACCAGAAAGTATCATCTCAGGATCTCACCTAGACTCAGAACAGGATGCCTGCTCTGATACCAATTGAAATTCTGGTATAAGAGAACTCAAATGTCCTATAACATGTCGAGACATCTGATATGAACAAAACAACACAAGCAAGTTATAAATAATATAAACAATACTGAAAAGCATAAAAAACACACATGAATTGTTAACCCAGTTCAGAGCAAGTCTCCTACTCTGAGGCATACCAAGCCAGGATCAAGTCCATTATGATAATATCAATTTGAAGCTAAACTTCTCCGTTTACAACTCTCACTTAATCACTAGATGTGCTATAATTCTACCTAAGACTCACCGAGGTATGAGGTCCACCTCAAATCCCTTTCAATCACAGACAACGATTGGACATAAACACAGGAGGACACACTTCTATTACGGAAAAACTAGAAGACACACTTCCATGATAATACCTAGTTAAGACTCTTAGCTAAAAAAAATACACAGAGTTGCTTAAAAACTTCCTCCAAAAACAATAATCACTCTTATGTCAAAACATCGAGAAGAACGATAATCAACTCTATGCTTAAAAGCTTAAGAGTGATTACAGAACCTTACAACTCAAGGAACACAATCCAACTCACATGTCGAGTTGATCACGCAAACCAACTCTCCTAGAGAGTGGTACTGACTCAACCTTATTGATTACATCTTTCTAATTCTCGGCTGGTACATTTTCTAGGTTACAATGCTTCTATTTATAACTTATCTCCCAACAGGATTTAGGATTCAAACCACGACATATTAGCTGCTAAAAATCCTCAGAAGATTCTGCAACAAAATAGGTCTTCAATCAAATTTTTCCTAAAAAGTCTCCTTATTTAGAAAGTCAATATTCTTCAATATTCTTCTTGATTCTTCCAGACCTTTAAATCAATGCCACATATGACTGCATAGTATTCCTAGAATATTCTGTATTTGTTAAGTCATAACAGAATCCAACAAACCAGCTCAGCACAGGCGTGATGTCGAATAACCATGTATAGGACATCTTATCCGACATGTTTCCCTATATGATGAGAACTTCTCCTCTTAACATGTCTCAGCATAAAATAGAACTTCAACATATTTACTCTACAAGTTAGAATATCCTATTTAACATGTTGCCGCTATATTATTTTTATCTAACATAATGCCAACCAACGACTGAGAATTAACAAACTCAATATCAACTCAGCAGTAACATGCATTTTTATCCATTGATTTTTGCAAAATTTATTATACTCTTCTGAAACTTTCTTAAGGCATTCATAACGCATTAAACTCAAATCACATAGTTCTTCCTTGTCATGAAAGCCTCAACTAGGTAATGATGAATGAGAAACATTTAAACCTTCTAAATATATAGACCCCATATTTTAGACCCTTTAGCAATAATCCTTTCATCACGCTAAATCTTTAACACTCCATGTTCAACTCTAGTACAATAGCATAGATCATCCAACATACTTACAGATAACAAATTTTGCTTGAGTTCTGGAACATACCTCACATTGTGAAAAGAAGTTCACGATATTAAAAAAAATTAATTCCGACTGTACCAATACCATAAACCTTGAAAGTCTTATTATCACAAAGGAGAACAAGACTTATTATCACCAAGGCGAATAACATGTGATAAGAGAACCTGAGTTAATTACCCAACTATCTTCAGTTTCCAATCTCGATATTACTAGTACATCAGCATCCTCCTAACTTTCCTCACCCAACGAAACTGCAACTTGAACAAAATCTTCATTGACCTTTCTCTCAGGACAATCCCTTTTAAAGTAGCCGATTTTATGACAATTAAAATATTTTACCTTTGATTTGTCAGACCTCTTTGTTTTTGACATCCCTTAATTCTCTACTCCTCCTCTTGACATATTTAAGCCTTCACCAATATCTTCAATCTTCAAATCTTTCAACTTTGAAAATTCTTAGGATTTCAATTTCATCTGGACTTCATCCAAAATAATAGTACCTTCCTTGCCATAAAGAAGGGCATCCTTAAAGTGCTCAAAGGATCTGGGTAATGAGCTCAACAATAGTAAAACCTTGTCAACAACATAAATCTTCACTTTAATATTCTCAAGATCATCAATAATCTTGTGAACTTTTATAAGCTGCTCAACTATGGATTTATGCTCCACCATTCATAATGAATAGAGTTGTTATTTCAAATACAACCTATGATCCAAATACTTAGTCATATACAATAATTCAAGTTTTTCCCACATAGCAACCGCAATTTACTCTCCACCATCTCAGTCTTTTGTACCTATAAGACCTACAAGTGATAATGTGGAAATGCATTGTATTTCATGACTTGATTCGCATGCTATTTAGTCCATTTTCTTCCCTTTATTGTGTTTTTATGTTGCTTTATATGTGTATGGCAGGGAGTAGAGTATCCATGAAGGAATATGCACCAAAGTCGAAAAAGAACAAGAAAGCAGAAAAAAGTGCAGAATTGTTGTTTCCTTGTACATGGCAGACGCCACCAGCAGCATGGTGCTTGCCATGGCTGCCTGCCATGTCAATTAATGAAATAGAGCTCATGGAAGATTCCATGAGCCTAATGGCAGTCATCATTTGACCATAGAATTCAAAAACGTGGAAACACAACCATACTCATTCTTCCCCACTTCCCTAAATTCTCTCAAATATTGGTGCATGTTTAGGACTTTCTCTCTCCATGGTGAAACACTATATATAGGGCCAATTTATTTGGTTTTAGTTATCCATGAAATTATAAGAAAAGCTCTGTTGAATTGAAACTCGATTTTATACTTTTGGATCATAAGCTTGCCGACATTAATAGAAAGCATTCAATTCTCTTATTTCAGTTTTACAGGTTTATATGATTTGCATAATTATTGTTATTTTTTTGTTTAGATTTAGTACCATGTTATATCCTATTACAATAAGCATGTTTAATTCGTTTTTAATTTCTAGTATGTTTGGCTAAATAGTTGTGCATTCGAAATGTGAGGACCGTCATTTCCAACGGGTGCTAGTAACAAAGTCGGGTTAATCTTTAATTAAAATTATGTTTTGGTCTTTGTTTCTAAATTTATTTAAAATGACTTGTCACAAGAGTGATAATTAATTAAGGTTCGAATCAGCACTGCGAGAGCGTGGGGGTCAAATCGGGTAGTAGAAACGGGACATCGATCCTAAAGAGAGCGAGAGAACTTTAGGATCGATTAGGACTTGTTAGGTTTTCAAAACATGTTCCTTAATTAAAATGGGCGAGCGAGAGAAAAATAGCATGGTTAAGGAACATGGCTTTATTCAATACCATGAGAGTATGCGGGTTAGTCTTTAAATTGATATTTTCTTCTAAATATGTTTTTACCGTCAGTATAATCCAACAAGTAACCGGGTCCCCGAGGTACGCGAAATATACATTATGGCCTCTCTTTATTATCATATTTTCCAATTAACTTAGTTTTAGTTTTAATTCCCATTAATCCAATAAATCATTCGCTTTAGCTTTACATAGAAATAATTGATAACGTTAAATTGATTATTAGTCCTTGTGGGTTTAATATCTTTTAAAACTACGCGACAGACTATGCACTTGCAGTTAGTTAATCTGATAGACTCTTAAAGTCGAAATCAAATTTTTGGTGTCGTTGCCGCAGACTAATTCAGTCAATATTGTGATTCCATTGTTATGCAGTATAGAGTAAGGCAGGAATTTTACTTTTGAATTTGTCGATTGCATTCCAAGCACTCGCTTTCAAGGCAAGGAATTAGGGCGACCAATTGACGAAGTCGAGCATTTTAGTAACTTAAGACGCCAAATCAATGAATACCATTTAAAATACAATCTTTTTGAACTTAATATTCCTTTTCCTGAACCAGTTCCTAAACCAGAACCAGTTATGGTTGAAGGACCACAAAACCATCCTCTCAAGTATTATGTTGTTCCATCGCAGGAGTAACCACACAACAACATTGCTACCCCCATTTTTGACCGAAACAATTTCGAGTTAAAACCTTCGTTGTTGCAAGCCGTATGTTGTACCCCAAAATTTGCCCTCCCATATTCTTCAAGATTTGCCAAGATCAAGGTTCAAAATCTCTCAAGGGTTGCACAGTCCAACTGCCTCCTAACACAGTCAAAATTAGGGTTTTGGTTCTGGCAAAGAAGTTGAGGTTTCCAAGGGTCCAATCAAGTCCCACATGCCCACATACATTGTCAAGAATCTATATGCCAAGTTTCAAGACTCACAGCATCAAATTGCATAGTCAAAAACCCTAATTGCCTCACAGTCAACTACAGGGGAAAAATGGTCATTTGACAGTCAAAAGTCAAAAATTTTGGTCAACATCTTATTTTGAAGCCACAAACATCATTTGATCAATTCTTGATCATGATTTCACAAGCATGGCTCAAAAAGTCTCAAGATGCAAAAGTTTCTATTTTTGGACAGCTGAAAAAGTCAACTGCAAATTGACCAAGGCATAACTTCTTCATGGTTTATCATAAAAATTCCATCCAAAGCTCATTTTGAAGAGGATGACATTTTCTACAACTCATCTTCACACTTCAAGTCCAAGAAATGCTCTCACAAAAAGTTATCAATTTCAACATTATAGGTCATTTTCAAAAGTCAACAAAAAGGCACTTTAAGTCAAAGACCATAACTTGAGATTCGTAAATCAAAATGACTTTGGACCAAAGGCATTGGTTAGAGGACTTCAAGACCTTTCCAAAATGTCCAAGAACATGATCATAACTTCAAAATTGAGCAAGATATGCCTTGTAGAAGTTGGGAAATTTTTGGAAATTTTGAAAAGTCAACTTTGCACAAAAGGCTTCAAAAATGCTAATGGGCCTCAATTTATTTCATGAATCATTACCCAAAGGCTATGCACGACCCATTAACCTAAAAGGGAGTTATTTTCTTATTTTTGATTAATTATTTGAATTTTTATTATCATTAATTCATTTAATTAAATTTAAATATAAGAAAAATACCAAATCATGTTTTCAAATCTTTTTTATGCAGCAAATCTCTTCCACACATGTAAGAGATTTCGTGCACCTTCTCAAGGGGACAAAATCATCTAAATTTGGCAAGTTTCCATGGCAAAAAGATTGAAAAAAGATGTGAACAAAATCAAATATTAAATCATTAAATCAATGGATCTTTGGGCTTGGTTTTGACCTAATTCCATTCACTTACATATGCATAATCTAAACCTATTCCATTGGACACGAAATATTGCATAGAAGCTGCATACCAATTTGCAAAAATTTCCTTAAAAGTTGAAAACTGAAAACCTAGTTACAAGGCGTTTCAAAGCTCCAAAAGGATTCCAAAACATTGCCAAGACATCCAGGAACGTGTTGCAATCAAGAACACGCCTCCACACTCAAAGAATTGGTAGAACAAAGTCACACTTTTCCCAAAAATTTCCATAATCGTGTTTTAACTTTCATGCATTGTTCATGTATTTTAACTGTTGATTTATACTAACAATGACATTATGAAGCTAATGGTACCATTCAATTGAAGTATGGCTGCCTAAATAAGAATCCACCATTAACGTGTTCTAGGGTTTCAGGACTCAGAAATTGGGGCTTTCCCCATATAGAAAAATTGGATCCTAAAAACTATGCCATTGAATTCGTGACAGGAAGACGAATCAAACTCATACCTCACGCCTTTTTTATATTTGCTCATATTCTAATCGCTATTTTCATGGTTTCTATTTATTGGGGGTTTAAAACCCCCGCTATCTGTTTTCTATTTACAGGCAGATGAAGAAGACGAAGCTGGCGTGTCAAGGCATAACTGGGCAATTCAAATATTCAGCGCGTTTTTTTTGTTTCCTACCACTAACGCTTATTTTCTATTATAATGATTATGTTCCACTAATATTACAAAGAAACGCGCTAGCCTGGATGGTTGCTGAGGTGTCTGGTAAGCATTGGGACCTCGGTTCGATTCCCAGGTCCCCCACATATTCCATATTTTTTCTCTTAAGGCGTTTCTATGCAGCGTTCCTTCAAGGCTTCACCATACACCCTCATGCTCTGGCTTGACAAGTGGCTTCATGATCAATCCAAAGGCCAGAACATGGAGACTACCATACACGCTAGTCAACTACTCCACATGCAAACTGGAAAGTCAATGCAGGCCTTGCAATCTTTGGCCCAAATTACTCTACAAAAACCTCCAAAAAGGGCCAGATACCCCTCCTTGTTTGTATTCCTTCTTTTAATTTTCTTTTCTTTTATTCTTTTCAATTATTATTCTTTTTAATTGTTTTATTTAATTTCATAAATTAATTTTTATAATATAAAACCAGAAGACAAAAAAAAAAAACTAAAAATATGTTTAATTATATTTAATTCCTATTAATTTATTTTGTAAATAAATGTTAAATAATTAATTTAGTAAAATTAGGTTTTAAAACTTAAATCTTTTTCTTAACAAATTAAAATATATAGAAATTAGGGTTTTTAACTTTTCATCATTTTTAATCATTATTATTATTCTTAATTATTAAATATTTTGTAAATAAACATGTACATTAAATATTAGTAAATTAGGTTAAACTTTAATATTTTTTCATTAATAATTAAAAACAACTTAGAATTAGGGTTTCTTTTAAATTTTTCTTTTCTTTATTTCATAAAATACAAAAACCTAAAAAAGATTTCTTTTCTTAATTAAATAACTAATTAGCTCTTTAATTTCAATTTAATTTCAAAAGGGTCCAATGCCCTCGCACGTTCTATTTTTATTCGCGCGTTATTTTATTTTCCTTTGTGAATATTATGTAATTTCTCAAGCCTTGTAATAGTAATTAGGAATTTATTTACTTTCCGCATTTTTTATCAAAATGGGTCTTTGTTAATTTGTCGATGTATAGACCCGCGCCTTGTAATAGCGTAGGATTTACCTTTCCGTCATTTAAATTTCCGCACTCTTAAAACTGCTAAACTTTGCATGAAAGAATGAATGACTAATTAAAAGAAAAATGTAGCTCACGATACAATGATCAAAGACAAATATTAACATGAAAATAACACACAAATTCACACACCACTCTTAGGGTACGACTCACTGTTGCCTTGCCCTCGAAACGTGGTCGTCGGGTATAGGACGTTTTAGTAAGTCCTTATGTCCATGATCTATGGCATAAGGGTAGCTTCTAAGGTGTCCTACTATTGCTCTGGTGACCACACTGTCCCGATAATGAATTGACCCGAACACCTCCAACGGTGGTGCTACCTACCTCTCATTGGTGGGATGGCACTACCTTAAGGATATTTACACAACCTAATTCCTTAGGGTAGGTAGATAACTCATAGATACTTTCTCTATTTCAAAAAACAAATCAAAAACTCTTTTCACACCGACACTTTCAAAAAAGCTTTCAAAACAATTTTTCAAACACTCTTGAGGACTGATACAAGAGTCATTCTGAAATCTTTAAACGAAACTTTTTCAAACCCACGCACACTTTGAAAAGCAAACACTTTGAAAACACAATGAGCAAGTACCTAAGAGCCCATGGATAACCATGGATAGAAAGGGTGCTAACACCTTCCCTTTCTATAAATCTACCTCCCGAACCGAGAGACAATCTCATAAGGAATTTTGTTGTGCTTTTGTCCTGTCCATGTTGGAGAAAATAAAAGACGGTGGCGACTCTTGCTTACCGCGACATTTCGCGAACCAGCGTTAAACAGTCAGTTCCAGATCCACCGATCACAGAACTGGCGACTCTGCTGGGGAAAAATTTTAAAGTGAGGTGTACCTTAGGACTAAGATCACTTGTGTTTTCAATTGTCTGAATTGTTTGCTTTAAATTGTGGGCCTGTCTTGGGAGTTCTATAGATCCTAACCCGAATCTGGGGGATACCTTCTTAGAAAGTAGCAACAAGGCTGTGAGGGAACTGTGCGGGGTATACCGACATGGTTGAAGCAGTCTGCTACGTGGATGTGGCACTTTGGTGTGTACCGGTAACCCCTGAGTTCAGTCAAGGAGAGTACGGGGCCTCCGCGTGGTATCGTGAAGCATCAACTGACCTTAGGAACCTTAATTGAACCATCTTGGCCTCTTTAGGGTAGTGAGATAACTGACTTTGGTGCAGTCCGAGGTTGGTTGATACTCGATACTACACTCAATTGAGGGTTGTTTTCTTGAAATATTTCGGTCGCCAGTTCAGTGGCTAAATCGAAACGATGAACAATGAAAGCAATCCAGTGATATTGGGACCCTTAGAACCCGGTTACCTCTGATAGGACAGGTTGAGCCCATCAACTTCAAGAGGGTAATACCCAGACCCCATGCTGGCCTAAACTCTAAGGGCTGTGGTGTGACTTGTGTGCCTTACCATGTTTGCTTCTTGTGAATATTTGTGGTGTGTTTAATCATAGCATCATAACATCATACAACATCATATGCATTGACTAACCATTTCAGGGGTTCGAATCTTCATCTTTGTTCTTGTTTTGTAGGACATGGAAACTGTTCGCAGAAAGACAATTCAGATCAGCCTTGTAAGGGTCCCTCCTCAGATTAAGGAACTTATATCCAGGATTCCCGAGAACTCTTCATTCAGTGAGAGGCATGGAAGACTCATCACTTTGGTCAACACCAACATTGAGGAAGATATGAACAAGGTCCTGTTCCAGTTCTTTGACCCTCTGCACCACTGTTTTATGTTCCTGGATTATCAACTGGTGCCTACATTGGAAGAGTTCTCCCGGCTTCTGAAGATCCCTATCCTTAGTCAACTACCCTACAACGGTACGGAAAAGGAACCCAAACTTGAAGAGATTGCTAAAGCATTACGCTTACAACCATCCGACATCAAGGGACATTGGGAAGTTAGAAGTGGTATCAAAGGGTTCTTAGCCAGGTTTCTGTTTGAGAAGGCCCAAGAATGTTGGAACTCCCTTGACCTACAAGCCTTTGAAGAAGTTGTGGCCCTCCTTGTCTATGGATTGGTTTTGTTCCCGAATCCCGATCAGCTTATAGATATCAGTGCTGTCCAGATCTTCATGTCCAGGAATCCTATACGTACGTTGCTTGGGGACATCCTTCACTCATGTTACACTCGAACCATGAGAAAAAGAGGTGTTCTTATGTGCTGCACTCCTCTCCTGGGAAGGTGGTTTATTTCGCACCTTCCACAATCAGTTTTGAAGAACGAGCGGGGTTTGAGATGGTCACAACGATTGATGACTCTTACACATGCAGATATACATTGGTGCTCTCGGTCCAGAGAAGATGTCACTATCATTGATCGTTGCGGGGAGTACCCTAATGTTCCTTTACTTGGAATCAGAGGAGGTATTACTTACAACCCGTGTCTGGCTTGGAGACAGTTTGGTTATGCTCGGAGGGACGGCCCTCATGACATGTTAATTTCCGACATAGTTTTTGACTTCGACAACGATGCACAAGGACTTCACCAGAGATTTATCAGAGCTTGGAGGATTCCTAACAAGATAGACAGTAAGACACTGGGGCACAGGAACTCCATCCCGTTGGAACCTTATCTCAAGTGGGTACGGGCCCGCTCCCAGAAGTTAGTGATGCCATATCCTCATGTTCTCCCTGTAATCAAAGAGCCAGTTTTGGAAGGAGAGGTACCCTACACCATTCAACATCCTGATATGCCTACATCCTGGGAAGAAATGCAGAAGAGCTGGATCCAGCTTAAGGAAGAACGAAATTCTCTTGAGTCCAATCTACATGCTAGTGAAAAGAAGGTCTTGGAGCTCACCCGCCTACTGCACAAGGAAAAGACTCTCAACCCTACATTGCTCCAAAGAGGATGCGCAATGTCTTTTGGGATTGATTTGCTTTTGTAATGTTTTGCCCATGAGGCTTTGATGTACTGAACAATTATTTTCTTAATGATAACGTGTGTTCCTTTTTGTCTATAACAAATCTGAACTTTCGAACCCTTGAATGCATTGCATAAACACATATCATTCATCATATGCATAGCAGGTACTCTTCTTTTCAGGTTGCTTAATGTTCTTCGTTGTTTATTTCAGCATCATGAACCCTGAATCATCTACCGAGCAATCTATCAAGGCCCTTCAGGCTCAGAACGCCCAATTCCAAGAGCTGATCATGAGTCTGGCCCAAGGTCAAGAGGAATTGAAGGCTCTGCTGGTTAAGAAGAAGAAGAAGAAGAGAACTGTATTATTCAACACTGGCCGGAGGTTTGGTAACACACTGCAGAATGAGGTTGATCAAGCTGGTTCTTCTGTAGGCAAAGGCAGTCCCCAGGGGGGGGGGAGAGTTCCTAGTCCGGTGGTCTCTGACAACGAGACTGATTTTAATGAGGAGCAGTATACTCCAGCTGAAGACAGGTACAAGCAGTTGGAAGACCGTCTGAACGCCATGGAAATTCAACAAGTGCCTGGTTTGGATTTCGGAGACTTGGGTTTATCTTCTGGTGTGGTCATCCCACACAAGTTCAAAGCACCATCTTTCGCAAAGTATGACGGGGCGTCTTTCCCTAAGCTACATCTCAGATCTTATATGTGGAAGATTCAGCCGTATACTGTGGATAAGAACTTGTGGATCCACTTCTTCCAGGAGAGTCTTTCAGGGACTCATCTCGAATGGTTCTATCAGCTGGATGGAACCAAGGTTCGTAACTGGGAGGAGTTGGCTACTGCTTTTTACAAGCAGTATCAATATAATGCCGACCTCGCTCCTACATGTACCCAACTCCAGGGTATGTCGCTAGGATCGGGAGAAGGTTTTAAAGAGTATGCGCAGAAGTGGAGGGACCTGGCTGGCAGGGTGCAGCCACCATTAACCGACCGTGAATTAGTAGACATGTTCTTGGGGACTCTGTCCGGACCGTTCTTCAATCATCTCATCGATAATTCATCTGCAGGGTTCACAGATCTCATTCTGACTGGGGAAAGGATAGAGGCTGGTATGAAATCAGGAAAGATTCAGAAAGGTGCGTCCTCAAGTTCTGAGAAGAATCCTTTTAAAAAGGAAGCAAGTGCTGTGTATGGGCCTAGGAGGCAAGACAAACCAGAACGCCGCCAAGCTGTCAACGCGATAGTGATTGCTAAGCCTGCTGCCGCTCCTCGGCAACCTAACCAACCAAGGGGTGAGAGACCCAGAAGAGAATACACTCGGCTGAGTATGACCTTGTCACAAATCTTGCCGCAACTGCTATCGACCAACTTGGTGACCGTCAGAGAGGCTCCGAAGGTTGTGAACACTACCTCTCCTAAGTATAATCCCAATGCCCACTGTGCTTATCATTCCGATAGCCCGGGGCATTCTACTGATGATTGCTGGGCCCTGAGAAATAAGGGTCAAGACCTTATTAATGCGAAGGAAATACAGTTTGAGGCACCTGAGAGGCCAAATGTTGTGACTGCTCTTATGCCCCAGCATGGAGTAAATGCCATTGAGTAAGACTTGTATGCCGTTTCTGTGGAGGATGTTGCTACCCCTTTGTGGACTGTTAAGAGGAACCTGTTGCTGGCCGGCTTATTTCTGGGTTATAGCAAGGGTTGCCTTCTGTGTGCCGTTTCCCCTACTGGTTATCCGTTGCTGAAGTCAGACATCCAAAGCCTGATGGACAACAAAGAGATTCTGTTCAAGAAGACCGCTGTTCCTTTTGGTCCCGCTGAAGAAGTATCTGTCGTCACAATTTTCAACAATCCAACCAAGGCTCCCCCGAGGAAGCCAGTCAAGATCATGTCCGTTGCACCCATTATTATTATTGTTCCGGGGCCCCTCCCCTATGAATCTGACAATGCTGTCCCATGGCACTATGGGGCAGATGTGTATGTACTTGGAGTAAAGCAGGAGTTCAACACCGGTACCAGCATCAGCAATATCACTGGTCCAGCTAAAGTTACCCGCAGTGGTAGGCTCTTCTCGCCTGACATTGCGCCACCAGTTATTCGAAGACCTCTCATAATAACGCCTGCAAGTGCGCCTGTTCCTACTTCTGATCAAGTTGCTTCCCCTGCTGCCGAGTCATCTAATACTCGGGGCAAAGGGATTGATGATGAGCCTGCCCGGATGGAGGCCCCAAAGACTGTCAATGTTGAAGCCTCTCAGCAGGAGATGGAGGAAATTCTTAAGATAATCAAGAAGAGCGACTTCAATGTCGTTGAACAGCTGGGGCATACCCCCTCCAAGATCTCTATGCTCTCATTGCTGCTGTGCTCAGAGGCCCATGCCAAGGCCCTGATTTCATTTCTGAAGACAACCCATGTGCCACAAGAGACCTCTGCAGATCAATTCACTGACTGTGTGGCCAATTTGACAGCTGACAATGGTTTGGGTTTCTCGGATGCTGATCTTACCGCCAAAGGAAAAAACCACAATGATGCCCTGCATGTCTCTATTGAATGCAGGGGCACTACTCTTGCGCCCGTGTTGGTGGACACCGGTTCTTCCCTGAATGTATTGCCCAAGAAGGCCTTAGACCGGTTGGATTGTGAGGGCCTGGAGTTAAAACCTAGCAACATCATTGTCTGAGCCTTTGACGGGTCAAAGAGAATGGTTTATGGTGAGGTAGACATTCCAATTCGTGTTGGTTCCCAAGTCTTTGATTCAACGTTCTATGTGATGGATATTCGTCCATCTTATTCCTGTTTGCTGGGTCGACCTTGGATTCACAAAGCCGGGGCTGTGACCTCCACTCTACACCAGAAGCTCAAGTACCCTGTCAGAGGGAAGATTGTTACTGTGCAGGGGTAGGAAGAATACATGGTTAGTCATCTGAATTCATTCCGGTATATTGAGATGGATGGGGAGTTTATTGAAACCCCCTTTCAGCATTTTGAAGAGGTACCTCCAACATTGGCAGCAGCAGAAGCAGTAATTGAAGAGGGTTCTCCTTTGAAGATGGCTTCCTTGAAGGATGCCCGGGCTGTAATTGAGAAAGGTGAATGTGCTAACTGGGGTAGGCTCCCTGATTTTACTCCTAAAATTGACAAGTTTGGGCTGGGTTTCACTGCAGAGGCTCAGAGGGCTGTACGCAAAGCTAGGATCGGAAGACCTCCCGTGTTCATCACCAACCCGGGAGTGAATGCTATAGAGGGCGATGGGGAGGAATCTGAGTTCGATAGCTGGATTTACCCGACGAACTCCGGTGGACTGACCAATTGGACTGCAAAAGATCACATACCTGTTACTTTTGTTACGCAGTAATGAATTCCTTTGTTTTTTATTTGTAATAAACAATAAATTGAAACTTTATGGCCCGGTGTCTTACCCGGGACACCGTTGGCTTCATTTGTGAGGGCTTATTAACTGTCATTTCCATATATCATGAATAAAGACATTGGAAGTTTTTCGCATTTCAAATCTTGCGCTCCTTTTTTTTCTTTCTTTCTTTATATATTGCAAAACAGTTATATTTACACACACTCACCCGTACAGGTTTCAATCCACTCTGGATCTCACTGGTAACGACTCTGCTACTGCCAGTTATGACTTCGAAAATCGATCAACTTAGCCGAAGACGAAGGTGAAGATGATTGCGAAGTGCCTGGCGAGCTTGCAAGACTGTTACTCTAGGAAGAGAGGGCCATTCTGCCACATGAAGAGCCAGTGGAGACGGTAAATCTGGGTACTGAGATGGATAAAAAGGAGGTTAAGATTGGTGCCAATCTGAAGCTCAGCGTAAAAAAGCGGTTGACTCAGATGTTACATGATTATATGGAGATCTTTGTCTGGTCCTATGAAGACATGCCTGGGTTGGATACCGACATTGTGGTCCATCACTTGCCTACCAAGGAAGACTGCCCTCCGGTAAAGCAAAAGGTCCGCCGTATGCTTCCGGAGATGTCTGAGAAGATCAAAGCGGAGGTTATGAAGCAATTCGATGCCGGGTTTCTAGCAGTGAATTCTTACCCTCAGTGGGTTGCCAATGTGGTGCCGGTACCGAAGAAAGATGGTAAGGTCAGAATGTGTGTTAACTACAGGGATCTGAATAGGGCCAGCCCCAAGGATGACTTCCCCCTACCTCACATTGATGTTCTTGTTGACAATACTGCTCAGCACAAGGTGTTCTCCTTCATGGATGGGTTTTCAGGTTATAATCAAATCAAGATGGCTCCTGAAGATATGGAAAAGACTACCTTTGTCACTTAGTGGGGCACCTTCTGCTACAAGGTCATGCCTCTTGGACTGAAAAATGCTGGGGCAACCTACCAACGTTCCATGGTTACTTTATTTCATGACATGATCCATCATGAGATTGAAGTGTGTGTCGATGATATGATTGCAAGGTCCCAAACTGAGGAGGAACATCTGGATCATCTGCAAAAGCTGTTTGACCGTCTGAAGTTGTACAAGCTAAGGTTGAACCCGAACAAGTGCACATTTGGGGTAAGATCTGGAAAGTTGCTAGGCTTCGTCGTAAGTGACAAGGGTATTCAAGTAGACCCTGCCAAGGTTAAAGCCATACAAGAGATGCCAGTTCCTAAGACAGAGAAAGAGGTCAGAGGCTTTCTAGGACGTCTGAATTACATCGCTCGATTCATCTCGCATCTAACTGCCACCTGTGAGCCAATCTTCAAGCTGCTGAAGAAAGATCAGGTAGTACGTTGGAATGATGAATGTCAGGCCGCTTTTGACAGAATCAAAGAGTATCTCCAAGAGCCACCCATTCTTATGCCACCGGTTGAAGGGAGACCTCTAATACTATACTTGATAGTACTTGACAGTTCAATGGGGTGTGTGCTGGGGCAGCATGACGAGTCTGGCCGAAAAGAGCACGCCATTTATTACCTTAGCAAAAAGTTTACCGACTGTGAGACCCGATACTCACTGCTCGAGAAAACTTGCTGCGCTTTGGTATGGGCTGCTCGCCGGCTGAGACAGTATATACTGACTCACACTACCTTGTTGATCTCAAAGATGGATCCAATAAAGTACATATTTGAAAAGCCTGCTCTGTCTGGGAGAATAGCAAGATGGCAAATGATCTTGATGGAATACGACATCTAGTATACGACTCCGAAAGATATCAAGGGAAGTGTATTGGCAGACCACTTGGCACACCAGGCAATAGACGACTATCAGTCAATGAACTTTGAATTTCCTGACCAGAGCATCATGATTGTGACTGATTGTGAAGTACCTGGACCGGACGAAGGACCTGAGGAAGGATCCCTATGGTCTATGCACTTTGATGGAGCCTCCAACGCTTTGGGTAACAGTATCGGCGCTGTGATCATATCCCCTCAAGGCACTCATACTCCACTCACTGCCCGGCTATGTTTCAACTGCACCAACAACATGGCGGAGTACGAGGCATGCATCATGGGACTTCAAGCTGCGATTGACTTAAGGATCAAGTTTCTGAGTGTCTTCGGAGATTCCGCTCTCCTGATCAATCAGATCAAAGGCGAGTGGGATACGAAACATCCGAATCTTATTCCTTACAAAGAGTGTGAGTTGACATTGATCCCCCATTTCACAGAGATAACTTTTGAACATTTCCCAAGAGAGGAGAATCAGTTGGCGGACGCGTTAGCTACGATGTCTTCTATGTTCAAAGTCAAGTGGGACAATGAGGCTCCCCAGATCATCATCTGGAAACTGGACGAACCTGCATACTGTTGTGATCTTGAGGCTGAAACAGTGACTGAAAAACCCTGGTACTATGAGGTAAAGAGATACTTGGAAACTCAAGAATATCCTGAGGGTGCTTTCGTCAACGACAAGAAGTTTCTGAGAAGGTTCGCAGCGAAGTTCTTCCTCAGCAATGGCATTCTATACAAGCGAAACCATGATTCGACCTTACTGCATTGTGTGGATAAGACTGAAGTAGAAAGGATCATGGCAGAGCTACATGAAGGTACCTTCGGAACACATTCCAGTGGACACACCATGGAAAAGAAAATCCTTCGGGCAGGATATTTCTGGTCCACCATGGAAGCTGATTGTTACCAACATTCTCGGACATGTCATAAGTGCCAGATATACGCAGATAAGGTGCACGTTCCTCCAGTTCCTCTGAACGTCCTGACAGCACCTTGGCCTTTTGCAATGTGGGGCATCGATATGATCGGCGAGATTAAACCTACGGCATCCAATGGGCATCGCTTCATCCTGGTAGCGATTGATTACTTTACAAAGTGGGTGGAAGCAGCTTCCTACACTACGGTAACCAAGAATGTTGTGGCACGGTTCATTCGACACAACCTGATCTGTCGATACGGCGTCCCGGAAAGGACCATTACAGACAATGGTACCAATCTTAATAACAAAATGATCACTGAGCTCTGCGAGCAATTCAAGATACAGCACCACAACTCTTCTCCTTACCGGCCGAAGATGAATGGGGCTGTAGAAGCAGCGAATAAGAATATCAAAAAGATTGTGCATAAGATAACAGTGACCTATAAAGATTGGCACGAGATGTTACCGTTTGCTCTCCATGGGTACCGTACCTCAGCAAAGACGTCAACCGGGGCAACTCCCTTTTCGTTGGTCTACGGCATGGAGGCAGTCTTACCAATTGAAGTGCAGATACCCTCTCTCCGGATAATGAAGGATGCAGATCTGAGCGAAGATGACTGGATCCAGACTCGACTTGATCAATTAAACCTAATCGACGAAAAGAGACTCACTACTATTTGTCATGGTCAGACGTACCAAAAACGGATGATCAGGGCATTTAACAAGAAAGTCAGACCACAAGAGTATCAAGTTGGGGACCTGGTAATCAAGCGCATCATCCTTCCTCAGAGTGATCCCAGGGGAAAATGGACCCCCACGTACGAAGGGCCATTTGTGGTTAAACATGTGTTCTCAGGAGGAGCCATGATTCTAACTACCATGGATGGTGACGACCTTCCTCACCCCGCCAATGCAGACATAGTAAAAAGATACTACGCATGACGAAAGACTCGCTAGGTTGACATACCTAGGCAAAAATTAGGGCTTCTCGGCGAACCAAAAGGGTTCGGGCAAAATGAGGGATGAAATGAAAAAAATCTGTACACCCGGCAAGTCGAAAACCTGAAAAGGCGGCTTGGGCAAAAATGGGTATCCCGGTGGACTGAAAACCCGAAAGGGCGGTCCAGGCAAAAGTTAGGGATTAAAGCGTAATACTATGTCTCATTGGATCACCTTGCATCCAGAATCCGGTATCAGGCATCAGGTTCAAACGGCATCGATCAATCAGCTTCATCTTCAACCGAGCAGCCAAGTGATGAGACGCTCGAAGATATAAAGGCGATAGCAGAGTTGGAACCCAGTGGGATTATTCTTTTCACATAGCTGTCTTGTTTTCCCTTTTTCACAAAATTGTATAAATTCTGTTGTTTGGCGGCGTTCTCTTACTAGGACGTCAGCCTCTTGTACATAAACGCCTATTTACAGGAAAATTTAAAAATCAATACAAATACACTTTTCAGCTAAATTGCCAACAGTTTTTTCCTTTTTCTGTTTTGTCTTGCGAAGAACGTCCAATGTTCAATTTTTGATATATGCATTTGACACTAATTGCTAACTCATAAATATTTGCATACGAAACAAAGGATTAATTACAGGTAACATTAGAAATAGGGGAAATAATGAGTGGTCTAAGCGGTCTAATTGCTCTGTCCACCAAGGTACCAAGGTAAGTTCGGCTGAAGAATGTAACCAAGATATTTTAAATCCCCAGAGAGTGAGCCAGCAAGTCAGTGATACTCTCCCCAAGCAGAATTAGCTTACTCAGTCAGCCTTATGGAAGTTGGATTCTCCCCAGCAGATCTCAACATTCCTCAGCAGAGTATGCAAACATTCTTAACAAGCATCCCCGACAGTCTTGATCTGAGATTGTTCCCCGGCGGTCTACCAGACATTCAGTGGAGCCTCTTCCCCAGTACATCTCAAAAATTTCCCCAGAAGAGTCCAGTCCAAAAGTTTCCCAGGAAAGTGGAATCCATCTCCCCAGCAGGAAGCTTATCCCCAGTAGATTCTGGAAGCTTGTCATCTGCAGAGCACGAGCGTGCCACCCGGTTTTTGTTTCAAAGGTTATTTCCCCACCAGGATATAACTGGGTTATCCTCAGCCAATCACCACAAAAAGATCATCCCTGAAGAAGTCTTCCTATCCCCCAGTGGAGTTCATCAATTCCTTCAACATAACTCAACAATGGTATCCCCCGCGGAGTTATCATCAACACCTCAGCAAAGTGCCTATTTCCCCACAGAGCATTCCCCGCAGAGTATTCTCTTCGCCGAGTTTATTCCCCAACGAATTCATCTTCTCCTACCGGTATTCTTGCAACTACCATCCCCATCGGAAACAAGAAGCACTATTCTTCAACATCAGCGAAGGAGTTTAATTTCCCGGCACCCGTCAAGGATTTACTTTCCTAGACGACAATACATTCATGAATATCACATCTTCATACATTACAACATGCACATACGCATCATGAACATACAATCTCATTTATTCTGAGAACATCACGCATGTCATACATCATGACATCGCATACAACTAACGTTTTGTCTTTTCAGGACAAAGGTTAGTACAAAGATGATTACTATCAACTGTCGTGATTCTAGATCTGATTCCTATATCTCGCCAGGGTGTATCTGTTGACGACTAACATTACCAGAATCGATTCCTGTATCCTGCCAGGGCACGTCTGAAGAGTTCGAAGATCCGATTCCTGTATCTCGCCAGGGTGTATCTGTTGACGACTAACATTACCAGACTCGATTCCTGTATCTTGCCAGGGCCCGTCTGAAGAGTTCGAAGATCCGATTCCTGTATCTTGCCAGGGTGTATCTGTTGACGACTAACATTACCAGACTCGATTCCTGTATCTTGCCAGGGCACGTCTGAAGAGTTTGAGGATCCGATTCCTGTATCTTGCCAGGGTGTATCTGTTGACGACTAACATTACCAGACTCGATTCCTGTATCCTGCCAGGGCACGTCTGAAGAGTTCGAAGATCCGATTCCTGTATCTCGCCAGGGTGTATCTGTTGATGACTAACATTACCAGACTCTATTCCTGTATCTTGCCAGGGCACGTCTGAAGAGTTCGAAGATCCGATTCCTGTATCTTGCCAGGGTGTAACTGTTGACGACTAACATTACCAGACTCGATTCCTGTATCCTGCCAGGGCACGTCTGAAGAGTTCGAAGATCCGATTCCTGTATCTTTCCAGGGTGTATCTGTTGACGACTATATTCTCCGGACTCGATTCCTGTATCTTGCCAGGGCACGTCCGAAGAGTTTAAAGATTCGATATCTGTATCCAGCCAGGGCACATCTACATAAAGAGTTTGAAGATCAACTCATGTAACAGGCCAGGTAATTATTTTTCTTTCTCAGGTACGCAAGTTCTCGCTAAGGAATCTCTTACGCGATCAACAACCTCCCTATGGAATCTATAAGCCCATCCTCCTATCCATCAATCTCCAAATGGCATCTATAAGCCCATTCCCACCATCACACTGCTAACATGTGAGCGCAAATTTCTGGATACTCTAGTGTTCAATCATCTTCCACCTTCGGATTACGAAAGGCACGACAGCCAATCTACATCCTCAGGTTTAAGAAGATTGAACAGGGGCAACTGTTGTACCCCAAAATTTTCCCTCCCATATTCTTCAAGATTTTCCAAGATCAAGGTTCAAAATCTCTCAAGGGTTGCACAGTCCAATTGCCTCCTACCACAGTCAAAATTAGGATTTTGGTTCTGGCAAAGAAGTTGAGGTTTCCAAGGGTCCAATCAAGTCCCACATGCCCACATACATTGTCAAGCATCTATATGCCAAGTTTCAAGACTCACAGCATCAAACTGCACAGTCAAAAACCCTAATTGACTCACAGTCAACTACAGGGGCAAAATGGTCATTTGACAGTCAAAAGTCAAAATTTTTGGTCAACATCTTATTTTGAAGCCACAAACATCATTTGATCAATTCTTGATCATGATTTCACAAGCATGGCTCAAAAAGTCTCAAGATGCAAAAGTTTCTATTTTTGGACAGTTGAAAAAGTCAACTGCAAATTGACCAAGGCATAACTTCTTCATGGTTTATCAGAAAAATTCCATCCAAAGCTCATTTTGAAGAGGGTGACATTTCCTACAACTCATCTTCACACTTCAAGTCCAGGAAATGCTCTCACAAAAAGTTATCAATTTCAACATTATAGGTCATTTTCAAAAGTCAACAAAAAGGAACTTTAAGTCAAAGACCATAACTTGAGATTGGTAAATCAAAATGACATTGGACCAAAGGCATTGGTTAGAGGACTTCAAGACCTTTCCAAAATGTCCAAGAACATGATCATAGCTTCAAAATTGAGCAAGATATGCCTTGTAGAAGTTGGGAAATTTTTGGGAATTTTGAAAAGTCAACTTTGCACAAAAGGCTTCAAAAATGATAATGGGCCTCAATTTATTTCATGAATCATTACCCAAAGGCTATGCACGACCCATTGACCTAAAAGGGAGTTATTTTCTTATTTTTGATTAATTATTTGAATTTTTATTATCATTAATTCATTTAATTAAATTTAAATATAAGAAAAATACCAAATCATGTTTTCAAATCTTTTTTATGCAGCAAATCTCTTCCACACATGTAAGAGATTTCGTGCACCTTCTCAAGGGGACAAAATCATCTAAATTTGGCAAGTTTCCATGGCAAAAAGATTGAAAAAAGATGTGAACAAAATCAAATATTGAATCATTAAATCAATGGATCTTTGGGCTTGGTTTTGACCTAATTCCATTCACTTACATATGCATAACCTAAACCTATTCCATTGGACACGAAATATTGCATAGAACCTGCATACCAATTTGCAAAAATTTCCTTAAAAGTTGAAAACTGAAAACCTAGTTACAAGGCGTTTCAAAGCTCCAAAAGGATTCCAAAACATTGCCAAGACATCCAGGAACATGTTGCAATCAAGAACACGCCTCCACACTCAAAGAATTGGTAGAACAAAGTCACACTTTTCCCAAAAAATTTCATAATCGTGTTTTAACTTTCATGCATTGTTCATGTATTTTAACTGTTGATTTATACTAACAATGACATTCTGAAGCTAATGGTACCATTCAATTAAAGTATGGCTGCCTAAATAAGAATCCACCATTAACGTGTTCTAGGGTTTCAGGACTCAGAAATTGGGGCTTTCCCCATATGGAAAAATTGGATCCTAAAAACTATGCCATTGAATTCGTGACAGGAAGACGAATCAAACTCATACCTCGCGCCCTTTTTAATTTGCTCATATTCTAATCGCTATTTTCATGGTTTCTATTTAGTGGGGGTTTAAAACCCCCGCTATCTGTTTTTTATTTACAGGCAGATGAAGAAGACGAAGCTGGCGTGTCAAGGCATAACTGGGCAATTCAAATATTCAGCGCGTTTTTTTTGTTTCCTACCACTAACGCTTATTTTCTATTATAATGATTATGTTCCACTAATATTACAAAGAAACGCGCTAGCCTGGATGGTTGTTGAGGTGTCTGGTAAGCATTGGGACCTGGGTTCGATTCCCAGGTCCCCCACATATTCCATATTTTTTCTCTTAAGGCGTTTCTATGCAGCGTTCCTTCAAGGCTTTACCATACACCCTCATGCTCTGGCTTGACAAGTGGCTTCATGATCAATCCAAAGGCCAGAACATGGAGACTACCATACACGCTAGTCATCTACTCCACATGCAAACTGGAAAGTCAACGCAGGCCTTGCAATCTTGGGCCCAAATTACTCTACAAAAACCTCCAAAAAGGGCCAGATACCCCTCCTTGTTTGTATTCCTTCATTTAATTTTCTTTTCTTTTATTCTTTTCAATTATTATTCTTTTTAATTGTTTTATTTAATTTCATAAATTAATTTTTATAATATAAAACCAGAAGACCAAAAAAAAAAACTAAAAATATGTTTAATTATATTTAATTCCTATTAATTTATTTTGTAAATAAATGTTAAATAATTAATTTAGTAAAATTAGGTTTTAAAACTTAAATCTTTTTCTTAACAAATTAAAATATATAGAAATTAGGGTTTTTAACTTTTCATCATTTTTAATCATTATTATTATTCTTAATTATTAAATATTTTGTAAATAAACATGTACATTAAATATTAGTAAATTAGGTTAAACTTTAATATTTTTTCATTAATAATTAAAATCAACTTAGAATTAGGGTTTCTTTTGAATTTTTCTTTTCTTTATTTCATAAAATACAAAAACCTAAAAAAGATTTCTTTTCTTAATTAAATAACTAATTAGCTCTTTAATTTCAATTTAATTTCAAAAGGGTCCAACGCCGTCGCACGTTCTATTTTTATTCGCGCGTTATTTTATTTTTCTTTGTTAATATTATGTAATTGCTCAAGCCTTGTAATAGTAATTAGGAATTTATTTACTTTCCGCATTTTTTATCAAAACGGGTCTTTGTTAATTTGGCGATGTATAGACCCGCGCCTTGTAATAGCGTAGGATTTACCTTTCCGTCATTTAAATTTCCGCACTCTTAAACCTGCTAAACTTTGCATGAAAGAATGAATGACTAATTAAAAGCAAAACGTAGCTCATGATACAATGATCAAAGACAAATATTAACATGAAAATAACACACAAATTCACACACCACTCTTAGGGTACGCCTCACTGTTGCCTTGCCCTCGAAACGTGGTCGTCGGGTATAGGACGTTTTAGTAAGTCCTTATGTCCATGATCTATGGCATAAGGGTAGCTTCTAAGGTGTCCTACTGTTGCTCTGGTGACCACACTGTCCCGATAACGAATTGACCCGAACACCTCCAACGGTGGTGCTACCTACCTCTCAATGGTGGGATGGCACTACCTTAAGGATATTTACACAGCCTAATTCCTTAGGGTAGGTAGATGACTCATAGATACTTGCTCTATTTCAAAAAACAAATCAAAAACTCTTTTCACACCGACACTTTCAAAAAAACTTTCAAAACAATTTTTCAAACACTCTTGAGGACTGATACAAGAGTCATTCTGAAATCTTTAAACAAAACTTTTTCAAACCCACGCACACTTTGAAAAGCAAACACTTTGAAAACACAATGAGCAAGTACCTAAGAGGCCATGGATAACCATGGATAGAAAGGGTGCTAACACCTTCCCTTTCTATAAATCTACCTCCCGAACCGAGAGACAATCTCATAAGGAATTTTGTTGTGCTTTTGTCCTGTCCATGTTGGAGAAAATAAAAGACGGTGGCGACTCTTGCTTACCACGACATTTCGCGAACCAGCGTTAAACAGTCAGTTCCAGATCCACCGATCACACCGTACAACAACAAAAAAATTTTGGTAGTCCTACAGACGATCTGAACTTACATTTGTCAGTATTTGTGCAGTAGACAAACATAGTAAAAGAAAATAGTGTCAACTCTGAAGCAATAAGACTACGTATTTTCCTTTTCTCTTTAAGATATAGAGCTAGAGTTTGAATACAGTCTCTACCATCAAACTCTATCACTACATGGGACAAGTTGAAAAAAGTTTTCTTAGCACGATATTTCCCACCAAGCAAGACAACTATGCTAAGAGCCAAAATTAACGAGTTTAAACAAAAAGACAACGAATCTCTTTTCAAAGCGCGGGAAAGATATAAAGACATGATGAGTCTTTGTCCACATCACAATCTAGAAGAATGGTAGATTATTGATACCTTTTACAATGGTAACTTATACAACACAAGATTCACAATAGACGCCACTGTTGGCGGTGCACTAATGGATAAACCTTCCCAAGATGCTTATCAGCTCATCGAATGCATGGCTCAAAATCACTACCAATGGGGAAATGAAAGAACTTTTGTAGAGAAAACTAAAACGAAAGGAGGTATGTACGAAGTTAGTAGTCTTGACCAAGTCAATGCCAAGGTAGAGGCCCCCACTTAAAAGATATAGAACTTGAACACAACCCCAGCAGCCACCAGGGTTATAGTAGCTCTAGCCTGTGATTTATGCGGAATTCACGGACATACTTCCCCCGAGTGTCCACTTTTGACAGGAGTACCCACTGACCAAGTGAATTATGCTCAAGGTAACCTTTATGCTAATACATATAACCAAGTTGGAAGAACCATCCAAACTTTTCATACAAGAACAACAATGCATTATATGCACCTGGATAAACTCCTGCCATACCACCAGGATATCAGAAAGCTGTCCAAGCTACTCCACATGCTCCTAGGAAGTCCAACCTTGAAATGATGATAGAAAATTTCGTAGCCACCCAAGCACAACAAAATAAAGATTTTTTGAATAAGAATGTGCATACTAGTGAACAACTCAAGCAATTAGCAACCAAGGTAGATGCTCTATCCAGTCACAATAAAATGTTAGAAACTCAAATCTCTTAAGTGGCTCAACAAGAAGCAGCTACAACTGCCCCTGCAAGCACGTTTCCTACAAAACCACAACCAAATCCAAAAGATCATGCTAATGCTATAATACTACAGAGAGGGACAAAATAATACAAACCAACTGACCCAAGACTTAAAAATATTTCCATGTATCAAAATTATGGTAAATATATTGAAAAAGTGAATGAACTAGTTGAAAATGGAAAGGAAGATAAAATCGAAGAGGCCGTAGAGAAAGAAAAACCTTATTTGCCTTCACCACCATACGAGCCACCAATACTTTATCCTCAAATGCTTTCTAAGTCCAAAAATGAAGGGAAATTTAATAAATTCGTAGACCTTTTGAAACAGCTAAATATCACTATACATTTCACAAAAGCCATTACAAAAATGCCCTCATACGCTAAGTTCCTTAAAAAGATCCTATCTAATAAGAAAAAGCTCAAGGATAACAAAATTGTTATGCCTACTGCAGAGTGTAGCGCTGTAATAAAAAATAACATGCCTCATAAGCTAAAATATCCATGTAGTTTTATATACCATGTGTAATTGAAAAGTTTGTCATAGACAAAGCTCTATACGAATTAGGATCCAATGTTAGTTTAATGCCTTTATCCATATGCGAAAAACTCAAATTAGGAGAAATAATACCAACAAGAATGTCTCTTTAACTAGCTAACCATTCGGTAAAATTTCCCATAGGTATCCTAGAGAACATTCCCGTTCATATAGGATAATTTTACATTCCTACTAACTTTATAATTATGTACATCAAGGAGGATCCAATATCCCTGTCATTATAGGAAGACCATTTTTGGTCACCGTTGGAGCCATCATAGACGTGAAGAGAGGAAAGCTGACCTTTGAGGTTGGTGAAGAAAAAGTTGAATTCATTCTCTCACAATTCTTAAAAGCACCAACCATAGAGGACTCATGTTGTTTCCTTTATGTCATTGGCGAATGCATTAGAGAAATGGAGATGTAACAAAATAAGTATACCGAAGTACTAAAAATACTATCACCTCTTATATTTGAAGACGATAATTGGCGTCAACCATACATAGATGACAATCTGAGAGAATATCTTGCACTAACACTTGATCATATGCCTTTCCCAAAGAAACTCGTTGTAGAACTTAAAACACTACCTAAAAATCTAAGGTATGAATTACTAGACACAACTTAAATGGCCAGTAATAGTCAATGCAATTTTAAGACATCTAGAAACTAAAAAATTACTTCATGTCCTAAGAAAGTATCCTAATACTATAGGCTATAACATCTTATATCTAAAAGGAATAAGTCCCTATATTTGTATGCATCACATTATGCTAGAGGAAGACTGTAAAACTTATAGAGAACATCAGAGAAGAATCAATCTCATTCTGAGTGATGTAGTAAAAAGAGAAGTAAAAAGTTATTAGAAGCATGAATTATATACCCGATATCCGACAATAAATAGGTTAGTCTAGTACATGTCGTACCAAAAAAGGGAGGTGTTACAATTGTCAATAACGGAAAAGGCAAATCAATAGCACAACGAGTTGTAACTGGATGGGGAATGTGCATTGACTATAGGAAATTAAATAGTGGCACCCGTAAGGATCATTTCCCTGTACCTTTTATTGATCAAATGCTTGAAGGTCTGGCTAAACATTCTCATTTCTTTTATTTATACGGTTATTCGAGATTCTTCCAAATTCCTATCAATCCAGATGACCAATAAAAGACCACCTTAACATGTCCTTATGGTACATTTTCCTACCGATGAATTTGAAGGAAAACTGTGATCCAAAATGTAGCATTAATTATAATTTTCCTTTAGTGATCCATACGAATAAGCATGGTCAGTGAAAGAAACTATTAGCTCTTGTGGAGATTCAGACCTTTGATGTTATGATCACAAGCGTTGGTGAAGAACAACGCCTCTACTCAGTCCACACGAACAGATTACTTCCGCCTACAATGCTAGCTGCTTATGAACGAAAACTTTGAGTGAGAGAGTGAGAGAAAATAAGGATAGGATTTCATGACTAAATTTTCATCAAGTGAAAATGCTTTAGCACAAGGGTTCTATTTATAGAACCACTTGTGTGGGATGAAAGCTAAAAGCCCAATTAAGGTTGCAAGCTAAAAGCCCAATTAAGCTTACGAGCATCATACCTTACGATGTACCATATATAACTTAAGTGCATGGTACCTTACCATATTCTGTATTCCACTTAAGCGTATCATACCTTACGGTGTTCTACAATTATCTTGATGTTCTTTATTTACTCAATCTCTCATCAACCTATCTTTATGCGTGTGACACTGTAGGTTTTTGCAATGTTGGCAATTATATTAAATCACACATTTAACATAATAAATAATGAGCAGTATCTAACAACACATCACCGCTACCCAAGTCACAAAAATGTCATGTGATTTGACAAAACTTTTCCATGATAATATTTTTGCATACAATTATCCTTTTTCCCTTATGTCTATATTACACACCAGTATAGACCGTGTCACCTTTGTCCAGTTCAATATTGGGCCCTTAGACATTTATCCTATTATGTAAGATGGGAAAATTCCATCTAGGTCAGTCATGTCCCTGCGCATGCTTTGATGAAGTACCCATCAACTGTCTTTATATCCATCCAGTTACGAATAATGTTTGATTAATAATAAAGCACTTGACTCTATATCTAGGGTCCATAGTGGTTTCAGGTCGAAGGGTGGTATACACCACTTATCACCGTGAGAATACCTTATGACACTTTGCATAACATTCTATGTGGTTTTCTCATAGAGGGTCAATCCAGTATAAATATTACTCCTAATATTCATACCTATGTCAAGACTTGATAACTACATATCCATGATCCATGAGATGTGATCATCAATCTATCTACATAATAATCTCAATGCTTTAATGTTATCCCACTTCACAATAAAGCTCGACTACTGATACTTTAAGAATTGTGTCCTTATGTTTAATGAGATCTCATGATTAAGTCGCATTTAACATATCATTAAATAGACTAGCTATTCTAGGGACTTTATTATCTTGGAAAAGAAAGAATAATAAAGAAATTCCTTTTATTATTAATAAATAATTCGATACAAGTACAAAAAGTATTGGCCTTTAGGGCTTACACCAACATGAATGTCGTTTGGATTATGTAACGCTCCCGCAACATTCTAGAGAGGTATAATATATATTTTTGCCGATTTTATTGACGACATAATGGAAGTGTTTATGGAAAAAATTTCTGTTTGTGGGCAGAGTTTTGAAGGATGTTTATCGAACTTAGAAATGGTACTTGAAAGATAGGTAAAAGTTAATCTCGTGTTAAATTGGGAAAATGCCATTTCATTGTCCAACAAGGAATTGTACTTGGACACATAGTGTCCGATAAAGGCATTGAAGTTGATAAAGCAAAAATAGAATTTATAGAAAACCTTCAACCGCCTAAAATCGTTAGAGAAATATGAAGTTTCTTGTGACACACCAGTTTCTACCAACGATTCATTAAAGATTTCTCTAAAACAACCAAATTACTAACTGGCTTATTAATGAAAGACACTGAGTTCATCTTTGACAAAAAATGCTTAGAATTGTTCGAACATTTAACAAATTCTCTTATTATAGTTCATATCATGAAACCACCTGATTGGAGTAAATCATTCGAGATAATGTGTGACGCTGGTGATAATGCAGTACAAGCAGTCTTAGGACAAAGAATAGACAAAAACCTTCATGAAATTTACTATGTAATTAGAACCTTAGACCCTGCACAAATGAACCATGCCACCACAGAAGAGGAACTCCTAGCTGTTGTGTTTGCATTAGATAAATTTCTTTCTTACTTAGTAGGAACAAAAAGAATTGTCTATACCGATCAAGCAACAATTAGTTACCTATTGAGTAAAAAGGACGTCAAACCAAGACTTTTAAGATGGATTCTGCTCCTGCAAGAATTCGATTTTGAAATCAAAGATAAGAAAGGCACCGAAAATATAGTCGATGATCATCTTTCTAGAATTGAGGACATGAAACTCGAACCGATTCCTATCAATGTTGATTTCCCATATGATAGACTCATAGCCCAATTAGCAAGCTATTCAATTGAATGCTCTTTAAAGTATAACGATACAGAAATAAATGAAGTTGTGGAAGAAATTTATACCAAAACCCCATTGCCATGGTACGCTGACTTTGTCAACTACTTAGCAGGTGGAGTACTTCCACCATACTTGACTTATCAACAAAAGAAGAAATTCTTCCATGATCTTAAACATTACTACTGGGATGAGCCTCTTATTTTCAAGAGAGGCACCAGTGGCATCTTCCATCGATGCTTCCCTGAAGTAGAAGTAGATAACATAATATCTCATTGCCATTCTGTACCCTATGGAAGGCATGCAAGCACTTCAAAGGCTTGTGCAAAGATCTTACAACCTAGACTCTTCTGGCCTAATCTATGGAAATATGTCCACACCGCGATTATAAATTATGACTGGTGCAAACGCACTGGTAATATATCTAGATGCAATGATATTCCATTAAAAGGTATATGAGAAGTAAAAGTCTTTAATGAATGAGGAATAAATTTTATGGACCCTTTCCCATCTTATTTCGGTAACAAGTAGATACTTGTTGATGTTGATTACGCATCCAAGTTGATCGAGGTTGTAGCTTCACCTACAGATGATGCACGAGTAGTAATTAAGCTTTTTAAGAATATAATATTTCCTATATTCGGTGTTCCGAGATTTGTCATAAGAGACAGAGGCTCCCATTTCATTTCCAAAATCTTTGAAAAATTATTGCTAAAATTTGGAGTCTGACACCGAGTAGTTACACCTTACCACCCTCAAGCAAGTGGGTAGGTAGAGGTTTCCAATAAAGAAATTAAGAATATATTAGAGAAAATAGTTGCCACCTCTAGGGAAGATTGGTCTTTGAAGCTACATGAAGCTCTATGGGTATATAAGACAGCTTACAAGACCCTGATATGTACCACACCATTTAAGCTAGTTTATGGTAAATCCTATCATCTGCCGGTAGAATTAGAACATAAAGCTTATTGGGCCATTAAGACCCTTAACTTGAACTACATTGGCAATGGCAAAAAGAGAATTCTAGATATCCATGAATTAGAAGAACTTAAACTAGATGCCTATGAGAATACTTGAATATATAAAGAAAGCACTAAACAGTGGCATGATAAACTTATATAAAGAAAAGAGTTTAACGAGGGTGATGTAGTACTTCTCTTTAACCCTGGAGTGAAACACTTTCCAGGAAAACTTCGTTCTAGATGGTTGGGACCTTTTTAGGTTATAAAAGTATTTCAAAGTTGAGCCAACGAAATGAAACGGAGGCCAAAATACTCATTCATCATAAATAGGAAGCGCCATAAGCACTATCATAGTATAGAAAATAAAGACTACTGTTTCGATTACAAATTACAAGAGCTTCCCGCTTCTTCGCAAGAATAAACTCCAAAGTAATGTCGAGCTCCCGACATTAAATGAAGTGCTAGGTTGGAGGAAACCCACAATTTTAGATTCTAGATTTTGAATTTTGAATTTTAGGATTTAGTTTTTATTTTATTTTATTTCCTGAATATTACGCAGTATATTATTTTGTATTAACCATTACTAACTTAATCAATGTCTACTTACTTTTAAGCTAACATAGCATAAGCTAATTGTTATTACTAAATTTCATGATGCAACAAGTAGACAAAATGGATATTACTTTCAGAGGCCGAACCCAGGGGAGGCATTTTGATGTTCTAGATTAGAGAGATATGGAATTAACCATTTACCCTGATGAACTTACCATGACTAAACTAGGAATTAAAGATAGTGTCATGTTTCTGCTTAACCAATTAGGTTGGGACAATTTTGTTATGAGGAGAAGATTTAGTTCTTATCGTAGGCGAACCCTTGAATGCTTGAGTTCACTTACCTATGTGCCTAACCACATGTTGGGGTTTAACAAAGGCTTAGTCACTTTTAGGATGTTTGGTATTGATCACCATTACAACCACAGAGAAATGGCTCAACTTTTAGGATTCTGTAGTGGCCCAAATGTCTTTACTATTATTAGAAGAAGATTAGTTCTGATCTATCTCAGAGTTTTAATGATAACAATAAATTATATCCTAGATAATTTATACTCTGATTAATGTATTTGAATGTTTCAGATAATATTCTGACAGAAGCATTCTGAAGTGCTAAGCAAAAAAAATTATATGAAGAAGTTCTTTAATGAAAGAACCATCTCTGTTTTTAAGCGCATCTGCTGACTCTAGTAAGACAATTTATTTTAAATACATATCCTAACATTTAGCAGGATTCCTTGCTCAGAAGTTTACTTGAAAGCAAGTGATGTTCAGTAGTTATTTGAAAGCAAGCGTTGATCAAGTTCTTAGCAAGCAAAGCACTGCCTAGAAGATGAGTAAAGCATGTTCTGATTTGAAGACATTGAAGCATGTTCTGAAAGAACGTTAAAGCCAACTTGTCTTGTCAAGTGTAGGAAACATGTTCTTACATTTTGTCATTTTCTCATTAATGCAAAGACGGATGAAAGCACTCAAGTGTCTAAGCTAGTTTCTTGGAAAATGGAATATTGCAAGGAAACACGCAAGCATTTAATGCTCTCCATTTTTCTGAAGGAAGCAACGGTCTTATTGTTCCTACTATAAATAGAAAGAAATTTATTGCAACCCAAAAAAACTAGTCAACGAATCAACAATTTTCAAAAAGAGAAGCAAGAAATTACGTGAAAATTCTAAGCTCACAAACTCTTTTTTCATACACTTTGTGCAATTTATTTTAAGTGAAAAATCACAGTTGTGATATAGCTTTTTAAAAGCAAATTTCTATTTAATACTTTGTAAGTTTGAACTCTTGTAATTGTTCCTTGAGAGACCAAGTTTGGTTAGATTTCTCAAGTAGACTAGGAATAGATTTAAGTCTTAGTGGTGTTAGTCACTTGCAAGATTACTTGTGCATTGTTAGTCACAACAGTTGTTGTGTGTTTGTAATCTTTTGATTATAGTGGATTAAGTCCTTGTTGAGAAAGGCGAAATCACCTTGACGGGTGGAATGGAGTAGTTTGAGTTCAAACGAACTAGGATAAAAATAACCTTGTCCTTCCATTCTTGTTGAGCTTTGTTATTGAGAAAAAGAGTCACTTATTCAACCCCCCCTTCTATGTGTTTTCTTACCCCCCTCTTGAAAAAGCGCTTTCATAGGGTGTTTTATTAGAGGTATAATTTATATAATTTATATACCTGCATTGTTTGCAGCATATTATTTATTTAAACCAGTTTCCATTTAAAAAAGTAATTAGCACATAAGGTTTCCATTTAAAAAAGTATACAAGAAAGATCAAAGTAAAACCAGAACCCTAAAAGTCAATATCTGTTTAAGTAGGTTCTTCCAAACAGACCCTAAATTTCACCAACCCAATACAAGCTAATTGCAAAATTTTGAACTTTGAAACCGGAAACAAGAAAAAGAATTGGTAAAGGAGAAGGTTACTGATATTTGGAGAGCAAAACCGCATGATGATAAGCAACATTGAATGTAATGATATGTGAATGTTGGATACCGACACGTGTGAGACACCAGACACAACTTCATTGTGGAGTGTGAATGCTGCATATGAAAGATCTATTGAAGCTTCTTTATTCTGGGAAATGACGGCAAAACTGCTATAAGTGCGTCACCATAACCAACAAGATTTGTCGACAAGACAAACATACAAAGTGATAATTAAAATCCACATAAGACTCTATATAAAGATCAAACAATGAATAAACAAAAAATTGAGGTAACTAACTAACCACCATCCTTTCTTAAAATCCTGATGACCTCCCCAAAGACATCAGACTAGAAAGAAATATGAAGGAAATAGTTAGTTATAGTAGTACTAGTAACTAAATAAAAAATGTAACATATGAATTTGGAAAAGATAAGGGAATGTTTTTGACACAAACCTCAAATGGCAGATCTCCACCAAGCTGTTCAAGGTAACATATCACTTGTCCCTCCTCAATCATTTGCATCTGTCAAAAAATGTACATGTCACACAATCAAAAACTATTTTTGGAAATGGTAGATTTCTCAACATACACATGGGGTGAATGTGAGAGATACTATGATAACAAGATTTCAGTTGACTGAAAAAATGAGAAGGAAAGGCCTTGAAGTGTACCTCTTCACATCTACGAGGAGTACGTTTTCCCTTTATGGTTCGAGATCTTCTGAAGAAGCCCACCTGCTCTATGGCTTTAGAATAAACTATTGGAAGGGATGAAAAATAATATTTGTTTTAGATTCTTACCGTTGGAGATTGAATTATCACCAACCCTTCATCTGCAACTTTGTCTAGGAATCCCTGGATAGACAATGAAGAAGGTGTTGGCTTAAAGATGGCCGATGATGACGATGTAGAAACAGGTGCTTCGACGATAGAATTTATACTTTCTGGAGCAGGAATTGGAGGAGGAAGGGTTTTAGTATTTTCAGTCAAACCCCTCATTACACGCAGGTGAAATCCATCAAGCTGATATGATTTGAAGGTTGGGCAGATGGGGATGAAGAAGAAACAACAAAGGAAGCAAGATTTAATAGAGTACCTAATTAATGGGCTTATGCAGAGACTAAAATTCATTGGTCAGTAAGGATGATAGCTTACTTTTAATTCAAGCTCTGCAATTGAAGTCGTGTCTCATAAGTTTGTGAGGAGGAATTCCACCTGCAAAGAGATTGAAATGGGTCGATGAAAATTAGGTCAAACCATGGTGGCAAACTGCACAAGTTAATAAAGTCATCATCAATTAGGATATTTTTTATTGATTTTGGACTTATGATGCACTAACCTCATTAAAATTGAGAATTTGTTCGCTTGTCAAACCAGAAGGTTTAATCTCTTTAGAACCTTCTTCTGACCTTGAAACAGTTGTTGCATCATCAAAAATGGGACATCAATAGAAGTCAGACTATGGTATACATATCAAGTTAACAGACTTTGCCACATGTAATATTTTAATCACTACATTGTAATTTGACAGTTTCAGTTTTAAAAACTAATTATAATGAAAATTTCAGTTTAAGCACAATTTTAAATGTGAATCAGATCACAGCATGAATGCATTAGCACATGAGTATTTTGATAGAATCCCATATTTACATAAACCAACAGAGTCCTGATAAAAAATAACAGAATTTTGAAGGAGAGTTCTTTCTTTCTATCTTTCTTAATCTTCCAACAAAATAGTCTTTTGTTTTCAGTAAAATTTCCAGGTTCCTAACATGTTTTGGGTGAGTCGAACAAGTAGGAGGCTCAAACTTCCCCAAAAACTATCTGTCACAGCAAGAAGAACACATTTATGAAGGAGACAACCACCAAGAATCTTGTTATTGGGCAAGTAAGTTGGGCGATGAGACTGGTCCAATGTGTCAGCAATGAAAAAATAAATTTAAAATCAAACTAGTCAATGGAAACAATGCTGGAAAAGCAAGAAAGATGCAAAGATTGGTGCATATTTGCAGATGCTGAAGATGAACCAACAATTGAGATTGAGGCTGTGTTATCAAGGTTGGAGATGCACCAGCAAAGGCTTACTGATTTATAATGAATGAGAAAATTCTAAATACAGATTATTCACTATAATGCACACACAATACGACATCAGCATAGTCGCAAGAACGCATCAGATCGTTTCTGTAGTCCTAAGTAGGACATAAATAATGCACTAGAAATCATAGGTGGTAGGAATTTTTCAATAGGCTTAAAGAAATTGATTATTAGAACAACGACATTTCTATCAGATATTCAACAAAATAACTTGTGAATATCAAACAATAAATAACTTACGTTGGATCTCTGCCGATTGTTCATTAGACGAGGTTAAATATCTAACTGTCTGTAGAGACGTAACCAAACTAGTGTACTGCAGTGGCATCCTACTAATCCAACTTCTAGGCCAAAATGTTGTGAAAGCCCAACTGTTTTTTGACTAAACTGAAAATTCAATACTTTGACATTTTGTGTCCCCAAGCTACCTGTGATAAAATTAAAGACACATATAATCACCATTTTCAGGGTACATACAAAAAGAAAAAACATTCAAAGCTCTAAGAACAAATTCTAAACTTTCACCATTTGCATGTGCAATATCAATATACTAAAACAACATAATGATTCTCCAAGATAGAATTGAATACAAAGGTTACAACTCATTATGATACTTAACCTATTATTCATAAATATTTTTAAACAAGATGGATAAGATATCAAAACAAAAACTGTGAAACATAGTCTGAAGACTATGCTAATTTAACAACACTCTCGTACCTTTATAAAAAGGACTCATATCCTCTCCCACAATGCAGCGGTGAAAGAGTATTTTAAGTGCAACACCATACTAAGTATGGTGTGGCAATGTTTTACGCATAACTGCTACACTGTGGGAGAAGATCCATGTCCTTGGAATGGTTTTGGAAGTGTCTAAAATAGATTATTTGAATTTTATCCAATGAAATCAATACTTGTGTAGGCTCTCCAAGCACCCTTCTTTTTCCACTTCCATGCACCCTCATCAGCAACCCTAAGAATACACAAAAACGAAACCAAGAAATTCTCATTGAGCGAATCCACAACAAACCCAACGTTGTTATTTATCATCACACCAAGAAACCGAAACGGGTCGATCCGAGGCAAATGGCAGCCATGTGGAACCCATTTCCACGAATTGATCAAGCTCAGATTTCCCCTCTGGTTTTTGATGCAATTCCATGCGTTTCGATGGAAGGGACACGTGTCATCGTAGAGTGGGGTGTAATTTGGATCGAAAACCCATTTGCCTTTGAAGAAGTTGCAGTTGGAGATTGAAAGTGATTGTGAGGTTGAAGAAGAGGGTGTGTGGAGAGAGATGAGAGAAGAGAAGAGACAGATGGATGCAAGTGTTAGTAAGATGAGGTAAGGGAATAGACGTGAAGGTAGCTTTGGGGACATTGTAATGTTGTGTGACTCATGGAATCCATATCTTCACTCAAATAACATTTCTAATTTTTTCTCCTTTTAAACTTTGTTTAAAATTTTTATTTTAATTATTTTATTCTCTAAAACATCTCAACCAACTACACCTACGAAAGCGCTTTTAAAAGCGCTTTCTAAAGGTCATCTATAACATCGCTTTTACATAAAAAGCGCTTTCATAGCATATCCTATAGCAGCGCTTTTAAAAGCGCTTTCTAAAGGCCAGCTTTAGCAGCGCTTTGGAAAAGCGCTTTCTAAGGCTGACCTTTAGCAGCGCTTTTGAAAAGCGCTTTCTTAAGGTACCCTCTGAAAGGCCAACTTTAGCAGCACTTCCCAAAAAGCGCTTTCTAAGGGTGACCTATAGAAGCGCTTTTGAAAAGCGCTTTCTTAAGGCACCCTTTGAAAGCGCTTTTTTAAGCGAATTTTTTTTAAAACCTACAGCAGCGCTTTTTTCCAAAAGCGCTTTCTTTTATGTGCTGCTAAAACTTATTTTTAGCGTAGTGCCCCTTCAACTATTACTCAAGAGTAACTTCTTATGGACCTTGAACTTAATCACTTTTGGGGTAGCATTACCATAAACAACCATCTCGAACCAAATGGCATGTATTATGAGAATATCCATAATCCAACAATTTGTTACTTTCACAAAATCCTAGCCCATACCCTATTTGGAAAAGAAGTGTGGGTACAAACTTCGTCGTCAAATGTTTTGAATGATGTCAAAACTGGGAAAAGCTTGCACTTCTGAGTATTGGATAATATCCTTATGTCTTATTGCACTCCTCTATATTAGAGGTCCAAGGAATCATTCGAAAATATTTGAAAATTGATCCAAGTAATTAAAAATAGTTTTCTGTATGTTTTTTTTCTGCATGTGTCGACACATGCATATTTCCGGTCGACACATGTAATACATTTTTAAAGCTGGTATTTTCTTTAAGTCTCAGGTCGACACATGCATCATTTCAGGTCGAAACATATTGAAGCATTTCTGAAAATGAAGAAATTCTTATTTTATGTGTCGACACATCCATCCGTCAGGTCGACATATTTACTAGCATTTTAAAGCCTATAGCTTCTGTAACTTTCGAGACGACACATGTTCCTTCATAGGTCGACACATACTGTCCAAAAATCATGTGTGTATCGACACATATGAGTATTAGGTTGACACATATTGTTTTAGTATGTCAATTTTTTAAATTCTTTTATTCCGAATTCATCTCTCTTTGACCTAAAAATTCCAAAACTATAAATACTCTTTCATGCATCATTCCAACTTGTTGAAAACCATAAAATTAACCTAGTTCTCTCTCCATCTTCAACATCCAATATATGCATACACACTGACATTACATTGTAACTATGTTCCATTGGGGTTCCATCTAGATGATGATTTCCAGTGCCCAATTGTGTATTGGGTGGAGTTTTGAAGGGGTTTTCATCCGGGGAAAACTGTGTGTTTGTCCTCCAAGATCATTGCTTGATTTGTGAGTTTTCGTGCAAGAAGTTCGAGAGGTAATTATGTAAAGTGAATAACCTTGGAGTGCTTAAAATATTTGCAAGGAACCTGAGAGTGTTTGAAATCTTTGTAAGGAAGTAACTTGGTGTACCGGATATAATTGAAGCCTTATGTTGCAATAGTTTGAGATTGACGGTGCACAAAAGCTTTGGAGAAAGAATGAAAAAGAGTAGCAAGATCCAGATAGTCATTTCTCATCTATTGTGTTCTTGGTCTCTCTCAAGATCAAGGAATGAGAAGGTGTTGAATCAACAACACGCTTAAAGTTTATGGGGTTGCTCTTGAACACTTCTCTTGTATCGACACTTTTATATAGTAAGAATTATCCTAATTTCACTGGAATTAGGTGCAGGCGTACCTCTAACACCCCATTTCTACCCGACGAATATAATTAAAATCAGAGTTATAAAATTTCGACATACAAATAGCATGCTATACTTACAACTTATAACAACGACATTTAACACGAATACATAACACTTAAAAATCAGATGAACCAATAGAAACAAAAATTAATCTTTGAAAACAAAACAACTTTTATAACTAAGCAGCGGAATCACAATTTTCAACTCAAATGACATATCATCTTTGTCCAACTTAAAAAAACTTTAGAAAACACAAAGTACTTCATGAAATCAACTTAAAATTCAATAATTGAAATAATAACAACGATAAAGCAACAAGCATTCATCCCCCTCGAGTGTTACGTATCAGAGCGACAAAACCAACTCGAACTAATAAAGGTAAATAGCTTTCACTCTAGATTACCTGCATGTTACTAACATAGGGGTAACATTCAAACAGAAGGGGTGAGATATCAAATAATATAATAGAATGTATGATGAATAATATATTAGAACCAGTTCATATAACCATTACAACTTCACAGCTTTTTAACAACATTCAACGCAACTAATTCTTCCATACAACAATACAGGATGCAACATGAAATGTGACTTGATTTATATGCACATGCATGTGGTACCAACGGAGCGAAAATCCCAACATAATAATCTATCAATAAATAGTGGCATCAACAAGGCATAATTCTTCAACTTAATATTTTGCTAATTCAGACCAACTTAACGAGCATCAGCTTTAAATAGATATACGATGTATGCGAGACAACATGAATGTAGCAACAACAACAACAAACAACAACTCAACATAAATCAAAGTTGGCCATAAGCCTATAACATCAACAACAATTCAATATCAACTCAACATAATTCAACTTTGGCCGTAAGCCTACAACATAATATCTGCCAAGAATTAGAGGCATTTCAACAACATCGGTATATCCCGCAACTTCGCATCGTCAACAATATTGACATTACAACAACATAGTAAAATTCACAAATACAATAGAAACCTATTGCAATACCACTACATAATTATTCAACTATATGTCTATATTCGACTATTAGATGTTATGCGATGGTTCCTCTAATATAAACCTGTTGCAACTATTATATAAGCTAGTATTGCAATCAACAATTTCTACTACTACTACTAGTGCTACTAACTAATTCTCTACTGTTGTTTATTTCTAATAGCTTTTTGTTACTATTTCATAATTAACTCCTACTGTCAACTTATTCCTACCACATGTAATATGCTATTATATTGTTAATAGTTTTCCGATAAGGTTTCTGTAATTACATCTTACTACTATGAATTATCTCTTACTACCACGAATTATCTCTGCTATTATTTTACTGTTAATGACCTACAACTTGGTTTTAGCCAGTTAATACAGGAAACACAACAAAATTCATCACTACCCGCAACTTCACAATTAACAACAACATCATCACAACAACTTAATAATTGTCCGTGCAAAGCATTTTGACTCTGTCATTTATTAATCCTACCTGCTACATATGCTAAGCTACAATTTTTTCACTTCGTTAACTAACAAATAGTCTGTGCTATTATTTATTTTTTCAATTATAATATTATTACTAATATTATTGCTAATATTAATCAACTAAAATAATCACCCGAATAACAACTTAGCAACATATAACAACGTTTCACACATTTCAACAAATAATTCAAAAATAATTTAATTAAATAATTAATTAAATTATCGAGCGTTACAACTGTCCCCCACTTAGAATATTTTCGTCTTCGAAAATCTACCTGATACTACCACTCTTAACGCGAATTTCGCATCTCATTCTCTGATCCTCAAGTCGCGTTTGGCAACACTTCGACCACTACTTTCTCGACATAACCATAACTCAACACGATTTAAATCAAATACACACATGCTAATCATTCAACACCTTCGCGGCATAATTTTTAATAACTTATCAACCACTTCAACAATATTTTAACATATCAACATTTTAAAGTAGTAATAACCATAACACACTTATACTTGGACATATAACATCACATGATTATCTTAACAAGATTTTCAACACCAAAACACATATACAATTTCATTCTCATATATATATATATATATATATATATATATATATATATATATATATATATATATATATATATATATATGTCAAGTATCAACAAAATATCAAAAACTCTATTCATATTGTTGTATCACCCTTACAGTGACATCAACATAGCCAACATAATCAACTCCATCATACTATGGGGTATTATTCATCATTTACGGTAACTAACAACAACATCACGACAACAGGAACAAAATCATTATAACGTCAACTTAACAGCATAACTCAAGAAATATACACACAACTCACAATCGAACAACAACCACAATAATATCCTTATATAATCAGCAAATTATTATAAGAAAACACAGTATCCTGGCACATCATCCCTATATCAACAATCCACTAAATCAAACATGTAGATTAAGACATATCATTCCCATAGGCTTATAATATTTAGTCCTTCACTTCTAACGAGTCGTACACGCATACAACTGCGCCATATCACGCTTCATCTGCGCAACTTTGATCATCCATCTTAAGTCACGGTCCTTATTAAAATTCCTCTCAACTATATGATTTACAAGTTTCAACCTAGTTTCAGACTTTCTTTAACATCCACCATAAAATCGTTGTTCACTTGATATTCCCAATCTTTCACTTTGCGACGTTAGCTCGCATATAAGCCTGCTACTCCGAATTTTTCAATACGCCTCAACTCTTTCCTAGCAACTCCTCTATAAATTCAAACAACTGATGAGAGATTATCATCACGATATAACATCAATCACTTCACACACCATTAAGATAGCAAGACAAGTCTATACCATCCAATACAATATCGTCTACTATCAATAAGAGATTAAGGGTGATCAGTTCCTCAACTTGTCAATAGATAGCCGACAACCATAATGGAGTATAAACCATAATTACCAAACCATAATATTGTTCCTTTAGAACATGTACTCAAGTCACTTAAAGCAACATAATCCAATAATCTCTAATGAGGTTTACAAATACCCCCATAATTTCCCTCTCATTCGATCTTGTCGATGAGCCACCAACGCTCAACATATTACACAGTCCACATTACACTCACTTAGCCTCACACGAAGGCTAAGTATTATCCAAATCAAGAATTACTACTATACCAGTACATTACACGTCATCTCATCCCAATTGAAATCTCAACAATGTCGTTCCACACCATTTTGATGATAGAACCACTCCAATTTTCTCTTACACATGCCACCACCTTGGCATCATAAACACGACTATAATTCCTCTTAAAATCATCTTCCTTTAAAAGGATATCTTCATTATAATCATTGTAATCATCATAAGATGCATCTCTAAGCGCTTCTCCAATACTTTCACATCCTTTTTAATGCTGAACATCTCATTCCTCAACTTATTTGCCAACAATATAATATGCTTGACCTCGTCTCAAACAAGTGTGATAATAATCATTTATGCCCAAAAATCTGCTAGTTCTATAATCGACTTCAGATTCCCTCCATATAGGAATGCATCTACCATATTCGAAAACACTTTCATATGATATAATATATTTTTATCTCCTCACAGGTTAAAATGGAACATCAACTGATACTCAGAACACAAGATATGAATTTCCAAAGTTATCCAAAAATATGAACACCGATGTCATGCAGCGACATACTATTACACACCTTACAATATCATCAGAATAAAAATTCTTTGTACCAGTACCAACACTTACCATTCTTGAAATCATACTCATCTCATTGCATTTCCCACTCATACTCGTGATTTAAAACATTCAGACCACTTCAACAACTTTTACAATCACTCACAAGGATCTCACGACAAGGTCTACAATAATATGTCACTCTATCATCATTCAAATGTCAACATCTTTTGCAAGGGATACCGAAACCGACAACTTTGCAGTCCACTAGTAGAGCTGAAACATCGCAACTTTCAAGACTCCACCTCATAAACATTATCCTTGTTACTTAGCAATCACCTTCAGAAACACCAGGGATTTACACTATAATCGTATATCAACAACTGTTACATTGCTCCACATCCTTCGAGAACTAAACATCAACAATGTCTTATCATCCTCCCTCAAGACGCTCTAACTTGATTACCAAACAAAATCTTTAATCCATGTCACCTTCGGATTCGAGAAACAACATAACTCCAACAATACTTGCATTGTCGCCATACCAAACCAACATCTTACAATTGAAACATATCCAAGAAGTAAAGCTTCTCCCCCACTTATCTTAAAACTAACTCCTACATACAATCGGTTGGAAAAGCAAACAAGTACGGAAAATGTCTCGCACACATGTCCCATACTAAGAAACAACACATCGACAATATTCAACTATCACACTACTCTACAAACTCAACAACTTGGTCAGACAGACCGGCCCGCTCTGATACCACTAATATAACACCCCATTTCTACCCGGCGAATATTATTAAAATCAGAGTTACAAAATTTCGACATACAAATAGGATGCTACACTTACAACTTATAACAACGGAATTTAACACGGATACATAACACTTAAAACTCGGATGAACCAATAACAATAGAAATTAGTCTTTGAAAACAAAACAACTTTTATAATTAAGAAGCAAAATCACAATTTTCAACTCAAATGACATATCATCTTTGTCCAACTGAAAAAAACTTTAGAAACAACAAAGTACTTAATGAAATCAACTTCAAATTCAATAATTGAAATAATAACAATGATAAAGCAACAAGCGTTCATGCCCCCGAGTGTTACGTAGCAGAGCGACGACATCGACTCGAACTAATGAATGTAAATAGTCTTCACTCTGTATTATCTGCACGTTACCAACATAGGGGTAACATTCGAACATAAGGGGATATATATAAAACTTTATAATAGAATGTATGATGAATAATATATTAGAATCAGTTCATATAACCATCACCACTTCACATCTTTTTAACAACATTCAATACAACTAATTCTTCCATACAACAATACAGGATGCAACATGAAATGCGACTTGATTTTTATGCACATGCATGTGGTACCAATGGAGAAAAAATCCAAACTTAATCATATTCCAATAAATAGCAGCATCAACAAGGCATAAGCCTTCAACTTATTTTTCCAATCCATGCCAACTTAACGAGCATCAGCTCTAACTTGATATGCGATGTATACGACACAACATGAATGTAGCAACAACAAAAACAAACAACAACTCAATATAAATCAACATTGGCCATAAGCCTATAACATCAACAACAATTCAATATCAACTCAACATAATTCATCTTTGGTCGTTAGCCTACAACATAATATCTGCCAAGAATTACAGGCATTTCAACAACATCGGTATATCCTACAACTTCACATCGTCAACAATATTGACATTGCAACAACATAGTAAAATTCATAAATAATATAGAAACACATTGCAATAACACTACATAATTATTCAGCTATATGTCTATATTCAGCTATTAGACATTCTGCGACAGTTCCTCTAATATTAACCTGCTGCAACTATTATATAAGCTAGTACTGCTATAAAAAATTTCTACTACTGCTAGTGCTACTAATTAATTATCTATTGTTTTTTATTTCTAATAGCTTTCTGTTACTATTTCATAATTAACTCCTACTATCAACTTATTCCTGCCACATGTACTATGTTATTATTCTATTAATAGTTTTCCGATAAGGTTCCTACAATTACATCTTACTACTATGAATTATCTCATACTACCATGAATTATCTCTACTATTTTTTTATTGTTAATGACCTACAACTTGGTTTTAGCCAATCAATACAGGCAACACAATAAAATTCATCACAACTTATAACTTCGCAATTAACAACAACATCATCACAACAACTTAATAATTGTCCCTGCTAAGACCATAATATATATATGCTCTGTAGTTATTTAATTATTCTTCTGTGGATTAACATGCTAAGACCATAAGAAATATTGATTACTTAATCTTTGCTACCCATAATTCCTTATCTTTGTGATAACAATTAGTAACCATATAATATCATAACAGACACAGGAAACAGACAAAATAAACAAAGTAAAATAGAGGTTTATGGGTGTGCCCCTCGTCACCCAATTGTGCCCCTCGACACCAAAACTAAAAGGCCGTGCCAATCGTCATGGAGTTGTGCTTCTCGGCACACTCCTCTCCATAACATACCCGTCGGCATGCTCGTGTGCCCCTCGACACAAAATGTTTCTCACACAGTTTCTTCATAGGCTTACTGATTCAAACACAAAATTCTCCAAATGTTCCTTCGATTAACAATATTTTCACAACAACGTGATACAACGCAATATTACATCGACCTAGAAACATAACGACTATATCAGCAATATTATGATTTCCAACAATAGATAATTAATCATGCGAATAATTCAGGAACATCTACAATATGATAACAACATGATAACAACCTATTTCAGAATCAACAACAACATTACACCCACCCAATTCCTACATAATATTCATCATGATTCACTGTAACTTCTCACGTACTTCTCTAAGACTTTTCTTCTCTTGTCTAATTAACCTAATTTTTTATTATTATAACTTAACCTAATAATAATATTATTATTCCTAATGGGCTTAACAACACACCCTCTATATTACCACTTCTAGCCTTTAAAATAGGACCAACCATAATTATTCTTATATCATCTTAATATTATTAATATTCTACAATTCTAACATTATTACTAATATTATTGCTAATATTAATACATTAAAATAATCACCCAAATAACAACTTAGCAACATATAACAATGTTTCACACATTTCAACAAATAATTCGAAAATAATTTAACTAAATAATTAATTAAATTATCGGTCATTATAACAACTTAGCAAGATCCGGATAGTCATTTCTCATCTATTGTGTTCTTGTTATCTCTCAAGATCAAGGAATGAGAAGGTGTTGAATCAACAACATGCTTAGGGTTTATGGAGTTGCTCTTGAACACTTCTCTTGTATCGACATTTTTGTATAGTAAGAATTATCCTAATTCCACTAGAATTAGGTGCATGCATACCCACACACAAGGACGACAGTGGAGAGCTCTGACGAAAAATTCCTCGTGTTGCTTTTATTTTTTCTTTTACTTGCTTTGATATTCATTGTTCAATTTATCAAATATAATTGCGTTATCATTTTAATTTTAAGAATTTTCCTAATCAATTTTGATTTTTAAATTCAAGTGTTGATATAGCTTATAATCACTTTTGATTATATGTTGTTTTGTGTATCAACACAATTAAAGGAAATTTTTTGAAAGTTTACTTGCACACCAAATGTTTGATAAATTTACTTAACTAGTTCTTTTAATATTACCATTGGAAATAGACTTGCTAAGTGTAATTGATTAAACGGTAAATAAATTGCAAAGTGATTCAAGGTTATTGATTCATACTATCATTATCATTCCATCTAAATTTTGATTTACAGTTTGCATATCCGAGCGTCCGGATAACGTTCGTATAAATGGCAATTCGAAAAAGCTTCTGCGTTTCACTTTGATAAAACTTTTTCAAAACCAAATTTTATTTTGATATTTTTAAAGGGGTGTCTATTCACTCCCATTTACATACCTTTGTCGTCGTCTTACTAGTGGAATCAAGAGCTCGCTTCATTCCGACTTCAACACTTCTTATAAAATGTCTTACGAACCAAAATGGGATTACAAGAGAGCCCCAATTTTCACGGGAGAAAAGTATAGTTGTTGGAAAGCTTGTATGCAAATTCATATGAACTCATATGACAAAGGTGTTTGGGAAGCTATTCTAAATGGTCTAACACCAGTGACATATATTGTTGATGGTGTTGTCGTACCAAATCCAGAAAACTAATGGGATGAGAAAGATGAATAAAAGTGGTTTTGCAATTGGAAAGCAAAGAACATCATTATATCCGCACTCGGTGTAGATAAGTTCTATCACATTTCCCATTGTCAAACCACTAAAGCTATATAGGACACTCTACAAGGGGAAACCTTTTCTCAAATGCAAAAGAGGTTCTCTCATCTTATTAATTATTTAAGTTTAATAGGCAATCCTATTTCAAATGCTATTGCTACTAACAAGGTATTGAGATGTCTTACTATAAATTGGAAACCAAAGGTCGCCATAATCATGGAAGCCAATAACCTTGCTACAGTCGATCTAATCGCATTGTTTGGTAAGCTAAAAGAGAATGAGCAAGAACTCAATTGCTTAGACAAAAATGAAAAAAACTTGAGAAAAAGAAGAAAGAAAAAGGGCCCGTCAATGAGGAAGTATTGAAGTCTAAGGTGGAGAAAGGAAAAACACAAGAAGGGATGTTTGAATTGGGTTTTTTTAAAAATAAATAGTAGAAAAGTTGGTTATCTTGGTTCGTTTAAACTCAAACTACTCAAGTCCACCCGCCAAGATGATTGTGCCTCTCTCAAATGAGGTCTTAATCCACTAATCAAATTTTGATTACACAGATACAATGAGTACTGTCAATGTATTTTTGAGTTTAAACATCAACTAAATTTTCTCAAGGTATTACAAAATAAATGAATTAAGAGTGTGTACAAAGATGTTTTCTAAACAAACTATATCATAATAGTGATGTATGCACAATTGAAAAGAAGAAGAAATAACAGGGTAGTAATATTTTTCTTTGACAGTGTGTAGTAGAGTTGTATTCTATTTCTTCTTCAAGTTTTCTTTATATAGGCGATGCATGAGAGACATGAGAATATGCTTTTGGAAGGTTGATAAAGTGTAGTTAATATACTTTCCAAAAATATAGATCATGTCCTGGTTTAGACATTACTTTTGATTTATAATAAATGTGTTGTAACGCATCAGAATATTTCCTTCTTGGGATCATACCAGAAGATGAATATAACCGTTGAGACTTCTTTCGTTCTTCCAAAACTTTGCTTTGTCAGAATATCAGAGTTTGACTCATAGCGTTGGTGCAATCAGAAGCTGTAACATTATAAATTCTTAAGTTAAGTGTGTTATAATGATTTGCTTCTAAGTAAGACATGTTATAATAGAGCTTCAAAGACGTAACTCTCTCATCTTCTATGCTTCTTACATCAAAATTTCCCTGCATATTAAGATACATTATTAGAGATCATATTTGTTCTTTATATATATGTTCTAACTCTTACAAGGATGTAGAACCAAACTATGTTCTAACAATCTCCCCACTTTTTATGATGACAAAAAAACTTGTATATTTTGATAGATTACTTAAGAACATAAATAATTAAAGTATCCCCTTGAGTTGAATACTCAAACAAAGAAAAAAAATACTTCCTTGAAGATGTTCTGATCAGAGCTTTGTGATGGAGGTTTTGATACGTCCACGTGATAAAGGTTACTTTTTGAGGTTGCTTTTCAAGATATTTTTCCTATTTTACTTTCAGAGGATACAAACAGAGGTTATGACATTCAAAATGTTTGAGACTGAGTCTCGACACTGTCATATTCAAAATATCTTATGTTCTCCCCCTTTTTGTCAAGAATAAAAAAGCAACAAAAACACGTAAATGTAACAAGGAAAGGATTTTGAATTTAAAGTGGATTAAGATAAAAATAAAGTAGATAGATAAATAGAAGATTGAAATGAGGAACAAATAGCAGAAATAAAACAATTTTTCAGAGCTATGGTTGAGGAGGTGGAAGTCTTGTGAACAAGGCTTCCAATAAACTCTTGATCTGATTATTTGATTCCTCTTGTTTCCTAAGCATTCCCTTAATTTCTTTGCTAATTTCATCCTGTTTGTCTAGTCATTCCTTAAAAACAACATTTTCTTTCTTCAACTCCTTCAGAGTTTTCAACATAAGAGAGGAGTATGCTGTTTCAGCAGAAGAGACCACATTCTCAGAATTAACTGCAGTTGATTCTTGATCAAGAGATTATTCGACAACCTTGCCTTTGTATTGGAACATGACCATAGGAAGAGATTCAGGAGACAGTTCTTTATACTATGATGTCTGAGGAGCTTCACAAGGGGTGTTATCCAGTAGAATGAGAGGTTTCTTTACCCAGTGTCGTAGAAATTAATTCAGAGTTAAACCATTTTCTGAGATGATTCCAATGAGAATCAAAAGCAGCTGAGTTAAGATTCTCCATGCAAGATATCTTTAAAGAGTTAACCCATTCCTGTATTTCTGTTTCAAAAATCAGTAAATATTTACCAACATTTGATTTGGATATTTTTGGTGTTGGTTTAGGAATGACTATTTTCTAGGAACTTGTGACAAGATTGTCCCAGGCTTCTAAATCAATGATTGTTTTTAGGGGATATTCTAGGTAGTTATTGGGAGATGGTGAGTCAGAAAGAATTATAGGCGAGTTAGGTGGTGTTGAAAGATAGGGAGATGGAATATCTGGAATGGAGAAGATTTATGATGAAGTTATGGGGATTATTGGTGGTTGAGATATCGTGAGAGGGCCAATGATGCCTGGGAAGGATGTTGTGGTATCATAGTTAAAATTTGATTTTCGTTTTGGGGAGCTTCGAATAGTGGATCAAATTGATCAATATCAAAGAGAACTTGTGCAAGTTCTGGCTTAGTCTGATCAAAATGGGTAGGATGTGGATTAATTATAGGATTATTTGTAGGTATAGAGGTGTCAATATCTAAGTCAAAATCATCAAGGGTTTGAGGAGATGGACCTTTAGTGGTTTTTGGAGTAGAGAGAGTTTCATATGTTGATAAAAATACTGATTCAATAACAGAAACAAAAAACGAGTTACCTTTTTTTGCAACTCTGGGGGTTTTCTAAGAAGATCCTTCTCTAGAAACTTTCCTTTTTCTTGATTTTCAGGGAGCACCTTCCAGAGGTTGTTGCCTTAGATCAAGAAAGTTCACATCTGGAATTGTACCATCACTCTTTCAAGCTTCCAGATACCTGAGAACAATTTCTAGAGATGAGTCTGCTTGAGTCAAGAGAGGAAAATCCTTCAGAGACACTCTTCGGATTATGATGAATTCCTTGGTGGTGATTGTTAGATCCTTCTTAATAGTTTCAATAATCTTCATCTTCTTTAGATTCTTGGCGTTTAGAGGCTTTCTAGCACAGGATTCCAGAACATTTTCTTGTTGAGCTTCAGTCAGATGTTCTATTAGTCTGATTTCTGTCAGAAGATCTGAAATAAGTCTTCCCAGAAGAATCCAATCTCTCTTTATTCTTTCTTCTTCTATTTTTTATTTGACGACAGTCTTTAGATGATTGAACATAATATGTGGAAGATGAACTTTTGCTTTGGTGGCGATGAAGTACAAGAGGTACTGTTGATCAATGTTGATGTAGTATGGAAAGATGGTTTGTTTTCTATGATTGATGCCCCTCAGAATTATTTTGGACCAAATTATGAGATAATCCTTCAGATCTTCGATTTTGTTGGATGGTTGTCCAGAGGATAAAATTTATTTTGAGATAATGGTTATGTCAGAACCTTTTTCTACCATATCACTACATCTTATTCCGCTGCTGTCATGACCTATAAGCTTCCCAATAAGATCTTTAGTGATGATGGTCTTCTTTCCCATAACGTAAGATGTTACCTGATAATTTAAAGTCGTGGCATGGATCTAAAATTCTTTCACTAATTTTGGGAAAACTAGACCTATTAGACGATCAAAGTATTTTACCCATCCTTTGAACTCAACATCAATGGTTAACTCATGTCCAATTTCTTTCATGCTTACAAAATAAAAAATAAGCTCAAATAGAACTTCCAGAGAATCAATGGGTGTGAGAAGCATTCTTGATGGTTTGGCGTACCTTTCTTCATTTGAGGAGGAAGAACTAGGAATGATTTGAGAAACTTGAGGAATTTGTTGAGAGGAAGCCATTTGTCCACAAACACTTTTAGAGTTTTGAAAGATGAACAAATGAGGAGAGAAAAGTGAGTGAGAGTGAATATGTGATAGTGTTTGTGAAGGAGTGAAGTATAAATAGCCAACGGAAGAAAAAATAGGAGTTTTGATTTTAATGTAAAAGGGTTAAAGAGAATGATTACGTGCATTTAATGATTCCTGAAAAGAGGGATATCATGAAGATATGGAACAATTACCTATTTGACTCGCGCTTCAATGCATCAACTCAACAGTTTCAGTCCCTTCTAATTTTGAACACGTGTTCAGCCTTAGAGGGTGACTTTGCATTTAGAGTTGACAGATGTTGATATTGTGAACTACTTGCACCTATCTTAGAAATGAAACGTTTTTGGAGAATGTTCAGAACTTCTGGATAATTCCTGATACAACTTCCCATCTCACTTATGAAGAACTATTGTTCAAATGTTCACAAAAAAATTAAAGCATAACATTATGAGAGTTAAACATATAGAAGCTACATTTTCATTATGGACATAATTCCATACTGAGATGATTCAAAATGAAATTAAATCTATCTCCAGGAAGTGGTTTGGTGAAGATGTCATCCCATTGACGGTCTGTGTCTATAAATTTTAAAGAAACAATTCCCTTCGTAATATAGTCCCTAATAAAATGATGTTTAATTTCTATATCTTTAGCCCTAGAATCTAAAATGGAATTTTTTGAAAGACAAATAGCAGAAGTATTATCACAGAGGATAGGAATGTTACTCTCATATATGTTAAAGTCTTCAAGTTAATTCTTCATCTAGAGCATATGTGTACTGCATCCAGCTGTTGTTATATATTCAGCTTCAGTAGTTGATAGTGCAACAGTGGATTGTCTTTTGTTGGGACACGAGATTAGATTGTCTCCCAGAAACTGGAAGCTTCCAGAAGTACTTTTTCTTTCTATTCTGTCTCCGGCAAAGTCAGTGTCACAATACCCTACTAATTTATATTCTCTGGATTTTCTATAACAAAGACAAAGATTAGTAGTACCTTTCATATATTTGAAAATTTGCTTAACTATTGTTAAGTGAGATTCTCTAGGATATGATTGCAATCTAGCACAAAGATAGACGTTATATAAAATATCAGGTCTTGAGGCAGTTAAATATAAGAGAGAACCAATCATAGCTTTGTAGTGCTTCTGTTCTACCTTCTTACTTACTTCTTGCCTTTCTAGAATGCATGTGGGACGCATATGAGTTTTGGATAGCTTACGTTCTAATAAATCAAATTTATTCAGAAGTTATTTAATATACTTTCTTTAATGAATGTAGGTTCCTTCTAGAGTTTGATTGATTTGTATACCCAGAAAGAACTTGAGTTCACCCATCAAGCTCATTTCAAATTATGCCTGCATAGACTTAGAAAATTCTTTTCTCAAGGAGGATTTAGTAGATCCAAAAATTATATCATCTATGTGAATTTAACAAACCATAATGTCCTTTTTAAACCATTTACAGAATAAGGTTGTGTCCACCTTCCCTCTGGTAAAATCATTTTCTAACAGAAAATTACGTAGTCTTTCATACCAAGCTCTGGGAGCTTGTTTCAGACCAAATAATGATTTCTTAAGTTTATAAACATATTCTGGACATTTTGTATTTTCAAAGCCAGGGGTTGGTATTTCACCCTAAAATTTACCCTCTTGATTTAGATTTATGTTTCATCATAAACATCTTATTGCACTGCATTCATACATTGTGATATGATCAAAGTACTTGGATCTCAAGTTTTCCACAAGCTTTGGAAGTTGATGGTATTGATAATTAGTGCAAGGAGGGTCTCATTCTATAAATCCTTGGATTTCTCGAGTCACAAAGGTCTATCATGTCTCAAGATATCTTATCCATCTCATTGGATCATCAGAAGATTGAAGATTGTGTTTATTGTAAAGTGAATCACATTTCTATGAATCATCAGTCAAAATCAGGGCTTTATCCAATTAAATTAAATAAGTCTTATATGATCCAAATTTTTGAAGCATCATCTTATCATTGTCATTTCAATCAACTTTGCTCAAGATATCTTTCAAGATGTTTAATGGAATTAGGGTTTTGAAGCTTGATCAACTATCTTCTAACACAAGGTGCAAAACTAGGGTTTTGGATTTAATCAGGATTTCTATGACTTTTTCACCCTGTTATACCCCAAAATTTCCCCTCTCACTTATCAAGAATTTTCTCACAAGATCTTGGGCTCAAGACTGCACTAGGGTTTGATCAGCTCAAGACACCTCCTTAAACACTGATGGGCAAAATTAGGGTTTGAGTTTGCACAAAGATTTTTGAACTTAAAATGCTCCATATGACTCTAATGGATAATTATGGACCCTCAAGATTACTCATGTCAAGTTTCAAGCCTTGGATCACATTTTTGCTCAGTTAATTGAGTAGTTGACCTAAAAATCAACTGTATTGGGGAAAAAGTCAACCATGGCCAATTTAAAGTCAAACTTCATAATTTTTTATCCAAATAAACATTTTAAACTCATGTATCACTTTATCAAGTTTGGACCAAAACTCCCCAAGATATTTGATCAAATCTCCAAAAGGGCAAAATGGTCAAAATTAGGGTTTTGACTGGGAAAGGGCAATTTCTGATTTTAGACCTAGAAAATGATCAATTGGTTTAAGAAATAATATCAAGAGTCCAATTAAATCATTTTGACCTAATGACATGACTCAAAACATTTCTCAAGTTCAAAGGATTGACAGATAAATTTTCAGTCAACTGATCAAAAGTCAATTGTATACTGAAAAGTCAAACTTTGACTTTTTGGTCAAATTCAAATGCCAAAGATCATAATTCACCAAAAATGTAAAAATATGAAACTTATTCATCAAGAAATCAAAAAGTCTAGATTTCATTTTGAAAAGTCAAAATTTATAAACTTAGAAATTTTCTGTGGTTGAAATTTCATGTTTTTTCACAACTTTGAACAAAATTTTCACCATGATGCAAGATGATTCAAGAGAAACTACCAACACGAAAGTTGTAGATATCCATCAAATATACAACTTTTATTCACAAAACTTCTTCCAAAAGTGCTTGGATCTCAAGTTATAATTTTAAGAACATGTGGTCATGAAACTAAACACTTAGTGAAAATTTGCCCTAATTTGGTCAGGATTTTGACACAACTTCATGGCACTTTTTAATATATTTACAAGAGGATTCTTCAAATATGGGTTGTAGAGAACATTTAAATATTTTCAAAATGTCCAAGAACTCCTTGAGATCATTCTTGAGTAGGGAGAATCAAAGAGATGAAGTTAGGGTTTAATCACTTGAATTACAAGGCAATTCATGATGAACAAAATTCAAATTCAAAACTATGTTGCATAAACACTACTTTGCAGGCCTCAAACTTGTTAGGAACTCCATAATTAATGGTTTTCACAGCTGTTAGAGGTTTCATTTCAAGCATTCAATGCATGGACATGCTTTATATCCATTGTTGGAAGAAAGGTTACATTGCCATTTTGATAAAGTGACTTTTTGCACAAAAAATGTTCTTGAGCCTTGCACTTGTTCTTTTATAATCAAACAAGTCCTATAACTCATAAAAAATGGTTTAGACACTTACAATCACCCATCCCATACTTGTACCTCCTCTTGAAACTTATTTCCCACTTTCCTTCAAAATCAAGTAACCTAGCCAAAGGTTAAAAACTTGTACTTCTGATTGTCCAAAACTCTCAAACACTTTTGTTTATACATACACAAACCATTTTCCATAAACACACGAATGCCCATGCCCTGAAAATAGCTGGAACTCAGAAACACATCTCATACTTCCATTTTCACACAAACTGACCAAAAACTTGAAACTCATAATCTACCCGTGCGTTTCTTGGCCTTTTGGTTTCTAAAGATTCTAAACATCATATAGAATTGATCTCACACCCTGTTACAGAACTGTAACACCATTAACACCATCCTCCATTTTCAAAAACAGAGCGTTGCACTTGGACTTCTCTAGAACTCCTCAGGCCCTTTCAGTTCAAGCTAAACATTCCATTAGCTTCCTGGGAACTTGAGGAAGCTAACCCAACCATTGGAAGTCCTTAAAATATGCTCAAACTTCAAACCCGATACCCCCTTGCAAGGTAAGTTTTCTAACTTGGGAACTTCTCATACAAACATCATCAATGATTTATTTGTGAATAAATCATGTCGAGATCATTTCGCTAAACATAACCATGCCCATAGTTTCCATTGATTTTCCTTGATCTTAGAGAATTTTAAGATTGAAGTTTATGATATTTTTAGGGTTCAGATTAGGGCCAATAAAATTCATGCTTATCTTTGATCTATAGTTTTAATGATTTACAATTTTGAAACCGTGAGGAAATTTGCTACAAGTTTCATGTTTACAGTTTTCATTTTTGATGAGAAATGAACAAGTTACAGTTGGTCTAGCTGGAGGTTGAAGATGAAGTAATCAGGGCGCGTTTTGTATCATATTGTTGTACCCCAAAATTTGCCCTCCCATATTCTTCAAGATTTGTCAAGATCAACCTTCAAATGCTTCAAGATTCCTCAAGGGATTGCACAGCCAAACATCCTCCTAAGCCAGTCAAAATTAGGGTTTTGGTTCTTTCAAGGAATTTGTGGTTTTCAATAGTCCAATCAAGTCCCTTATGCCTATATACATTGTCAAGCATCTACATGCCAAGTTTCAAGGCTCACAAGGTCAAGTTGCACAGTCAAAAGCCCTAAGTGCTTCACAGTCAACTGTAGGGGCAAAATGGTCATTTTACAGTCAAAAGTCAGAATTTTTGGTCAACATATTATTTTGAAGCCACAATCATCATTTGATCAAGTCTTTATCATGATTCCACAAGCATGGCTCAAAAATCATCAAGATGCTAAAAGTTTCTATTTTTGGACAGTTGAAAAGTCAATTGTAACTTGACCAAGGCATAACTTTTTCATGGTTCATCAGAAAAATCCAATCCAATGCTCATTTTGAAGGGGATGACATTTCCTACAACTCATCCTCACATTCCAAGTCCAAGAAATGCTCTCACAAAAAGTTATCAATTTCTACATTATAGGTCAATTTCAAAAGTCAACAAAAAGGCACTTTAAGTCAAAGACCATAACTTGATATTGGTAAATCAAAATGACACGGGACCAAAGGAATTGGTTAGAGGACTTCAAGACCTTTCCAAAATGTCAAAGAACATGTTCATATGATCAAAATTGAGCAAGATGTGCATTGGAGAAGTTGGGAAATTTTTGGGAATTTGCAAAAGTCAACTTTGCCCAAAACACTTCATTTTTGCTAATGGGTCTCAAATTCTTTCTTGAAACTTTGTCCAAGGCCTATGCACGACCCATTGAACTTAAATTGATTTATTTTCTTATTTTTAATTAATTAATTGAATTTTTATTAATATTAATTCATTTAATTCATTTAATTGTAGGAAAATTCAAAAGATATGGTTTTCAAATCTTTTGTGAAGCAAATAAGATCAGGGCAAGCTGGCAATTTCGTGCATCCATCAAAGAGGCAAAAATATCCAATTTTAGCAAGGTTTTTCAATTAAAAAGATTGAAAAATATTTGATTGGAAATCAAAGATGCAAAACATTATTCCATGGATTCTTGGACAAGTTTGTACCCTAATTCCATTCCAATACAAATACTGAAGCAAACCCTAAAGCCTTGGACGTGCAAGCTGCTGCAAAAACACCATTACCATATTGAAAAAAAGCCAAGAAATTTGAAAACTGAATTCAACCTTCCAGGCCAATTCAAAGCCCTTTCTTGATTTTAATACCTTGTTGGGACATTCAGGAACGCATTACAATCAAAAATAAGCTTTAACACTCAAATAATCACTCGCTTCAGTCACACGGTTTGCTTAATTTTTCTAGAATCGAAACTCATAATTCTTGCATATTTAACATGATATAATTGTTGCTTTGCATTGCTATGACCTTTCTGAAGCTGATGGTATAGGTGAATTGAGTTATAGAGCCTTAAATCAAAAGACACCATTGGAGAAATCTAGGGTTTCGAAGCTTTGATTTTAGGGCTTTGCTGCACAAGTAAAATCAGAACCAATGATACCCATGGTTGAACTCAAGAGATCAATACGAACTGAATCCTACCCTCGCGCCCAATTTATATAGCCTGTAGGGCTATTCGTTATTTTTCCTCGTGATATTTTGTGGGGGTTAAAAACCCCCGCTAACCATTTTTTTTTTGCAGGCATGAAGAAGAAGACGATTACGTGTTTACATATAGCTGGCTGGTTTGAACGGCACGCGCGCTTTTTGTTTGGATAACATATGAATCAATTTTGATATATTATAATTAATGGTCATTATACTAACAGATGCAGCACCATGGCGTAGTGGAAAGTGAGGTGGACGTTCACCATTGGGACCTGGGTTCGATTCCCAGGTCCCCCCAAAACTCAATAATATTTTTTCTAATGCGTTCATATGCAGCTTCACAACAATATTCCACCATGGACCCCAACGCTCAGCTTGCCAAGTGTCTCACAATACCAATCAGTAACTGATTGTGAAGTCAAGCATTGACCCCAACGTTCCAGTCAATGCTTGCGCACTTGATTCCAGAAGTCAACAGGCTTAAGCTTAATGGGCCTCAAAATTGCTCCAACACCTCCTATAGGGTCCATCACCCCCCTGGTTTTGTTACCTTTTTTTATTTTCTTTTACTCATAATTTCCTTTTATTAATTATTATTATTATTACTATTTAACTAAAATTATTATTTTCCTTAATAAATTCAGATAATCAAAAGATGTAATTATTGTTATTATTTATTATTAATAATTATTTTTGTAAATAAACTCTAAATTAATTAACTTAGTTTAAATTAGGTCAATTTTAATCTTTTTTTCATAAATAAATAAGTCATGTAGAATTAGTGTTTGACAATTTTCAATCATATTTTCTTACTATCATTATTTTTATTCATTAATTATTACTTTTGTAAATAAAATGTAAATTAATTAAATTAGTTAAATTAGGTTAACTTTAACTTTTTTACAATAAATAAAATAAACTTAGAATTAGGTTTTACTAACTTTTAATTTTAATTCCTTTTGCTTTATTTACATGAAAAACACAAAAAAACATTTTTTTCTTTCTAATTAAATAATTAATTAGTACTAGGTTTAACATTTTAATTAAATGCAAAGGACCAAAATTTCTTTATTTCTCAAAAGGGTCAAAACCCTAAGACTTTCTGGACTTAATTTCTTTTCGCACATTATTCTTATTTTGATTATTTATGTATCTGCTCAAAGGATGTAATAGTTAATTAGGTTTTACCGCTTTCTTTAATTTTCCGTATTTATTTCCAAACGGGTTATGTTTTTGGCGATGTATAGACCCGCGCCTTGTAATAGCGTAGATTTACCTTTCCGCATTTTATTTTCCGCACTCTTAATTGTTAATATGCATGCAAGACTTGGATGGAAATTAAAAACAACTTGTAGATCACCATGATACATGTACAAGATAATATAACATGAAAACAACACACAAGCACATGCCACTCCTAGGGTACGCCTCACTGGTTGCCTTGAACGTGGTCGTCAAGTATAGGGTGTTTTAGAGGTCGCCCTCCTGTCTAAGATCCAGTTGCCTCGAAACGGTTGTCTCGGATAAATAAGGATCTAGGACATTAGGGTTACTTCTAAGGTGTCCTACTATTGCTTCGGTGACCACACATGTCCCTTAATCGAATTGACCTGAATACCTCCAACGATGGTGCTACCTACCTCTCAATGGTGGGATAGCACTATCTAAAGGACTCTTACACAGCCTAATTCCTTAGAGTAGGTAGATTTCTCATGGGTACTTGCTCTCTCAAACAAACAAAACATCTTTTCACACTGACACTTTCAAAAGTTTTCAAACAAATTTTGTATACACTCTTGAGGACAGATACAAGAGTTACTTAGAAATTTTTCAAACGAAACTTTTTCAAAACCCACACACACTTGAAAAGAAAACAAATTTTTGAAAACATAAGAGCAAGGACCTAAGAGCCCGTGGATAACCACGGATAGAAAGGGTGCTAACACCTTCCCTTTCTATAAATCTACCTCCCGAACCGAGAAACATTCTCAAAGAAGGAATTTTGCTGTGCTTTTGTCCTTTCCATGTTGGAGAACATAAAAGACGGTGGCGACTCTTGCTTACCGCGACATTTCGCGAACCAACTAAAAACAGTCAGTTCTATTTCCACCGATCACAGAACTGGCGACTCTGTTGGGGATCTTTATAAAGTGAGGTGTACCTTAGGATTAAATCATACTTATGTTTTCAATTGTTTGCTTTGATTGCTTTTATATTTGTGGGCATTGCATCGGAGTTACATAGATCCTAACCCGGATCTGGGGAATACCCTTTTAGGTAGCATAAGCTGTGAGGGACCTGTCCGGCGTAGACTGACACGGGTGAAGTAGTGGCTACGTTGGTGTGACACCTTGGTCTGTACCGATATCCCTTATGTTGCAACGAGGAGAATATGGGTCTTCTAAGGAGTCATTATGCACCAACCGACCTTAGAACCCTAAATTGACCCAACTTGGCCATAGAACAGTAGCAGTATGCTACACCCATTGAGGCTAAACTCTCGCGATGGTTCTGGTCGCAAGAAAAGATTGCGATGCTGGAGTTATGACCGATTGAGGGTAGTCGATGATATTGAGATCCTCTAGAACCCGGTTACTTTTGATAGGACAGGTCTTAACCAACGAAACTGAAAGAGGGTAGTACTTAAACTTCATGCTGGCCTAAACTCTAAGGGATGTCTTGTGTGACTTGCGTGCCTTATCATGTTTGCCTTTGTGAATAATTGTGGTGTGCCTTATCATAACATCATTCCATCATACCATTGCATGCATTCTGCATAAGGACTGACCCATTTCAAAGACAAGAGGGTTTCATCTTTGCTCTATTTTGTAGGACATCATGATGCCTGTGCGAAGGAAACTATCCGGCTCAAATTTGTTCACCCACCTGATTTGCTTAAAGAATTGGTGGACAGGATTCCAAATACTACTTCCTTCATCCAGAGGCATGGTTCTCTTCTCGGTTTAGTCACTTCAAAGTGGGACCAACAACTGATGAGTGTCCTGGCCCAGTTTTATGATCCCCTGTACCATTGCTTCACCTTTCAAGACTTCCAGCTGGTCCCTACCCTGGAAGAATTCTCTGATTTGCTTGGTATCCCTATCTTGGATCAGACTCCCTTCACTGGTTGGGAAAAGACCCTTAGGCTTGAGGAGATTGCAGCAGCCCTTCCTTTGACCAACAAGGAGGTAATGGATAACTGGGTGACTAGAAGCGGAGTTAAGGGCTTTTTGGCTAAGTTTCTGATTGGTAAAGCTAACAGTTTCTGGAATGACTTAGACTTCAGGGCGTACGAAGACATTCTGGCTCTCTTAATCTATGGTCTGGTATTGTTCCTAAATCCTGATAACTTTATTAATGTCAATGCCATAAGGATCTTCATGTCTCGGAACCCTGTGCCCACTCTCTTGGGTGATATCCTGCAACAACTCTATGCTCGTACTGCCCGAAGACGGGGAACTTTGTGGTGTTGTACTCCTTTGTTAGTGAGGTGGTTTATTTCGCACCTCCCTAAGTTCGTGCTGAAGAACAAATAAGGAAGAGGTTGGCTCATAGGTTAATGTCTCTCACTGATAATGACATCATTTGGACTCTCAGAGGTATGGATGAGGTAGCTGTTATTGATCGTTGCGGAGAATATCCTAATGTTCCATTGATCGGTACTCAGGGAGGAATCTCTTATAATCCATGTTTAGCTCTCCGTCAGTTTGGAAGAGCCAGAAGAGCAGGGCCTCATGAGATGTTGGTGCCTCACATCAGTTTTGAGTTTCAGGTAGATAGTGACGAGCTACGTCGTAGATTCATCAAAGCTTGGGACAGAATTCACAAAGCTGACCCACATGAGTTGGGACCGAAGACTTCTCTACCTATGGAATCCTACTACAGATGGGTCTGCATCCGTGCTCAGAAGTTAGGTATGCCATACGAAGCTGTCAGGCCTATCATTCTTGAATTTCCTGACAGAGACGGGGTTCCTCCAACTGTACTCCCTCCTCAGATACCTACTGATGTTGATACACTAAAGAGGTCTTGGGCGCAACTACAGGAAGAACGAGATTCTTATCGGGAAAAGTTCAACGAACAAGAATAGAAAATCCAGAAGCTGACTAAGCAATTGGAGAACGAGCGGGTCTTGAATGACTATATCCGTACTGAGAAAAGGAGGCCATGGGAGAACTGATTGGGCTTTGGATGTTTCTTTTACAGTTTTATTTCCTTTCCAGTATTTTCACTCTTGTAACGCCTAAGGGAAAATTCTTGAACAATTTAAAATTGAATCTAATAAAATGTGTTTCCTTTTTGTTTACAAAAGTTGAATCCCGATTGTCTTTGAAAACATAAAACATACGCATTCCATTCATCATATGCATAGCAGGTACTCTTTTCTACAGGTTGCTTAATCTTCTTCGCTGTTTATTTCAGCAGTCATCATGAATCCTGAATCATCCAACGAACAAGCTATCAAGGCCCTCCAGGCCCAGAACGCCCAGTTTCAAGAGATGGTCATGAGCTTAGCCCAGGGCCAACAGGAATTGAAGACTCTGCTGTTGAATAAGAAGAAGAAGAGGACTGTGTTGTTTAACACTGGACGGAGGTTTGGTAATACACTGCAAGATGTGGCTGATCAAGCTACTTCTTCTGTAGGTAAGGACAGTCCCCAAGGGAGAAGGGTTCCTAGTCCCGTGGTCTCCGACAACGAGACGGATTTCAATGATGAACAATACCCTCCTGCTGAAGACAGGTATAAGCAACTGGAGGACCGTCTGAGTGCCATGGAGATTCAAACGGTGCCTGGGTTGGATTTCAGGGATCTAGGTTTATCTTCTGGGGTGGTGATCCCACACAAGTTCAAGGCACCTTCTTTTGCGGAGTATGACGGAGCTTCCTGCCCCAAGCTGCACCTCCGTTCTTATGTGATGAAGATCCAACCTTACACTGCAGACAAGAATCTATGGATCCATTTCTTCCAGGATAACCTTTCAGGGGCTCAACTCGAGTGGTTCTATCAGCTGGATGGAACCAGTATTTGTAACTGGGAGGACTTGGCTACTGCATTTTATAAGTAGTATCAGTATAATGCCGACCTCGCTCCTACACGTACCCAACTCCAGGGTATGTCGCTAGGATCGGGAGAAGGTTTTAAGGAGTACGCGCAAAAGTGGAGAGAGCTGGCTGGCAGGGTGCAGTCACCTCTGACTTACCGTGAGCTTGTGGACATGTTCTTGGGGACCCTGTCTGGTCCATTCTTCAACCATCTGATTGGTAATTCTTCTGCCGGGTTTACAGACCTCATTCTGACTGGTGAGAGGATCGAAGCTGGTATCAAGTCGGGGAAGATACAGAAAGGTGCATCCTCAAGTTCTGAAAAGAAACCTTTCAAGAAGGAAGCTAGTGCTGTTTATGGGTCGAGGAAACAGAATAAACCAGAACGCCGCCAAGCTGTCAATGCGGTGGTTATTTCTAAGCCTACTGCCTCTCCTCAGCAATATAACCAACCAAGGGGTGAGAGACCCAGAAGGCAGTACACTCGGCTTAGTATGACCTTATCTCAGATCCTGCCGCAACTATTGTCAACCAACCTGGTAACTGTCAAAGAAGCTCCGAAGGTAGTGAACACAACCTCCCCAAAGTACAACCACAACGCCCGTTGTGCTTATCACTCTGATAGCCCGGGGAATTCTACTGATGATTGTTGGGCACTGAGGAATAAGGTTCAGGACCTTATTGATGCTAAAGAAATACAGTTCGAGGCGCCCGAAAGGCCCAATGTTGTGACTGCTCCCATGCCCCAGCATGGAGCAAATGCTGTGGAAGAAGACCTGTATGTGGCCTCTGTGGAAGATATTGTTACTCCGTTGTTGACTGTCAAAAGGAACCTGTTGCTAGCCGGTTTATTTCCGGGATGTAGTAAAGGTTGCCTTCTATGTGCCATTTCACCTGCTGGTTGTTCTTTGTTGAAGTCAGGTATCCAAAGCCTGATGGATAATAAAGAGATCTTGTTCGAGAAGATTGTCGTTCATGTTATCCCTACTGAAGAAATTTCTGTTGTCACTATTTTCAACAACCCTCCTAGGGCTCCCTCAAAGAAGCCTGTCAAGATCATGTCTACTCAGAAGGTTGCACCTATCATCATCACTGTTCCGGGGCCCCTCCCCTATAAATCTGACAAAGTTGTCCCGTGGCACTATGGGGCAGATGTTTATGTGCTCGGAGTAAAACAAGAGTTTGATACTAGTATCGGTGTCAGTAACATCACCGGGCCTGCTAAAGTTACTCGTAGTGGTAGGCTCTTATCGCCTGATATTGCGCCACCAGCTATTCAAAGACCTCTTGTCATCACACCTACAAGTGTGCCTGCATCCCTGCTTGACCAAGTTTCTGTTTCTACCCGTGCTGCCGAGTCATCTGACGCTCGGGGCAAAGGGATTGCTACTGATGTGCCTGCCCGGACGGAGGCACCGAAGACCAATGTTGAAGCTTCCAAGCAAGAGATGGAAGAGATACTCAAAATTATCAAGAAAAGTGATTTCAACATCGTTGAGCAGCTGGGGCACACCCCATCAAAGATCTCTATGCTATCATTGTTGTTGTGTTCAGAGGCCCATGCCAAGGCTCTGATCTCCTTCCTGAAGACGGCCCGTGTGCCACAAGAATCGTCTGCTGATCAATTTGCCGATTGTGTGGCCAACTTGACTGCTGATAATGGGTTGGGCTTCTCTGACGCCGATCTGACTGCCAAGGGAAAGAACCATAACGATGTCCTGCATGTCTCCATTAAATGCAGGGGCACTACTCTTGCCCATGTGTTGGTAGACACCGGTTCTTCGTTGAACGTATTACCCAAGAAGGCTCTAGACAGGCTGGATTGTGAGGGTTTGGAGCTGAAGCCTAGTAACATTGTTGTCCGGGCCTTTGACGGGTCCAAAAGGATGGTACATGGTGAAGTTGACATTCCAATCAGGGTTGGTTCTCAAGTTTTTGATTCTACTTTCTATGTTATGGACATCCGACCGTCCTATTCTTGTTTGCTGGGTCGTCCATGGATCCACAAGGCTGGAGCTGTGACCTCCACATTACATCAGAAGCTTAAGTACCCGGTCAGAGGGAAGATTATTACAGTGCAAGGGGAAGAAGAATACATGGTCAGCCACCTTAACTCGTTCCGGTACATAGATATGGATGGGGAATTCATTGAGACCCCCATTCAACACTTTGAAGAAGTTCCTCCGACGCTGGTGTCAGCTGAGACTGTGGTCGAAGATTCTCCTTTGAAGATGGCTTCCTTAAAGGATGCCCGGGCTGTGATTGAGAAGGGTGAGTGTGCAAAATGGGGCCGACTTCCTGATTTTACTCCGAAGACTGACAAGTTTGGGTTGGGTTTCACTGCAGAAGCTCAGAGGGCTGTTCGCAAAGCAAGGATTGGAAGACCTCCTGTGCTCATCATCAACCCGGGAGTGAATGCTATTGAAGATGATGTGGAGGAATCCGAATTTGACAGTTGGATCTACCCAACGACCAACGGTGGACTGAACAACTGGACTGCCAAAGATTTCATACCTATTACTTTTGTCACTCAGTAATGAACTCCTTTGTTTTAAAGTTGTAACGAACAATAATTTGAAACTTTATGGCCCGATGTCTTACCCGGGGCACCGTGGCTTCATTTGTGAGGGGTTTTGTGTGTCACTTTCATCTATCATGAATAAAAACATTGGACGTTTTTTGCATTTCAAATCTTGCGCTCCTTTTCTTTCTTCTTTATATATTGCAAAACAACTATATTTACACACACTCACCTATACAAGTTCCAATCCACTCTGGATCTCACTGGTAACGACTCTGCTACTGCCAGTTATGACTTCGAAAATTCGATCAACTTAGCCGAAGACGAAGGTGGAATGATTGCGAAGTGCCTGGTGAGCTCGCAAGACTGCTACTCCAGGAAGAGAGGGCCGTTCAGCCACATGAAGAGCCAGTGGAAATGGTAAATCTGGGTACTGAGACAGACAGAAAGGAAGTCAAGATTGGTGCCAATCTGGATCTCAGTGTGAAACAACGGTTGATTCAAATGTTGCATGATTATGTAGAAATCTTTGCCTGGTCTTACGAAGACATGCCTGGGTTGGATACCGACATTGTGGTTCATCACCTGCCTACCAAGGAAGATTGCCCTCTGGTTAAATAGAAGGTTCACCGTATGCGTCCAGAGATGTCCGAGAAAATCAAAGCTGAGGTTATGAAACAATTTGATGTCGGGTTTATAGCAGTGACTTCTTACCCTCAGTGGGTTGCCAACGTGGTTCCAGTGCCAAAGAAAGATGGTAAGGTCAGAATGTGTGTTGATTACAGGGATTTGAACAGGGCGAGCCCTAAGGATGATTTCCCTCTACCTCACATCGACGTTCTGGTTGACAACACTGCTCAGCATAAGGTATTCTCTTTCATGGACGGGTTCTCAGGTTATAATCAGATCAAGATGGCTCCTGAAGACATGGAGAACACCACTTTTGTTACTCAGTGGGGCACCTTTTGCTACAAGGTCATGCCTTTTGGGTTGAAAAATGCTGGGGCAACCTACCAACGAGCCATGGTTGCTTTATTTCACGACATGATCCACCATGAGATTGAAGTATATGTCGACGATATGATTGCAAGGTCCCAAACTGAGGAGGAACACCTTGACCATCTACAAAAGCTGTGTGACCGGTTGAAGTTGTACAAGCTGTGGTTGAACCCGAACAAGTGCACCTTTGGGGTGAGATCTGGAAAACTACTAGGTTTTGTCGTGAGCGACAAAGGTATTCAAGTGGACCCTGCCAAGGTGAAAGCCATACAAGAGATGCTAACTCCCAAGACAGAAAAAGAAGTCAGAGGCTTTCTAGGACGGCTGAACTACATTGCCCGATTCATCTCGCATCTAACTGCTACCTGTGAACCAATCTTCAAGCTACTGAAGAAAGATCAAGTAGTACGTTGGAACGATGAATGGCAGGCCAATTTCAAAAGAATCAAAGAGTATCTCCAAGAACCACCCATTCTTATGCCACCGGTTGAAAGGAGACCTCTAATCTTATACTTGACAGTACTGGACAACTCAATGGGGTGTGTGCTGGGGCAGCATGACGAGTCTGGCCGAAAAGAGCACGCTATTTATTACCTTAGCAAAAAGTTTACCGACTGTGAGACCTGATACTCACTGCTCGAGAAAACTTGCTACGCTTTAGTATGGGCTGCTCGCCAGCTGAGACAGTATATGTTGACTCACACTACTCTATTGATTTCTAAAATGGATCCAATCAAGTACATCTTCAAAAAGCCTGCCTTGTCCGGAAGAATAGCAAGATGGCAGATGATCTTGACGGAATATGACATCCAGTACACGACTCAAAAAGCAATCAAGGGAAGTGTATTGGCAGACCATTTGGCACATCAGGCAGTGGACGACTACCAATCTATGAACTTTGAATTTCCAGACGAGAATATCATGGTAGTAACTGATTGTGAAGTACGTGGACCGGATGAAGGACCTGAGGATGGATCTCAATGGTCTATGCACTTTGACGGAGCCTCGAACGCTTTGGGTAACGGTATTGGTGCTGTGATCATATCCCCTAAAGGCACTCATACTCCACTCATTGCCCGACTATGTTTCAACTGCACCAACAACATGGCGGAGTATGAGGCGTGCATCATGGGTCTTCAAGCTGCAATTGACTTAAGGATCAAGTTTCTGAGGGTTTTCGAAGATTCCGCTCTCGTGATCAATCAGATCAAAGGCGAGTGGGATACGAAATACCCAAATCTTATTCCTTATAAAGAGTGTGTGTTAACATTGATCCCCCATTTCGAGGAGATAACTTTTGAACACTTCCCAAGAGAGGAGAGTCAGTTGGCGGACGCGCTGGCTACGATTTCTTCTATGTTTAAAGTCAAATGGGACAATGAGGCTCCCCGGATCATTATCTAGAAATTGGATGAACCTGCGTATTGCTGTGATCTTGAGGCTGAAGAGGTAACTGAAAAACCCTGGTATCATGAAGTGAAGAGGTACTTGGAAGCTCAAGAATACCCCTTGGGTGCATCTATTAATGACAAGAAGTTTCTGAAAAGGTTCGCGGCAAAGTTCTTTCTCAGCAATGGCATTCTATACAAGCGAAACCATGATTTAACCTTATTACGTTGTGTGGATAAGACTGAAGCAGAAAAGATCATGGCAGAGCTACACGAAGGTACCTTCGGAACACATTCCAGTGGACATACCATGGCAAAGAAAATCCTTCGGGCAGGATATTTCTGGTCCACAATGGAAGCTGACTGTTACCAACATTCTCGGACGTGTCACAAATGCCAGATCTACGCTGATAAGGTGCACATTCCTCCAGTTCCTCTGAGCGTCTTGACAGCACCTTGGCCTTTTGCAATGTGGGGCATTGATATGATCGGCGAGATCAGACCTACGGCATCCAACAAGCATCTCTTCATCCTGGTAGCGATTGATTACTTTACAAAGTGGGTTGAAGCAGCTTCCTATGCTACCGTAACCAAGAACGTCGTGGCACGGTTCATTCGGCACAACCTGATCTGTAGATACGGTGTACCAGAGAGGATCATTACAGACAATGGTACCAATCTTAACAACAAGATGATCACTGAGCTCTGCGAGCAATTCAAGATACAGCACCACAACTCTTCTCCCTACCAGTCGAAGATGAATGGGGCTGTCGAAGCGGCAAATAAGAATATTAAGAAGATTGTGCAGAAGATGACAGTAACCTACAAAGATTGGCACAAGATGTTACCGTTTGCTCTTCATGGGTACCGTACCTCAGCGAGGACGTCAACAGGGGCAACACCCTTTTCCTTGGTCTACGGCATGAAGGAAGTCTTGCCTATTGAAGTCCAGATACCATCTCTCCGGATAATGAAGGATGCAGGTTTGAGCGAAGATGACTGGATCCAGACTCGACTTGATCAATTAAACCTAATTGACGAAAAAAGACTCACTGCTATTTGTGATGGTCAGACGTACCAAAAACGGATGATCAGGGCATTTAACAAGAAAGTCAGGCCACAAGAGTATCAAGTTGGGGACCTGGTAATCAAGCGTATCATTCTTCCTCAAAGTGATGCCAGGGACAAATGGACCCCTACATACGAAGGGCCATTTGTGGTTAAACATATCTTCTCAGGAGGAGCCATGATTCTAACCACCATGGATGGTGACGACCTTCCTCACCCTGCCAATGCAGACATAGTAAAAAGATACTACGCATGATTAAAGACCCGCTAGGTTGACACCCCTAGGCAAAAATAAGGGCTTCCTGGCGAACCAAAAGGGTTCGGGCAAAAATAAGGGATGAAATAAATGAAAAAATCTGTACACCCGGCAAGTCGAAAACCTGAAAAGGCGGCTTGGGCAAAAATGGGTATCCCGGTGGACTGAAAACCCGAAAGGGCGGTCCAGGCAAAAGTTAGGGATAAAGCGTAATACTATGTCTCATTGGATCACCTTGCATCCAGAATTCGGCATCAACTATCAGGTTCAGACGGCATCAATCAATCAGCTTCATCTTCAACTGAGCAGCAAAGTGATGAGACGCTTGAAGACATAAAGGCGATAGCAGAGTTGGAACCCAGTGGGATTATTTTTTTCACGTAGCTGTTTTGTTTTTCTTTTCATAAAATTGTATAAACTCTATGTTGTTCGGTGGCGTTCTCTTACTAGGACGTCAGCCTCTTGTACACAAACGCCTATTTACAGGCAAGTTCAAAAATCAATACAAATTCACTTTTCAGACAAATTGCAAATTGGTTTTTCTTTATCTGTTTTGTTTTGCAAAGAACGTCCAATGTTCATTTTTGATATATGCATTTGACATTAATTGCTAACTCATAAATATTTGCATGCGAAACAAAGGACTAATTACAGGTGACATTAGAAACAGGGGCAATAATTAGTTGTCTAAGTGATCTAGTTGCTCTATCCACCAAGGTATCAAGGTAAGTTCAGCTGAAGAATGTAACCAAGATATCTCCACTCCCCGCAGAGTAAGACAGGTTTCAACAATACTCTCCCCGAGCAGAGTTGGTCTCCCATCGGCCCTTAAAAAAGGCACGGTATCTCCAGCAAGTCAGCAACACTCTCCCCAAGCAGAGTAGCCTACTGTCAGCCTTAAGGAAGTTGGGAATCCCCAGAAAATCTCAATATTCCACAGCGGAGTATACAGATGTTCCTAAGCAAGCATCTCCGGCAGTCTTAATATAAGATTGTTCCCCGGTGGAATACAGACACCCCAGTGGAGCCACTTCCCAGTACAGTCCAAAGTTTCCCCAGGAGAGTTGAATCCATATCCCCAGTAGATTCTGGAAGCTTATCCCCAGTATATTCTGGAAGCTTATCACCTGCAGAGTACATACGTCTCTCCCCGACCATGCAAAGGTTATTCCCCACCAGAGCTTATAATTAGGTTATCCTCAGCTAATTACCACGGAAAGATCGTCCTCGGCGAAGTTCTTCCTATCCCCTCAGCGAAGTTCATTAATTCCCCAACATAACTTATCATCGGAATCCCCAGCGGAGTTCTCATCAAATCCTCAGCGAAGAATCTCTTCCCATAGAGTAATTCCCCGCAGAGTAACCTCTCCAGCAAGTTCATTCCCCAACGGAGTCATCTTCTCCTACCGGTTTATCCTTGCAACCATCATCCCCAGCGGAAACGAATAACTCTCCTCTTCAAACATCAGCCCAGGATTCAACAAACTTCCCGGCATCCGTCAAGGATTTATTTTCCTAGACGAATATACATTCATAAACATCACATCTTCATACATTATAGCATGCATACGCATCATACAACACAAATCTCATTTGTTTTTTAGAACATCTTAAAATCATGCAGTTCATGCATCATGACATTGCATACAACTGATGTTTTTCCTTTTCAGGAAAAAGGCCAATACAAAGATGATTACTACCAACTGTCGCAGTTCCAAATTCGATTCCTGTATCTAGCCAGGGCATATCTGTGAGTAACTGATTGTAGATTCGATACCTGTATCCAGCCAGGGCATGTCTGCATGAAGAGTTTAGAGATTCGATTCATGTATCCAGCCAGGGCATATCTATAGACGACCAATTCCATATTCGATTCCTGTATCTAGCCAGGGCATATCTGTGAGTAACTGATTGTAGATTCGATACTTGTATCCAGCCAGGGCATGTCTGCATGAAGAGTTTAGAGATTCGATACCTGTATCTAGCCAGGGCACGTTTGTAAGCAACCTTTTGAAGTTCCGGATTCGATTCATGTATCTAGCCAGGGCATATCTGTGAGCGATTGTTTTTAGATTTGATACCTGTATCCATCCAGGGCACGTCTGTAAGCAACCTTTTGAAATTCCAGATTTGATTCATGTATCTAGCCAAGGCATATCTATGAGTGACTGATTGTAGATTCGATACCTGTATCTAGCCAGGGCATGTCTGCATGAAGAGTTTAAAGATTCGACACCTGTATCCAGCCAGGGCATGTCTGTAGACGACCAATTCCAGATTCGATTCCTGTATCTAGCCAGGGCATATCTGCGAGTATTTGATTGTAGATTCAATACCTGTATCCAGCCAGGGCATATCTGCATGTAGAGTTTAGAGATTCGATACCTGTATCCAGCCAGGGCACGTCTGTAAGCAACCTTTTGAAGTTCCAGATTCGTTTCCTGTATCTAGCCAGGGCACATTTGTGAGCAACTGATTGTAGATTCGATACCTGTATCTAGCCAGGGCATATCTACATGAAGAGTTTGAAGATCAACCCCCGTAACAGGCCAGGTAATTATTTTTCTTTCTCAGGTACGCAAGTTCTCGCTAAGGAATCTCTTACGCGATCGACACACATTTCCAAATGGCATCTATAAGCCCATTCCCGATAAAGTTCTGTCACATCTCCAGATGGCATCTATAAGCCCATCCTCCTATCCATCATCTTTCCAAATGGCATCTATAAGCCCATTCCCGCCATCACACTGCTGATACTCCACTATGTGAGTGCAAATTTCTGGGCACTTTAGTGTTCAATCATCTTCCACCTTCGGATCACGAAAGGCACACAAGCCAATCTACATCCTCAGGTCTAAGAAGATTGAACAGGGGCAACTGTTGTACCCCAAAATTTTCCCTCCCATATTCTTCAAGATTTGTCAAGATCAACCATCAAATGCTTCAAGATTCCTCAAGGGATTGCACAGCCAAACATCCTCCTAAGCCAGTCAAAATTAGGGTTTTGGTTCTTGCAAGGAATTTGTGGTTTTCAATGGTCCAATCAAGTCCCATATTCCTATATACATTGTCAAGCATCTACATGCCAACTTTCAAGGCTCACAAGGTCAAGTTGCACAGTCAAAAGCCCTAAGTGCTTCACAGTCAACTGTAGGGGCAAAATGGTCATTTTACAGTCAAAAGTCAGAATTTTTGGTCAACATCTTATTTTGAAGCCACAATCATCATTTGATCAAGTCTTGATCATGATTCCACAAGCATGGCTCAAAAATCATCAAGATGCCAAAAGTTTCTATTTTTTGGACAGCTAAAAAGTCAACTGTAACTTGACCAAGGCATTACTTTTCATGGTTCATCATAAAAATCCCATCCAATGCTCATTTTGAAGGGGATGACATTTCCTACAACTCATATTCACATTCCAAGTCCAAGAAATGCTCTCACAAAAAGTTATCAATTTCTACATTATAGGTCAATTTCAAAAGTCAACAAAAAGGCACTTTAAGTCAAAGACCATAACTTCAGATTGGTAAATCAAAATGACATGGGACCAAATGCGTTGGTTAGAGGACTGCAAGACCTTTCCAAAATGTCCAAGAAAATGTTCATATGATCAAAATTGAGCAAGATATGCATTGGAGAAGTTGGGAAATTTTTGGGAATTTGCAAAAGTCAACTTTGCCCAAAACACTTCATTTTTGCTAATGGGCCTCAAATTCTTTCTTGAAACTTTGTCCAAGGCCTATGCACGACCCATTGAACTTAAATTGATTTATTTTCTTATTTTTAATTAATTAATTCAATTTTTATTAATAGTAATTCTTTTAATTCATTTAATTGTAGGAAAATTCAAAAGATATGGTTTTCAAATCTTTTGTGAAGCAAATAAGATCAGGGCAAGATGGCAATTTCGTGCATCCATCAAAGAGGAAAAAATATCCAATTTTGGCAAGGTTTTTCAATCAAAAAGATTGAAAAATATTTGATTGGAAATCAAAGATGCAAAACATTATTCCATGGATTCTTGGACAAGTTTGTACCCTAATTCCATTCCAATACAAATACTGAAGCAAACCCTAAAGCCTTAGACGTGCAAGCTGCTGCAAAAACACCATTACCATATTGAAAAAAAGCCAAGAAATTTGAAAACTGAATTAAACCTTCCAGGCCAATTCAAAGCCCTTTCTTGATTCTAATACCTTGCTGGGACATTCAGGAACGCATTACAATCACAAACAAGCTTTAACACTCAAAGAATCACTCGCTTCAGTCACACGGTTTGCTTAATTTTTCTAGAATCGAAACTCATAATTCTTGCATATTTAACATGATATAATTGTTGCTTTGCATTGCTATGACCTTTCTGAAGCTGATGGTATAGGTGAATTGAGTTATAGAGCCTTAAATCAAAAGACACCATTGGAGAAATCTAGGGTTTCGAAGCTTTGATTTTAGGGCTTTGCTGCACAAGTAAAATCAGAACCAATGATACCCATGGTTGAACTGAGGAGATCAATACGAACTGAATCCAACCCTCACGCCCAATTTATATACCCTGTAGGGCTATTCGTTATTTATCCTCGTGATATTTTGTGGGGGTTAAAAACCCCCGCTAACCATTTGTTTTTTTGCAGGCACGAAGAAGAAGACGATTACGTGTTTACATATAGCTGGCTGGTTTGAACGGGACGCACACTTTTTGTTTGGATAACATATGAATCAATTTTGATATATTATAATTAATGGTCATTATACTAACAGATGCAGCACCATGGCGTAGTGGAAAGTGAGGTGGAAGTTCACCATTGGGACCTGAGTTCGATTCCCAGGTCCCCCCAAAACTCAATAATATTTTTTCTAATGCGTTCCTATGCAGCTTCACAACAATATTCCACTATGGACCCCAGCGCTCAGCTTGCCAAGTGTCTCACAATACCAATCTAATGGTCAAAAGATGAAGACCATGGTACGTTCCAGTCAATGCTTGCACACTTGATTCCAGAAGTCAACAGGCTTAAGCTTAATGGGCCTCAAATAGGGTCCATCACCCCCCTGGTTTTGTTACCTTTTTTTATTTTCTTTTACTCATAATTTCCTTTTATTAATTATTATTATTATTACTATTTAATTAAAATAATTATTTTCCTTAATAAATTCAGATAATCAAAAGATGTAATTATTGTTATTATTTATTATTAATAATTATTTTTGTAAATAAACTCTAAATTAATTAACTTAGTTTAAATTAGGTCAATTTTAATCTTTTTTTCATAAATAAATAAAAGTCATGTAGTCTTAGGGTTTAACAATTTTCAATCATATTTTCTTACTATCATTATTTTTATTCATTAATTATTATTTTTGTAAATAAAATGTAAATTAATTAAATTAGTTAAATTAGGTTAACTTTAACTTTTTTACAATAAATAAAATAAACTTAGAATTAGGTTTTACTAACTTTTAATTTTAATTCCTTTTGCTTTATTTACATGAAAAACACAAAAAAAACATTTTTTTCTTTCTAATTAAATAATTAATTAGTACTAGGTTTAATATTTTAATTAAATGCAAAGGACCAAAATTTCTTTATTTCTCAAAAGGGTCAAAACCCTAAGACTTTCTGGACTTAATTTCTTTCCGCACATTATTCTTATTTTGATTATTTATGTATCTGCTCAAAGGATGTAATAGTTAATTAGGTTTTACCGCTTTCTTTAATTTTCTGTATTTATTTCCAAACGGGTTATGTTTTTGGCGATGTATAGACCCGCGCCTTGTAATAGCGTAGATTTACCTTTCCGCACTTTATTTTCCGCACTCTTAACTGTTAATATGCATGCAAGACTTGGATGGAAATTAAAAACAACTCGTAGATCACCATGATACATGTACAAAATAATATAACATGAAAAAAACACACAAGCACATGCCACTCCTAGGGTACGCCTCACTGGTTGTCTCGAACGTGGTCGTCAAGTATAGGGTGTTTTAGAGGTCGCCCTCCTGTCTAAGATCCAGTTGCCTCGAAACGGTTGCCTCGGATAAAAAAGGATCTAGGATATTAGAGTTACTTCTAAGGTGTCCTACTATTGCTTCGGTGACCACACATGTCCCTTAATCGAATTGACCCGAATACCTCCAACGATGGTGCTACCTACCTCTCAATGGTGGGATAACACTATCTAAAGGACTCTTACACAGCCTAATTCCTTAGAGTAGGTAGATTTCTCATGGGTACTTGCTCTCTCAAACAAACAAAACATCTTTTCACACTGACACTTTCAAAAGTTTTCAAACAAATTTTTCATACACTCTTGAGGACAGATACAAGAGTTACTTAGAAATTTTTCAAACGAAACTTTTTCAAAACCCACACACACTTGAAAAGCAAACAAATTTTTGAAAACATAAGAGCAAGTACCTAAGAGCCTGTGGATAACCACGGATAGAAAGGGTGCTAACACCTTCCCTTTCTATAAATCTACCTCCCGAACCGAGAAACATTCTCAAAGAAGGAATTTTGCTGTGCTTTTGTCCTTTCCATGTTGGAGAATATAAAAGACGGTGGCGACTCTTGCTTACCGCGACATTTCGCGAACCAGCTAAAAACAGTCAGTTCTATTTCCACCGATCACACACATATCTATTGATTTGCCTATGTTAACGGATGTATAGTCACCCCAGTGGTAGAAGTGCGCGCTTGTAACCTTTGGGACCTGGGTTCGAGCCCCAATGGTACCATTTTGTTTTTTCATATTTTTTGCTTCCCGACTTTTGTTTTTTTGCAGGCGCTGGGCCTCTTTGGGCCTGGGTTTTTTTTTTTGCTGGCTAACCCCCCATTTCATTATACACCCTTGGCCCAATTTTATTTTATTTTATTATTTTCTTTTTATTTATTTTCTTAATTATTTTCATAATATTAAAAAATCATGAAAAATACAAAAAATATTGGATTTATATTTTGACTTAGTTTATTTTAGTTTTCTCACAAAGAATATTTTATTTAACTATACTTTATTTATTGTTACTAACTAGTCTTGTAAATTTAATTAAAATTAAGTTAGCATTTATTTTTCTTTTGAACCTATTAAAATATATTATTTTAATATTAAAAAGGCCAAAAATATTTTATAATACTATATATCATTTTCAAGACAAAAATACCAAAAAAATACTTTTCTTACAAACTTATTCTCAATTAATAGATTTAGGGTTTTGTTCAAAAATCTTTTCTTAATAAATTTAGGGTTTACCTTTTATTATGTTAATTAATTATTTTTCCCCTTAATTAATTAGGTTAAAACAATTTCCCTCTTTTCCTAAAAATAATCCAATTAAATATCCATTTACTTTACATTTCACATTTTTACATTTATTCATTTTGTACATTATATTCATTTAAATTCTTGTACATTTATACCAATTCAATATGGTTGTAATAGAATAATTAGGTTTAAATTCTTGCAATCCCCATTCATGAATTTGTATACCCCCCTCTCACAAGGATTGTAATAGCATAGTAACTTTAAAATTCCGCAATTTATCGCTTTATATATAACATGCTAGTAATTAGGGTTTGTATGGAAAGATTAAAACCAATACTTAGAAAAACCTAATCAAGACTAAAACAAGCATGAAAATCAACACACTTGCACACAAGCACACCTAGGGTAAATCCACTTGGTTGCCTTATGAAAAATGGCCATATTACGTATGTAAGGTATCTTAGCAAAAACAAACAACATACAAGATCATAGTCCCTCGATGACGCTATCTAAAGTTTCCTTTCAAATGATCTTAGTCCCTAAAAGAGAATGCTAAGATAACTTGCAACATTTCTAGTCATGGTTATACGATGACCCACGCCCGTCCCATTTACATCCAAAGATAGGGTTACTTACCAAATCAACGGTAAGATAACAATGTCAAAGGAAAAGAAAATAAACAATAAAGACTTTTGAGTAGGGAGAATGATCCTAATTACTTGCTCAATTTCAAACAAAACATCCTTGCTATTTTCAAAACAAACACCTACACTTTCAAATATCTTACAATCTTGAAAACATTTTTAAAAGATCAAACACTTTGTATACATTCTTATGAACGAGAATCATTACAAAGTTTGCCTAAACAATGACCTCTTTACAAAATACTATCAAAAAACCACACAAAGCACAATTTCAAACAAAAGCAAGTGATCTAGCAAGTAACTAAGAGCCCATGGAAAACCATGGATGAAAAGGGTGTTAATACCTTCCCTTTTCATAATCTACCCCCCGAACTCAAGCATCAATCTCAAAGGTCTTTCCTGTACTTTTTCACCTTTTCTTTTGGATAAAAGAAAAGTATGTGGCGACTCTTGCTAACCACAAAATTTGCGATCAAACGCAAAACCCTCAAGTCAGTTCTCCCACCGTATCACAAAACTGGCGACTCTGCTGGGGACATTTCAAAAAGTGGGGTTACCTTAGGGTTATATCACATTTACTTGCTTTCATTGTTTGACTTGTATGCTTTACACTATGGTTCTTTGTTTGGGTTTGAAATCCTCTACCCGAATTTGGGATACATTATAGGTAAGTAGCAATGCATTGTGGAAACTATGCGGGGTATACCGACATGGTCTAAGCAATATCTACGTTAACACGACATATTTGTGGGTACCGGTAGCCCTTGAGTTAGTCAAGGAGAATACGAGGCCGCTGAGTGATGTCATGAAGAACTAATGAACTTTTAGAACCTTTACTTGACCAACTTGGCCTTTAGGACATAGTGAGATGACTGGCTTTGGTGCAATCCAAAGTTGGTAGATACTCGATACTACACTCATTGAGGTTTGGTTTCTTGGGATATTTCGGTCGCCATTAAAGAGGCTTGTGCTGAAACAATGACCAAGGAAACAAACCAGTGATATTGAGCTCCTTAGAACCCGGTTACTATTGCTAGGACAGGTTGAGCCAACTAAACTTCAAGAGGGTACATACATATAAAACTCCATACAAGCCTAAACCTAAGGACTTGTTTGCTTTGTTTTTGTATATTTACTTGCACATAACATCATGAACATCATAACATCATAATCATTCACTAACCATTTCAAGGATCTTGGGATTTATCTTTGTTCTATTTTGTAGTACATGGATTTTATTCGCAGGAAAACTATTCAAGTCAATCTTGTAAGGATTCCTCCTCAACTCAAAGAGCTAGCTTCAAGGATTCCTCCTCAACTCAAAGAGCTAGCTTCAAGGATTCCTGAAAATTCTCCATTAACCGAAAGACATGGTCGCCTACTAAACTTGGTCACCTCCAACACTGATGAAGACATGATGAAGGTGCTCTTTCAGTTCTTTTACCCTTTACACCATTGCTTCACATTTCCCGATTATCAACTTGTGCCAACTTTGGAAGAATTCTCCTAACTCTTGAGGATTCCCATTCTCAATCAAATACCTTTCAACGGTACAGAAAGAGACCCAAAGCAACAAAGATATTGCTCAAGCTCTACACTTGCAATCATCTGATGTCACAACTAATTGGGAAACAAGGAGCGGTGTCAAAGGTTTCCTAGCAAAGTTCTTGTTTGAGAAAGCCCGAAACTGTTGGAACTCCTTGGATTTGCAAGTCTTTGAGGAAATTGTGGCTCTCCTCATCTATGGGATGGTTTTGTTCCCAAATCCTGACCAACTCATAGATGTGAACGCCACAAGATCTTCATGTCTCGTAACCCGTTTCCTACTTTTCTAGGGGACATTCTACATTCTTTTCACACTCGCACTATGAGGAAAAGAGGTATCCTTATGTGTTGCACTCCTCTCTTGGAAAGATGGTTTCTTTCGCATCTTCCCCAATTTATATTAAAGAACACGCAAGGTTCAGGATGGTCACAAAGGTTGATGACACTCAAACATTTACACATCCATTGGTGTTCCCGATCTATAGAGAATGTTACTATTATCAACCGTTGTGGAGAATTCTCTAATGTCCCTTTACTTGGCATTAGGGGAGGTATCACCTACAACCCCTGCTTAGCCTTAAGATAGTTTGGTTACGCCTAAAGGGATGGCCCGCACGAGATGCTAATTCAAGGTTTGGTATTTGACTACGAGAACGACGATCAAGGTCTTTGCCAGAGATTCATCCGAGCTTGGAGGATGTTGAAAAAGGTAGATAGCAAGACATTGGGGCATAAGAATTCCATCCCTCTTGAGCCTTACCTCAAATGGGTACGAACTCGTGCTCAAAGTCTTATGATGCTTTATCCCACCATTCTCCCGGTAATCATTGAGCCTGTTATGGAAGGAGATGTTCAATACACTATCCTACATCCTGACATACCCACCTATCTTGAATACCTACAAAGATATTGGATACAACTTAAGGGGGAGCGAGATACTTTCGAAGCCCAATTCTACGCAAGCGAGAAGAAGGTTTTGGAACTCACTAAGCAACTCCATGAGGAGAGGAACTTGAATGCCTACATCGCACCAAAGAGGATGCGTACTACCTTTTTATCTTAGAGTTTTTGTATTATTTTCCCAAAAAGGCATTGATGTACTCGAGCTTTAATTTATTAATATAACGTGTGTTTCCTTTTTGTCTAAAACAAATTTGAATGTTTAAGATCCTTGAAATCATTGCATACACATTTACCATTCATCATAACATAAGAAGGTTTCTTGCAACAAGTCTCCTCATCTTTCTAATGTTTATTTCAGTAATATGGATCTCGAGCAAACTGTGAAGGACCTCCAAGCTCAGAATGCACAGTTTTAACAATTGTTCTTAACTCTAGCCAAACGACAAGAAGAGTTAAAGACCCTGCTGGTTGAGGACAAGAAAAAGAAGACGAAGAAGATAACCGGAGTTTTAAACATGGGAAGAATATTCTAAGGTAAAGCAAGAAGGGCCTTAGACTTTGCAACGACATCCGGTGAGAAAGACAATCAAGATGGGAAGGGCAAAGAAATAGTTGTCCAATCAGAGTCTGAAGAGGAAGAGGAAGAAGAAGACTATTCTGAAGAACAATATCCTCTAGCCAATGACAAGTATAAGCATCTGTAAGAACATTTAAGTGCAATGGAAATCCAAAAAGTGCCTGGATTGGACTTTGAGGAGTTGGGATTAGTATCGGGGATTGTCATTCCCCCAAAATTTAAAGCACCTGTGTTCGCCAAATATGATGGAGTTTCATGCCCCAAAATGCATCTCTGGTCCTATGTGATGAAAATCCAGCCCCATACCGTTGACAAAGACTTATGGGTGCACTTCTTCCAAGAAAGCCTGTTTGGAACTCAACTTGATTGGTTTTATCAGTTTGAAAGAGCCAATGTTCATAACTGGAAAGATCTGGACATTGCCTTTTACAAACAATACCAATACAACGTTGATCTTGCGCCTACCCGTACTCAACTCCAGAGTATGGCCATGGTTTCAAGTGAAGGCATCAAGGACTATGCGCAAAAATTGAGGGATTTGGCAGGAAGAGTTCAACCTCCCCAATCTGAAAAAGAATTAGTAGACATGTTTTTGGGCACCTTGTCTGGTCCCTTCTTCAATCACTTAGTTGGGAGTTCATCGACAGGTTTTACCGAATTGATATTGAAGGGAGAAATGGTAGAATTCGGGATAAAGAATGGAAAAAAGATTCAAAAAGATGCATCCTCTGCTGCTGTAAGGAAACCATTCATCGGAAAGAAAGAAGTGGTTGATGTATATCTTCAAAGAAATCAAGATAGGACTGAACACCATCCCATGGTGGGGGCTGTCATGATTCCTAAACCTGCGCCTGCTCAGCAAAGAAGCAACCAACCAAGAATGGAAAGACCAGTCAGACAATTCACTAGAATTAACATGACACTCTCTCAAGTATTACCACATTTGTTAAGATCCAACCTAGTGACTTTGATAGAAGCTCCAAAGAACCCTAACACAACCTCTCCTCACTATCATCCTAATGCTTGTCGTGCATACCATTCCGAGAGCCCCGACCATGACACTAACAACTGTTGGGCTCTGAAGAACAAAGTACAAGACCTCCTTGAAGCCAAAGAGATTGAATTTGATGCGCCAAAAATTCTCAGTGTCATTACTACCCCTATGCCCAAGCACGACCATAATGCCAACGCCATTGAGGAAGATATGTTTGTTACTTCAGTTGATGAACTTAGGACCCCACTCCTGACTATCAAAAAGAACTTGTTGAATGCCGGTGTGTTTCCAGGCTGTGATGAAAGCTGTCATTTCTGTTTGTCCTCACCAACCAGCTGTCCTTTGTTAAAAGCAGGCGTTCAGTGCCTAATAGATAACAAGGAAATTTTGTTCGACAAGGCTTCAATTCCAACTGTTTCTTATAATGATGTTTCCATCATAACCATTTTCCGACAATTCTTCCAAGGTCTCCACCAAAATACCTGTTAGAAATACATCAGTTCTTAAAGTAGCTCCTTTGATAATTACAATGCCTAGACCAATCCATTATTTTTCAGACAAAACCATACCATGTAATTATGGAGGGGATGTCTACTACCACGGTATCAAGCAAGATTGGCCAGCTGCTGAAGATTCAAGTTCTGAGAAAGTTGATTCCAATATCAGTAATATCACATGCAGTAACAAGATTACCCTAAACGGATGGGTGTTCTCTCCAGAAATTGCTCCCCCAAAAGCTATTTCTGGACCCGTAATCATTCTTGTTGATGATGCTCCTCCAAAGGTTATTCCCAGTCCTACAATCATCTCTGCTAGTACTCCAACTTACAAAACTGTTACAATCCCTGTTATCACCCCTACTGACATTCCTGCTACCAAGTCAACTGAAACTCAAGGTAAAGGTATTCTGATTGAGCCTGTCCGGACGAAGGCACAATCATAGGCTATCCCTGAAACCTCACGAAAAGAGATGGAGGAAATCCTAAAGATCATAAAAAGAAGAAACTACAATGTAGTCGAGCCACTGGGGCAAACTCCATTAAAAATTTCCATGCTGGATTTATTGCTATGTTTCGAGGCGCATGCAAAGGCCTTGGTAAAATTCCTGAAAACTGCCCATGTACCTCAAGAAACATCTGTCGATCAGTTCCAAGACTGCGTAGCTAGTTCGACTGCAGATAATGGCTTAGGTTTTTCGAATGCTAATTTAACGCCAAGAGGGAGGAAGCATAATGAGGCATTGCACATCTAAGTAAAATGCAGGGGCACAACTATGGCTCATGTCTTGGTTGACATCGGTTCGTCTCTGAATGTGTTGCCTAAAAAAGCTCTTGATAGGCTTGACTACGAGGGATTGACATTGAAACCAAGCAACATAGTAGTGAGAGCCTTTGACGGCTCAAAAAGGATGGTTAATGGGGAAGTGGACATCCCCATAAAAGTTGGAACGCAAACATTTGATACAACTTTTTATGTAATGGATATTCTCCCTTCATATTCCTGCTTGCTAGGCCGACCATGGATTCACGATGTTGGCGCTGTTACTTCTACGTTGCACCAAATGCTGAAATATCCAATTCATGGGAACATCATCGTCGTTCATGGAGAAGAAGAGTATATGGTCAGCCATCTCAATTCCTTCAAATATGTGGAGTTAGATGGTGAATTTATTGAAGCTCCATTCCAGCACTTTGAAGAAGTCCCGCAAGATGTGGCAGTAACAAAGGTTGTGTCTCAAGTTCCCAAGATCATAAGGCCTCCGCTCAGGATGTCGTCTTTGAAGGATGCCAAGGCAGTGATAGAAGAAGGTGGGTGCACTATTTAGGGACAACTCCCAAACATCCCATACAAATCTGATAAGTTTGGTTTGGGTTTCACTTCAGGTTCCCAGAAGACTGTATGTTGTGCCCGTGCCGGAGGACCACCCTTGAAAATTAGCAACCACCAAGTCAGCACCATGGAGGATGATGAAGACATCTATAACCTCAAGGATTGGATTTTCCCAACTATCAGTGGAGGGCTCAACAATTGGGAGGCTAGAGATTTTGTCCCGGTCACTTTTATCCCACAGTAATTTGTCTTTACATTTTGTTGGATCTGTCATATTAAAACAATTTAGACTCTTAAAACCTTGTGTCTTACCCGAGGCACAATGGTCCATTTGTAAGGGTTATTAACTCATTTCCATATGACATCAATTAATCATGGACGTTTTTGCATACAAACTTTGTGCTCATTGTTTTCCTTTTTTTTTTACATTTTCATTTCTTTCAAAGATAGTTATACTCTTACACACACTCACACTCACAATGTAGGTCTACATCCATTCGGGATCCCATGGGTAACGGTTCTGCTATGGATTTTTGTGACTATGAAAATCTAATCTACCAAGTCGAAGACGAAGGTGAGGAAGATTGTGAAGTATCAGGGGAACTCGTCAAGTTACTACAATAAGAAGAGAGAACCATTCAGCCCCACGAGGAACCAGTGGATACAATCAATCTAGGTACCGAAGAAGACAAAAGAGAGGTCAAGGTGGGTGCCAATTTGGAACCCAATGTCAAAGAGAGTCTGATTCAGTTGCTACATGAGTATGTTGAGATCTTTGCCTGGTCGTATGAGGACATGCCATGACTTGATACAGATATCGTGGTACATCGTCTACCTACAAAAGAGGACTGCCCACCCGTAAAACAAAAGGTCCATGGAATGCGACCAGATATGTCGGAGAAGATTAAAGCTGAAGTCATGAAGCAATTCAACATTGGATTCTTGGCCGTCACCTCGTATCTGTAATGGGTTTCCAATGTTGTTCCCGTACCCAAAAAGGATGGCAAGGCACGAATGTGCATGGACTACAGAGACTTGAATAGGGCAAGCCCTAAGGACGATTTCCCACTTCCCCACATTGATATTCTAGTTGACAATACAGCATATCATAAGGTGTTTTCCTTCATGGACGGTTTCTCAGGATACAACCAAATCAAAATGGCGCCTGAGGACATGGAGAAAACAACCTTTGTCACACAGTGGGGCACATTCTTCTACATGGTTATGCCATTCGGACTGAAGAATGCTGGGGCAACCTATCAGCGTGCCATTGTAGCTCTATTTCACGACATGTTACATCACGAAATAGAGGTCTGTGTGGACGAAATGATAGCCAGATCTCAAACAGAAGAAGAGCATCCTGACCATCTATAGAAACTCTTTGAGAGACTAAAGAAATACAAGCTGAGGTTGAACCCAAATAAGTGCATATTTGGGGTGAGGTCTGGTAAACTCCTAAGATTTGTCGTCAGTAATAAAGGTATTGAAGTAGACCTTCGCAAGGTGAAAGTGATACAATAGATGTCTGCTCCTCGTACTGAGAAGGAAGTCAGAGGGTTCTTGGGACGTTTGAACTACATTTCCAGATTCATTTCTCACCTGACAGCTACTTGTGAACCAATCTTCAAACTACTGAAGAAAGATCAAGTAGTCAAATGGAATGATGAGTGCCAAACTGCTTTTGACAAGATCAAAAAATACCTGCAAGAGCCTCCTGTGTTGATGCCACCAGTCGAGGGAAGACCATTGATCATGTATCAGACTGTTTTAGAAAATTCAATGGGGTGTGTGCTGGGACAGCATGACGAGTCTGGCCGAAAAGAGCACGTTATTTACTACCTGAGCAAAAAGTTTACCAACTATGAAACAAGATATTTACTACTCGAGAAAACTTGCTGCGCTCTGGCATGGGCTGCTCGTCGGCTAAGACAGTATATGCTGACCCATACTACCTTATTGTTATCCAAAATGGATCCAATAAAATACATCTTCGAGAAACCTGCTCTCTTTGGGAGAATAGCGAGATGGCAGATGATCCTGACAGAATATGACATACAGTATACTACTCAGAAAGCAATAAAGGGTAGTGTACTAGTTGACCACCTTGCTCACCAAGCTGTGGAAGACTACCAGTCCATGAAGTTCGAATTCCCAGATGAAGACATCATGATGGTAAACAACTGTGAAGAATTAAGGCCATATGACGGACCTGAACAAGGATCCCGATGGACCCTGGTTTTTGATGGGGCATCTAATGCACTTGGAAATGGTATAGGTGTTGTACTCATATCTCCTGAAGGGTGTCATACTCCTTTTACGGCAAGACTCTGATTCAATTATACAAATAACATGGAGGAATACAAAGCGTGCATCTTTGGTCTCAAAGCTGCCATAGACTTGGGGATCAAATCCTTAAATGTATATGGAGATTCAGCTTTGGTTATCAGCCAGATCAAAGGGGAATGGGACACTAAACACCCTAACCTTATCCCTTATAAAGAACATGTGTTGACATTGCTCCCACATTTTGAGAAGATTACCTTCGAGCATTTCCCGCGAGAAGATAATCAGCTAGCAGACGCACTGGCCACAATGTCATCCATGTTTAAACTTAAATGGGATAACGAGGCTCCCCATATCACCATTAAAAGAATGGATGAACCAGCACACTGTTACGAGATTAATACTGAAGAAGTAATGGACCAGCCTTGGTTTCACGAAGTCAAGAGGTATCTCGCGGCTCAAGAATATCCAAAAGGAGCTTCAGTAAACGATAAGAAGTTCTCAAGGATATTCTCTGCTAAATTCTTCCTTAGTAATGGCATTCTCTACAAGCGCAAACATGACTATGTGTTACTTCAGTGTGTAGACAAGGTTGAAGCGAAAAAGATCATGGCTGAGTTACATGAGGGAACTTTTGGCACTCATTCCAGTGGGCATACGATGGCAAAGAAGATCCTACGGGAAGGCTATTATTGGTCTACCATGGAAGAAGATTGATATCAACACTCTCAAACCTGTCACAAGTGTCAGATTTATGCTGACAAGGTGCACGTATCTCCAATTCCTCTGAATGTCTTGACGGCTCCTTGGCCCTTTTCTATGTGGGGCATCGATATGATTGGGGAAATCAAACCAATAGCCTCTAATGGACACCGCTTCATCTTAGTGGCCATTGACTATTTTACAAAGTGGGTTGAGACAACCTCTTTCGCTTGCGTCACCAAGAACGTTGTCGCCCAGTTCATTAAGAAAAATCTCATATGTCAGTATGGTATCCCGGAGAGGATCATCACCGACATTGGTACGAACCTGGACAATACTATGGTCACCGCTTTGTGCGAACAATTCAAGATCCAGCATCACAATTTTTCCCCTTACCGGCCGAAGATGAATGGTGTTATTGAAGCCACAAATAGGAATATCAAAAAGATCATACAGAAAATGACAGTCACATACAAAGACTGGCATGAGATGCTACCATTCGCTCTCCACGAGTATCATACCATGGCACACACATCAACCGGGAAACACCCTACTCTCTAGTATACGACATGGAGGTTGTCTTGCCTATTGAGGTCTAGATCCCCTCTCTGAGAATTATGAAGGATGCAGCGCTGAATGAAAAAGATTGGATCCAGTCTCGACTTGATCAACTAAACTTGATTGATGAGAAAAGGCTTACTGCCATCTGTCATGTTCAAATGTATCAAAAACGAATAATCAGGGCTTTCAACAAAAAGTTCAGACGCCAAGTGTATCAAGTCGGGGATTTGGTGATCAAATGTATCATACTGTCACAAAGTTATCCCAGGGGAAAATGGACTCCTACATATGAAGGACCGTTTGTAATCAAAAACATATTCTTTGGTGGAGCAATGATCTTGACCACCATGGATGGCGACGACCTGCCGCACCCTGCGAATGCAGACATGGTCAAAAGATACTACGCATAAGAGACCCGCTAGGTTGACACACCTAGGAAAAACAAGTGCAGCCTGGCAAACCAAAATGGTTCGGGAAAAAATTAGGGATAAAACAAAAAAAATCTGTACACCCAGCAAGCTGAAAACCCAAAAGGGCGGCTTGGGAAAAAAGGGTATCCCGGTGGACTGAAAACCCGAAAGGGAGGTCCAAGAAAAAGTTAGGGAATTAAAGCGTATGACTATGTCCCGTTGGATCACTTTATGGACAACCTTTGGCTTCAACTGATAAACTCAGAGGTTCTGATCGATTCAATCAGCTTCGGATAAGGCAACAAATAGACAAGATGCTCAGAGACATGAAGGCTATAGAAGAATGGAAACCCCATGGGATTATTACACATAGCTATCTTTTCTTTGTATCAAAATTTTCATTTTTTACAATGACATTCTCTTACTAGAATGTTTATATCATTGTACAAAAATACTTATTCAAAGTCAATACAAAGATATTCCTTTGGAAGTGCAATACTATCTATTTTTCTTTACTCTTTTATTTTGCTTACAAAAACGTCAAATGATTTATTTTTGAACATGTTCATTTGAACATAATTATTGTTTACAAATAAACAAAATAGAAAGACAATCACTGATGGCTTTAAGAGATAGGGAAATCTCTCCAAGCTGTTTCCATAAAATACCCCGCAATGTGCAGTTTAATTCCCAGCAGAACAAAGCTTCCAATTATCAATCCCCAGTAGAAGTCATTCAATCCCCAGTAGAAGTCATTCAACTTCACAACAAAAAGACTTACACTCCATATCCTATACATCTGTCAGGGATTTATTTTCCCCAATCCAACAACAGTGTAGCAGATTAGCTCGCATGCGCATACATCGCATCCATATATCATAAACATTGATAACACGAATACATTATACCATGCATTTCATACAACATGAAATTGAATATTAGCTATCATTTTACCCTTTTCAGGATAAGATTAATCAACACCTACCATTAACAATGTTCAAAGTTTTCATATACAGTTCAGATACGCTCTAGACACGGATTCCATTCTGATACTCATTTAGATTCAACTTTCAGATACAATTCAGATACGCTCCAGACATGGATGTCATTCTGATACTCATTTAGAGTCCACTTTTCAGATACAATTCAGATATGCTCCAGACACGGATTCCATTCTGATACTCATTCCACTTCCTTCTCAGATACAGTACAGATACGCTCCATACACAGATGCCATTCTGATGCTCATTCAAAATTTCAACTTTCAGATACAGTTCGGATACGCTCAAGACACATATGCCATTCTAATACTCGTTCAAATTCCTTCTCATATACAAGACAGATACGCTCCAGACACGGATGCCATTCTGATGCTCATTCAAAATTTCAACTTTCAGATACAGTTTAGATACGCTTCATACACGGATGCCATTCTAATACTCATTCATATGCAATTTTCAGATATAGTTTAGATACGCTCCAGATACGGACGCCATTCTGATACTCATTCAGACTCTCTTTCAGATTTAGCAATCACTTTTGGATGGCATCTACAAGCCCATATCCAACAGCATTCTATCATCCCTCCAAATGGCATCTTTAAGCCCATTCCCTCTACAATCACATCACCGAGTGCAAATTTCTGGGCACTCTAGTGTCCAATCATCTTCCACCTTCGAGTCACGAATGGAAAAATTCGCCAATCTAAATCTTCAGGCTTAAGAATATTTAACAGGGGCAGCTATTGTACCCTAAAATTTTCCCTCTCACTTATCAATAATTTGCTAACAAGATCTCCTTGGGCTCAAGACTGCACTAGGGTTTGATCAGCTCAAGACACCTCCTTAAACACTGATGGCCAAAATTAGGGTTTGAGTTTTCACAAAGATTTTTCAACTTCCAATGCCCCATACGACTCTCATGGATCATTATGGACCCTCAATATTACTCATGTCAAGTTTCAGGCCTTGGATCACATTTTTGCCCAGTCAATTGAGCAGTTGACCTAAAAATCAACTATATTAGGGAAAAAGTCAACCATGGCCAATTTACAGTCAAACTTCATAACTTTTGATCCACATCAACATTTAAAACTCATATGTATCATTTGATAAATTCTGGACCACAACTCCCCAAGAAATTTGATCAAATCTCCAAAAGGGCAAAATGGTCAAAATTAGGGTTTTGACTGGGAAAGGGCAATTTTTGATTTTTGACCTAGCAACTGATCAATTGGCTTAAGGCATGATCTCAAGAGTCCAATTACATCATTTTGACCTAATTACATGGTTAAAAAAATTGCTCAAGTTCAAAGGATTGACAGATGAATTTTCAATCAACTGATCAAAAGTCAACTATATATTGAAAAGTGAAACTTTGACTTTTTGGTCAAATTCAAATGCCAAAGATCATAATTATCCAAAACTAGTCAAAATATGAAACTTATTCATCAAGAAATCAAAAAGTCAAGATTTCATTTTGAAAAGTCAAAATTTCTAAGCTTAGAAATTTGTGTTGGAAATTTCATGTTTTTTCACAACTTTGAACAAAATTTTCACCATGATGAAAGATGATTCAAGAGAAACTTCCAACACAAAAGTTGTATATCTCCATGAAATATACAACTTTTATGCATACAACTTCTTCCAAAAGTGCTTGGATCTCAAGTTATAATTTTAAGAACATGTGGTCATTAAACTAAACACTAAAATTTGGCCCTAATTTGGTCAGGATTTTGACCCAACTTCATGGCACTTTTTCATATAGTTACAAGGGAAGTATTCAAAAGCAATTCAAAGATGAGTCGTATATCACATTGCAATCTTTCCAAAATGTCCAAAAACTCCTTGAGATCATTCTTGAGTAAGGAGAATCAAAGAGATGAAGTTAGGGTTTTATCACTTTAATTACAAGGCATTTCATGATGAACAAAATTCAAATTCAAAACTATGCTGCATAAACACTACTTTGTAGGCCTCAAACTTGTTAGGAAATCCATAATTAATGTTTTACAAAGATGTTAGAGGTCTCACTTCAAGCATTCAATGCATGGATATGCTTTATATCCATTTTTGGAAGAAAGGTTACATTGCCATTTTGATAAAGTGACTTTTTGCACAAAACTTGTTCTTGAGCCTTGCACTTGTTCTCTTCTGATCAAACAAGTAATATAATTCATAAAAAATGGTTTAGACACTTGCTTGTACCTCCTCTTGAAACTTGTTTCCCACTGTTCTTCAAAATCAAGTAACCTAGACAAAAGCTAAAAACTTGTACTTCTGATTGTCCAAAGCTCTCAAACACTTTTGTTTATACATACACAAACCATTTACCACAAACACACGAATGCTCATGCCCTGAAAACAACTAGAACTCAGAAACACATCTCATACTTCCATTTTCACACAAATTGACCAAAAACTTGAAACTCATAATCTACTCGTGCGTTTCTTGACCTTTTGGTTTCTAAAGCTTCTAAACATCATATAGAATTGATCTCACGCCCTATTACAGAACTATAACACCATTAACACCATCCTCCATTTTCAAAAATAGAGCTTTGCACTTGGACTTCTCAAGTACTCCTAGGGCCCTTTCAGCTCAAGCTAAGCATTCCATTAGCTTCCAGGGAACTTGAGGAAGCTAACCCAACCATTGGAACTCCTTGAAAGCTGCTCAAACTTCAAACCCGATACCCCCTTGCAAGGTAAGTTTTCTAACTTTGGAACTTCTCATACATGCATCATTAATGATTTATTTGTGAATAAAACATGTAAAGATCATTGCCGTAAAGATAACCATGTCCATAGTTTCCATTGATTTTGCTTGAGCTTATTTTAAGATTGAAGTTTCTGAGATTTTTAGGGTTCAGATTAGGGCCAATAAAATTCATTCTTATCTTTAATCTATAGTTTTAATACTTTACATTTTTGAAACTGTGAGGAAATTTGCTACAAGTTTCATGTTTACAGTTTTCATTTTTGATGAGAAATGACCAAGTTACAGTTGGTCTGGCTGGAGGTTGAAGATGAAGTAATCAGGGCGCATTTTGTATCATATATTTATTGATTTGCTTATGTTAACGGATGTGAAGCCACCCCAGTGGTAGAAGCGCGCGCCTATAACTTTTGGGACCTAGGTTCGATCCCCAGTGGTACCCTTTTGTTTTTTCATATTTTAGGCTTCCTGACTTTTGTTTTTTTGCAGGCGCTGGGTCTCTTTGGGCCTGGGTTGTTTTTGTTTTTGCTGGCTAACCCCCTATTTCATTTATACGCCCTTGGCCTAATTTTATTTTTTTTTCTTTTTTTCTTTTTATTTATTTTCTTAATTATTTTCATAATATTAAAAAATCATGAAAAATACAAAAAAATATTGGATTTATATTTTGACTTAGTTTATTTTAATTTTCTCACAAACAATATTTTATTTAACTATACTTTATTTATTTTTACTAACTAGTCTTGTAAATTTAATTAAAATTAAGTTAGCATTTATTTTTCTTTTGCACCTATTAAAATATATTATTTTAATATTAAAAAGGCCAAAAATATTTTATAACACTATAAATTATTTTCAAGACAAAAATACCAAAAAAATACTTTTCTTACAAACTTATTCTCAATGAATAGATTTAGGGTTTTGTTCAAAAATCTTTTCTTAATAAATTTAGGGTTTACCTTTTATTATGTTAATTAATTATTTTTCCCCTTAATTAATTAGGTTAAAACAATTTCCCTATTTTCCTAAAAAAAAATCCAAACAAAAATCCATTTACTTTACATTTCACATTTTTACATTTATTCATTTTGTACATTATATTCATTTAAATTCTTGTACATTTATACCAATTCAATATGGTTGTAATAGACTAATTAGGTTTAAATTCTTGCAATTCCCATTCATGAATTTGTATACCCCCCTCTCACAAGTATTGTAATAGCGTAGTAACTTTAAAATTCCGCAATTTATCGCTTTATATATAACATGCTAGTAATTAGGGTTTGTTTGGAAAGATTAAAACCAATACTTAGAAAAACCTAATCAAGACTAAAACAAGCATGAAAATCAACACACTTGCACACAAGCACCCCTAGGGTAAATCCACTTGGTTTCCTTATGAAAAATGGCCATATTACGCATGTAAGGTATCTTTGCAAAAACAAACAAAATACAAGATCATAGTCCCTCGATGACGCTATCTAAAGTTGCCTTTCAAATGATCTTAGTCCCTAAAAGAGAATGCTAAGATACCTTGCAACATTTCTAGTCATGGTTATACGATGACCCACGCCCGTCCCATTTACATCCAAAGATAGGGTTACTTACCAAATCAACGGTAAGATAAAAGTGTCAAAGGAAAAGAAAATAAACAAGAAAGACTTTTGAGTGGGTAGAATGATCCTAATTACTTGCTCAATTTCAAACAAAACATCCTTGCTATTTTCAAAACAAACACCTACACTTTCAAATATCTTACAAACATGAAAACATTTTCAAAAGATCAAACACTTTGTATACATTCTTATGAACGAGAATCATTACAAATTTTTCCTAAACAATGGCCTCTTTACAAAATACTTTCAAAAAACCACACAAAGCACAATTTCAAACAAAAGCAAGTGATCTAGCAAGTAACTAAGATCCCATGGAAAACCATGGATGAAAATGGTGCTAATACGCTCCCTTTTCATAATCTACCCCCCGAACTCAAGAAAAAATCTCAAAGGTCTTTCATGTGCTTTTTCACCTTTCCTTTTGGATAAAAGAAAAGTCGGTGGCGACTCTTGCTAACCGCAACATTTGCAATCAAATGCAAAACCCTCAAGTCAGTTCTCCCACCGTATCACACACCCAAACTTATTTCCATGCTTCACTACATGTTAATGGGCATCTAGTATTTAAAGATTGATCATCAATTTGGATGGGAATAAGTTCAATTGATCAAAAGGGGCAAAATGGTCATTTTGACCAAAAGTCAACAAAATCAGGAGTATACCAAGTGGACTTTCGGTCAACCATCAATTCAAGCATCCTCATTTTGTGTTTCATGGTAAAATTCATCATTGAATCAAGAGAATTGATATAATTTGAGTTAACTTGTTTGTGAAGTTACTTAAATTTTTGAAATTTTCTAAGTGTCCATAAAGCACAACTTTGCCATGTCATAACTTTCTCATTTTTTATCCAAACATGTCATGTGATATATATTCAGAAAGCATGTGAAAAATCCTTCAACTTTGTCAACGTGTGTTGAAAGCTTAATTTTGAACCATTTAAGAGAAAATTGGCTTAGAAGTTTCATGCACAAGGCATGAATTTTGCTAGGTAGACTTGCTTGCTACGCGCGTAATTTTGACAAACACTTGGTGTGCCATATTCAAGGCTTATTTTCTTTTGATTCAAGACCCAACTGGAAAATTGAAAAGGAGCATTATGTTTTTTATTTTGAGGGCTTTCTATTGAACTTGGAATAACTCAAAATATCCAATAAATGAGTGAGTTATGGTACTTTAAAGTTGATGGTTTAACCTGACCAAGCATGCACACCATGCAGGAAATGCACGCGCGCGTGACAAGTTTTGCCAAGCCTTACTTTTCCTAAACTTCCCACATCCATATCTTTATCATCCAGGCTTCAACTTTCAAAATTCAAAACACTATGATCAAGTTTATTGAGAGATCTTTCCATAGGCCCTTCAAGCACAAAATTCGCACGAGCTAATTTTGAGAAACTTGAGTCACAAGGTAGCTGGTCATTAGGTTTGTGAAATTTAGTTTTGGTGCATATTTGGTCTTGATCCATTACAAGTCACCTTTGCACATGCCATACACGAGTATCTTCACTCTTTTCTGGCCAAATAGGTTCAGCATAACACATGATAGGACACACCTCATGCTTTCTCTGTTTTGCCAAAAATAGTAAAGTTTCTATTTAAATATTTTCTACACCATGTATAGCTCGTGCCAGTTCATCATTCTCACCATCTTTACTCTGATTCCACTCACTATCTCACTCCCAAAACGCACAAAAATTCACTGCAGTACCACTCAAAACGCATGCCTCCATTACACACTTTCATTTTTGCTAAAAATATCCAAAATATCCCTCTAACGGTTTCCAAGCATTATGAACTCACTACCCTCATTCTCTCAGATCTATTTAAGCACACTCTCTCACTTATTTGGGAGGACGTAAGCGTTCCATAAAAAAATCAAATCTGAACTCTCTCTCTGAAATTATTCCAGTCTCGATTTCTTCCTCAATTCCACTCCATTAAAGATTAAATCGGGATTCGTGAGGTTTTGCTCGTGGTCAGACATTCAATTGAATTTATTTCCTATTTTTGAGGTAATGTTCAGATCTGAATTTCTCTCGATGTAGCTTGTTGTGAAGTTTAAGATCTTGAATGTAGCATGTTAGATGGCCAGATAATAGATCTGATGTATTGGTTTGTATCGATTTGAGCTTAAATGTTGATTTCGTGTTTTTCTGAATTTTGTTGAATTTGTGTTTTCATGATTTTTGTGAAGTGATTTCTTTATCCATGGTTGATTATTTTGAAATCTTTGAGTTGCATGTTGTAGCTTGGTGTTTGACCTTTAATTTGCACTTTGAATCATGTCATTTGGTTGAGATTCAAGCGAGAACGAAGGATCTGAACATGGATGAAAAACTTACTAGTGAGGGTTTCGTTGGTAGGGACGAAGTTGACTTTATGGTGACTTGAGCATTTACAATGCTTTCTCCAAATAGCAGGTGTAATTGGTTTTTGTTTTATTTGAATTTTTATTCTATTTTGATTATTTTTTTCATTCTTGTTAAAATAGTTTCAGCCTATCAAAAATTCTACAAAAAATATTTTAGATGATATAATTAGTATATTTTCATGTTATGATTTTTATTTTTACATTTTCATATTTTTTATCAATTAATTAATTAGTGGCATTTTATTAGTATTTTTAATCATAATTTTTGCATTTTGATTTATTTCACTATTTTCTTTAAACCTAAACAATCCAAAAAAATTACTTTCTGGTATCCTTATGATTTTATCTTGATTTTAGGACTTTATTTGTGGTTTTCAGAATTTTTTACCACTGACTTCAAAAATTGGAAAAGATTAAACATCATTTTAGTGATTTTGTTTGCTTACACCACAAGTTTGATTTAATTGGCTAATTCTCAAAACTAGTAAAGGTCAATTGGCTTTGGTTTGTGATCCTTGAATATGTTAAATCTCTGTAAATCAATTTTTCTTGAATTTATCGTTTGAGTTTCCTTTTTCTAAAAATAATTCGCAAAATGTGTCTAGTTAGAGCTTTATCTCAACTAGTTGTGGAAGTTGAATTTTGTTTTCACTTTTCCCTTAACCTTCAAGGATCCAAGTTGATTAATTCTGACTTTTATAAGACTTAATGTCCTTAAAACAATTTCACTTGATTTTTTAGAGGTCTTTTCCATTTTTAATGATTTAAGTTTGTGAACTTATCCTTTGAGTTGTACCTTTCAAAAATGTTTCCATCTGGTTGCTTTTGTTCATATTCTTGAACCAATCTTCTGAGTGCTTGACACTACAGACTTCACTTAGTTGTATGTGATTTTTAATAATTTTATTGTTCCTCTAACTATTTTTCCCAATTTATTTTGGTTTGATTATCTAATTTGAGCCCTTTTCTCATACATTTGGGTTTGATGATTTTTGTTTTCAACTAATTTTTATTAGATTTAAACTTTGGAATATTATTTCTGACTTGTATGCATGTATTAGACTTTGAAATATTTTTTGTTTGATTTTATAAGTCTTGTTTTTATTTTTGGTTGATTTAATTTTCTCAATCCATGTTTCGATGTCCATTTAAATTAGAGGTAAAGGGAACGCATGGGTTTCAAGACTTGATTTCATCAATGAACCATTCAAGCTCTCAAAGCTTGCCTTTTATTGTCAATTTTGTTTGATAATCACTTGTGGTCATGGTTTAGGAGATTGCTTTTGTGCACAACCATTTGAATACCATTTGGTCCAACTTGATTTGAATCCTTCATGATTCTGACATTGTAAGGTATCATTTGTTTTCATTCAATGCTCCTTTGATCCTTGATTGAGATTTCATTGCCCATTCAACATGGTGACTAGTTAGGAGCTAGATTCACTAGTTTTGACCTAGTGTGTACTTGTTATTGCTTGAGGACTTAGAGTCCATTGTTGGTGGGCTTGAGTTTTACTCTAAAGCTATGTGTGTATTTAATTTTATTATGCTTTTAATTACCTTTGGTTGACACATCATCATCAACTCATCTTGATGACACAATAGGAGCTATATACTTGTTTTGACCTAGTTTGTGTTTGTTTGCTTGGGAGGACTTTAAGTCCCACATTTCTTAATATTTAAGTTTTGTTTTTACTTCTCTTCTCATCTCCACTCTTTATGCTCCTATGATCCACTTAGTTAGTATTCACTTGTTAATTCATCATGGTGACACAATGGGAGCTATATTTACCTTTTGCTTATGTTTTGAATTTTAGTTGTTGATGTTTGCTTCTTATGATTGTGAACTTGTCCCAACATTGTACATTGATTTGGGTTGTTGCCCATAAAATACAAGGACATTAAGTTTAAATTACCTTGATCACTATTCTTATATAGCTTAAGGAACTATATTTCTCCAATATCATGACACTTAAGTATGTTACCTTGTTAACATTTCTTAAGGTTTTAGATTCATGATTAGTATCTTATGAGGGTTTTATCATCACCTAAGGACAAATAATATCATTTATTATTTTCATTTGATCTTTATCAACTTCATTTGATCTAAGACAAAATGCCTTTACTTCCTTTTAGATGATCTTTCTCATCAATTAGGTGACTTTGTTTATGCATGAAGTTTCAACTTATACTTGGTTACTCTTTAGTCTCACCTTGAGATAACCTATCATATAAGTCACACATTAAATGATTCTTAAATCATTCACTCTTTGTTTAAATCCATACTTGCTCAAATGTAAACTTGATTGTTTGTTTCTTTTCAACACTACCACTTTGTGTGATACATGTGTGACTTTTATTGCATGGCTTATAAATGTTTGAATGTGATTTATAGATACTTGGTTTGCTACTGACTTGTATGATGGGATATTCCCTTAATCGTGTTCATCCTTCATCTATCCTTTCCTCGCACTTCTTTCACTCTTAGGGAGTAGTTTGGGGTTGGTTTTTTTGACCTAGTTTTATGATTGTACCTAAGATTACTCTCGTAGGTTCTTTTTGATATTTCTATATGTTTTGGGATACACTAACCTTATGCTTTTACTTCTAGATTTATCTTCCCTTGACTTGTATTGCCTTGATCATTTAGCCTCTTACATACGTGCAATTCACTACACCGTTTTGCCGGATACTAGTTCAATCGCTACAAGGTTTTTACTATGCTCTAAAATGACTAATTGAGTGATTTCTTAGCCACGATCAATGACAAATGTATAACATGTTTATATTCACATTTTATCTTACCTAGTTAATACTAAATATTTTGTTGAGCTGTGCGAGGTACTTCACGAGCTTTCTTTACTTTGTGTTCCGCTTTATTTGTGGGATACAACTGCGCTTTTGAGACAATCTATCTCGTGTCTTATATCTATGAGTTATATATATTTTCACTATTGTGTGCTTTGTCTGTCTGTATTACCTTGCAGAATGTTTGTATGGTCGTGTCCGCTACACGTAATTCATGATTTATTTTCACATAGAGGATTTGATGCTTATGTCTGACAACACGACTACTGACTTATTTCTTTGTTGATGCTAGCTTGTTCGAAGATCTACGGGTTTCTTTACAGTTTAGTCAATTATTTGCGGATTATATCCGTTCGGTACTTTCTTATCTGATTTACTCTTTCCCGCATTTTACTACTTACTTAGGATTGGGAGTCTGTGCCACTTGGCTGGAAATTCTGGAAATCCTCACTAGGAGGCCATGTTTTTGTTTTTATAATGATTGTGCATGTATCATGTTACATATGATAAGTCCTCAGAAGGAGGCGAGCGAAAAGGGTTCCCAATTAACCCCCGCACGTTCTAGTCCGTGTCATTCCTATGCTCACTTTCTACAAGTAGATGCACTGAACATGTGCCCAAGATGTGAATAAATCTAAGCCCTTTAAAGGCGAGTGAAAAGGTTTCCTGCAATTGGATCCCAACACTTTCTTTAGCTCGTGTTAACAAACACTGATGTGTAGTGTACGCATACACTATGTCCTTTCCCCTATATCTTCCTTGACCTTGTAATTGATACCACGGTTAAGGACCTTTTTATATATTCCCACAATTTTATAGCTTGGTTGACTCGGGTGATTCGCTCCCCTTGTCTATGGCTTGATCCTTGGTCTGACGCTTGGTTATTTGTATATGACGGGACCTCCCCTTTTACTACTTGGTATGCGCCTTGTAGGTATTTCATATTTGACTGATGCTCGAGCTTTTGTTTACCCAAATGTTTTGCCATCTGTTTGTTTGATTTTTTTTGTCACAGGATCTGTGACATTTTATTTGATATGCTCCCTTATGATTGCTCGTTTAGGCTAGTTTTCGAGCTAGACATTTGGATAGGAATCCGTGTATGTTCACTTAGGTAAATACTCCCCTTTCAAAACCCATCCATAGGGCCATCATTGTATGATAATATTAGGGGTAGTGTTAGACTAGTCTCCCTTAGATGTTTTCTTTTCTTTGCATATTGCATCTTAAAACAAAAACTTTCTTTTTCTTGGCAAATCATAAAACATCTCTAATGAACTTAAATCCTTCTTCAAGGTAAAAAATACAAACCAATCTTAATTGTTTGTGCACCTTTTGGTTCTGTTTAAACCCTTTTTAAGTTGACATCTTATTGTCATCTTTACCATGATATTTTACTATCTCTGTGTCGATGTTTCACCATCACATATTTTTGTTATCCTACTTTGATTTTCAATATCATTGTTAGGTGTGATGTTTTATCATCTAAGTTTTTGATGTATTGTCATCTTTGCCATGATATTTTACTATTTTGTGTCAATGTTTAGCCATCGTGTATGTTTGTTATCCTACTTTGATTTTCAATATCATTGTTAGGTGTGATGTTTTATCATCTAAGTTTTGATGTATTGTCATCTTTGCCATGATGCTTTGATATCTTTGTGTCGATGTTTTTCCATTGCGTATGTTTGTTATCCTACTTTGATTTTTCAATATCATTGTCAGGTATCATGTTTTATCATCTAAATTGTAATGTATTGTCATCTTTGCCGTGATATTTTCCTATCTTTTTGTCAATGTTTGGTCATTGCATATGTTTGTTATCCTACTTTGATTTTCGATATCATTGATAGGTGTGATTTTTTATCATCTTATCTGATATTTTACTATCATGCTGATGTGTTATCCTCTTATCCGATATTTTTCTATCATGTTGATGTGTTATCATCTTATCCGAGTTTGTGTTGCCACGTGATGTCTTATCGTCCTTGTTTTGATGTTTTATCATCATTTCTGATGTTTTGTCATTTTATCTGATGTTTTGCCATCTTGATTGTCACTTTTGTCTTTTTAACTAAAAAACACAAATCAACCAAAATATTTGAGTCAAACTATGGCTGCTTTGATTCCTTAAGAGGGATACATAGGCGGAGGTTTTTGCGGGACCTAATCGAGCATATCTTTGTAACTATTCCTTTCTTTTCCCCATATTTTCTTTGCATGCATTCCCTTTTCATCTTTAAACCTTAGACATGGATTTTACACACCCTTAGATTAGAAAAAACAAGAGTGGATACCTTAGAGTACTACGAACGTGAGGGGTGCTAATACCTTCCCCTCGCGTATCCGACTCCCTTACCCAATCCCTATGGTCGCAAGACCGTGATTTCTTACTCTTCAGGTTTTCTCGATGTTTACCTTTCCCTTTTGGCGGGATAAAAGACGTTCAATGGAGACTTCACAGATTTTATTATTAGATGATGGTTTGGCCGGTTGTTTCAGCTGGAGACTTAACTAGGGAGAGTCAACCAAATGTTGGTCCATCCCAGAGTCGCTCCTAGCTCTTGTTTTCTTTTCTTCGGGTGATTATTTTTATGTTTTGATTTTATTCATTTTGTACATGCTTATCTAAGCATATATTTACATTGCATTTTATCGCTTTCTATATTTGGTTATCTGTTGTGCTCGCTCTGCTTTCATGCTGGGTGGGTGTTACAAGAGGTAAAAGGCCCAATACCCAGGCCAAGTGACCACCATGGGAACACTAGGAATAAAGAGGAACATGGAGGCTATTTAATTTAGGTTTCACTAGCGCAGTCATGTCATCCATGATCAGTTATGTTACAAATGAGGTGTTATTCTTTCTGTGATCGGTGGAAATAGAACTGACTGTTTTAAAGCTGGTTCGTGAAATGCCGCGGTAAGCAAGAGTCACCACCGTCTTTTATGTTCTCCAACATGGAAAGGACAAAAGCACAACAAAATTCCTTTTCGAGACGTTCCTCGGTTCGGGAGGTAGATTTATAGAAAGGGAAGGTGTTAGCACCATTTCTATCTGTGGTTATCCACGGGCTCTTAGGTACTTGCTCACTATGTTTTCAAAAATTGTTTGCTTTTCAAGTGTTCGTGGGTTTTGAAAAAAGTTTAGTTTGAAAAACTTCTAGGTAACTCTTGTATCAGTCCTCAAGAGTGTATGAAGTATTTGTTTGAAAACTTTTTGAAAGTGTAGGTGCGAAAAGATGTTTTTGTTTTTTTGAAAGAGCAAGTACCCAGGAGAAATCTACCTACTCTAAGGAATTAGGCTATGTAAGAGTCCTTTAGACAGTACTATCCCACTATTGAGAAGTAAGTAGCACCGTCGTTGGAGTTATTCGGGTCAATTCGATTATAAGGGACATGTGTGGTCACCAAAGCAATAGTAGGACGCCTTAGCGGTAACCCTAATGTCCTAGATCCTTTTTATCCGAGGCAACCGTTTCGAGGCAACTAGGATCTTTAGACAGGAGGGCGACCTCTAAAACACCCTATACTTGATGACCACGTCGAGGCAACCAAGTGAGGTGTACCCTAGGAGTGGCATGTGCATGTGTGTCAAGTTCAGTTCATATTATCTTTGCACATGTATTTGTGAGCTACGGGTTGATTTTATTTGTCATACAAGTCTTGTCATGCATAATTAACAGTTTAATAATTTACGGGAAATAAAGTGCGGAAAGGTATATACATCGCCAAAAATAAAACCCGTTTTGGAAAATAAAATGCTAGAAAATAAATAAAGAGATAAAAGCCCTAATTAACTATTACATCCTCGGAAACAGTTACATAAATATAATCAAAAAGAATTAAAGCGCGAAAGAAATTAAATTGGGGACGTCCTTAGGGTTTTGACCCTTTTTTTGAGAAAAGAATGAAGTTGGTCCTTTTTTTGCAATTAACTCAAATTAAACCTAATAACTAATTAATTAATTAATTACAAGAAAAAAGGTATTTTTTATGTTTTTATGTTTTTTATGAAAATAAAAATAAAAGGAATTAAAATTGTCAAAAACCTAATTCTATGTTAATTTTATTTATTGTGAAAAAAATTCAAATTTAACCTAATTAACTAATTAATTTGTTAGTATTTATTTACAAAATAACTAAACTAAAGTGAAATTAATAATGATGATAATAATAAGAAAATATGTTTTCTGAATTAATTATGAAAATAGAAGTTTGTTAATTAAATAATAATAATATTAATAATTAAAAATTAGTAAAAGCATATAAAAAGAAAAAGAAAACAAAAAGAAAATATGAAAGAACCAGGGGGTGTTGGGCCCTGATGGAGGTCTCTTAGCAATTTTCCAGCCCACTAAGCTTTCAGCCACGTTTGACTTTCTGAATGGTCTACGTGCATGTTGACTGAGGAACATGGTGGTCATCCATCCCTGGCCTTTGGATTCACCTTTGTGGCCACTTGGCATGCTGATTTGTGAGGTGTATGATGGACCCTCTTTAGAAACCTGCACACAAGCGTGTAAAGAAAAATAATATGGAATTTTGGGTGGACCTGGGAATCGAACCCAAGTCCCAATGATAACCATCCAGATCACCAACCACTGAGCCATGCGCTTGCTTCTGTTAATGCAATAACAATTAATTATAATATATGAAAATCAACGCATGTACTGGAAAACAAAACACGCGCGCCACTTTATTTGAATGGACCAGTGATACATCAACAACTCATCATCTCTTTCGTTTTCCTGCAAAAAAGATAAAGAGATAGCGGGGGTTTTTAACCCCCACAAAACAGAATGGCCAATAATAGCGAATAGAATCCTAGGCTATATAAATATGGCGCGATATGTCCATTGTGTTCGTCATGTCCAAACGGTTTCAATCATAGGTCTCTTGAGGCCTAATTTTCCCTGTGCTGTAAAGCCCTAATTCAAAAGCTTGGAAACCCTAGAATCCTTCAATGGCAGTTTCTATTTCAGGGCATCTCAATGCAATTAAATCACACCATTAGCTTCGTATGAATCCTATGAACACAAAACAATCACAAAAAGATGTTAAATATGCATGAATCAATGATTATGATATTGAAAAAAGTGGTAAACCGTGTGACTGTAATGGGCAATTCCTTGAGTTCTAGCACGTGAATTTGATCCCTACACGTTCCTGGGAACCTATGCAATGTATTAGAATCCAGAAAATGCGTTGAACTGGCCTGGAAGATTGCAAACAGATTTCAAGTTTTCTTTTATTTTTCAATATTGGCTATGGTGTTTCTGCAGCAATTTGCACGTGTATGGCATTAGGGTTTGGTTATGCATATGTAATGGAAGGGAATTAGGTCAAGTCTTGGCCCAAAGATCCATGGAATTCATGTTTTCAATATTTGATTTTCAATCAAATCTTTTTGCATATTTTTGATTGAAAAACCTTGCCAAATTGAGAGATCCTTGTCCCCTTGATGTGTACACGAAATCTCCAGCACATGTAGGTCATATTTGCTTCATGAAAAGATTGCAAAACCCTATCTTGATATTTTCCTACAATTAAATGAATTAAATGAATTAATAATCAATTAAAAATCCAAATAATTAATAAAAATAAGAAAATAATTCAATTAAATCTCAATGGGTCGTGCATAGGCCTTGGACAAAGTTTCAAGAAGAAATTTGAGGCCCATTTAGCAAAAATGATGTGTTTTGAGCAAAGTTGACTTTTGCAAATTCACAAAAATTTGCCAACTTCTCCAATGCATATCTTACTCAATTTTGATCATATGAACATGTTCTTGGACATTTTGGAAAGGTCTTGAAGTCCTCTAATAAATTCCTTTGGTCACATGTCATTTGGATTTATCAATCGCAAGTTATGGCCTTTGACTTAAAGTGCATTTTTGTTGACTTTTGAAATTGACCTATAATGTAGAAATTAATAACTTTTTGTGAGAGCATTTCTTGGACTTGGAATGTGAAGATTAGTTGTAGGAAATTTCATCCCCTTCAAAATGAGCATTGGATGGGATTTTTATGATGAACCATGAAAGAGTTATGCCTTGGTCAAGTTACAGTTGACTTTTCAGCTGTCCAAAAATAGCAACTTTTGCATCTTTGATGATTTTTGAGCCATGCTTGAGAAATCATGATCAAAACTTGATCAAATGATGATTGTGAGCTAAAAATAAGATGTTGACCAAAAATTCTGACTTTTGACTGCCAAATGACCATTTTGCCCCTGTAGTTGATTGTGAACCAAATAGGGCTTTTGACTGTGCAATTTCACCCTGTGAGTCTTGAAACTTGTCATGTAGATGCTTGACAATGTATATAGGCCTATGGGACTTGATTGAGCCATTGAAAACCTCAAATTCATTGAAGGAACCAAAACCCTAATTTTGACTGGCTTAGGAGGCATTTGAACTGTGCAATCCTTGAGCAAATCTTGAACCATTTAGAGATTGATCTTGACAAATCTTGAAGAATATGGGAGGGAAAATTTTGGGGTACAACAATTTCCCCTGTTCAATCTTCTTAAACCTGAGGATGTAGATTGGCTTGCGTGCCTTTCGTGATCTGAAGGTGGAAGATGATTGAACACTAGAGTGCCTAGAAATTTGCACTCGTATAGTGTGATATCAGCAATGTGATGGCGGGAATGGGCTTACAGATGCCATTTGGAGAGAGGATGGATAGGAGGATGGGCTTATAGATGCCATCTGGATATGTGACAGAACCTTTACGGGAATGGGCTTATAGATGCAATTTGGAAAGATAATGGATAGTTGTGGAGATGGGCTTAAAGATGCCATCTGGAGTTGTCGATCGCGTAATAGATTCCTTAGCGAGAACTTGCGTACTTCAGAAAGAAAGATAATTTCCTGGCCTATTACAGGTGTTGATCTTCAAACTCTTCATGCAGATATGCCCTGGCTAGATACAGGTATCAAATCCATAATCAATCGCTCACAGATATGCCCTGGCTAGATACAGGTATCGAACCCAGAACTTGTCGTCTACAGATATACCTTGGCAGGATACATGTATCGAATCTGGAATTTGTCGTCTACAGATATGCCCTGGCTGGATACAGGTGTCGAATCTCTAAACTCTTCATGTAGATATGCCCTGGCTGGATACAGGTATCGAATATACAATCAATCACTCACAGATATGCCCTGGCTAGATACAGGTATCGAATGTGGAATTAGTCGTCTACAGATATGCCCTGGCTGGATACAGGTATCGAATCTCTAAACTCTTCATGCAGATATGCCCTGGCTGGATACAGGTATCAAATCTACAATTAATCACTCACAGATATGCCCTAGCTAGATACAAGTATCGAATCTGGAATTAGTCGTCTAAAGATATGCCCTGGCTGGATACTGGTATCGAATCTCTAAACTCTTCATGCAGATATGCCCTGGCTAGATACAGGTATCGAATCCATAATATATCACTCACAGATATGCCCTGGCTAGATACAGGTATCGAATCTGGAACTGGTCGTCTACAGATATGCCCTGGATAGATACAGGTATCGAATATCTAAACTCTTCATGCAGATATGCCCTGGCTGGGTACAGGTATCGAATCTACAATCAATTACTCACAGATATGCCCTAGCTAGATACAGGTATCGAATCTAGAGTTAGTCATCTACAGATATGCCCTGGCTGGACATAGGTATCGAATCTCTAAACTCTTCATGCAGATATGCCCTGGCTAGATACAGGTATCGAATCCACAATCAATCACTCACAGATATGCCCTGGCTAGATACAGGTGTCGAATCTGGAATTAGTCGTCTACAGATATCCCCGGCTGGATATAGGTATCGAATCTCTAAACTCTTCATACAGATATGCCCTGGCTAGATACAGGTATCGAATCCATAATCAATTACTCACAGATATGCCCTAGCTAGATACAGGTATCGAATCTGGAATTAGTCGTCTACAGATATGCCCTGGCTGGATACAGGTATCAAATCTCTAAACTCTTCATGTAGATATGCCCTGGCTGGATACAGGTATCGAATCTACAATCAATCTCTCACAGATATGCCTTGGCTAGCTACAGGTATCGAATTTGGAATTAGTCGTCTACAGATATGCTCTGGCAGGATACAGGTATCGAATCTCTAAACTCTTCATGCAGATATGCCCTGGCTGGATACAGGTATCGAATCTACAATCAATCACTCACAGATATGCCCTGGCTAGATACAGGTATCGAATCCGGAACTGGTCGTCTACAGATATGCCCTGGCTGGATACAGGTATCGAATCTCTAAACTCTTCATGCAGATATGCCCTGGCTAGGTACAAGTATCGAATCTACAATCAATTACTCACAGATATGCCCTGGCTAGATACACGTATTGAATCTGGAATTAGTCGTCTACAGATATGCCCTGGCTGGATACAGGTATCGAATCTCTAAACTCTTCATGCAGATATGCCCTGGCTAGATACAGGTATCGAATCCACAATCAATCACTCACAGATATGCCCTGGCTAGCTATAGGTATCGAATCTGGAATTAGTCGTCTACAGATATGCCTTGGCTGGATACAGGTATCGAATCTCTAAACTCTTCATGCAGATATGCCCTGGCTGGATACAGGTATCGAATCTATAATCAATCACTCACAGATATGCCCTGGCTAGATACATGTATCAAATCTGGAATTTGTCATCTACCGATATGCCCTGGCTGGATACAGGTATCGAATCTCTAAACTCTTCATGTAGATATGCCCTGGCTGGATACTGGTATCGAATCTACAATCTATCTCTCACAGATATCCCCTGGCTAGCTACAGGTATCGAATCTGGAATTAGTCGTCTACAGATATGCCCTGGCTGGATACAGGTATCGAATCTACAATCAATCGCTCACAGATATGCCCTGGCTAGATACAGAAATCGAATCTGGAACTGCGAAAGCTGATGGTAATCGTCTTTTGATTGACCTTTTCCTTAAAAGCAAAGCATTAGTCGTATGCAATGTCATGATGTATGAAATGCATGATGTCATGATGTTCTCAGGAATAAATGAGCTTGTGTGATATAATGCGTATATGCATGTATCATGATGTATGAAAATGCGATGTCAAATGTTTTTGAATGTATTCTCGTCTGGGAAAATAAATCCTTGACGAATGCCGGGAAGTTAAATCCTGGGCTGATGTTGAAGAGTAGAGTTCTTCATTTCCGCTGGGGATGATGATTGCAAGAATAAACCGGTAGGAGAAGATGACTCCGTTGGGGGATAAACTTGGCGAAGAGATAACTCTGCGGGGATTTACTCTGTGGGAAGAGATACTTCGCTGAGGTTTTGTTGATAACTCCGCTGGGGATTCTGTTGATAAGCTCTGTTGGAAGATTTGATGAACTCCGCTGGGGGATAGGAAGAACTTTGCCGAGGACGATCTTTCCGTGGTAATTAGCTGAGGATAACCCAGTTATAGGCTCTGGTGGGGGATAACCTTTGAACATGGTCGGGGAGAGATGCATGTACTCTGCAGGTGATAAGCTTCCAGAATCTACTGGGGATAAGCTTCCAGAATCTACTGGGGAGGATGATTCAACTCCCCTGGGGAAACTTTTGGACTGTACTGGGGAAGTGGCTCCACTGGGGTGTCTGTATTCCGCCGGGGAACAATCTTATATTGAGACTGCCGGGGATGCTTGCTTAGGAACATCTGTATACTCCGCTGGGGGATATTTGAGATTTTCTGGGGATACCCAACTTCCTTAAGGCTGACAGTAGACTAACTCTGCTTGGGGAGAGAATCGCTGACTTGCTGGAGATACTGCGCCTTTTAGGGCTGACGGGAGACCAACTCTGCTTGGGGAGAGTCTTGCTGAATCTTGTCTTACTCTGCAGGGAGTGGAGGTATCCCGGTTACATTCTTCAGCTGAATCTAACTCGTACCTGGTGGATAGAGCAGCTTGTACAGTTCAGACAATTCCTATTGCCCCAGCTTCTGTGGGAGAAGGTACCTGTGGAGGTGCTTGATAACTTCCGATTGACGAATCTTCTTCTGGTAGGCAAGTGACGAGATGACGAGACATAGTCGTACGCTTTGATCCCTAATTTTTTCCTGGACCGCCCTTTCGGGTTTTTAGTCCACTGGGATGCCCATTTTTGCCCAAGCCGCCTTTTCAGGTTTTCGACTTGCCGGGTGTACAATTTTTTTCATGTTCATCCCTTATTTTTCCCGAACCCTTTTGGTTCACCGGGAAGCCCTTATTTTTGCCTAGGTGTGTCAACCTAGCGGGTCTTTGATTATGCGTAGTATTTTTTCGACTATGTCCACGTTCTCGTTCTCAGAGTGCAGGGAGTTGTCACTGTCGGTAGTGTTGTGTTGCCATACTACCAGAAGATGTTTGATCATGCAAGATTCGTTGCTGGAATTCATGTCCAATGCCCCAAGTGACTCAGGCGGAGATTTGCCCCTGGCTATTTGGCATTTGAGAGATTCTCTGAATCTTGACTTAACTGCCCCAGATGATGGACAATAATCATGTCTGCCCCTTGGTTGGAAGTGTTTTTCCATTTGAGATGACCTTTTTTGTTGAGAAGGTTTTTGTTCACTAGATATTCGTCGTGCGAATTTCTCTGCTGTTCGAACAAATAGTCATATGCAAACAATATTATTTCAAGAATGCAAAGCTTATGTATGTCTTGAAGTTTTTGAAAATGCAGTTTTCAATAAAACAAGTGTTTTTTTGTAAAATGTGATGTCAACTCAAGATTTTACAGCAAGCCCTACAGGAGTCAGGATACCTTTGGTAACAGTATGCTTTCGAACTAACCCATGCTTCAGCTAGGACTTTTAAGGGTTATAACGTGGCCTGGTTCACGGTTTAAGAAACAAAGGATAAAGGCTCAAATTTTATTTGTACCCACCCGCTCTTCATGATGTTCTTCGACCCTAAACTCAGCTAATCGTGCATTAGATCTTATTTGAGTCTTTGCTCTGATATACCAGTGATGGTTCGGATACTGTCAATTTATTTCGAACAGGCAGTCATCTTGTTGAGAGTTTGCAGGATCTCTTTTTGATTTTATTATCCCTGTCTTTTCCTGAACTGTTTCTTTTTGTATTTACAGTCAGCGGGATGCCCCAGTTTTGTAAGTCTCCTTCATAGGTTTTGACTTAATGGGCTTTTATTTCTGAGAGATAATGACTGCCTGTCCTTACGATTATTCGAACCATCACTGTCTCTTGTTTTGGAAGGACTTATTTGATGCCATTCATTGTGCACCTGGATCGACTGAGAAAACTACCCTGCCCCAGGTTATAATTAAGGGTTTTAATTTGTGAAAAGAAAAACTCCAACTTCTTTGGCTCAAAGGGGTTGACGAGGGATTATCTTCCTTATAACTCCACTGTTTAGGATTTGAAACAATTCCTGTACATCGTCAACGGGGTCTGTTCAAAAGCATACTGTAAAGATCGTGGTATCGTTTTCGTCATCCTCCCTCAAAAGGCTTAGAATTTGTAATTGAGAATTGAACATCACAAAAAATGAAAGCAGTTCGAATATAGTGAATACAAATATATTAGTTCAGAACAGACATATGCGATGCATTGATAAAGTAAAAACGTTTGCCATGACAATAATTGTTTGAACAATCAAAAGAAAATTACAACTTGAAAATTCTAATGGATAAAAAGTCTTCTCGTCTCAGGACTTGTCACTTCAAATGGTGAATCATGCAGGGATTGTAGAAGAACTCAGCCTAGCCATCTTGGGTGAATTCCATTGCTCCTTCATCAATCAGGTCCTGGATCTTGTTCTTCAGAGACCAGCAGTCGTTTGTGTCATGTCCCGGACCATCAGAGTGGTATGCACATCTTCTATTGGGATGATAAGTAGGAGCAGAGATGTTGGGAATCCGGGGAGGATCCCTTAGAGTTACCAAATTCAACCTCAACAGGTGTTGTAAAGCTTGAGACAGCGTCGCGTTGAGCTTGGTAAATTAACTTTGGGGCTTACTCTGATCAACCCGTTGCTCTGGGCGAGGTTGTGGTTGGACCTATGAAGTGGTAGCAATTTGGAGAGGTCTATTCTTCACCATAGCAGACTCTTGTCCTCTTGGAAGCTGATCAATGACCTGGTACCTGACTTAGACTGTTTACTTCATGTTGTATCTCTCTTGGTGAAGCTGGTTGACTATGGTTCTCAACTCTTCTTGCTCCCGAGCCAAGCCTTGGATAAGAGCCATTTGCCCCAGCATCTGGGTTCTCATTGCATCCACCTCAGCTTGCAGATGTTTCAGCCGTTCGTCCTTGTCGTCTTCAGGACTCTTCCTGACCAAATTCCCCATGAGGAGTGTCCTCAACTCTTCCTGCCCCTTGGATAGGTTTAGGAAGATTTCCCTGAACTGAGTCTCTTGAGCATGAAGATCCTGGTTGTTTTGTTGGGAAGCCATTGCTGAAATAAACAGCAAAGAAGGTAAGTGACATGTACCAAGGGTACCTGTAATAAAATGATATGTATGATATGCATGCAATGTTTTCAAGGATCTCGCGGGGTAAACAGAGAAACTGTTAGAATTTGAATCCGGTAGCTTGATTGAAGGAACTTCATGTTGTTGAGGGTCCTTCTTAAAGAGTCAAATCTCACCATATCGAGTGGGTCATAGCCCCTGACTCACGTTGTCACGTTTGATCTCCACACAACCTTGGCTAGAGGAAAATAAATCCCCTTTGCCCCTTGCTAGACAGTTGGTTCATTATGACCTGCATCACAAGCCCTTGAGATCCTTGAAATGGGTTAGTCCTTATGCAGTATGTATGCAATGGTATGATGGTATGGTGTTATGCTATGCGTGGAGTGATGTAAGTGAACCCTGTTATGAGTCCAGATTAAGGACTGTAAACAAAACCTGCAAGGAACTCGTGTTGTCAGATAACAAGTACATGCAAGTAATTCAAGTTTGAAGGCACACAAGTCACACAGAGAGCCCTTAGAGTTTAGGCCAGCATGAAGTTTGGGTACTACCCTCTTGAAGTTGGTGGGCTCAAAACCTGTCCTATCGAAAGTAACCGGGTTCTAAGGAGCTCAATATCATTGGATTGTTTTCTGTGTTCATTGTTTTGATTTAGCCACTGATCTGGCGATCAAAATATTCCAAGAAAACAACCCTCAATGAGTGTAGTATCGAGTATCTACCAACTTCGGACTGCACCAAAGTCGGTCATCTCACTACCCCTAAAGAGGCCAGGATGGTCAAGTAAGGTTCCTAAGGTCAATTTATGCTTCACGACACCACGCGGCGGCCCCGTACTCTCCTTGACTTGACTCAAGGGTTACCGGTACTCACCAAAGTGCCACATCAACGTAGCAACTGCTTCAACCGTGTCGGTATACCCCACACAGTTCCCTCACAGTTTGTTACTACTTCTAAAAGGTTATTCCCCAGATCCGGGTTAGGATCTATGAAACTCCAAAACAGGCCCACAATATTAAAGCAAACAAAGCAAGCAATTGAAAACAAGAGTGGTCTAATCCTAAGGTACACCTCACTTATTAAGTATCCCCAGCAGAGTCGCCAGTTCTGGTATCGGTGGAAATAGAACTGACTGTTTTAAAGTTGGTTCGCGAAATGTCGCGGTAAGCAAGAGTCGCCACCGTCTTTTATGTTCTCCAACATGGAAAGGACAAAAGCATAACAAAATTCCTTTTCGAGACGTTTCTCGGTTCGGGAGGTAGATTTATAGAAAGGGAAGGTGTTAGCACCCTTTCTATCCGTGGTTATCCACGGGCTCTTAGGTACTTGCTCACTATGTTTTCAAAAATTGTTTGCTTTTCAAGTGTTCGTGGGTTTTGAAAAAAGTTTAGTTTGAAAAACTTCTAGGTAACTCTTGTATCAGTCCTCAAGAGTGTATGAAGTATTTGTTTGAAAACTTTTTGAAAGTGTAGGTGAGAAAAGATGTTTTTGTTTTTTTGAAAGAGCAAGTACCCAGGAGAAATCTACCTACTCTAAGGAATTAGGTTGTGTAAGAGTCCTTTAGACAGTACTATCCCACTATTGAGAAGTAAGTAGCACCGTCGTTGGAGTTATTAGGGTCAATTCGATTATAAGGGACATGTGTGGTCACCAAAGCAATAGTAGGACGCCTTAGCGGTAACCCTAATGTCCTAGATCCTTTTTATCCGAGGCAACTGTTTCGAGGCAACTAGGATCTTTGGACAGGAGGGCGACCTCTAAAACACCATATACTTGATGACCACGTCGAGGAAACCAAGTGAGGCGTACCCTAGGAGTGGCATGTGCATGTGTGTCAAGTTCAGTTCATATTATCTTTGCACATGTATTTGTGAGCTACAGGTTGATTTTATTTGTCATACAAGTCTTGTCATGCATAATTAACAGTTTAATAATTTGCGGGAAATAAAGTGCGGAAAGGTAAATATACGCTATTACAAGGCGCGGGTATATACATCGCCAAAAACAAAACCCGTTTTGGAAAATAAAATGCGAGAAAATAAATAAAGCGATAAAAGCCCTAATTAACTATTACATCCTCGGAAACAGTTACATAAATATAATCAAAAAGAATTAAAGCGGGAAAGAAATTAAATTGGGGACGTCCTTAGGGTTTTGACCCTTTTTTTGAGAAAAGAATGAAGTTGGTCCTTTTTTTTCAATTAACTCAAATTAAACCTAATAACTAATTAATTAATTAATTACAAGAAAAAAGGTATTTTTTATGTTTTTATGTTTTTTATGAAAATAAAAATAAAAGGAATTAAAATTGTCAAAAACCTAATTCTATGTTAATTTTATTTATTGTGAAAAAAATTCAAATTTAACCTAATTAACTAATTAATTTGTTAGTATTTATTTACAAAATAACTAAACTAAAGTGAAATTAATAATGATGATAATAATAAGAAAATATTGTTTTCTGAATTAATCATGAAATAAGAAGTTTGTTAATTAAATAATAATAATATTAATAATTAAAAATTAGTAAAAGCAAATAAAAAGAAAAAGAAAACAAAAAGAAAATATGAAAGAACCAGGGGGTGTTGGGCCCTGATGGAGGTCTCTTAGCAATTTTCCATCCCACTAAGCTTTCAGCCACGTTTGACTTTCTGAATGGTCTACGTGCATGTTGACTGAGGAACATGGTGGTCATCCATCCCTGGCCTTTGGATTCACCTTTGTGGCCACTTGGCATGCTGATTTGTGAGGTGTATGATGGACCCTCTTTGGAAACCTGCACACAAGCGTGTAAAGAAAAATAATTTGCAATTTTGGGTGGACCTGGGAATCGAACCCAGGTCCCAATGATAACCAGCCAGATCACCAACCACTAAGCCATGCGCTTGCTTCTGTTAATGCAATAACAATTAATTATAATATATGAAAATCAACGCATGTACTGGAAAACAAAACACGCGCGCCACTTTATTTGAATGGACCAGTGATGCATCAACAGCTCATCATCTCTTTCGTTTGCCTGCAAAAAAGATAATGAGATAGCGGGGGTTTTTAACCCCCATAAAACAGAACGGCCAATAATAGCGAATAGAATCCTAGGCTATATAAATATGGGGCGATATGTCCATTGTGTTCGTCATGTCCAAACGGTTTCAATCATAGGTCTCTTGAGGCCTAATTTTCCCTGTGTTGTAAAGCCCTAATTCAAAAGCTTGGAAATCCTAGAATCCTTCAATGGAAGTTTTTGTTTCAGGGCATCTCAATGCAATTAAATCACACCATTAGCTTCGTATGAATCCTATGAACACAAAACAATCACAAAAAGATGTTAAATATGCATGAATCAATGATTATGATATTGAAAAAAAGTGGTAAACTGTGTGACTGTAATGGGCGATTCCTTGAGTTCTAGCACGTGATTTTGATCCCTACACGTTCCTGGGAACCTATGCAATGTATTAGAATCCAGAAAATGCCTTGAACTGGCCTGGAAGATTGCAAACAGATTTCAAGTTTTCTTTGATTTTTCAATATTGGCTATGGTGTTTCTGCAGCAATTTGCACGTGTATGGCATTAGGGTTTGGTTATGCATATCTAATGGAAGGGAATTAGGTCAAGTCTTGGCCCAAAGATCCATGGAATTCATGTTTTCAATATTTGATTTTCAATCAAATCTTTTTGCATATTTTTGATTGAAAAACCTTGCCAAATTGAGAGATCCTTGTCCCCTTGATGTGTACACGAAATCTCCAACACATGTAGGTCATATTTGCTTCATGAAAAGATTGCAAAACCCTATCTTGATATTTTCCTACAATTAAATAAATTAAATGAATTAATAATCAATTAAAAATCCAAATAATTAATAAAAATAAGAAAATAATTCAATTTAATCTCAATGGGTTGTGCATAGGGCTTGGACAAAGTTTCAAGAAAAAATTGGAGGCCCATTTAGCAAAAATGATGTGTTTTGAGCAAAGTTGACTTTTGCAAATTCACAAAAATTTCCCAACTTCTCCAATGCATATCTTGCTCAATTTTGATCATATGAACATGTTCTTGGACATTTTGGAAAGGTCTTGAAGTCCCCTAACCAATTACTTTGGTCCCAATGCATTTGGATTTATAAATCTCAAGTTATGGCCTTTGACTTAAAGTGCATTTTTGTTGACTTTTGAAATTGACCTATAATGTAGAAATTGATAACTTTTTGTGAGAGCATTTCTTGGACTTGGAATGTGAAGATTAGTTGTAGGAAATGTCATCCCCTTCAAAATGAGCATTGGATGGGATTTTTCTGATGAACCATGAAAGAGTTATGCCTTGGTCAAGTTACAGTTGACTTTTCAGCTGTCCAAAAATAGCAACTTTTGCATCTTTGATGATTTTTGAGCCATGCTTGAGGAATCATGATCAAGACTTGATCAAATGATGATTGTGAGCTCAAAATAAGATGTTGACCAAAAATTCTGACTTTTGACTGCCAAATGACCATTTTTCCCCTACAGTTGATTGTGAACCAAATAGGGCTTTTGACTGTGCAATTTGACCCCGTGAGTCTTGAAACTTGTCATGTAGATGCTTGACAATGTATATAGGCCTATGGGACTTGATTGAGACATTGAAAACCTCAAATTCATTGAAGGAACCAAAACCCTAATTTTGACTGGCTTAGGAGGCATTTGAACTGTGCAATCCTTGAGCAAATCTTGAACCATTTAGAGATTGATCTTGACAAATCTTGAAGAATATGGGAGGGAAAATTTTGGGGTACAACAGTTTCACATAGGTGTTTCGGCGATAGTGGCCTCAGGTGGACCCATGATTCTGATTTACCCGTGCCTTACCCTTGCCTAGTTTCTCCCGCGAGTGGGGAGGGAGGATTGATTTTTATAGGTACAAACAGTGACTATGTTTTGATGGTGACTTGATTTCTTTTGGTGACCATATTCTTATGGTTACTGTGTGTTTTTTATGGTGACTTGATATTATCGGTGATTGTATGTTCTCTCGGTTTTGTTCCGTACTTCTTACCTTGCGATGGGCGTTTATTTTGGTAGTTCAGGATTTATCTTTTATGATAGGGAGATTTTGGTCTCATGCAGTTGCTGATCCACTTGGTACTTGGTTCTTTTGTGTTCCAAGGTGGTGTCGGACCTTTGATATGGTAATGTTCATCATTCAGTTTAGAGACAGTACAACCATTTTCCATGTCTATGGAACCTTGATCCTATGTTCTTGCACATACAACATGTTAACATCATTTTGACACACATGTTCATCCCATTTCCAAGGAATCGTGCTTGTGAGTTTGGCGTTGCATTTTCTTCATCTCTTACTTACAAAAAAAGTCAAAGCATGATGGTTCCTTGGAAATGATCAGACATGGCATTGCATCCACTCATGCACCTCATGCATATTCATGCATTCATAAAATGTACTCAGAGTTGGAGATTCATATTTGGATCTGGTACTCTCTTCAGAGTTAAAAACTTGAATTCTTGTTGTCACATGTTTATAGATCCGTTATAGAACGACTTCATGCGATATTGGCCGGGATGAAGATTAAGATATGGATTTTTGTGATATACATGCAAACCTTGGCCCTTGATCGGGAACTTATCAAGAAGGAAGATAATCAGTTGAAGACCCAGTTGAGTCAGGTCATGGAAGTCTTGATGATAGTGTTAGCAATGCTACACCAACTGTTGCAACATGAGTTATTATCTTTCCTCATATTTTGGGATTTCTTTCAAACCATGGAGTGCCTTGTGGATTTTATCCACTATCTTGAGTGCTTGGAACGTATTATTAGAAGATGGTTCCCATTTACCAGTTGAATTCAAGAGGTTTGTTTTATCATCAAGAATGGAAGAAGCCTGGAGAAATATTTTGATCCCATCTCAGTGCTTTATTCTCATTTGTTTCCACACTTGTTTGAGCTTCAGTGGTTTATGCTCCGTACTTCAGTACCGTCTACAACACCCCCCCTCCAAATCAAGTTATATTCATATATGGTTACCACGTCAGGGTACCTGATTATTCAATCAGAAGCACTCTCCACAACTTTTGGCTGCCTGATATTATCGTCAGCGGTTAGTGTTTGTTCCCCCAAGTGAATGCATGGGGAAAAGCTTTTAAGCAAAGATAGAAGAATCATGAGAAGTATGTTGATACCAATCTCAATGCCTTACATCCTGGCACTTCCTCGTCTGTTGGGAATTCAGTTGATTAAGCTCCGTGCTTTGGAGACTATTCAGTTGATTAATCTCTCTCCTGATGCAAATGCCAAGTGTGTCTCCCATTCCGGGGCATTTGGCTATGATGTTGAGAACTCCAAGATAGTTTGAGTAAGGTCCAGCATTTGTTTGGTGTCTTTTCCAAAGTCCAATTTCTATTTGGTAAACAGTTTCGAACCAAAGTCCAGCATTTTATGCGATCCTTTCCAAAGTCCAATTTCTATTTGATTTACTGCATCTCTCCCGTGTGGTAGAAGATACTTGTATTCAGTGTATATAATTTTTCTAGGTACAACATTCACCTTCTCTTTTAAGAGAATCTTCAGATAGTATATTCTGGGGCACTCGGCTATTCAGTTGAAGACGGTTTGTCATCCAGAGATAAAGTCCAAGCTTAGATCAATATAGAGAATGTTGTGTCCCGATCAATAGGGAATCTCTTAGACAAGTGAGTCTCAAGGTTGTTGAAGATCCTTTGAAGCAATCAGTCCATACAAAGACTTGTCTCCTAAACATGAAAATTTCAAATTTCATTTGCATTTTCATTTGCAATCTTAATTGTTTTGTTCAGTACTTTCTTGTATGAAATCTTTCTCATTTTTTGAATACTAAATCATAATGCATCGAATATGTTTGTCTTGAATTAATCTATTCGTTATCACTCTTATTTGTTTTACTATGTTCTTGATATTCAACTCTTGTTAATAAAGTGGTAACTTTGGAGGGAGAATGACAAAAATTTACCTGGAATCCCAAATGGTATGCTTTCGAATAAAATCCTTATTGAAGATGTACAAGCCTTGTTTCAATCCCCAAACATCGGTGATATAAGGGAGATAGACCCTCGTTAACCCCTTTGAGCCTTCGAAGTAGGAGTTTCTTTTCTATTAAAAAAACCTTATTTTTAACCTAGGGCAAGGTATATGTTCGGTTAATTTGATCAAGCATTTAAATTTCAAAAGGATTGTCCCATATGAGGATGACCAAACCTTATCCCTCGCATTATGAGATCGGGAAAAGATTAAAACCACAATGGTTATTTCGTTACAAAATCCTGAGGTCGAGATCGAATCGATACAACAATGGTTATCCCTCGTCGACCAAGGAATGAGGCAGTCACTTTTTGCCAAAAAGTTCAAAGACTTAGGGTCACATGATATGTTCAAAAGGGAAAGTATGATTAAAAAATAAATAAAAAACCCCGCTAAGTCAAAACTTGAAAACAAGTCGCTTAGGCAAAAGTTAGGGCATCCCGCTGGACTTCCAAATTGAAATTCAAAAGAATTGGTCCAGGAAAAAGTTAGGGAAAGTGAAAAGGAATTTGAAAATCCAGAAAGGAAGAAAAGGATTATCCAATAAAAATCCTTATCAAAAGAAAATTCGTGTGATCGAACACCCAAAAACAAAAGGTTAAGTGACTGTAGTGTCCAAGAAATCATTGTGGTGCCTCAACCATCATAAACTCTTTTGAGAGATGAGTGCTCGTATCAAGTTAACTAAAAGTAGGACTGGAGAACATCATGGAGAATGGAAGGGCACCAAATTATTTTGAGCCTTAAAAACTTTTTTTTCTAAAAACCGTGAACTAGGCCATGTTGCAACCCTTAAAAGTCCTAATTGAAGCATGGGATAATTCAAAAGCAAAACTGTCACGAGAGCATGTTAACCCGACTCCTAAGAGACTTGCTAAAAACTTTTTTAGTTGGTATCACTCCCTCTTTTATTTTCTTTATATAGAAATTTTTTTATGTTTCGACATCTTTTCAAATAAAAGTTTTCTAACTTCAAGAAAAGCATATGATTTGCATTATATTTATCATTCTTAGAATAAAACATTATTTGCATGTGAAAAAGTGCTTAGACATCAAGCGAGTTTGCATAATGAGCATCAGATGAAGAGTTTGATTATCCTAAGGGGAAAATTTCTTTTTTAATCTGTTGAAAAGAATGATCTTAATCTGGGGCATGCTTTTTATCTACTTCTTTGAATTAAAGAATACTAGTTTGAGAGATTGATCAACTATTGGACTTCTATCAGTGTTTGATTACTGAATTCTTTATCGGTTTTATTTTATCGAGTCTTTTTGAAGTGTTCGTTTAAATGCATCCTTGGTTGAAACTAGTCTCCTTTGTTCCTTGGATTCTTCTATCAATTTTTGTTTACTGTTTATCCATTGGTCCGAGACTAGCAAGTGCTCTGAGAAACGTGTTCTCTCATCACTTTGCTTTGGGTCGAGTCTTGATCTCTTCTCCTGTGCATGAAATCCAATTTGTTTTTCCCTGGTACTCATCTAGTTTGTCTTGCCTAACTAGTTATTATGAGCCGAGTGTCGTCTCGTTTTATTTCTTTCCTTGGACCCTTCTACCGTAGTTTGTTTATCGTGTCCTTGGTCGAAACTCGTATCTTACTCATTAGATGTCTATCCATTTTTTATTAGTAAACCTTTGACATTGTTTGTTTACTGTATTACGACTTTCGTTTGTTGTGTCCATCAACTTAAGATGTATCTTTTATACCTATTCAGGTCTTAGTCAATTTTCATTTACTGTTTACCCGTGGCTGGAGACCAGCAGGTGCTCTGGGTCGAGTTTAAGTATGTTACCCGTACGTGAAATCCAATTTGTTTTGTCCTGGTACTCGTTTCTAGAAAGTTTTGATCTTCTAGTATTATCGAGTCAAGTTTTGTCTCGTTTGATGTCATTCCTTGTATTTTTATTAGTGTTTGATTACTGAGCCTTTAGCAGTGTTTGATTACTGTACTTCAGCTTTCGTTTATTGTATCCTTGGTTGACCAGTCTCTTTTGAGACTAGCAGGCGCTCCTAGAATCACGCGCTCTAGTCACTTTGCCCTGTGTACTTTTCCAGATTTTAGCTTTGCCCATTCTGTATGGTTTGAGTCTTATCTCACCCCTTTTGTGGTATGGTTTTATCCTGACACATTATTCTGATGTTTAGTTTCATCTACTCTTCTAAGTTTGAGTTTTGTCTCAACTTTGTTAAAGTTTGCGTTATAGCTTCATTATGACGCATGTCTTTCAAAGGCCGATTTTCATTAGAACCTCTGCTTGATAAATCCAATTTCATTTGGTATCTTCTAAGTCTCGCATCTGCTAGTGTTCTTTATCTTTGGTGAGATTTTATTTCTTTTTCAAGAGTTTAAATTTTCAGGTTCTTTTGTATTCAATCATCTTCAATTCTGAACGTTTGAAAGTTATCGCTTTTTGTCACTTATCAAGCTTAAGATTATTGAATAGGGGCAGTTGTTGCACCCTAAAATTTACCCTCTTAATTTAGGATTATGTTTGATCATAAACATCATATTGCATAACATTCATACATTGTGATAGGATCAAAGTACTTTGGTTCTCAAGTTTTCCACAAGCTTTGGAAGTTGATGATATTAACAATTAGTGAAAGAAGGGTCTCATTCTCTCAATCCTTGGATTTCTCAAGTCACAAGGGTCTCTCATGTCTCAAGACATCTTATCCATCTCATTGGATCATCAGAAGACGGAATATTTTGTTGATTGTAAAGTGAATCACATTTCTATGAATCATCAGTTAAAATTAGGGTTTTATCCAATTGAAGTAATTAAGGCTTATATGAGACAAAATTTTGAAGCATCATCTTCTCATTATCATTTAAATCAACTTTGTTCAAGAGATCTTTCAAGATGTCCAATGGAATTAAGATTTTGAAGCTTGATCAACTATCTCCTAACACAAGGTGCAAAACTAGGGTTTTGGATTTAATCAAGATTTCTACGACTTTTTCACCAAAACTTGTTTCCATGCTTCACTACGTATTAATGGGCATTTATGATTGAAATATTGGTCATTAATTTGGTTGGGAATAAGTTCAATTGATCAAAAGGGGCAAAATGGTCATTTTGACCAAAAGTCAACAAAATCAGGAGTATACCAAGTGGACTTTCGGTCAACCATCAATTCAAGCATCCTCATTTTGTGCTTCATGGTAAAATTCATCATTGAATCAAGAGAATTGATATAATTTGAGTTAACTTGTTTGTGAAGTTACTTAAATTTTTGAAATTTTCTAAGTGTCCATAAAGCACAACTTTGCCATGTCATAACTTTCTCATTTTTTATCCAAACATGTCATGTGATATATATTCAGAAAGCATGTGAAAAATCCTTCAACTTTGTCAATGTGTGTTGAAAGCTTAATTTTTAACCACTTAAGAGAAAATTGGCTTAGAAGTTTCATGCACAAGGCATGAACTTTGCTAGGTAGACTTGCTTGCTACGCGCGTATTTTTGACAAACACTTGGTGTGCCATATTCAAGGCTTATTTTCTTTTGATTCAAGACCCAACTGGAAAATTGAAAAGGAGCATTATGTTTTTTATTTTGAGGGCTTTCTATTGAACTTGGAATAACTCAAAATATCCAATAAATGAGTGAGTTATGGTACTTTAAAGTTTATGGTACTTTGAGGGCTTTCTCTCTCTCTCTCTCTCTCTCTCTCTCTCTCTCTCTCTCTCTCTCTCTCTCTCTCTCTCTCTCTCTCTCTCTCTCTCTCTCTCTCTCTCTCTCTCTCTCTCTCTCTCTCTCTCTCTCAATCTCTCACTAATTTTTGATCAATTAATTAATTCGTGGCATTTTATTAGTATTTTTAATCATTATTTTTGCATTTTGATTTATTTCACTATTTTCCTTAAACCTAAAAAATCCAAAAAAATACTTTCTGGTATCCATATGATTTTACCTTGGTTTTAGGACTTTATTTGTGGTTTTCATAATTTGTTACCACTGACTTAAAAAATTGAAAAAGATTAAACATTATTTTAGTGATTTTCTTTGCTTACACCACAAGTTTGATTTAATTGTCAAATTATCAAAACTTATAAAGGTCAATTGGCTTTGGTTTGTGATCCTCTAATATGTAAAGTATCTGGAAATATATTTTTCTTGTATTTATCCTTTGAAAAGTTTCCTTTTTTCTAAAAATAATTTGCAAAATGTGTCTAGTTAGAGCTTTATCTCAACTAGTTGTGGAAGGTGAATTTTGTTTTCACTTTTCCCTTAACTTTCAAGGATCCAAGTTGATTAATTCTGACTTTTATAAGCCTTAAGGTTCTTAAAACAATTTCACTTTATTTTTTAGAGGTATTTTCTATTTTTAAATGATTTAAGTTTGTGAACTTATCTTTTGAGTTGTACCTTGTCAAAAATGTTTCCATCTGGTTGCTTTTGTTCATATGCATAAACCAATCTTCTGAGCTCTTTACACTACTGACTTCACTTAGTTGTGTGTGATTTTTTAAAATTTTATTGTGCCTCTAACTATTTTTACCAATTTATTTTGGTTTGATTCTCTAATTTGAGCCCTTTTCTCATATTTTTGGGATTGATGATTTTTGGATTAGATTTGAACTTTGGAATATTGTTTCTGACTTGTATACATGTATTAGACTTTGAACTAATTTTGGTTTGATTTTATAAGTCCTGTTTCTATTTTTGGTTGATTTAATTTTCTCAATGTATGTTTTTATGTCCATTTGAATTAGAGGTAAAGGGAATGTACTTGTGCAACCTATAAGGGATCAATTCCTTCGGTTTTTATCATCCTCATTAAGGGTTTAGAAACTTGAGTTCATCAATGAACCATTCAAGTTCTCAAAGCTTGCCTTTTATTGACAATTTTGTTTGATAATCAAATGTGATCATGGTTTAGGAGATTTCTTTTGTGCACCACCATTTGAATACCATTTGGTCCAATTTGATTTGAATCCTTCATGATTCTGACCTTGTAAGGTCTCATTTGTTTTCATACAATTCTCCTTTGATCATTGATTGGCATTTCATTGCCCATTCAACATGGTCACAAGTTAGGAGATAAATTCACTAGTTTTTACCTAGTGTGTCCTCGCTATTGCTTGGGAGGACTTTAAATCCCACATTTCTTTATGTTTAAGTTTTGTTTTTACTTCTCTTCTCATTTCCACTCTTTATGCTCCTATGATCCACTTGGTTAGTATTCACTTGCTAATTCATCATGGTGACACGATGGGAGCTATATTTACCTTTTGCTTATGGTTTTGAATTTTAGTAGTTGATGTTTGCTTCTTATGATTGTGAACTTGTCCAAACATTTTTTTTTTATTTTTGTTGTTGCCAATAAAATCCAAGGACATTGAGTTTAAATTACCTTGATCACTTTTCTTATATAGCTTAAGGGACTGTATTTCTTCAATATCATGAAACTTAAGTATGTTACCTTGTTAACATTTCTTAAGGTTTTAGATTCATGATTACTATCTTATGAGGGTTTTATCATCACCCAAGGACAAATAAAATTCTTTATTACTTTCATTTGATCTTTATCAACTTCATTTGATCTAAGACAAAATGCCTTTAATTCCTTTTATATGATCTTTCTCATCAATTAGGTGACTTTGTTTATGCATGAAGTTTCAACTTCTACTTGGTTACTCTTGAGTATCATCTTGAGATAACCTATCATATAAGTCACACATTACATGATTCTCAAATCATGCACTCTTTGATTAAACCCATACTTACTCAAATTTAAACTTGTTTGTTTATTTCTTTTCAACATTACCCCTTTGTATGATACATGTGTGACTTCACTTGTGTGGCTTATACATGTTTGAATGTGATTTATAGATACTTGGTTTTCTAATGACTCGTATGATGGGATATTCCCTTAATAATGTTCATCCTTGATCTACCCTTTCCTCTCACTTCTTTCACTCTTTTGGAGTAGTTTGGGGTTAGTTTTTTTTGACCTAGTTTTATGATTGTACCTAAGATTACTCTCGTAGGTTATTTTTGAGATTTATATATGTTTTAGGATACACTAACCTTATGTGTTTACTTCTTAATTTATCTTCCCTTGACTTGTCTTGCCTTGGTCATTTAGCCACTTACATACGCACACTTTACTACATCGTTTTGTTAGATACTACTTCAATTGCTACAGGGTTTGTACTACTCTCTAAAATGACTAATTAAGTTCTTTCGTAGCCATGATCAGTGAAAAATGTATAGCATGTTTATATTCACATTTTATCTTACCTTGTTAAAATTAATCATTTTGTTGAGCTGTGCGAGGTACTCCATGAGCTTTCTTTACTTTGTGTTCCGCTTTATTTGTGGGATAAAGCGTGCTTTCGAGACGATATATCCTGTGTCTCATATCTATGAGTTATATATATATATATATATATATATATATATATATATATATATATATATATATATATATATATATATATATATATATATATATATATATATATATATATATATATATATATATATTTGCACTATTGTGTGCTTTGTTTGTCTGTATTACCTTGCAGAATGTTTGTATGGTCGTGTCTGTTACACGTCATTCGTGATTTATTTTAACATTGAGGCCTTGATGCTTATGTCTGACGACACAACGATTGACTTGTTTCTTTGTTTATGCTATCTTTTTCAAAGATCTCCGGGTTTCATTACTGTTTAGTTGATTATTTGCGGATTATATCCGTTCGGTACTTTCTCATTTGATTTAGTCTTTCTCGCATTTTACTGCTTACTTAGGATTGGGAGTCCGTGCCACTTGGCAGGAAAATCTGGAAACCTCACTGGGAGTCCATGTTTTTGTTTGTTTAATGATTATTCTTGTATCATGTTACAGATGATAAGTCCTCAAAATTAAGCGAGCAGAAAGGGTTCATAATCAAACCTCGCACATTCTAGTCCGTGTCGTTCCTATGCTCATTTTCTAAAAGTAGATGCTCTGAACATGTTCCCAAGATTTGAATAAATCTAAGCCCTTTAACGGCAAGTCAAAAGGGTTCATGCAATCGGATCCCCACGCTTTCTTTAGCTCGTGTTAACCAACACTAATGTTTAGTGTACACATACACTGTGTCCTTTCCCCCAGATTTCCTTGCCCTGAAAATTGATACCACGGTTAAGGACCTTTTTATATATTCCCACAATTTTATAGCTTCCTTGAATTGGGTGATTCGCTCCCCTTGGATATGGCTTGATCCTTGGTCTGATGCTTGGTTGCTTGTCTATGGCGGGACCTCCCTTTTTACTACTTAGCTTGCGCCTTGTAGGTGTTTGATATTTGAGTGATGCTTAAATTTTTGTTTGCCTTGATGTTTTTCCATCTGTTTGTTTGATTTTTTTGTCACAGGATCTGTGACATTTTATTTTCCATGCTCCCTTAGGATCGCTCATTTAGGCTAGTTTTTGAGCTAGAAATTAGGATAGGAATCCCTGTATGTTCACTTAGGTAAATACTCCCCTTTCAAAACTCAACTATATGGCCATGATTGTATGATAATATTAGGGGTAGTGCTAGGCTAGTCTCCCTTAGATGTTTTCTTTTCTTTGCACATTTCATCTTAACACAAAAACTTCCTTTTTCTTGGAAAATCATAAAACAACTCTAATGAACTTAAATCCTTCTTAAAGTTAAAAAATACAAACCAATCTTAATTGTTTGTGCCCCTTTTGGTTCTATTTTAAACCCTTGTTAAGTTGACATCTTACTTTCGTCTTTACGATGATATTTTACTATCTTTGTGTCGATGTTTCACCATCGCGTTGCTTGTTATCCTACTTTGATTTTTAATATCATTGTTAGGTGTGATGTTTTATCATCTAAGCTTTGATGTATTGTCATCTTTTCCATGATATTTTACTATCTTCGTGTTGATGGTTCTCCATCGCGTATGTTTGTTATCCTACTTTAATTTTTAATATCATTCTTAGGTAAGATGTTTTATCATCTAAATTATAATGTATTGTCATCTTTGCCATGATATTTTACTATCTTTTTGCTGATGCTTTGTCATTGCATATGTTTGTTATCCTACTTTGATTTTCGATATCATTGGTAGGTGTGATGTTTTATCCTCTTATCCGATATTTTGCTATCATGCTGATGTGTTATCATCTTATCGGAGTTTGTGTTGCCATGTAATGTCTTGTCGTCCTTGTTTTTATGTTTTATCATCTTTTCTGATGTTTTGTCATTTTATTTGATGTTTTTCCATCTTGATTGTCGCTTTTGTCTTTTTAAATAAAAAGCACAAACCAACCAAAATGTTTGAGCCAACCTATGGCTGCTTTGATTCCTTAAGAGGGATACGTAGGCGGATGTTTTTGTGGGGCCTAATCGAGCATATATTTTTAAATATTCCTTTCTTTTTCCCACATTTTCTTTGCTTGCATTCCCTTTCCAGCTCTAAGCCTTAGACATAGATTTTACACACCCTTATATTAGAACAAACAAGAGTGGATACCATAGAGTACTACGGACATGAGGGGTGCTAATACATTCCCATCGCATAACCGACTCCCTTACCCGATCTCTATGGTCACAAGAACGTGATTTCTCCCTCTACAGGTTTTCTCGATGTTTTCCTTTCCCTTTTGGCGGGATAAAAGAAGTTTGGTGGCAACTTCACTAATTTTATTATCAGATGACCTTTCGTCCGGCTGTTTCAGTTGGTGGACATAAACTTCTTCATTAATGTAACCTTTTAAAAAAACACTTTTAACATTTATCTGATAAAGAGCGATGCCATGATTTATAGCAAAAGAAATTAAAAGTATGATAGATTCTAACCTTACAACTGGAGCAAAGGTTTCTGTATAGTCTATCCCTTCTTGCTGACTATAACCTTGTGCCCCCAGTAGTGCTTTGTTTCTAACTACTTCTCCTTCTTCGTTTAGCTTGTTTCTGAAGACCCATTTTGTTCCAATGATGTTGAAGACTTTTGGTTTAGAAACCAGATCCCACATATCGTTTCTGGTGAATTGATTTAGTTCTTCCTACATTGCAAGGATCCAGTCATTGTCTAGAAGAGCTTCGCCAATGGAGGTTGGATCGATTCGAGATGCTAATCCCATGAATGATTCTTCAGAATTTCTTAATGTAGATCTTGTTCTGATTGGGTCATCTTTCTTTCCCATAATCATGTCCTTCGGATAGGCTAAGCTGCTTTTGGATTGTCTTTTTTGGATGGGGTCTTCAGAAGTTGTTGTGATGTTTGTGACATCTTCTTCTGTATTTGGCTGAGATTTTTTATTAAGAATTTCTGACGATCTCTCTTCAGTACTTGTAAGTTGAACTTCTATACCTGCAAAAGTTTTTCCCTGCTTTGACTTTTGAGAGCCAAGCTTATCATCAAATCTAACACTAATAGATTCTTCCACAATTCGTGTTTCTATGTTATATACTCTATAACCTTTTGAGCATTCAAATTATCCTAACATGAGACACTTTTGTTCTTTAGAATCAAACTTGTTCAGATGTTCTTTGGTGTTTAATATAAAGCAAGTACATCCAAAATGATGGAAATAAGAGATGTTGGGCTTTCTGTTCTTCCACAATTCATATGGAGTCTGTGATCGGTGGATCTGGAACTGACTGTTTAACGCTGGTTCGCGAAATGTCGCGGAAGCAAGAGTCGCCACCGTCTTTTATTTTCTCCAAATGGAAAGGACAAAAGCACAGAAAAATTCCTTAAAGAGATTGCTCTCGGTTCGGGAGGTAGATTATAGAAAGGGAAGGTGTTAGCACCCTTTCTATCCATGGTTATCCATGGGCTCTTAGATACTTGCTCATTGTGTTTTCAAAAATGGTTTGTTTGCTTTTCAATGTGGGTTTTAAAAAGTTTCTTTGAAAATTTCAGTTCGACTCTTGTATCGGTCCTCAAGAGTGTTTGAAAAATTGCTTTCGAAAGCTTTTTGAAAAGGTGTCGGTGTGAAAAGTATTTTTGATTTGTTTTGAAATTAGAGCAAGTATCTAGAGTCGTCTACCTACCCTAAGGAATTCGTCTGTGTAAATGTCCTTTAAAGTAGTGCCATCCCACCATTGAGAGGTAGGTAGCACCACCGTTGGAGGTGTTCGGGTCAATTCGAGGTTCGGGACATGGTGATCACCGGAGCAATAGGAAGGCACCTTAGAAGCTACCCTCATGCCAGGTTCCCAGATCATGAGGACTTACTAAAACATCCTCTACTCGACGATCACCTTTCGAGGCAAGGCAACAGTGAGGCGTACCCTAGGGGTGGTGTGTGATTTGTGTGTCAGATTCATTTATTTTTGTCTTGTCAGGTTATGGGTGATCTATGCGTTTGTTTTTATTTTTTTGTCATTCATTCTTGCATGCATTTATTTAACAGTTAAAAAAGATGCGGAAATTGAAAGTTCTAAACTATTACAAAGGCGCGGGTCCACATCGCCAAAATTAAAATCCAGGACCCGATTTGACGGAAAGTAAATAAAGAAATAAAATAAAGTGCGAGAAATTAAGTTTACAAGGCTTTGGGAGAGTTACATAAATATTTAAAAGAAGGAAATAAATAAAAATGCGCGAATAGGAATTAAAATTGGAAACGAGGGTGTTGGACCCTTTTTAATGAAATTAAATTAAATGATTAAACTAATGAAATTAAAGAGAAAAAAGAAATTATTATTTTTTTTTTGAGTTTTTGGTATTTATGTTTTTTATGTATTTTTATGAGAAAGATTAAATGAAATTAAAATATTAACCCTAATTCTAATTTTTTTATTTATTAAGAAAAACATGTTAAAATTAAACCTAAAATTAATCTAATTATTTACATGCAATTTTGATTTATAAAAATAAATAATTAATTATTAGTGAAATTTATTTACAAAAAATATTAATTAAATAAATATATTTTGATTTTTATGACTTTTCTGTTTTTTACTATTTTTTATATTTTATGAAAATAAGTTAAATTAAAGGAATTAATTAAAAAAGAAATAATTGAAATAAATAAAATAAGGAAAAGAAAGAAAATACAATACCTTGGGGGGTTTCTGTCCCCTTTTTGGAGGTGAATTTGAGTGGTTTGGCCATTTGTGTTATGGCATCATCGTGCATAAGTTGTTCTACTTTGGCCATTTGCCTTTTGGCTTTTGGCCATTTGTGTTTTGGCCTCAACGTTCCTTAATCTTCTCAGGATGTCTGTCTCGCCATGTATTTGTGTCATGCATAAGTTTTTCTACTTTGGCCATTTGGCTTTTGGCCTCAACGTTTCTTAATGAACCTGGGATCCTGTCTAAATCTGCAGTTGAATCTCACGAACACATTAAATAAAATCATAAAATGCAAATAAAGCCAATATATGAAGAAATTTAATGTTTAGGCACAATATGGCATGTATGAATGATTATACCCTTTTGATCATGGAGATCAAATCAATCTTACCCTTACTGGAAAATCAGTGGCCTGAATGCTTTTATGCCTTACTAGAAAATTAGGATCATGGAGATCAAGCCAGCCTTACCCTTACTGAAGAAGTAGTGAGGTGTTGGTTTGTAACTGTGATGGCTTGTTTGTAGTGAGAGAGGGATTTGTAATAAGGATTTCAAGGTTTTAGGGTTCTTGAAAGAGTTTGATATTCTAACAGTGTTGTGGCAAGGTTTTTTCTCTCCTTTTCTCCTCTCCGGTTTGTGTGAAAAGAATGTGATTATATAATGAAAATTAGGGTAAAGCAAATGGGCTTTGAATGTGCAATTGGGCCTCCAATATTCACTTGAATTCGTCACTTTCCAGGCTAGATCGCAGGGACTTAAGTGCATTTTTTTAAGTTGAAATGTGAAAACAAAATGTAGCCGACATCGAGAACTAACTCCTGTCCGAAAATCGACTCAATCGGATAAACGGTGAATTAGTTATGAATTTTTGAAGTTTCAGCTCAGACAAACTTATTTTGGGCTTCAGTGTCGACTCTGACACGTTCTACAATAAAAAAACTGGTATTGATCGGTGTATAATTTGGTCTCGACTTTTGAAGAAAAGTTGTAGATCTATGAGTCAGTAACCTTGTGTAAAAATATGAGTCCAATCCGATAAAAATTGACCGAGTTATGAATTTTCGAAGTTTCGGCCCAGATGAAATAATATTCAGCATTCAGGATTTTCAGCGTGTCACGCATTCTGAGCAAAAAACGAAGGCCTTTTGAATACCGTTTGAACTCAATACCTTCTGTGAAAATGTAGCCAACTCAATTTGTGAAATTTTGGCGCCAGAACCAGCTCGATACGATGAAAATCGACCAAGTTATGATTTTTTGAACATGACGCAAATAAACTTCTGTCACAAATTTTCTGCACGAAAATACTTGATAAATCCACATTTTTGAAGACCTTCTGATCGAAATTGGATTCCAGCCGTGAGAGATGAAAACGTAGATAATGTCAAGACGGAATTTTGGCCACCGGAACGGGTTCAAAACGAGCCACGATCATCAAGTTATGAATTTTTTAGCGCGTAAAAACTGCACTTTCAGCACACTTTTTCACCATATTTCTTCGAGAAAACTCACACATTCGAATACCTTCTTTAAAGAATTGACTCTTGAGCCGAACTTGAATTTGAGAATACGTTATCAGAGATATCTTGGCGAAAGAATACTTGAATATGACGCGCTAGGTTGGACTTGTGAATTTTTCTTGAAATATTTTGATAAATATGGGAGGGCAAATTTTGGGGTACAACAGTTGCCCCTGTTCAATCTTCTTAGACCTGAGGATGCAGATTAGCTGACGTGCCTTTCGTAATCCGAAGGTGGAAGATGATTGAACACTAGAGTGCCCAGAAATTTGCGCTCACATGGTAGCAGTGTGATGTGGGGAATGGGCTTATAGATGCCATTTGGAGATGATGGATAGGTGGATGGGCTTATAGATGCCATCTGGATGTAGATCGCGTAAGAGATTCCTTAGCGAGAACTTGCGTACCTGCAAAAGAAAAATGATTACCTGACCTGTTACAGGAGCTGGTCTTCAAATTCTTTGTATAGATATGTCCTGACTGGTTACAGGAGCTGGATCTGGAGCTTCAAAAGGTGATGAATGAACCAGGGATGGTTACTACCTCAACAGGAACGGTGAGAGAACCTTGGACGATTACTACCTCAACAGTATCATTGAGAGAATCTGGGGACGATTACGACCTCAACAGTAATCATTGAGAGAATCTTGGGCGACTTCAACCTCAACAGTAATCATTGAGCGAATCTTGGATAACTTCTACTTCAACAGTAACGCTGAGAGAATCTTGGGGCGATTACTACCTCCGCAGTAACGGGGAGAGAACCATAGGCGACTTCAACCTCAACAGTAATCATTGAGAGAATCTTGGACGACTTCGACTTCAATAGTAACGCTGAGTGAATCTTGGGATGATTACTACCTCCGCAGTATCAGGGAGAGAACCACAGGCGACTACAACCTCAACAGCAATCATTGAGAGAATCTTGGATAACTTCAACCTCAACAGCAATCGTTGAGAGAAACTTGGGATGATTACGACCTCCGCAGTATCGGGGAGAGAACCACAGGCGACTACAACCTCAACAGCAATCATTGAGAGAATCTTGGATAACTTCAACCTCAACAGCAATCATTGAGAGAAACTTAGGATGATTACTACCTCCGCAGTATCGGGGAGAGAACCATAGGCGACTACAACCTCAACAGTATCATTGAGAGAATCTTGGATAACTTCTACTGAGTCTTTATCAGAAAAATCTGTTAGGGGTCGATTTAGCTGGACTAGAGAAGGCCTTGGACTGGATAAGAAACAGAAAATCTTAGGGTCGATTAACTGAACCGGTCTAGGTCTTGAAATCTTCAACTGGAATAAGTGTCAGAACGTCGCCATGCCTGGGTCACATCCTAGCCATATCTAGAAGGGAATCTGGAAGGAGTATCAGAACATCGCCATATCTGGGTCACATCTGAACTATATCTAGAAGGAAATCTGGAAGAAGTATCAGAACGTTGCCATATCTGGGTCACTTCTGAACTATATCTAGAAGGAAATCTGGAAGCAGTATCAGAACGTCGCCATATCTGGTTCACATCTGAACTATATCTAGAAGGAAATCTGGAAGCAGTATCAGAACGTCGCCATATCTGGTTCACATCTGAACTATATCTAGAAGGAAATCTAGAAGCAGTATCAGAACGTTGCCATATCTGGGTCACATCTGAACTATATCTAGAAGGAAATCTGGAAGCAGTATCAGAACGTCGCCATATCTGGTTCACATCTGAACTATATCTAGAAAGAGTTGCGATAGTTGATAGTAATCATCTTTGTATTGACCTTTCCTGAAAAGCTAAAGCATCAGTTGTATGCAAGATCATGATGCATGAACTGCATGATTTCTACATGTCCTCAAAATTAATGAGATTCGTTTAGTATGATGCATATGCATGCTATAATGTATGAAGATGTGATGTTTATGAACATATGTTTCCGTCTTAGGAAAATAAATCCTTGACGAGTGCCGGGAAGTCACTCCTGGGCTGCGGTTGAAGAATAGATTTTTGCCTCCGCTGGGGATGATAGTTACAAGAATACCGGTAGGAGAAGATAACTCCGTCGGGGAATGAACTTGGCGAATGGATTACTCTGCGGGGAGAAAAGTACTCTAGTAATCTTGCTGGGGAGCAATACTCTGTGGGGAAAGAGATACTTTGTTGAGTTTGATGAAGGTAACTTGCTGGGGATACCATTGTTGTGTTGGAAGTATTAATGGACTTCGCTGGGGATAAGAAGACTCCGTCGAGGACGCTCTTTCCGTGGCTTTTGGCTGAGGATAACCCAGTTATATCCTAGTAAGGAAATAACTTTTTGAATAAAGCCGGGAGACGCGTGTTCGTGCTCTGCGAGAGTAAGCTTCCAGAATCTACTGGGGATAAGCTTACTGCTTGGGGAGATGAATTCCAACTTTCTTGGGGAACTGTATTGGACTCTCCTGGGGAAGTATTGGACTGTATTGGTTATGTTCTTCCACGGAACCTACCTCGATACCCTGGAGGACAGAAACAATCAGATTGCTTAGACCACCCGTTATTTCCCCTGTTTCTATGGGGGAGGCACCTGTGGGATGCTGATAATTGTTGAGGGTCAAACCTTCTTCAGGTAGGCAGGTGACAAGATGACAGGACATAGTCCTACGCTTTGATCCCTAACTTTTGCCTGGACTGCCCTTTCGGGTTTTCAGTCCACCGGGATACCCATTTTTGCCCAAGCCGCCTTTTCAGGTTTTCGACTTGCCGGGTGTACAAATTTTTTTCATTTCATCCCTTCATTTTTCCCGAACCCTTTTGGTTCGCCGGGAAGCCCTAATTTTTGCCTAGGCATGTCAACCTGGCGGGTCTTTGATTATGCGTAGTATTTTTTCGACTATGTCCACGTTCAGGGAATGTGGGGAGTTGCCCCTGTTGGAAGTATTTTGCCACGCCACCAGAAGATGTTTGATCAGGCAAGATTTGTTGTTGGGGTGCCCTAAGTGACTCAGGCGGAGATTTGCCCCTGGTTATCTTGGCATTTTGAAAGATTCTCCGAATCTTTACTGAATTGACCCAGATAATAGACAATAGTCATGCTATGCCCCTTGATTGGAAGTACTTCTGTTCATTAGGCATTCGTCGTGCGAGTTTCTATGCTGTTCAAACAAAAAGTCATATGCAAACAAAGTTATGTTAAAAATGCAAAGCTTATGTCTGTCTTGAAGATTTTGAAAATGCATTCTCTTTCATAAAACGAGTGAATGTTTGTAAAATGTGATGTCAACTCGTTATTTTATTGCGAGCCTTAAGGAGTCAGGATACCTTTCGTCACAGTATGCTTTCGAACTAACACATGCTTCGGCTAGGACTTTTAAGGGTTATAATGTGGCCTGGTTCACGGTTTAAGAAACAAAGGATAAAGGCTCAAATTATTTGTACCCACCCGCTCTTCGTGATGTTCTTCAATCCTAAACTCAGTTGATCATACGTTAGACCTTGTTTTGAGTCTTTGCTCTGATTTTCCGGTGATGGTTCGGATATTGATGATTTATTTGGAATAGGCAGTCATTCCTTTTTTGGTTATTTTTGAGGGTTTGTATGACCTCTTTCTTTTTGATTTTTGTTATCCCTTTCTTTTTTTGCCTGAACTGTTTCCTTTTTTGGAATTACAGTCAGCGGGATGCCCCAGTTTTGTAAGTCTCCTTCATGGGTTTTGACTTAATGGGTTTTTCATTTATGAATTTTTTTGATAATGACTGCCTGTCTTTATGATTGTTCGGAACCATCACTGTCTTTTTTCGTAAGGATCTCTTTGGTGCCATTTGTTGCGCACTTGGATCAACCGAGAGAACTACCCTGCCCCGGGTTATGATTAAGGGTTTAAATTTTCGAAAAGAAAAACTCCTACTTCTTTGGCTCAAAGGGGTTGACGAGGGATTATCTTCCTTATAACTCCAGTGTTTAGGATTTGAAACAATGCATGTACCTCATCAGCGGGGTCTGTTCAAAAGCATATTGTAGATTGTGGTATCTTTTTCGTCATCCTCCCTCAAGAGGCTTAGAGTTATTAACCGAGAGTTGATCATCACAGAAAAATGAAAAGAATTTTGAATATAATGAAAACAATTGTATTAATTCCCAAAACAGACATATGCAATGCATTGATAGAATAAAAGAGCTTGCTATGACATTAATTGTTTGTATAAGCAAAGAAAAATACAACTCAGGAATTCAAATAAACAAAAGGTCTTCAATGATTGGGCAACAGAGCAGTGATTACGTTCGGAGTCTCAGGCACTTCAAACTGAATCTCTCCGGCGTCGATCATATCTTGAATCTTGTTCTTGAGAGGCCAGCAGTTGTCTGTAGTATGCCCCGGGCTATCAGAATGATATGCGCACCTATCGTTAGGATGATAGTTAGGAGCAGAAGTGTTCGGATTCCGAAGAGGAGCCCTTAAGGTGATCAGCCCTGCCTTCAACATTTGTTGTAGTGCTTGATCCAGCGACATGTTGATCTTGGTGAACTGTCGTTTGGGTGCGCTCTCCTTGCGCTGCTGCCCCTGCCCTTGTTGAGCAGGTCTAGGATTGGAGATCTGGGTTGCCCCTACCTCATGACGACTCTTTTTACCGTGCACAGCATTGGACTCTTTCTTTCCATGATGAGGCTTTTTATCAGCAGGTGCAGCCTCTTGAATCTTCCCATACCTGATGCCCGCTTCTATTCGCTCTCCGGTCAAGATAAGATCTGTGAATCCAGCAGATGAATTCCCAATCAGATGGTTATAGAATGGACCAGACAGGGTCCCCAGGAACATGTCCACAAGTTCACGGTCAGTCAGCGGTGGTTGTACCCTTCCAGCCAGGTCTCTCCATTTCTGCGCATACTCTTTAAAACCTTCTCCCGATCCTAGCGACATACCCTGGAGTTGGGTACGCGTAGGAGCGAGGTCGGCATTGTACTGATACTGCTTGTAAAAAGCAGTAGCCAACTCCTCCCAGTTACGAACCTTGGTTCCATCCAGCTGATAGAACCATTCGAGGTGAGTCCCTGAAAGACTTTCCTGGAAGAAGTGGATCCACAAGTTCTTGTCCACAGTATACGGTTGAATCTTCCGCACATAAGACCTGAGATGCAGCCTGGGACAGGATGCCCCATCGTACTTAGCAAAAGAGGGTGCTTTGAATTTGTGTGGGATCACCACACCAGAAGTTAGACCCAAATCTCCGAAATCCAAACCAGGTACTTGTTGAATTTCCATTGCATTCAGACGGTCTTCCAACTGCTTGTACTTGTCCTCGGCACGAGGGTATTGTTCGTCGTTGAAATCTGTCTCGTTGTCGGAGACCACTGGACTAGGCACCTCTCTCTCATGGTGACTGCCTTCCCTCACAGATGGAGTGGTTCTCTCAGCTTCATTCTGTAGTGTGTTCCCAGATCTGCGTCTAGAGTTGAAGAAAACAGTCCTCTTCTTCTTCTTCTTCAAGAGCAGAGTCTTCAGGTCTTGTTGCCCCTGGGCCAAATTCATGATCAGCTCTTGGAACTGGGCATTCTGAGCCTGGAGGGCCTTGATGGACTACTCAGTTGATGATTCAGGATTCATGACGATCGGATGAAATAAACAGCGAAGAGGGTAAGCAACCTGTCAAAAGGATACCTGCAATGCAATGATATGTATGATATGCATGCAATGTTTTCAAGGATCTCGCAGGGTAAACAAGAAAACCGTTAGAATTTGAATTCGGTGGCTTGATTGAAGGAACTGCATATTGTTGAGAGTCCTTCGTCAAGGGTCAAAGGCTCACCATATCCAGTGGGTCATAGCCCCTGACAACCTTGGCTCGGGGAACTTTCTTCAAGTGTCAAAGCTCACCATATCAAGTGGGTCATAGCCCCTAACAACTTTGGCTAGAGGAAAATAAATCCTCTTTGCCCCTTGCTAGATGTTTGATTTATCATGACCTGCATCACAAGCCTTTGAGATCCTTGAAATGGGTTAGGATGTATGCAATAGTATGATGTTATGGTATGCATGGGGTAATGTAAGTAACCCTGTTATGAGTCCTAATTAAGGACTACAAACCAAAACCTGCAAGAAACTCAAGTAAAACATGTCATGAGTCCCAATTAAGGACTATAAACAGAACCTGCAAGTAGTTAGTACACCCTGTTATGAGTCCCAATTAAGGACTATAAACAAAACCTGCAAGAGACTTAGTAAACCCTGTTACGAGTCCCAATTAAGGACTATAAACAAAACCTGCAAGTAGTTCATGTGTCAGATAGATAACAAGCATGCAAGTAGTCAAGTACGAAGGCACGCAAGTCACACAAGATAAGCCCTTAGAGTTTAAGGCCAGCATGAGGTCTGGGTATTACCCTCTTGAAGTTGGTGGGTTCATACCTGTCCTATCAAAGTAACCGGGTTCTTAGAGGATCCCAATATCATTGACTACCCTCAATCGGTCATAACTCCAGCATCGCAATCTTTTCTTGCGGCCAGAACCATCACGAGAGTTTAGCCTCAATGGGCGTAGCATACTGCTACTGTTCTAATGGCCAAGTTGTGTCATTTAAGGTTCTAAGGTTGTTGGTGCTTAATGACTCCTCAGAAGACCCATATTCTCCTCGTTGCAACACAAGGGATATCGGTACAGACCAAGGTGCCACACCAACGTAGCCACTGTTTCACTCGTGTCGGTCTACGCCGGACAGGTCCCTCACAGCTTATGCTACCTAAACAGGGTATCCCCAGATCCGAGTTAGGATCTATGTAACTCCCATGCAACCACAAATTTAAAGCAGACAAGTCAATACAATTGAAAACACAGTTATGACCTAACCCTAAGGTACACCTCACTTTAAGTTTAAGTCCCCAGCAGAGTCGCCAGTTCTGTGATCGGTGGATCTGGAACTGACTGTTTAACGCTGGTTCGCGAAATGTCGCGGAAGCAAGAGTCGCCACCGTCTTTTATTTTCTCCAAATGGAAAGGACAAAAGCACAGAAAAATTCCTTAAAGAGATTGCTCTCGGTTCGGGAGGTAGATTATAGAAAGGGAAGGTGTTAGCACCCTTTCTATCCATGGCTATCCATGGGCTCTTAGATACTTGCTCATTATGTTTTAAAAAATGGTTTGTTTGCTTTTCAATGTGGGTATTAAAAAGTTTCTTTGAAAATTTCAGTTCGACTCTTGTATCGGTCCTCAAGAGTGTTTGAAAAATTGCTTTCGAAAGCTTTTTGAAAAGGTGTCGGTGTGAAAAGTATTTTTGATTTATTTTGAAATTAGAGCAAGTATCTAGAGTCGTCTACCTACCCTAAGGAATTCGTCTGTGTAAATGTCCTTTAAAGTAGTGCCATCCCACCATTGAGAGGTAGGTAGCACCACCGTTGGAGGTGTTCGGGTCAATTCGAGGTTCGGGACATGGTGATCACCGGAGCAATAGGAAGACACCTTAGAAGCTACCCTCATGCCAGGTTCCCGGATCATGAGGACTTACTAAAACATCCTCTACTCGACGATCACCTTTCGAGGCAAGGCAACAGTGAGGCGTACCCTAGGGGTGGTGTGTGATTTGTGTGTCAGATTCATTTATTTTTGTCTTGTCAGGTTATGGGTGATCTATGCGTTTGTTTTTATTTTTTTGTCATTCATTCTTGCATGCATTTATTTAACAGTTAAAAAAGAGGCGGAAATTGAAAGTTCTAAACTATTACAAAGGCGCGGGTCCACATCGCCAAAATTAAAATCCAGGACCCGATTTGACGGAAAGTAAATAAAGAAATAAAATAAAGTGCGAGAAATTAAGTTTACAAGGCTTTGGGAGAGTTACATAAATATTTAAAAGAAGGAAATAAATAAAAATGCGCGAATAGGAATTAAAATTGGAAACGAGGGCGTTGGACCCTTTTTAATGAAATTAAATTAAATGATTAAACTAATGAAATTAAAGAGAAAAAAGAAAATTTTTTTTTTTTTGAGTTTTTGGTATTTATGTTTTTTATGTATTTTTATGAGAAAGATTAAATGAAATTAAAATATTAACCCTAATTCTAATTTTTTTATTTATTAAGAAAAACATGTTAAAATTAAACCTAAAATTAATCTAATTATTTACATGCAATTTTGATTTATAAAAATAAATAATTAATTATTAGTGAAATTTATTTACAAAAAATATTAATTAAATAAATATATTTTGATTTTTATGACTTTTCTGTTTTTTACTATTTTTTATATTTTATGAAGATAAGTTAAATTAAAGGAATTAATTAAAAAAGAAATAATTGAAATAAATAAAATAAGGAAAAGAAAGAAAATACAATACCTTGGGGGGTTTCTGTCCCCTTTTTGGAGGTGAATTGGAGTGGTTTGGCCATTTGTGTTCTGGCCTCATCGTGCATAAGTTGTTCTACTTTGGCCATTTGGCTTTTGGCTTTTGGCCATTTGCGTTTTGGCCTCAACGTTCCTTAATCCTCTCAGGATATTTGTCTCGCCATGTATTGGTGTCATGCATAAGTTTTTCTACTTTGGCCATTTGACTTTTGGCTTTTGGCCATTTGGCTTTTGGCCTCAACGTTTCTTAATGAACCTGGAATCCTGTCTAAATCTGCAGTTGAATCTCACGAACACATTAAATAAAATCATAAAATGCAAATAAAGCCAATATATGAAGAAATTTAATGTTTAGGCACAATATGGCATGTATGAATGATTATACCCTTTTGATCATGGAGATCAAATCAATCTTACCCTTACTGGAAAATCAGTGGCCTGAATGCTTTTATGCCTTACTGGAAAATTAGGATCATGGAGATCAAGCCAACCTTACCCTTACTGAAGAAGTAGTGAGGTGTTGGTTTGTAACTGTGATGGCTTGTTTGTAGTGAGAGAGGGATTTGTAATAAGGATTTCAAGGTTTTAGGGTTCTTGAAAGAGTTTGATATTCTAACAGTGTTGTGGCAAGGTTTTTTCTCTCTTTTTCTCCTCTCTGGTTTGTGTGAAAAGAATGTGATTATATAATGAAAATTAGGGTAAAGCAAATGGGCTTTGAATGTGCAATTGGGCCTCCAATATTCACTTGAATTCGTCACTTTCCAGGCTAAATCGCAGGGACTCAAGTGCATTTTTTGAAGTTGAAATGTGAAAACAAAATGTAGCCGACATCGAGAAATAACTCCTGTCCGAAAATCGACTCAATCGGATAAACGGTGAATTAGTTATGAATTTTTGAAGTTTCAGCTCAGACAAACTTATTTTGGGCTTCAGTGTCGACTCTGACACGTTCTACAATAAAAAAATTGGTATTGATCGGTGCATAATTTGGTCTCGACTTTTGAAGCAAAGTTGTAGATCTATGAGTCAGTAACCTTGTGTAAAAATATGAGTCCAATCCGATAAAAATTGACGGAGTTATGAATTTTCGAAGTTTCGGCCCAGATGAAATAATATTCAGCATTCAGGATTTTCAGCGTGTCACGCATTCTGAGCAAAAAACGAAGGCCTTTTGAATACCGTTTGAACTCAATACCTTCTGTGAAAATGTAGCCAACTAAATTTGTGAAATTTTGGCGCCAGAACCAGCTCGATACGATGAAAATCGACCAAGTTATGATTTTTTGAACATGACGCAAATAAACTTCTGTCACAAATTTTCTGCACGAAAATACTTGATAAATCCACATTTTTGAAGACCTTCTGATCGAAATTGGCTTCCAGCCGTGAGAGATGAAAACGTAGATAATGTCAAGACGGAATTTTGGCCACCGGAACGGATTCAAAACGAGCCACGATCTTCAAGTTATGAATTTTTTAGCGCATAAAAACTGCACTTTCAGCACACTTTTTCACCATATTTCTTCGAGAAAACTCACACATTCGGATACCTTCTTTAAAGAATTGACTCTTGAGCCGAACTTGAATTTGAGAATACGTTATCAGAGATATCTTGGCGAAAGAATACCTGAATATGACGCGCCAGGTTGGACTTGTGAATTTTTCTTGAAATATTTTGAGAAATATGGGAGGGCAAATTTTGGGGTACAACAGAGTCTTACCCAGAATAGGTCTTATAGAGATTCTATTATGAATATAACACATTGTGTTAATTGCTTCTGCCCAAAAGTTTTTAGTAATGTTAGTCTCATTGATCTTGATTCTTTCCATTTCTTGTTAAGTTATATTCTTTCGTTCTACAACTCCAATTTGTTGAGGAGTTCTAGGACAAGAGAAATTATAAGTGATACCATTCTTGTTAAAAAAGTTTTCAAATCTTTTGTTTTCAAATTCCCCACCATGATCACTTCTGACTTTAACAATTCTAAATTTTTTTTCATTTTGAACTTGGTTACAGAAAGTAGAGAACACATAGTGTAACTCGTCCTTGTGTCTTAAGAACTTTACCCATGTCCATCTTCTATAGTCATCTATGATCACTAATCCATACTTCTTGCCACGTATGGATGCAGTTTCCACTTCCCCAAACATATCTATATGCAGAAGTTCTAATGGTCTAGAGGTAGAAACAACATTTTTTTATTTGAAAGGAGATTTTGCAAACTTGCCCTTTTGACATACTTCACACAGAGCATCTGAGTTGGACTTCAGGTTAGGAAGTCCTCTGACCAGATTATGTTTGTTAATCTGAGATATTCTTCTCATACTAACATGACCCAATCTTCTGTGCCAGACCCATTTCTCATCGTTAACAGACATAAGGAATTTTACATTCTAAATTTTTAGTTTAGAAAGTTTTATTTTATAAATGTTGTTCTTTCTCTTACCATTAAAAAGGATAAATCCATCTTTCTGACTAATTTCTCTACAAGACTTTTGATTAAAGATTATATCATAACTGTTATCACTTAATTGACTTATGGATAACAAGTTATGCATTAATCCATCTACTAACAGAACATTAGTTATATAGGGAAGTGTGTCGTTACCAATAGTTCCAAAGCCAATAATCTTTCCTTTCTGATTGCCTCAGAAACCTACATAGCCTCCAGATTTAAGCTCCAGACTTTGGAACATATGCTTTCTTCTCGTCATGTGTCGAGAGCATCTATAGTCTAGGTACCAAGATTAGTGTTTCAAATTTGTTGTTAAAGACATCTGCAACATAGACGGTTTTATCCTTAGGTACCCATATCTTTTTGGGTCCTTGTTTGTTAGATTTTCCAAAATTTTGTTTGAATTTTTGTTTTGCCGAAAAAGCATTACTAGTATATTTTATATCATGTGTATGTCCATATGTAAAGTGTAAATATAGAGGTGTGTGTTTTATAACTATATCATGAACTTTATTTGGTTGAGATGTTCCTTCTCCCCTTGGTTTCACATATCCTATACCTTTTCTACGTTTCTGCTAACTCCATAGATCATTGAAGCCATCTTACTCATATCTATGTTTTTAGCTAGAAATTTTTTAAAGCCGTGATGATATTATTTTATGATTTTATCAGAACTATTTGAAAGTTTGAAACAGTTTTTTTCTGAGCTTTTTGCAATTCAATTTTAATAAAGTATTTTTCATTTTTAAGTTTGGAAATGGTTTCTTTTAGCTCAGATTTTTTTGTTCTTAGTTTCTTAGTTTCTTCAGAGTCAGATACTAGATCCTTTTTCAAGTTCTTGTTTTTGACTCGTAGTTGTTGATATCTTTCAAGAATTTATGACATACTTTCTTCTAATTGAGATCTAGAGTATGGCTCTGATTCAAATGATCTAATGTCACTATTAATGTTGGCCATTAAGGTTGTATTGGCTCGTTCATCTTCTGATTTTGTTTCAGCTTCAGAAAATTCTGAGTCATCCCATGTTGCCATAAGACTTTTCTTATTTTCTTTGGAGAATTTATTTTTAGGATTTTCTTTCTGTAGATTTGGATTGTCGCTTTTGTAGTGACCTAGTTTGTTGTATTCGTAGTATACAATGTCTTTGTTTCTAGATTTCTATATCCAGAAGATGTTTCAGAGTGATTTCCTGTTCTTTTGGGGTTTCTAAACTTCTGTTGTTTGTGTTTCCATAGTTGTTTGACTCTTCTGGAGACAAGAGATAGTTCTTATTCTTCTGACGAGGATCCACCAGAGTTTTCTTCTTTTGCCTGAAAAACTTTAGGTTCATATTTTTTATTAGATCTAAGAGCGAGATACTTATCTTGCTTC